>JAJKFL010000330.1:15065443-16265443 GCA_021186555.1 Reticulitermes speratus
GGGTTTGTGTTGTCATGTCAGTGTTTCTTAATGAGAAAATCCTGTACAAGAGAATCCCCCACGTGTGTCAATTTTTTAATTGCCCTCTATAAGCCTATCGCATACAATTTTAATATCGCAATAAATAATGCGCCGAATTTTCCGTTCGGTCGCTGTATTTTCACATTCGACTCTCTCAAACAAATATATATGAAAACAGCCGTATAATTTCCAACGACATACTATCGTGTAAAGTTTTAGTTCCCGCGAGCGCGAAAGATCACTGTACACATCTTAGAGTTACTGTACATCACTTTACATGCTTTGCCCATCATCACACTCACCACACTTTATAATCCTACACTTACGCCCGGTAGTATTACTTGTAGTGTCACTTCGAGCGACCACTATGTCGGTATTATATAAAGTAAAGGTAAAGCAATCCCATTACAGGCCTGGACAGGCCCTTAGGGTTCCAGGAGACTGAGGCTCCCAGATTTCAAGATAATCGGCACATGAAGGTGGTACGGTTGTCAGCCCTACGCACCGGCCGCCTTTACTCCCAGGAAATATCCTGGTACTCATCTAAAAGAAATAAGGAACCACATACAAAAAACAATAATTGTTAAAGAAAAACTTGTGAAGAGAGATCATTTGTTCCTGAATATAATAATAATAATAATAATAATAATAATAATAATAATACCATTCCATTCAGTTCAATTTATTGATACGCGGGCTTAGCAGCGCAGGGCCAGTTGCTAAATGAAGAATCGAAGGCAACAATAAACAATACACTGCACAATTACTTGGCAAAGGAAGAAAAACCGGAAAGAAGGTACAAAATATAAGTAATTAAATTAAGTATGAATATCCTATCTAAATTAAAAGAGCAATTTACAATGAAGAGTCAGTGACCGAGCTACTGCGCAAATCTGTTAAGAATTTTGATTTACGTAGTAAAACTATTCATTCAGTCTGCAGTCTCTCTTACGACAGGTCCGTAGCCTTTTCCAAAGCGAGTTCTCCACAGGGTGCGATCTAGTGCTTCCTCTTTCAATTTCCAGTATCTTCTCTTTTCCTTAAGGTCATCCAGTACTCGCCCATTCGGATCTCTGGGGGGGGGGGGGGGGGAGTGTTTCTAGAGGAGACACCACGCGGTAGCAGTTACAGTGAAGTAAAACTATGTACGTACATCTCAAAAATTGTTAATCAAAACAGACATTCCAGCAAATATACTACTGTCTCTATTAACGTCATTAGCTGCCGCAGCGTATCTAGTGGAAGGACAATTGAAAATAAAAATAATTCAATAATAAAAATATTTATATTCCTCTTTATTCTGCTCTCCCTCCTTGCGTTATTGTTACCGCGTGAATAGCACGTGTGAGCATGCGTTTCTCGGTGCAGTAGACCTAATCGTTTACCGTCTCCTGATCACTACACAGCAACAGCAACTGCAGCAAGGCGCATCCTACTGTGGCGGGTACAACGACACTGACCTCTCTGAAAGATGCGAACGTTCAATTGCCACACTTAACGAGCTACGATGGGGGAAGGCTTAGCCAGCATACTTCAAGTCCAGTTGCATCATACCGTGTAATTTTCAGTGCTCTAACGAAGGGTAAAAAAAAAGATATGTTCAAAAGTGTATGCACATGATATACGGTTGTGTAAAGAGAGATTTTATACAACTGCAGCTTAGGAACACCATCAGTGCATTGTGAAACTAAGAATGAACCAAGCATAATCATAGGTAATCATTAAGCCATTGTTTGTTTCTAAAAAGAAAATACAGAGTTTCTTTTACAAGAATTTTTTTCTCATTATTGTATCAAGAGGCGATTTCTTCTCTTGTATTTATATTCCTCTTATTTAAATGACCTTCAACAGACTGCCCAGCTGTTTTCAATCACTTGTCTCCTTAACTGACATGGCTTGAACCTAACAGATCAATCGAGACAACTCGAAAAAAAAAGTGGGTATAGAAAGGAGGATAATATTAAAAACATTTTTAGTCAAATGAAGTGTGAAGAATATGGTAGGATTAAACTGGCTTAAAGTAGGATCCAGTAAAGGATATTTGTAGTTACACGATTATTAAAGTTCAACTATCCAGAATATCTTGTACTATTTTGATTGTTTTCCACTTAGAGGCTCAGGTACTTAGGAAGTCAAATGGTCAGCTGCACCATCATTTTTAGCCATTTATTTAGCTGGTTGCTCATTCAGACAGACATTCAATGAGACAGACCAACCACGAACTGACAGATAAATTCCTGAAGCTGCTAAGAAAAAACTTTCTCCCCAATTCTAAGATTTCTTGCGGGCATGATAAAATGTGAATGGGTTCTTGAAATTATTTAATTTAATACTTGACTTAAGAGAAGACTGACGTGAATGACAGCTAAATAAAATATGTATTGTTACACAAATAAAAGGATAAAGTCGTGTGACCCACTAGGAACCACGCCAAGAAGAGGGTGGAGGAAAGCTCCATGGAATTTTAATGTCTGCATAAATCCCGGCCGCTTTAGTCCTGGGAGAAAGGCCCACGGCACCCACAGCAATGAAGGTGACGGGACTTAGAGGCGGCCTAGACGCTGTGGAAAGGAGGGAAACCTCTACCCATGCCGGGAATCGAACCACAATTATCCTGTCTGCAGCGCGTAGCGTAATCACTATATTGGCTGATCTACAAAAACTAACAGATTTAAAATAATAAGCAGTGATAAAATAAAGAATAACAGAAATTAAATCGCCTATGTGAATGCAAAAGTAATCGTAACAACTTCATGAATATTCTGCAGTCCAAACGCAAACATGTATGTGATTGTGACAAACTAACACAGTGTTAACAAAACTCAAAATACACATATTAAAACAATGAATCAGTCTTACAATTGCATTACACCTTTAGACAAAGAAATCAAAATATTTAGTCTCGTTTCAGCCAAAAAACAAACAAATTCTTCTGTACAGACATATTTGCTATGCTATTTGTCTTCCGTACTTTAAATATCGAGCTTACATTTAGCTATACGCAACAAAACGTCAGAATTTTCTCTTCATAACAGTTAAATAATTCAAATGTGTATGATAGCGTGCATCGGTCACGTTGCCACGTTCACATCTTGCAATTCTGATTTATATAACGACACCACATTCTGGACACTGCATTATTTTTTTTTTTGCTGTGTGTAATACAATTTTAAATAAGGAGTTTAATCCTTTGAAGTCCAGTGGTAACTATGTGTACCACCACGTAAAATATTCCCAAACTCTGCGATGTGCCTACCCATCATGTGTTTGGGATTCCCACAGCAAACACTTGTCCTATTTCTATGAGTGGTTAGATTTTAAAGGCTATTAACCGAAACTTAATTTATATTTTGCTGCTATATAATAATTATTTTAAAGACTCAAAAACATCGGAGAAAATCATATAAAAATCTCATTAAAAATATTGCAAACATGTGGCCTTATGACCTCGATAATTTGTTTTGTACGGTTTTCTCATTTTCCCTAACAATTACGTAGTTACTGGTTGTTAGTTAAAGATATCCTGATATTGTTAACGTGGTTATTACTATTGACATAAATTAACTCTTATCGGCTTGTAAGAGTTAGGAGTAGGTTCCTGTGTAAACTTTATAATAATTTGATCCCTCCTAAAGATAGCTCATTATCTAACGCAAAAATAAACTTTGCCATACATTCCCTTAATGGAATATTCTTACACAAAACTATACAGACAATATCTTAATAGCCAATTAAGTCTGTACAGTTTTGTTTTAAACAAATTTGTGGCTGAATTTAAACAGTTATGGAGCACAATCAATATATCGATATTGATCTTAATAGACTTCGGTACCTAGCCAGGCCATGCCATTCTCATAGAACGAAATTTTAAAAAGGCATCAGTAATATTGTGTTTTAGGTTATCGTGGCGGTGGGTATCAAGATTAGTCTCCTGGGCCGTGACGTCGTGTAGTTTGGTATATGGATACAAAAGTTTCAATGAGCCTGCTTTCCATGACGCATATGTTTATGGCATGTTCTTCCGAAACCATCTAGCAAAGTACACGTCATCATTTATTTCCCAGAAGGTCGTAACCATAGCAGTCACACAAACAAAAAACCAAACAGACCAGACAATTTAAGTAGAAGTTATCACATTTTATACACAAAATGAATGTAACAACGAATATTCCTGATGGAATTTGCAAGTACGTAGCCTTGATCTGTCTATAACATTCAAGGTCCTTGAAAAATAATAAAGGCTTCCAGTACAACACCCTCTTCCCAGACCCTACTGTGAGATTCGGTACATTTTTTAAAATTATTTAAGCCTGTATTCACAAGTCTAGGTGTTATACGGCTTCTGTGTGTAAGACTAGGGTGTGGTTAGTAACTCGTTAACTAATAACCTCTCAATTTCATTCATTCACGAGGTCAAAATATTTAATGTGTCCCTGAGTTAAGAGTCATGCCATGAAAACGCGCCTATTAGGAAATGGAGGTCAGGGTAAATGCATTTAATCATAGTGCCTGACATCAGTTACCTTCACGTCCCCGTCGATTTTCCGTTGGTCAGTGGCCCTAAGTACTCAATAAAAATTAAAATATATATTTTAATTTATTTTGTATATTTATGAAATGTTGGAGTCTTATTGCTGTATGAATATATATATTACAAGCATTTTAAAATAAAATTCTTAACAAAAACTTGAAGTATGAAGTCAGTCAACGGTTTAGAATATTCAACAACGGGAAATGTTCGTCACTGAAATAGGGCGCCTTGTGCAATTGGGTTACTAAGACGGAGGAGGTATATGGCCTCGCCAGTTACAGACTGGCATAGAAAAAGAATGGGCCAAGTGGGCCAAAATACAGGATTTTGGCGGGGAAAACTCTTATAAACGAACATGTTATAAGACCTAGAAATAGATGCATGGAAGCCATAAATAGGGATTTTAAAATCCTCTCACAGATTATGGGGATGGAAGATGAGCGGGACTAGCTCAGATCATGACCGGTAACGGGTTTTACTACTAGCAGTGTTGAGCCTGAGAGGCAGGTGGTTTTGCTAATTGTTATGCAGTTAATTACTTGTTCTTATAAGTTCTGACTTTACTTTTAATTTCATTTTGTAATATACATGTAATTGCCAGTCCCGGTGGCCGCGTGGTCTAAGGCGTGGGTCTGCTGCAGCTTGTTGTTGGGATTGCGGGTTCGAATCCCGCGGGGGGCGTGGATATCTGTCTCTTGTGATTGTTGCGTGTTCTCAGGTACAGGTCCCTGCGTTGGGCTAATCACTCGTCCAGAGGAGTCCTACCAATTGTGGTATGTCTGAGTGTAATAGTGAAGCCTCGATAATGAGGAGGCCCTGGCCCACTAGGGGCTGTTGCGCCATGGATACAAAGTATGTGATTAGTCGAGTCACCTACCTAAAATGCACTCTTTTGCCAGCAGAATTTGAAGTAAACTCAAATTCTGTTATCACTACCTCATGTAATTACTTTTTCATTGGATTACTTAGGCCTACGCAAATGAATATTAGAAGGTCGAGTTCAATCTGCTCCATAATCCGTTGAATGTGTGACTTAACGCACTGAGAACATTAATTTGAATTTACAGTATCATATCCTGAATATTCATTATTAGTGGAATTTTCAGACACCTTAGGCTTATCTGCATAATTAGTGTTCATTCGGTGCGAATAATTTGTATCTATTTAAGAACTTCTAAAGATAAAGGTAATTTTGTCCCTGAGCACAATTAAACACGAGACCTTTCTGGTTAATGGGGGGAATTTATGCATTCTTAATCTCGACACTAGATAGTATGGCCAGCTTCAACCCACGGCTGTTTTATCCAAGGGAAAAGAGTTCCTGATACCCACTGGGTAAGAAGCTGGCTGTGCCCAAGAGCCGGTCTGGTCGCTCTGTACAAAAGACAAGTTGCGTTTCATACAAAATCCTAAACTGTAAAAATCTACGATATTTAAATCCATTACTTTCCACGTAAATTCTAAACTAAGAGTTAACATTATACATAACTGCACAATTTTGCTGTTATAACCTTGCAATACGAGTTAATACCACGCTCAACTAGACTATTGTGTGTATAAAATCATATAATACGAGATACTAAGATATTAATTACACTACTTCCCATACATGGGGTCATTATTTTATTTGACAAATATCGTTGGTCACTTTCCGCTGCTATTCCAGCTTACAATGAGTTAAGGTACACGCGTTTAGCGATAAGCAAGCCGACAAGAAGCGACAAAAGACATTAGTCAGATTAAATAATATCCTTGTACAACCGAGAAAAGCTGCAAAATGAACACCTACATGGATCTGGTCCAAAAAAATAGGTCTAGTTTAATCTGCACTGGTCGTGCAGTAGTCAACAAAAGCACTGACCGAACTGCTTACATACGCCATCATCCACACATTTTACAGTAACATAAAAGTCACTCTTAAGAAATGCTTCCATATGCAATTAAGTAAATATACATTAATGCTTATTTAAAGCCTTCCCAAAAACGTAATTCTACGATGCAACAAATGGTGTAATGTTCGGTCGTAGACAAGGTACTATTTGAAAATCATCTAATAAATTTGTCACCCAAGAGTCAACACACCTTTCTTAAACATCCAAATGTTGATGATAAAACAAAAACAAATACAAGGTTAATACAAAAAACTTGTTACCGTACTGTAGCAGCAGCACCACCTACCTCATCATGACAAGTCAGGATCCTTAAACAACACATATATCCTGCTTGTTAACCTCGCGTTCCTCCCCCACCCTACGAAAACACACGCTGCTTCGCTCGCACAGGCTGCCTAATCCACACTCAAAATAACACAACTCATTTCAGTTGCAGTATACATTTAATAAAGTACAATTGTATGGCCTTTGGATACACCACACAATAAAACGTTGTGAACTGAATAAATTAAATTTATCAATTGTTTAAAACGTAATTTAATTTAATTGCGGCTTCTTTTCAAATTTAAAAGTTATTGATATAAATCTGAAATTTTGGCAAAGTAGATGAGGCAGTTTACTTTGTTCTCATACGCCATACTTGCTCTCACTACTCGTGGCCCATCCAGCGAGGAGGAGAGCAGAGAAACATCTTATATCTCTGTCCTTCTCTTCTTCTTCTTGAAACCACCTGATCTTTCACTGTACACCACGATCACCACACCTCCTGGCGAGAGAATCATGAATCAGAGGCTTGTTAACCTCTCATAACCTTCTCTCTATCTCTCTTTTAATTTTTTTTCTCTCTCTCTTTTTACATTTCTTCTTTTCCTTCTTCTTATTCTTCTGTAAAGTTCCAATCTTCAATTTCCTATACGTACTGAAGAAAATTACTTGTAATAGATAGAGACAAACAACATTTCGGTAGACGGCTTGTAAAGGAATGTACATATGTCAGACAATGCTAAATTAACCTTCGATAAACACTCACACGTAATGATATGTTGTGAGTTATCGCCTTTAATTTATACGGCAGTGCTGACTTAACTGTGATTATTGGCTATAAATTTTATGTCGACGAATACTGCAATAGGCTTACACATTAGCAAAGGTTTCAGATTCTACATTAACCCTCGGAGACTAAAATGAATCTACATTTTATATAACGATTCGGTTCGTACCTCAATGAGAACACAGTTTTGCTCCCATTAGAAATAACGAGTGCTGCGTGGCGAGATATTGGTTGTTTACTGTAAAAAGTAATAAGACAGACATAATTAAATTGTTTGAGCAAAATGCAGATACTTCAGTTTTAAAACCGGGGGTGTAAATACCACTATTCTTTAAACGGTTAATGCTGATTGGTTACAAAACAAAGCAAGTGTGGACTGAAATATTTAGTGCTAATAAAACCGTGACAATTTGTTATATCAGCCCTGAAATTCACTCTTGAGTTTATATCCACTAAACCATTGCCCGGCGGATGGTATCGACAGATCTGCAATATATAAATGACTAATACAATAAAGAAAATTAGATGTAAATTTGTCCCTGTGCGTGCCAAGAAGGCATATTGCGGGAGTGGAGGTATATCTCTACTTATTCTTAACCTCGGCCTTAGATTGATGTTGAGTGGTCAGCTTCATGTTCCGGCCACTTAACCCCGGGGAAATAACACCCTGCACCCATTGAATGGGATGCTGGCTGGGCCTTAGAAGCAGACTGAAAGTTTTAGAGAAGAGGCAATTTTGACTGCAGGTAATCGAACTGAGATCCCTCCGATATCCAGCCGTGGCCTAGTCACCATACTGACTGCGCTTTCCCGGTTTCTCCTCACTGAACAACAATAAATAAAGTAAAGTCATAACATCACATTACATAGCGATCCTATATTATACGCCACAATAAGTTCCAGATGCTAGAAACTTACATCTGATTTATAAACAAGCACTTTCAAGTAGGAGTGCAATGAAATAAAAGCCAGGTGTTGAATTTGAGATTTCCATGGCGGTATCGTAGTGAAGGTCTTCTGGAATATGACACCGTGCAGTCTGGTAAATGTAAACCAACGTTTCAAAGAAACTTCTTTCCTCCTTTTCAGGACATAATAGGACTACAGTCATGACGTTGGTAAACACGGTAACAATAAACTGCTTTCCTAAAAATGAAGAACATCCTCCAGGTGGGTGACCATTGACGTTTCAAGGAAAGAAATCACGAGTACATTTGTGCGTGGACTCACTTTTAATGATATTAATCAATATCAAATTTTGAAAACCATATTTTTATAAAATATGTTTTAAAATAAGAAATCAAAATTTCTCTTTAAGACAAAAAAAGAATGAAAAAAATATTTGAAATATAAGACTATTTATACTTATATTTCAAATACTTTTAAGGAATGTAAATCTTGGAATTACATTAATGTCGAGATTGACATTTCCTTAAAATAGTTAAGTTTAGTTAAAAATTCATGACGATATATTTATGCAAAGGTAAAGTAAAGTAAATATTTTTCTTCAATTTATAAGCTTATTACCATTACTGAACTATATAAAGCACCTCGCGAATGCAAAAATGTATAATGCGTGCATATATACCGTTAAATTTTACAATCAGAAAATACAAAAATCTAGAACTCTATTTAAATTAATCCACAATTTCTCTAATATTACAGGCATCAATACAGATCTGCCACAGCACCCTGCAGTATAATAATCCTTAACCTTCTCTTCACCTCCTAATTTCACTTCTCTGGTTTCTTCTCCCCTCATAAAATATTACACCTTGTGTGTGTGCGAGCCAATAGAGTAACAATATTCAAACTTTCGTAAACACTTCGTCGTTCAAGTAGAGGAATTGTAAATAATTCCCTCGCACTTACAACTGATAAATAACACACACACATACACAGAAACTACACATTAAATATTTTCGTATAAATACGTCGATGAGTCAGTTTCCCGCTATTTGTGTTTTACGGTATCATTTAAACCAGCTCCAATCGCAGGACATCAGTTCAAACCGGTAATTACATTGGAAGAACAAGAACTGAACACATTTCATTCTACTTCACATCAGTCAATATGTCACTTCAACTAACTAATGTTGCCCACATTGGAAAACACTTACTACTGGATATAACAGAGCTCAAATTCTGTACTCTTAACTCTCCATTAATAGAACTCGAAAAGCTCAAATCCACAAACGGATATGATCCTGAGCCTTTCTTTACACCTCTCATCCTCGCAATCTATCACCGCAAGTTAATTCTTAATCTTCCCCTCCCATCTCACTCTCAGTCGTCCAAGTAACTGCTTTTCAAGACGTTTCACAAATAAAACTCCATATGCATTCCTCGTCTTTCCCATCCCATATACAAGGCCATTTATTTGGTGATTTATACGATCAGCGAAAGGAATGTCTCCCGTCATGAAACACAACTAACTTTTTGTGGCTTTTCAAAAATATAAATTGTTGTTCACCATGAACGTTTGTGAACAGAATAACGCTTATGAAAAAAGGAAACCAGCTAAAGCTTATTTTGCGCTTCTTTTCCATAAAACCAACATTATCTAATGTCCTACCACCGTGTTTGCACATTTCCATTAAAAATATCCATTCAATCTTTTCGGATATCTGCTGTTTCAATTTCTTTCTGTACAAAACAGTTAAGGTCGCGTTTAAAATTTCAATCTAAGTATTAGGAAAAAAGTATGACCTACTAAGAGTAACATATAGAAAATATGGCACAAAATAAAAATAGGTTCTGTTTATTACATGTAACATTTCAGTAACAAATAAAGTAAATACCTTTTGTCTCAACATATAAAAGCTGTCAATAAAAATAAAACAATGAAATTCAAATCGTCTTTTTTGTTTTCGTAATTTCATAGTTTATCCCTATGAACACCCTAAAAGCATGCTAACCTTAGAACTCGAAGAAAGTGTAGGGAGAGCTTGACGTTCTGATGCCCCACACACCAGCAGCCATTGAGCAGGAGGCTGTGTGGGCCCACAGCCATCCTGAACTTGGCCCCAAAATAAAGGTACCTGCTCCAATTGGTAATCAAACTGCAGTCTCTCAAGCCGAGTGTCAGGCACACCGTATAAATGAGCTAATTAATCAATCACTATGCTAAACGGGATAATAACACCTTTTAATATTGGATATAATTCCTATTACAGTTGTAAATTCCTTAAGATTCGCATTGTCCAAATTTACCATACCGACGTTTCAGGCATATTCTTCATACTTCGATATGATTTCATTTACACATAATATTTGGAATTATACATTATATTTGATACCAGCAAACCCATAATAACTAGGTTCTGGAACAAGAAATAAAGGGAAAGAATGACTTACATACGACAAATTCAGATTGAATATATGTTTTCTTATAACGTGGCACATAAAAACCACACACTATGTGAAACGTACTGTGACAGTAAAGCTCTGATGATGAAACAGCAGCACAGGCTAATGGGTTGAATATATAATACAAACATTCTTTTCCAGCAACCTGGATGAAAGAAAAAAGGGTGGGTGAGTGACATTATTGTAGTGGCTGCAGCCTCGTCACGTCTGTGTGGGTGTGTGTCTCGCTCAAGTACATAGCATGGTCATGGTAAGAATACATGAGTTGGTTGAAAGTTTCAGCCGTAGGATAAAGATATCATCAAAATGAATATCATAATAACATATACACTGAGTTTCTCATTCTTCTGACCCTCCTTCCCATGTACCTCACCCCGCCACTTCCAACCCCTAAACATTCAAAACGTCATCTCAACAATATACAGGAGGTCTAAAATCAACCACGCATATTATTTTATTGTATTTTTATGGAAAAATCAACTAATTTGCCTCAACGTTTAGAAAAAAAAAACGATCGAATAATTCTTTGATGCACACATTGCATAAAGATTTAATATTTTGATTCCGTCTTCAGAAAACCCACTAATTCTTCATCACAAATACCAGTCACTTAATGCTGTATAGGTAAATACTCGGTGTTGACCTTAATAATGCGCAACACACACGCGCACACACACACACATATATATATATTACATAAACACACATACATACACACACACATGGATTTCAATTTAAAACAGAATCCAGAAGCACCGCATGCTTAACGGCCTTAAATTTCCTTACATAATGCATAACTTACCGCATGTTAAGAGTAGGTGTTGTAACTGACCTCCAGCTCTCAGACATGCTTCACCTCTAGTGAAAAGATTAGTAAATACCGTTTGCAAGTTCTTGTACTCCTGACGGTGATTTGCTTTAGTTCTTTCTGTGTGTCTGCATTGCTTGTATATGCGTTGCCTTTCAAACTTCTCCACAGACAACAGTCGTACAAGTGGTTAAAATTGGGCGAACGAGCAGCCTACAAAGGACGACTAATTTTTCGAGCCCCAAAACGTTTCGTAAAGTAACAATTGAGTTACACGCTTTATGGGCGGTTTCGCCATCTTTCTGGAAGAAAATAAACCCGTTGTTCTAAATTTATTCATCATTTGAAGTATTGTTGACTTCAAAGTACTAGTAAATGAAACACCGGTAAATCCTATTCTAAATTTCCTACGATATTTTTATGATATCTTCATTACGCAGATTTTCACAATGTAAATCCCCTGTATTAAACGGCACTGCATAATCATGAACAAAGCAAATTTACGTTACACTTTGCTTCACACGTCTGTTACACACAGCAGATTAAAAGGGACCAGCTGATTCCATGTAACGTCGGCGCAATGAACAACTGGCGATATGTGAATCATGCAGCGGCCTTTCATCAGGCGTGCAGCGTCGGCAATTTCTAGACAACAACTTCAAACAGTATGTAATAATATGCTCACCAGATACCAAGCATGTCTGAAAGTTGAAGGGGGTCATTTCCAACACCTGCTCTAACATGAGGTAAGTTATGTATTATGTACATAATATCAGAAAATATAAGGCCGTCAAGCTTGCCGGTGCGTCTGGTTCCGTTTTCAGTTCAACTCTCCTTACATGTATACTAACATAATGTGTATGAATATTAATCTCAAGGACATAGTACTTCGAAAAAGCGGTGGAAGAATGTAAGACCTTATTGCGTTAAAACTTGTTTAACTCGAAAATACGATGCAACACAGACCCCGTGTCTTTAAAGTATTGCAGGATTTGCAAAATATTGAATATGTTGCGAAACAGACACGACGGTTCTTTAAATTAGTCCTTATATTTCGGAATTCTGGCTGAGTATGTCATTCTGTTAGGAGATGTGACATGATAATAACACGAAACTCCTTCCATGAGACGGAAAATAATTTAATCCTTTTCCGACGAGACAGAAATTAAGAAAGAATAAGACTACGCGGGCAATAAATTACAATTTCAACCAGAAGAAGAGAACCATTTGGAAAGCGACTTCTTGGAAGACAGAGAAGGAAATTGTTATAGAGATCAGTTCTATCCAAAGATCAACAGAGCAAATTACATACTTTTACCTGACAGCTGCACAGCCAGCCTCCGAAAAGTGATTTTGAACCAAAACGATATGAAACTTAATGTTTCTATCTGCCATGTTTAACAAAGTTCCCAACAACACTGTGAGGTCGAACTAAAATTACCTTTGCTTTTTATTTTACCTCGTGATTTGTGTGTAATCAGAAACTCAGGATGGGAACATCTTCAAATTTAAATATCAAGTGTGTAAGACTGAACATTCCAAGAATCTGAGTCGCAGGATCACCACTTGAAAGATGTGAAACACTGTGGGAATACGCTCTGTCAAATTGGTTGTCATGGAAATTATAGACGAAGGGCAACGAAGTACAAAACAAAAGCGAAACTATAAGCAACACACACAAAAACTTGCGTGTCACACAGAAGAGTGCGTTAAAGGAGACAGGGGTGATTAGGCATGACAGGGGTGCATATTGTAGTCGTGTATGACATAGCTTTTATAATACACAATCTACTGCACTAAGTGATCTTGTATGCCTACAGCATGTGACAATAATTCAGACCCTTTTCCCAACGTTCTTACTCAAACCGTAAAAACAAGTTACTGTTAAGGTTTTATAAAACCTCGGTTTTACAATTCCTACCGAAGATTTCGCAAATTTACAGTGAACCTGTACAGGCCTATTAATCAGAAGGTATAAAGAATATACGTACACGTAGTTTTCATTATGCCTAGACGCCTGATTATGGAGCGTAAGGGGCGTGGAAGCCAAGTTCCACACAGAGAATCTCTGTAATAGAGACAGACAAATGGCCAAGGTCAGGATATTGGGGATCCTATCCACGTCAAGAGCCCCTGATGCCCAAAGGATAGAGGACGGAAGCGGCCCACAACAGTTCTGAACATGGGGGTGAAAACGAGAGTCCGGAATCAGGGATCGAAATTCCGGTCGCCCAGTCCTTCACTGCTGACATTTCTCTCACTGTTCTATTTTCAACATGAATATCAGGAAGTTACATTTCATTGTTCAGTTGAAGTGATATTCTAAAACATCAGGCAATGAATTCCAGACAAGTTCTCCAACACAATTAAACAGCTAAACTAAGTACTGAACTATATAAATATGTCAAGAGTAAAAGGCCTTCCTCGAAATGCTGATATACGCCATTTCTTAAATAACTGTTTTCACAATGCCCCACCTCCACTTTGGCCACCCAAATGACCATTTCCCTTGACACTATCTCAACCATGCCTATTCCATGTCCCTCCCTTGCAATCTCCTTTATTTACTTAAGTACCAAAACATTACATAGCTCAGGTGGCACAGTGACTAGGTCATGGGTTGGACGACGGAGAAAATGGGTTCGCTTCTTGGCAACGTCTAGACACTGCTCTGTTTTTCACAACGTCCAGACCGGCTCTGGCGCACACCCAGCCTCCCATTAAGTGGGTACCGACAGCTATTTCTCCAGCAAAAAGCGGCCGGGGCGTGAACCTGACCGACGTATGAATCAGTGATGCTGTGCGTAATTAAACAAAGGGACAAATGCACTTTTAGTCTGAAGAAAATCTCGGGCGAATAATAAGGGCCTCGCTCATTTAAATAGGTTAATTATAACCAACGACCTTCTTGCCACACAAAATATGGAAATGTTTGTCAGAGTGTTTCTGCTGGAGTCTAAACAGACACATGATTAATAAAAAAATTTTGAAAACCAAACAGAAGTTATGAAACTACAAGAACGCCAAAACACTTATTGTAATTTGCCACATTATTTAACAGGTTTCCATATGGATATCATTATTTAACTTAATATTTTCGTCATAAATAATTGATAAATTTACTATAAGGTGGTTTACGCATAAAAAGGCCGTACAAGATGTCTTAGATGGAATTAACCCTTAGAAGTATTACTTTTTGTAACAAATATTAATATTTAGTTTTCTTACAGGATTTTAACACTCCCCATTATGAAAATCGCCCGGTTAATGATGTATAGCGAAATAGTTCCTTTTAAGTTAATAATCTTATACTAAAGGCAGATATATGTTCCATGGAGAGAACGCAAAGACTTTCGTTGTTAAACCAGGTGGAAAAAGTAGTAACCACAGTATTTTAAAGGGTTAATTAAGGTACTATTGACTGTTGCTGTTTGACACATTGTATGATATGAACAAATACCGAGCCGAATAAAGAAACCATCCAAAGTTATTTCCCTATCAATCACCGACTGGTCTTTCTAATAGAAGGATATTGTATTCTCTGTGAAATACGAACTGGATCTTTATATGTAATATACATTAATTTTATTCTTCAAAGTGCTAAGCAGTTCCTTCCATCATACTTTTCCACCTCTCCTAGCACCAAATATCGTCCGAAATTCCTTTGAACATGCCTCGCATGCAAGCATTGTATTCGCCCATCACATTTGCTTCGTAGCAACGTACACAGACATGACAAACGGCAACGTTAGAAACAATTTAGGGACAATCTTTAGACAAAGTTGGAACACAGATAACTTGTTGCCACGCTCTGTACTCGTTGCCAGGGAGGCAATACAATAAGAGGTGACTCAAGACGCAGTCTCTCAAGTTAAGTGTAGTAATGTCAAGTTTACGAGCTGGTCCAAGGCGATATAAGGTATGCACCATTTCTACAGGGGCGGATCCCGATACTCATTTGTTTGAGTTTGTTATCTCTTAAAAACACGTAGACAATAATAAAAATATCTCCCGTGGCAACCATAGAATCTCAACCAACCAATAGCACGTGAGTAAATAATGAATAGACACGGCTGGTAACCAATGGAAAGAAAGTCTGCTTTGAAGAAAGAATTATTCAGTTGGAAACCACGCCCAGGCTATTAAATAAACAAAAGTACACACATACAAGATGCTGGTTATTTGTATATCACACGTGTGTTTGTGGAAATGTGGCATAAGTGCCACTCTGACTGTAGCCTACATCATGCATAGCCCCACGGATTCACTCTGAGAAATGTTGTCTCTGTAAGTGCGACAAAGGAATTAGGTCCACCCGACAATATAAAAGATGACTTCTATTGACGCAAAATATTGTTACGGAATGTAATGACTTAAAACAAATAATATTTGCTCAAAGTACCCTGATAAATATAGCATAAGATATATACTAAAATATGTCTGTGGCAGTTACATTTCCACATTTTTATACCAAATGTGGAACATAATTTAAAACCATGGAAAATAATACTTCGCGAAATCCTCGCCTAACAGCTCAGAAATTCCCCACGTTTTATGAAATCGTAACACATTAAAAATGTTCACACTAGTTCCATACTGAAACCAATCGTCAATTAGTCCAATCCAGTCCACATCCACAAATTCTGATGCAGTAACAACATTTGAATATTATCGTCTCATTTACAAGACTGGGTAGAAAGCAAAAGTTACTGACCTTACTTTTAGCAGGCATTCCCAAACTTTAACGCCCTTTTAGAAATTGTTATGAAAGTAATATTGATTTGTTAGTCAGGGAAGAAATCACTGTTTATTTTGAAACTCGTACGAAACAAATAAGTGCAAGGCGTGGAAAAACTACAGAATATTTTAAAAGTAGGTCGTACATACAGCCAACAACTTTCGAGCATCGATAATATAGTTTGCATTAAGGAAGATACTAATATATACGTCAATCACAACACGCTCGTTATATTCTATATTATGTTATTTATATACACAACACGTTTCGGTTATAGGGGCCCTCATCAGGTATCACCGTAAAAATAAAACACAGAAAATTAATTTGTTGGTATATAAACAATAACTGTATCAAAGAAGATATCTCATTCCTTCACATAAGGCTCCTGTTTGATATCGTCATGAAGTTTCTCAATGTGGTTATCGTGACGCATTTGTGATTAAACTGACGTGACGTAAAATTATGTTGAATTTATCCTTAAGAAATTGGAAGCTGAGGATTAAAACTGGAGAGAGAAGGCCTACTCCTTTTTAAATTAGGAGTTTGAATATGTTGTTAATTAAAGCCCATTTTGAAGCGTGCGTAATTCCTTGTTTTCTTTGGTATAGACAAAGTAGTTTATGTTGTTTGGGGTCCAATTATGTTACTTCGTACTGCAGTTCCTTACCAAATCTAAAAATTGTTACTTTTACGCATGACATCTTTATCTGGATGTTAGTGCACATAAGAAGTGAGGTGTTTCCGCACCTTACATTGGCTGGTGTTTGCTAACTTGTAGGATATTTATTTCTAAAAAAGTCGCAATCAGAAATCCCCAATTATGGTAAATAAGTGGCATATTTGAATGTATTACTAAGCATTTATTTGAAGGGATGGAGAATAACCACAAAAATCTGAAGAAAATTTAGTCTTGGAAGAAAGATTCGGACCTGGGACCTTCCGAATAGCAAGCAGGTTTGTTAACCAGCTACTTAGACAAAGAAATCTTCTCCTTCAGAAGACTGCAGCAACGCAAATTGTGTCGCACAGTAAAGAGGAATAAGTATCAGAAATAGACTTCATCTTGATAAAACTAATTCCATGAGAGACTGAAAACTATGAATTAGGCCTACTCTTGCACTAAAGAGATCCTAATAAAGCGAACACACACCTATGGCCATGTGCGTCTGGCTAGTATGTCCAGACTGAACAAGTTCAAAACACTTAAGGTGACGGATTCTAACCCTCGTCTGCCACTCAAAGGCGCTCTTACATGTGTCCTTCAAATCACACGTTCACAAAAATCTGTCACCCATCAAGACGCTCATGAAATTATCTCGTTCATGATGAGCCTGATAAGCTGTTCCTGAAGATAATGCTGCTTGTTATATTTATGTATACAAGAAGACATTACACGCTTCAGTACCTCTGTAGTGGTTTGAGATTTCAGCGACATTTACCGTCTTACTGCTCAAGAATTGTTGACATGAAACCCGTTCAGAGGGAGAAGTTAAACTGGTCCGTCCACTCCAATAACTTTCAGAATCTACCTTTTCCTTTATGCGGTAATGCGATAATCGCATTGAGTCTTTCATTTTAGCGGCTATGTTCTCTTACGTTCTGTCTACGTGCTCTCTAATTAGTTGATAATTTACATCGAAGCCACATGTGCTCCTTGTTTCTTGACTTCACATTATGTGTCCAAGAGTAAACGTCTGTAGCATCTCAATTAACCCCATACAACAGTTTTCAATAAGAGGGTCCGACAGTTGGGGCAACTTCTACTCTGTTAAAACCCCCTTTAAGCTTTTCCTAATCACAGTTTATTCGTAATAACTGCTCCAGAAATTACAGTTCTGAATGAAACTTTGCATTGACATACCAAGACTTTTTACGCACACAGTTTAAGGTTGCTTCTTATTTATAAATATTACAACATTAAATTTTAATGCCAGTTACACCTAAAGGGTCCACAGTAGTGATACTTTATAGGGGGGTCAGGGGTAGAAGAGAGGTTAAAGAACAAAGCTTTAAGTAATGTAATGAAAATGCGGACGTTAGAACTGTGGGCAATAGTAGCTTGAAATATGTGCCGTAGAACTGTAAATTACTGCTTAATGTTAAAGTGCTTAATTTTAAATAACGATTTGGATTAATTTTGGCTATTTTCAATCAGGACGCCGCTTGAGTACGTGAAGTAGCGACTTGAACTTTGTAAGAATCTCAGAATTTGCTCGAAAACAGGGAGAAAATAAGAAAACCTTTTTCGAAATAACCGGTCGCAGGATTTTCTGGATATTGACTTTTAGCCAATAATCCGAAATTCAACTGAATATTTGTACTGTTTCAAAGTTCAGCTCGCAACTTGCAGTAAACACAGGAGTCCCCACTGCAAGACCGTCAGATCAGTCTTGTGTGGCGAAATAATCGCTGTTTATTCCCAGAAGAATACGAAATATATAAATACGATGTGTGTACAATGCAGAAACTTTTTTATTTTAGAGCAGGTGATCCATACAGTAACCACTGTTCTATAAACGTTAATACTAACACCATAAGCGACATGACAGTAAGCAGCCATAGTGAGATCGCGTCCAGTAGCCACTCTTGGGAAACATCATCAATCCACTGACGCAAACAGATAATTTACAATAAGCCCGGGGTTCTACAAGAAGGTGTGGTCGGACAGATATTAGAGCTGGAAGAACATTACCACAAACCCAGTTGGGGCTCACTTCCCGAAGAAAATTCACACCGATAGTTAGGGGTGAACAGTTTCCTGCCACACTCACCAACTTCAAACTCACTTAGTCGCTTGAGTTGACATCCTGCATGTTTCTATATTTCACGTTCATTATCAGGTAAGTATTCCATAAAAAATAAAGGAGTATGAGTCCTGTAATACCGGTAGTTGTATTATACTCCAGGTTGATAAAACTAACATTTCGTGAACAATATGCTACCAGGAATCATACGTTGCACTTGAGCTCTCACATAAGTATGATGTGAAACGAACGGAAGGAATTTCGTAAAGTGTATTTGTTCTCAGAAAATGTCGCTGTATAAAGAACATCTGATGAGTAATTACACATTCAGATATTCAAAAAATAACTTCCTAATTCGAATATTAATGATTGGTATATTCCATTAAATAGAAATTTAAATAAATGAGGTTTTTCACGAAAAAAATATTAACATTATGGTTTCTTGTAAAGCCGTCTAGTCTGGTGGTTCCAACGTTTTGGAGAGAAACCTATTACTTCCACCTTCATAGCAGAACTTTAAGACAGCATTAACCTCCGATACATTCACGCCTATCTACCAAACTACGTCACACCAGAGAAGATTGCAGTTCAACCGTTTTATTTGTCCAACACGATGACAATTAAATTCTTACGTTTACAAAATACGTAAGATTCTTCAGAGTTGCCCTTTTTTTAAATTTTAATAGGATCAAAATTGTGTTGCAGTCGGAGCAGGTACAAATGAAGTCTTATTGATGGAACGTTATACCAACCAGAAGACAAAAAGTAACAGAAGGTGCCATAACAAGAATAACAACACTTTGTGTTCTATCGTGTGCAGAGTACCTCAGCTGCCTATCCTAACACACGTTACATTCCACCAAATTAAATATAAATTTTAAAATAATCAGCTTATGCGCTAGACTGGAACTCTATTTTCACTTCCCACTGTCTCGCCTGAATCCGACAAAGTATCCAATTTGAGTTCCAGTTTTTGAAAGGATGTTGAACCAGAAGCCGAGCGTTTCTTTCTAGGGTCTGACACTCGCGCTTCCGGCGGTTAAGTCCTGAATTCAATTCTCGGCCAGCAGACTGGATATTCTGACATCTTCCGTCGCTCGTCAGTCCTTCTCAGCAAATGTTGGGACAACGCATCAAATGAGAATGCGACTTTACCTTCAGCGCACTTTCCTCAATATTCAGGTCCATTTATAGTCCTACAACCCGACGCTACAATGTCTGCACAAGTAACAATGTCGTTAGATGAACCACAATAAAAGCATGACAATATACAAGGAACTACCGTTTGCTTTTCAGTTCCACGTCTCGCTAATTCTTCATCTTTCCTCTCCCTCTTATTCTGTTTTTCATCTTTGTGTTCTCTTTTCCTGTATTTCAACATGTACATTTCTCCTTCCTCTCTCTTTCTTCTTCACAATTTCATTTCTTTCTCTCAACCTTCCCTTTCCTTCGCCCTTTTCCAAATGTCTTTCTATTTGTCTTTTCTGTTCTTCCGTACATAACTTCTTTTACCCTGTTTGCCCCTTCCCTCTTTCCACCCATTTTTCTCCCTTTAATCCCATTCTCTTTTCTAAATTCTTTTGTGCACCCCTGGACGCCTGACTGCGAGTGCACTAAGTAAGGGCTGTCTGTCTGTCCGTCCATTCGCTTACTCAGCCGACCGATCAGCACAACACCGCCGGCAGCACCAAATTGCTAAAGACCTTTTGTTCTCTCAGTTTAAAAAGTTAAACCTATACATTAAGAACCCTGAGCTTCAGACGCCGCAAGCAGTTACCTTCGCCGAAGGGAGGAAAGACGAAAGAATATTATGTATTTTAAAGGCCGACCAACTAACAGGTAGAATGAAATTAGTGTTGTTCCTTTGGGTTTGCCTCAAAATGTGATAGGAACTGATGGAGGATTCTGGGAAACACAACTCAAGCGTAAAAGTAGACTAAGTATCTATCTCGCATGTTCTTACATGTTTAGCCATTTCCTTGTAGGTCTACATGAAACGATAAAAAAAAAGTAGTTTACCTGTGCGCCCCATGGGCATATTGTGGGAATACAGGTATAGCTCCACTCATTCTTAATCGCGGCACTAGATGGAGGCGAGTAGTCAAATTCACGTCCCGGTCGCTTTACCACCTGGGAAAGGGCCCCTAGTGCCCACTGAATAGGTCGTGTGGGTTCCAGGACCGATCTGGAAATTCTGGAGACGAGAGAAATATCTTCCTCCTGCCTGGAATCGAGCCCCGGATCGTCTAGTCCGTAGCCTAGTCACTGTACTGATTTCACCATCTCGACACCCGGAATAGCTCATTCAGTACAGCGACTAGCCTACGAACTGGACCACCGGAAACGGGATTCGATGACTGGAAGGGACGGGTAAAGCTATCCCATTACAGGCCTGGACAGGCTCAGAGTGTTCCAGAAGGTTGAAGCTCCCAGATTTCAAGACAATCGGCACATGACGGTAGTAAGTTTGTCATCCCTACGCACCGGCCGCCTTTACCCCCCCCCCCCCCCAGGAAATATTCCTGGAAGGGGCAGAGATATATTATTCTTCACACCTTCCAGACGGGATATTGACATCGAGATATTAGGCTCTGGCAACGGAGATGATAAACATTCCAGTCTTCTGGATTATGACGTCGTGTCGAGTGATAAATGCAGCCGACAGCTACTCCAGTAATCAAGAAATTTCTTGCCTTTTACGGAATCCGATAATTTAGTACACTTTTCACCACAGCCCAAAATGAACCCTATTCTGTACCAGTCCAAAACACACATGTGATTCACTTAAGATAACTTTTGTATCTATGCTCCGATCCAAGCCGAGGCCTCTGTAATTCTCTACCTCAGATTTTAGTGACGTATGCGTTTCACTTACGCCATTCTAGCTTTCAAAATGTAAACCTCGTGTGGCTTCAGAACAGTAAGGTGACCCCAAATTTCATTAGCACAATAACAGGTAACTAAAGAAGAATGGGGTATTTGTTGTAAAACAGGATCATTAAAATTAAATTATACTATTCAGGAAGGGTAATCAACCAGGATTATAAAACAGAGCTCTTTTCTCTGCGGTCAGATTCCTGAATGAATCAAATTCTTTCCATCAGGAGGCCTCGAATATGCATCCCAGTCTGCCGAATAGCGACAAAAGATTATGTTACCTGTGTGAAATAGGTTGCATATGAAAGTATATACTGGTATTTACACTTATGAATTAATCGATATCTAACGATATTTCGGAACGACTTATTTTATAAAAGTAAGCCCTCTGAATGAAATCCTAATTTACGTTCTACGCGGAGGATAATAAAGAATTCCACGAAGACAGACAGTTTCTGAAGAAAAAAGCTATCTTTCAAATTTCAACATCTGTGTACTGAGTACAAGAGGAAACATAGATTAATAAGATTGTGCAGAACATTTTAGCCCTTTTCGAAAAACAGAATGACCTGATCTAAAAAATATTATCCAAATACAATGCTGTTTATTGTAAATTTTAAATCATTAACTGTTACCTGAAAAAACACCAACATTTTTATTGAGTCAACAGACTCTTCTCCAAAACCTCCAGGCCGGCCTTGGGGTCCACACAACCTCCCACTCAATAAAGACTGGTAGTTGTTCCCCAGGTTCAAAGCAGCCTAGGCGTAAAGCTGACAAATCACCTGCCTAGTTCCCAGCTCAAGAATGACAGGAGCTGTAACTACACTTCTCCACATACCTTCACGGTGTTAAGAAGGACAATTTTACCTTTGTGTCAGAAGCAACCGAGAGAGATATTTCGCGCTTTGGTTATTAAAACATTTTTAACCGATGCAATTACACAACAGTGGTTTTTATTAAGGACACAAGACAGGCAGAGCTTATGATGGTCTAGACTGGAATTTTTTAGTGGCACATCCCGTTCTGCATGGTTCATGTTCAATAAATAAATGTTTACTAATCCAAGTCGGCACAGCAATATTTATTAAGTTATTTATAAACTAGCTACACGTTTCGGCTCTATTATGAGTCATCCTCAAGCCAGTGTCAATGTATTTAGAAACAGTACATTACATTTAAACACCATTATTCTTTAAACTTAGGTTCACATATTTATCAGACTTCCTATTTTATGAATGAAAATATTTTTTATATTTTAAAAAGTTATTAGTTATTAGTTATTACTGCTATAGTACTCATTTATGTATACAGCCCTGTTAACAGCAGTAGGTTCAAGTACTATAATCGGCTGCATCCATTTAATGTTATATTTCCGCAAAGCTATGTTAATGATCTATTAGAACTTCCAACACGTAGAAATTTAACAGTACTTCTCAGAACTCAAGCAAATGAATTTTTCGAAGTGACACCCGTTCTGTCCTCAGTAATTTGCAATTTTCCGTAACAGAATTGTTGCTGGAAACATAAGTCAAGAACGTTAGCACTATCTGTACGAGCTTTAGGTATGGCGTTGATTAGTAAAGTCATATAATACCAAAATTAATTTGGAAGCCATAATGTGGGCGGCACTTTTACGCCATAAGCGTAATGAAATTGCCATTGTGGTTTATTAAGAACGACATGAAAACGTATCGGGGAGCCAACGTACAGTACCACGCATTCTTAGATTAGACTATAGACAGAATAAGTAGGCCGATTTACGACCCGGCCGCTATAACCCTAGGAAAAAACCTCCGGTACTTGTTGGCAAAAAGGACGGGTAATTCCCAGAGTCAGGCTGGGTGTCGCGTATTAACCCCCGATTATCTGGCCATCCAGGATATCAATCTGGTGGCCACTCTTACTGAAATATCCCGGCTCCCAAAACAAAGACGTAGTCTTGGATCATAAAAAAGCAGGTGCGAAGTTGTGGGCAGGATATGGTCCGGTGATAGGTCGTCCTGGAACGAATCGTAGGTTCCACAGGAAGGGCGGACCACTTCTTGGCCACTTGAACGAGCAAAACATCTTAAGGAAGGCTCTGCTGGATGGAGTTTTCTTCGGTTTTTATATTCCTTTTAGGAAGATGAGGGAGCCAAGATGGTTTAGTTCTATAGTGACCACACCATGGGTTGAATGGCCGAGAAATCATGGTTCTATTCCCGGCAGCAGCAAGAAATTTTTCTCCTCTCCAAAGCGTCCAGACGGCTTCTGGGTTCCAAACATCATCCTCTTCAGTGGGTACAGGAGCTTGTTACCCAGGAATAAAGCGGCTGGGGCGTGAGGCTGACTACTCACCACT
The DNA here is from genome assembly GCA_021186555.1 of Reticulitermes speratus. Taxonomy (NCBI): domain Eukaryota; kingdom Metazoa; phylum Arthropoda; class Insecta; order Blattodea; family Rhinotermitidae; genus Reticulitermes; species Reticulitermes speratus. The sequence goes on from JAJKFL010000330.1 coordinate 15,089,819, forward strand.
CCAAGGTTATGATGGCGTGGAAATATACTGCCCCCCCCCCCACCTCCATGTAACGCTAGAAGTGATGCTTAAATACAAGGACGACTAATTTTATCTAGCAGCCGAATAGAATTCTCCTGTATATTTTTTTATGGCGCGACAGCCCTTCGTGGGCCAGGGCCGCCTCACCGTTGAGGTTTCGTGATCACAGACACACCACACCCGGTAGGAATCCTCTGGACGAGTGATCAGGCCGACGCAGAGACCTCTACCTGATAACACACAACACTCACAAGAGACAGACTTCTATGACCCAGTGGGAATTGAACCCGCAATCCCAGCAAGCGAGCGGCCGCAGACCCATGCTTTAGACCGCGCGGACACCGGGATTGGCCTCTTGTACATTATATTTGTCAAATAAGAAATGATAATGACTGCGGTATTATTTGTACTTTTAACATGCAAAAAAATTGTACTTGTGTTTCAGTCTCCGTGCGACATTTGACATTCCTCGCTACAGTATTTCACTGCTCTTCACTTTCAAACGGAGAGCCGAATACACTGCCCATAAAGTTTTGTTCCTCCATCACGTAATTTTACATTTTAAAAACACAAAGATTCGAACTAAGAACCTCTTCAATACGAAGTTTGAGCACTGTACACCTCATGGCGGTGAGACAGGGTATGTTGATGTTTCCAGACAAGAGGAAGGACGGACGAAGAGACGGAAAACCCGATATGGCGCCGCCGGTACGAAATTCGCCTACATATCTTAATACCACACCACTCCCTCCGGCCGCATTCCACTTCTTCGAAGTTCAGTCTCTAAACCATCAATTAGATTAGGGGAAGGCAGTGTTACTTAGAACTTGTCAGTAAATGGAGACGCCGTGCGTGCTTCATTTTAACACTCTGTGGAAGGGAGTGCACTCCAATTAATAACACTGGGGGCCATGGAACAATGTTGATAGCACAATGCGTACCACAAAGTGAAATAACTGTTCATAGCAGAAAGGTAAGAGTAGCTCAGAATTAGAACCTAAGGGAGTAGAAGCACACAACCTGAGTTAAGAGTCCCTAACTATCAGGCAATAAGATAATTAGTACACGTTAAAAACCAAGGTTGGGAAGTGTATTTCGTCATCATGGGAGTCTCTGAAACCCTTGGTTTGCTGGTGCTTCAAGGGTCGTCAATCACAAGACGTCAGTAATTATACAGCGCAGACCCGCATTCATCTGTCAGAACAAGATAACGCTACTAACGGTATAAAATATGTTTATCTTTCTTGGAGTCCGCTATTGCGAACCTGCCTTATTCACGGTCGTTTCAAGTACCATTATTTAATGAAAATCGTGTGCCGTCATTAATTCGCCGAGTTACAATCAGTTGCACATTAAAGTAAGAAGGTACAGCTGTTCCTGTGTTTAATTAAGCACCAGGTAATTAAGACGTTTGCATGGAGGTGTAGATCCACGCATTCTTAACGTCATCACTGCATGAATTAAAATGGTCAATTTCAAGCCCCAGTAGCTTTAGTCCCGAAAAAAAATTATGCCGGTAGCCATGTTTGTTTTCAGGTAGCCCCAGAGGTAGTCTCGTGTTGAGGAGAAAATAAGTCCCTAGTCTTGCCAGAAATTAAAACCGATTTCTTTGGTAGAGGAGCCCGTAGCTTAGTTCCTATACTAACTGCGCCATCTCGGCTAGCACACATACGTTGAAATGGATGTTGATATAACAGAAGTTCTTTAAGTTAGGAATGCTGAGTTCTCAGCTGTGTGTTTGTGGAACGAAGCAGCACATCATTCTAAAGCATTTACTTTCTTCCATTTCCTGTGGGTTCTATACCCGAATAATGGCAATGTAATTCACTGCCAAGCTCAGATTCGTGAACTTATAAGCCGAAGTATTCAAATGTTTTTTTTAATCTATCTTAATGTTATTATTCGAATTCCATATGGGCTATCAAAGTGGTTTCCCTTCCAAAATCAATTCTGTATTCACTTCACTTTATATTCACTGTGCATCTTTTTATAATTGAATTATTTGTACCAACAAATGCACTTAGACAGTTTTTTTCACTGTTTTCTTTATTATAAGGATGCCCCAATACGCATTCCGGCAGTTATTCTGCCATCATCAGGGGGTGTTTTAAGTGAGTTTTTACATAGACCAATTCTTTGGTTAAGTCATAACAGTGAGTCAGTATTTGTTACCACATCGTATAAAATTTTGTAAAATTAACCACGCAGACAGGAGGCAAGGAGGTCCTACCAACACATAACACACAGATAACTGGAATACACGCTGAAAATAGGACCACGCTGCCATTAACTAATAATTATACTATAGAGGGTAGTATAAATATACTACTTGTTTTTATTGTAATTTTTAAAATTTAATAACTTTTAGCAACTTAACAATACCACTAATTTTACAAAATTTTATACGATGTGGTAACAAATACTGACTCACTGTTATGACTTAACCAAATAATTGGTCTATGTAAAAACTCACTTAAAACACCCCCTGATGATGGCAGAATAACTGCCGAAATGCATATTGGGGCATCCTTATAATAAAGAAAACAGTGAAAAAACTGTCTTAGTGCATTTGTTGGTACAAATAATTCAATCTGTATTCACTGTCACAAATATTTTGTCTATAGGATAAGCACAGGCAGCAAACTATTTAATAGAATAAATGTTTTCTGCGCGGGTAATACTCCGGACATTTAGCATGTTGTATCTGTGTCAGCAATGAAGGCTCGGATAATGATAGGCTTAGTTATGATATTCATAACAAGAAAATAAACTATAATATTATTATAACTATTGCTTACGATCGTGTTTTTTCTTTATTGTGTCTCCTCTCCTCCTCTGTTCCTTTTGTTAAAGTGTAGTTCTGTGGATTGCTAATGATGGCTATGGCGGCGGTAATTTAAAAATGACGCTACTTAGAAAAGAGGATGGTCACTCACTAGAGAAAATGTTAACCACAAACCTACAAGAAGAAAAAAGAAGGTTATTTCTTCAACTACCTTTAGAAATCATTCTTTGTCCACTAAACACCGATAATAATGTAATTTTACCCAATAAATAAAGTTTAAAAGAAAAAAGCAAAAGCAAAATTCGTAGAAAGATTCATTTATTTCTGATTTCCTTAACAAACTGTAAGATTTAGGACGTCCTCCACGTTGACAGACATTCACGGTAATTCATGCCCATTAATTACATGGTATATATATATATATATATATATATATATATATACACTGTATACATTAACTTACACACTTAGCTTCTGCCTTAGCCTTTCAGCGTACATGAAATAACTTTCGTCCAGGTCACTTGAATGCCAATTGAATGCAAATCGTTTCCGTCAGAACATTTTATAGATAATAAATTAGCTTTGTTTATAAAGTACTTTCGTATAGATCTAAATGCCTTATGTGTCACTAATTGTGCCCGAGAACGCAATAACAGAGAAAATAATCAAAATAATTAAGAAAATTGCATAAAGAAAATTTTCACGATTTTTCCTCGCCACCAGACATCATCTAGATCATCAAACTGAGGAGAACGAGATGAGCGGGACAGATAAGTAAAATGGGTAAAAATTGTTTCGCCAAACGCCTGACAGACAGGAACATACCTCTTTGAAAAGATAGGCGTAGGTGGGTGAAAAATATTGAAATGAAGGTTAAAGAAATATAAAAAGAGCTTATAAGTTGGGTTCATCTGTTTCAGCATAGGCTGCAGTGGCGGCTGAATACATCAATAATCTTCGAGTTCCTTTCAATACTAATTTCTCGATCAGATGCTACACTGTCAGCTTGTTACTGTCCGTCTTGTTTCAGCAGCAACATACACACGGGTACGTTGGTTTTGTCTAAGCATATTGTGCTTTATACTTCTCATTTCTGCCGCTTCTCTCTCCTTTTACGGTTGTCATTGCATGTCAATATCATACTTTATCAACGATTTATCTAACATATTGTAAAATTTCAAATATAATTATATTTCTTATTTCATTACTATGTATATATAAATAGCTTCAATTGTTCCTATTAGTGCTTGTTTTTTTTTATTTTGGATACCTCAATGCAAGATCCAGTGGGTGGCTCTAGTGAGCCATCGAGATCCTCACAAGGTAGGTAATTTCTTGATTAACTGAATCTGTATTAGGCTACGTTTTGATGCATAACTCTGCTGTGTGGGGTCAGTCTATATCCCACACCCCTTGCCAACTAGGCGAAGTAATTTTCTGAGTATTTAATTCAGTCATTTGTGCAGTAGACATATCTACTACAGCCAAAACTAAAAATATAAACATATCCTTATTAAGACAAAATAAGTTAATTTGCCTTTGTTTTATCATACATTCACAGTAATGTACAGGTATATAATTACGAATTAAATTTCACACTATTTTACTATTTAAAACTACGTGCCTTGCAAATACCCAAAACTTAAAAAATCAGTTTTCAGACTTTTATGCTACGAATATTTTAACCATTTTCTTTAAGAAAGTGCTACTAAAATGAACAATATTTAATACACATAGCCTGCCAATAGAAGAGAAGACCACATGAGTTATACAATAGCACAATATTCTTCACCACGTTAAGATACACTTAACTAAGAATATTGACTTTATACTTGAAACAAATAAATATACTCAGTCAAGAAAGCAAGCCTTATTAACACTTTATACAACCAGATTTAACAGCTCTTCCTGGTATTCTGAAATAAGTTCAGATATGGTATTCACACATATACTCAAAAATGTCAGTTAATTTGTAATAAATAGCATATGATATTTCTTTATTGGCAGTTCCAGCAGACTACAGTCGAACCCAATCTACAATTTTGCATGTCAATAGCTACAGCACTAACAGAACTCGTCCCATTTCCCCCTCCCACCACAACTGACGCCCTTCATCTCGATTAACAAGTATAAAACAAATGCCAAATTCGTGCTATGCACTTCCTTTGTATAATAAGCTATAGTAGCCAGGTGGTTATGAGTGTGGGTGTGTTCGTGAGGGGGGCTGCACGATCTTCGCTGTTCATCCGTCACTACGAGTAACTGAGGGCCCTCTCATCACCCACACATTTTACACCTTCCTGGCAGGAACACGGCGGAGTTGAGCACAATTTTCCAACACGTTCTATATTGGATTGCTTTCCTCGTACGTCTTATAATTACACACCACTAGAAGCCTAAGGTAATTACACAAATATTGTCCATACTTGCATATTTTGTTAACCCTTTCACAGCATAGTAGTAACCTTAAACGACCTACCACCTGATTTAAAATTCAAAACTCTGTATTCTGCCCACAGATTGTAGTTTGTTTTGTGAGATTCTAAAGGCATTAACAGATTTGTTCTTGTAATGGAGGCAGTTCCTTCACTGTAAGAAATATATTTTACATATTCTTAACCACTCACAGTTCCGAATCATCGTGTTTAAATTTCTCCATATATGATTTTTAATGTTTAGAATATTACATTACAAAATCTTGAACTGTTAAGGATTACCTTCTGGGAATATGAACTGAATTCGTCTGGCTGCGGAAACGGTCAAATGGCGGACTCTAGTTAACGCGGTAATGAATTTCGACTTTAATAATAAACCGAAGAATTCCATTAATAGCCGAGCGATTATCAGTTTTTCAAGGAATATGTTCCGTCCATTATTTAGAGTGTTTTACAGACTTTTACAGGTATCGAAACTAAGAATTATATTTTCTGTTCCTTTTCTTCATCATCAGATTTTAACTACATGTAGAGAATCCGTAATTTTCTTCAATAAGAAAACATACTACTGACTGACAACAAAACACTAAACCAAACAGATCACAGTTCTTACCTGTTATTTAATATTTACGTTTATTATGTAGCAACAGTATCTCTCGCGTCACTCACTTGCGTCTATTCACCCTAACATTTGCATAAACTGCTCTGCAGATACAAAGACGTTACTCAGTTTGATGCCACGTTTCAGTCGGACTCACTTAAGACTGAAATCCTACCATTCCACAGCCCTCCAAAATCTTACATAAAGGTCGTTTTGCGTGCAAGAATTTTATTCTTTATTTCTAGAAATAATTTAAGAAAACTGGGTTATTATGTGTACTCTTTAATCTCCCTTGATTTTGGTACAATTCAGAAGCTGTGACCATTTACTTGCACAAATGGCACGATTCGGCGCTTCAAGACTCTTCGATCTTGTTTTTGTTATTCTGATCATAAAACTGAACTCTGAATTTTTTTAAAACAAAAAAGGAATGTTAAGTTTTACATTCCGATCAACTTACACAGACGTGCTACAGTACATACTATGGAGTATGTAGAATTCCATAAAAACGAAATTTGGTGTCTCACGTATTCCTACAATATCCATGTTTAATACGCGCTTGACTTTTCCTAGAAATCGAGATTTAAAGAATGAAGAACTTATTCCTCCGACATTCCGCTCATCTCAACCTCCTCATTTTAATCGCCCTAACAATCCACGTGAGTTCGTATGCAATTCAAAGTTTTCGTCCGTCAGTCCGTCCATCCGTCACGCTCTTTGTCTCGACAACTAGCAATGATAGCGGAAAAAAATTCTAAATAGAAGTTTTAACTATTCGATTTAGAAAGATAAATTCAGATTAATTCTTAGCATTCTTCTCTATGCATTATTCCAAGCCAAATTCAGTTTCTTTGCTATTATGTTAAGCGTTTCTATCCAAGCGAAGCAAGCCAATCACACGGGAAAATCCGGATTATTGCCGCCATTGGTACACGGAAAAAATCCGCACAGACATCTCCTATCACACGCGGGAAAAACTCAAAAGTCTATTGTACCACCTCCGCTACGATGTGGGGGATAAGCCGAAAAGAAAATTACCTTCACGATCGGGAAAAATTTCGTGCATTTTTAGTTTGCAACAATCAGTAATAGAAACATGGTGAGGCTGTTAATTTACGAGCCAGCAACGACACTAGGACCACAACTTATTTAAATGCTGTATGACAATAGACCTTGAAAAAATATTCAACATGTGTCAAGGTAATATATTTTCTAGAACGTAGATTAACAAGAAAGTGGTCGTAAAAAATTCCTCTAGCTCTCGGTTTGATAGCGATAACTAATAAACTGTTGGAGCAAGGCAGGTAAAGTTTTGTGTGGAGATAATAAATATAACAATATATTACATGCAAAAAAACTTGTGTAAATTAAAAATTATAAGCGTAGCTAACATCTGGCAGTTTTAACGTAAGGCAAATACAGAACCCGTAGAATATTTAAGTAACAAATCATTCACAAAATATTATATAAGAACATAAATGTATATAATAGCAAAGAATGGCATGATTCTGCCCAGAACTTCTTGCATTACACACTGATAATGAGGTAAAGTTAATGAGCTGTTAAGAAGTGCAGCCTCAAGCCACTATACCAGATCCAGTCCATGTACGTTATGTATAATGACAACTGTAATTACAAAGGGTATTTATGTAATAATTCCGGAAAGGCTTGTCTAATTGAAGATTATAAGTCTGTTGTAATTCCTTTCCTGTTGGACATTATTTCTAGAGTAAACAGCATTAAGAAAAGAAATAATTCTTTCAGACATTAGGAACCACAAGTTACTAACGACCATTCACCTGAACAAGACAAACTTCCCTTCCAAGAAATGGCATATTTTTACGTATAGATTAGTGATATTGAATGCTCACAGTCCTGAAAACTAGATCCTAAGAAATCACTGAATGTCACACGAAGACTCTAATGTATTTTGTTCTACATGGTTTGCCATATAAAACGTGCGGGTACGGACTGTAGACATTTGACTCAAGAATAGCGATTATGGGTGGAATTCTGTGAATACGGTAATGAACATTAAGGTTCCGTAAAAGCGGAGAATATGTGGAACAGTGGAGCAGATATAAGCCTCTAAAGAACAAATTTGTTCCAAGGAGTTAGTTAGTTTTTTCTGTAGTGACGGGCCCCCGCAGCAATGCTAAGGACGCACCGCAGCCTTGAGGCTTATTGTGCAACCATGTTATAAAAATGAATAGTTTTTTCGATTTTACGTGTAATGGAGCACCGGTGGAATGAAGCTGACAGGAAAAAACCGAAGTAATTGGAGAAAACCCTGCCCCAGTGCCACTTTTGTCTACCACAAATCCCACATGGACGGGCCTCCGCGGTGAGAGACCGGCAGCTAATCGCCTGAGCCATGGCATGACGTAGTTAGTTAGTTACTTAGTTAGTTTTTTTATTTTCTGTGTGTGTGTGTGTTTACAAAGACACCTTAAATCAGCTTACGACAAAACAGGGCAAGAGCCAAGCTTATATGTTTCTGACAGGTTTCAGCGTAACACAAATACTTATTTAAAAAAAACTACCAAAGGTGCACTCCCCATATATTTACAGCAGAAATCACAAATAAGAAATTCATACGGCACATCTCAAATACGGTCTTCTGGGATATGACGTCATGTGATATATGCGGGAACAAAACTGATGCGCCTATCTTCTGTAGTGGCTGCGCAAGCTGCACGTTATCCCGAAACGTCAGTACCAATCTACCGAAACTAAACGATGTCACTTCCTACAAGCAAGTTACCTCGATAGTCACCACCGTGATAACCTCAAATTTCACATGCCACATAAATAACGCTACAGTCGTAACGAGGAGAACGTGTTTCCAAATTGATTTTTCTGTTCTCTTCCTTCTTTCTTTCTCTCCTTATTTCTTTCTCTCTCTCTGTATTCCTCTTTGTTTCTTTCGGTATTTCTTTGTTTACTTCCTTTGTTAATATGAACGTGGAACTGATGGTGCAGCGTTGTTTGGAAATGAGAGACAGTGACAGGAAATCAAAAACAACTCCAATAAATTCTACAGTATAAGAGATTAAGGTCTGAATCAAATGTGTATGATTAGCAGACAAGGGAAAAGAAGTGACAACACATCTGACCCAGATATTCACAACTTCCGGTAAGGTGGCAAATGATGGTCGCTAAGATTCAGAACATGGAGGGGCCTTAATTATTCCTAACCTTACCCATTCTTGGAAATTAATTGCCTTCCGTGGGTAACTATCCACGGTAACATAAAGTTTATAGTGATGTAAAACAGGCTCGTGTAGCTTTAAATTTTGGTAGACAGACACAGACCTTTCTCTTGCGGAGCTAAAAAATATTAGGTAGTAATTTATTCTGTTTGCATATTTCCAGTATTTGGTGATTTGTTGACGTGAAAAACGAAAAATATTGTATGTACGAAAATTATAAGGGATGAAATATTTTGCTAATAAATTTATAACTTCACGAACAATAATTCGTTCACAAACCATCGCTTAGAGAAATATCAAATTTACAAAACAACATGCTAGTCATTAAATAAAATGACAACATATTTCATTGCATCACAAGGCTTGTCGAGCAGAACGCATAAAGGCTATTTCCTGATTTTTTCTAGTCCTGTGTACCTATTAGTAAAAATAATTGTTGCTTACACCTTAAATTTATTGCAAACAATCTCAAAGTTTTGCATCTTAGTACAAAATTTCACGTCTCTTGCTCCAATCATTCATCAGTTCTCACTATCAAGTCGAAAGGTGAGGACAATTAGTGCATGGCCTTCGTCTTATAATTTTCCATTACAAGAAGTATTATCTAAAAAAAAGTTTCACATCTTTGAGTTGTGTTAACTACACCACTGCATTACTTTCACCCTAAAGTAAATGGCTTTAGTGTGCTCCCACTTTACCAATTCGCGGGTCCGCCATGTTGTTGTTAGTGAATGTAGGAAATTATGACGTACGGTACTGGGATTTCCTGCAAAGCATAATCCTCATACAAGGTTTCGTGAAAGAGATTAATTGGTTCAAAATCTGAATAGGGGAAATCAGCGATACATACACAGACAGGATTGTCTTACAAGCCAGTCTGTTTTCTTGTTAGGAAGCAAAGTAGACTAATGTAACTATACAACCTACGTTTCGGTCTTATAAATGTTTCCTATCATTTTAGGTTTTCCGAATACCTTTCCCTGTGCACTGATCCTCTCGTCTTGCGAGTTAGATAGCCTACCTTGAAGATGTCTCTGGTACCCAATGATAAAGACGGTAGATATTCTTACCTTACAATTTTGTCAGAAATAACTGGCTTCAAAGGTAACGATAATTCTGCCCACTCCACAACCTCCGCTTTCTTGGTAATGTTAGTTATATATAAGGCTTGTTACAAGACAAACGTTTGAAATTCTATCCGCGTTCATATCTATCAAGTCAGAGTCTAGCTGCCATAAGTAAACAACACAATACGGTATGCTCCCTCATCCAGACAGACGTGGACCCAACATCTTAATCACTCTTATGACGTACTAGGTACAGTGACCTTCAAAAAGAGTGCATCATTTTAATAAAAGCATCATAACAATAAAATTGACCTAAGATGTACAGGTCTGATATTCGTAACGAATTGTATTGCGTAAGAGATGTTTTATTGTGTTATTTTAAAAATGCATTACACTTGTGAATCCTTCACTACATATATGCTTACGAACTGGTAACTCAGAGGCGATAAAAACTTCGCTTCTGTATATGTAGCTGAGAATTTACGAACAATGATAAATATAGATTACTAATTACGAAAGCCGGTCAACCAGTAAAAACCGGTGTGAAAGGTGTCTTTTGCTGCAAATCTTATGGAATATCATTTTGAAAGACAAAAGATCGCTGTATGACTAAGGCCCTTCAATCCCTTTTATTATTCTCCCTTACACTTTCCTGTAAATTTGTGTCTTGGCCATCACCTCCGGTCAGCTCTGGGGCCAACCATGCCTACTATAATCCTGGTAGGTAAAGGGTAAAGTTTTCCCTAGAACAGGCCATGAAGGCCCAGAGGCACTTGATGGGGGTAGGTGGTCAACTCCACGCCCTGGCCGCTTTACCCCCGGGAAAGACCCAGTACCCATTGTATAGGTGCTGATTGGGCCCCAGGGACGGTCTGGACGTCTGCGAAAAATCTCGCCCCCCACCGGGATTCGATCCCCGGACCGTCCAGCCCGTAGCGAGTCGCTATACCGACTGAGCTACCCCGGCCCACCTGGTAGTCGATGTTAAAAAACGGTGGGTTAATCCATTACTCAGTAAGTAGAGGCAGCCATTCAGTCTGTTCGATCAAAGAACTAAACAAATGTTTTGTTAATATACCTAATTCAATCAGAATAATCGGTAATTCGTCTAGAAAAATCATTGAGATAAAGCAGTCATTCAGTGAATCAGTCAGGTCAATCATCAGTCAACGAAAGCAGTCATTAATTTATTCAACTGGATAATCATTTATTTCAGCCACGCAACAAGTCAGTCTATTGAAAGATGTATTTAGGTGTTTGTTTTCATAGCTAGGTGATGGTGCATAATATTTTGTCTCCTAATAGAGAAGATAACAAGAAACATACAGCAGCTGAAACCTCAACATAAATTTTTTTTTTGCAGTTAGGATCTTTTGGAAAAAGCATGCTGAAAAGTGTAGTTATGTCACTATTACACAAAACAGTGAGGTCCACCATTACTCCCGCATGCTGTTAGCACCAGCATTCATCTCCGCCCTATTAGCATCGTCGGCCCCGCATCCTAATCAAGACGTTACGGCTGCAGGATATGCACACCGCATTCCAGATGCATAATACATCATCATGTCTAAGCTTATGCATACAACTGAGCCCGATGCTTGGACAGACTACCAATGGACAGCATGACCGTGGCAGACAGTCCTGGTATCCGTTCTTAGAGTAGGTACAGACAGGCTTCATAGTGAGACAGGTCGGGAAACGGAAATACGAGTACTTTACGGATTTGGATACATAAAAGAGGTCGCGGAAACTAAATATTCAAATATGATACGCTACAGTATATTGTCTTTCAGATGGGGAAAGGACATAAGGATCTAAGGAAGGTTTATCAGAAATACGTTGCCAGAAACTTCCATGTTTTGTAAATACTTGAAACTAGTATTAACTTTAATGGTGTGCATAGCAAGATAAACTGCGCAAATTTTAACCTACGGTTAACTTTAGCTTCCATTCACGGACCAGCCAAAACAAACGGCATTTTGTAGCTTCAAATCCTGGAACTATCCTAAACAGTATTTCAAATTTAGCTCTAGCCCCGCACATACACAATATTTCTTTATTACAAGAATCACATGATTAATGCTGTATGGAGAAAATTCACGAAGAATTGTGAGTCTCATAAGAAACACATAAGTACCGGTGTGGGTGGACTTTCATAAGGTTACAACAGGCGGTGCACATAGCAGTCACTGTGCTGAACCGCGGACACTTCTAATTTAAGGACAAACAGATTCGTCCTTTTCCTTTCTTCGTTATGACACTCCGCTGTAAGCCTTTAGGCGCAGCCTGGTGTCAACACACGACGAAAATACCTAAGCAATTAAATGAAGCCTTTCAAGTAACAATTTCATTTAACAATTAGCCTACTCTTACTTAAAGATTCAGTTCCTGCCTCGCAGAAAACATTCACACTCCGCATTATAAAAGCCAAAACTCCTAATGTCGCACAGCAGTCCCTCTGCTCCGTGGACTTAACAAAACACCGTATTGGCTCAGCCTCAGATAACACACAGTCTCTAAACTTCAGCCTTGCTGCAATTCATTAGGCGATGATTATGCAATGTAAGCGTTAGCCTACATCTTACAGTGTTGCATATCACTGTGTATTTTATTGTACAGTCGTTGCCACTGAACCGACAAACACACTTCACTGGAGGTCTCCTACACGTTTCGGCCCCTCATGGGCCATTATTAAGGCATACCAATTACAAGAACTAGCACGAATACTAATTTGACACTAAAGCACTTCACAAACACGCTACAGTACACACACATGTTACTTGGGCACTCGTCATATAGGACGCAAATTATATATATATATATATATGCCATTTTAAAATAATATTTTTGTTATGAGATATTTGGACACAAGTTTTATCTCAATATTGAACATGTAATTTTACGTGTGAAACCACATGGTTACAACAACAAAGCAACTGATGGTTTGAGAACAACAGGTATAGATGTTTCTGATGAGTAATGGCCGTCTAAATTCATGTCCACTCAGCTCTCTACGCCACATTTTGCAACATTTTATATTTCCTAACGAATAAATGTTTTTTTTTAAGATCTATCCAACATTGTATCTTTGTAACTTCTCCTCGTAATTGGTACTCCTCGATTATGGCCCATAAATGGCCGAAATATGTAGCAGGAATATTGTGACAGTTAGAGGTCATTCCCCAATAAAGTGAATTTGTTTGTTTAATTACTAATTAACCATTACAATTTGCTTCACAACTGTGACATGATGAACACTCTTCCATCAGGGGGTCGCAATCAACAAAACACAGTTAATTTAAAAAATGTTTGCCATCATGTTATCGTAACCTAGATGACCCATGTTATGACTTGGAAGCAATGTGACAGGAAACCGTTGTTGCTTCGTTTAAGGCTTATTCCAGAATATTTTGCCTGGAGGGCCTGAAGAAATAAACAAAAACATTAATTGACCTACAATTTAGAATCGAACTCAGGGCGCCTTGAATACGAAACAGTAGCATTATTGAACTGCAGTATTTAGTAGCAAGGGTGGTGACACTGAGGCGAAAAGTACAAACCATGGAAGGTTGTAATTCTAAATAACGATCTGACTAACTGGGGTCGATTTACTTTGAGGTGGATGATGTACTTCACATTTGAATTAAGCGAGATACAATTTATTTGCCGTGAGTAGACGAAAACAGCTTCATAATCAAGATCTTTAAGAAGGCAGTATGCATGTTATTCACACCTCGTTCCGCATAATGAACACTCAAGTTCCATCGAGATGTCCAAAATTATTCCCACCTTAATTAAGAATTGCTGTTTGCTTCAACAAAACAAACCGCATTTAAAATAAACGCCTTGTTAACCACCTAACATTTCATTTCCTATTCTTCATCTCATCAACTCGTATACCCTTCCCTATAAGTCGAGCTTTACTCTGCGCGAAGCTCATTCAATTAGTTTCAATACCTACAGACGTTCAATTTCAAACGGGGTTTATCTACATATTATTACCGCATAAAGATCTGTTGATCGTATGGCCGCCAATTATCTGTATGAGAGAGTTCCCTGGCAGTACAGTCATCCAACTACAATAAGAGCTAATAAATGCCCAGTTAACTATGTGTATAAAACCAGAGAAAGAGAGAGAAAATACGTCGTAAAAGAAAACAGGTTAGATCAAGAAGTCTTTTCATGTACAGTACAAGATCCAAAATAGAAAATAGGGTTTTAGGCGATGAATATAGCCCAGATCCTGAACCTATTTTATTTTACCGTGTCATGTAATCATTACTGGGGTTAGATTTCAACCTAGTCTAAAATGAACGCAAGAAATAAAACAGCAGGTTTCTTTGTAACAACTATCGCAATTCAGTTTTAATAACAGTGATGTGACAAACCAATCTTTGGCTGTATAAACAAGGCTCTTAAGGTGTACACCAATATATAAACACGTATTTACAAAATGCGTTCTTTAAAATATTAAGCTTTGGTTTTCATATTCTATTTATTGCTGGTGACAATCTTGCAGTATGCCAGTTAAAACTAACTGCACCTTCATGGCATTAGATGTGTAAGCTCACTGATTATAATACCGAATGAAAACAAGTTCTAGGAGACTACACTAAAATACGTACAGTAGGATGGTTCATCAACGTGTTCACAAAAGCCTACGATAGGCACCTATACTCAGCCACATATGTCCAGTTCATCCAGTCCTCAACTTCATATTCAATTTCTTTAATGTTATCACCCTATCTACATCCAGGTCAATCAAGTAACTTCTTTCCTTCACATTTACAGCTAAAATCTTCTATCCACTTCACATCTCTCACACGTTTGGTACATGCACCGCCCATTTCTTTCTCACTGATTTCATCACCCAATTAATAATTTGTGAAGAGTACAATGTATAAAGCTTCCTCACACTTCAACTTCATCCAGCCTCCTCATACGGCCCCCCACCCCCCGGCACGTTAACTCAAAATAAGCCTATTCTCCAAACTGGACTACCCAATATAATGGCTGCGGTAGTTATCCTGCTGTAAAACAAAAACAATAACAAACAATGAACTTAATCAGAGCAAGGCTTAACAACACAGAGCAGCAAACAAGGCAATTACTTCATCAGGCAGGCCTTTCTGATGGCTTGTTAATGTTAATGTTAATGTTAATGATTCAGATTAAAACCAACATCATTTAGCAGCCAAGCGTTTTGTATGTGCAATGCTCGTGTTATCACTACCACAAGATCTGTGAGAGGGTTAATTGGCTTGGATTGTGATGAAGGGAAAGAAGAAAGGGGAAAGAAGTCTGTGGGTGGGGGAGATCAGGATTGTGAAACATCCCTCCCAGACTTAGGGTGTGTTGCATAATAAAAGAGGTTGTGATGTTGCGAGGGGTGTAGCTGAATGCCGTAAATAACGGGTACTCTATGAATCTGTGTTTTACCTGCACATCAAGCAGGGGAAAAACATTAATTGTTTCAGATTTTAAATAAAAGTTAATATTTTGAACACACAAAATTAGAAACCAAATATTAGTTCGTCACATTCTGTCGTTAAGAAGAAGAATTAAAACAAAATAACATTACTTCTGACTCGTTAATAGCGTAAACTTACAAAATAAGGCCCAGAAGAATAAATTCGGCTCAGGTCTGCGGCCGCTGGCTTGCTGGGATTGCGGATTCGAATCCCACCGGGGGCATGGATATTGGTCTCTTGTGAATGTTATGTGTTGTACAGGTAGAGGCCTCTGCGACGAGCCGATCACTCGTCCAGAGAAGTCCTACCGAGTGTGTGTGTGTGTGTCATTGGGTAGGTAGAAGGGGTCAGACTAAAAGAGAGAAAGAAATAAGGAAAGAAAGAAAGCGGAAGGAAATAAATTATGGAGATGCTTATTACTCAATTCGAAAACCCTGCTTCTCGGTTCTTCTAACTGCCCGATCATTGAAGATCAGATTTACCTGGTGAAGCCAAGTGGTAACTATATATACTATCTGAACTAACATTTAAAAGAAGAAGACCTCTATATTTCACCCACACGGTGTATAGTGTAACCCCTCGGTTAAAGGCCTTAATTCTTTCTTCGGGAGCTGCTGGCAAAGCAAAAAAGTATAAAAGAAAAATTAATTTCCCATTACTTCCTACTTACAAATTTTAGTTGGTTCCAGAAGTCAAAAATTTCTCCATCATTATACGTATATAACTTTCACCCCAACACAAAACAGAACGGTGCCTAAATATGAAAAAAAAACACTTGTGTTCAAATTCTATATCTAATTAACGATCTTAGCTGTTAACCTGTGTACAAACAATAGTTACAAATTCGTGAAAGAAGTCTTCACAGTAGACATGTTCTTCCGCAAGGCCGACGCTACAAAATAACACGAGTACATATGATTTTCTGAACAGGGTATATTTAGTACATTTTTTAAGACTGGGTAAACAGAAGTAACGAAACGTAGATTTGGTAATTTTTTACACTGGATGTAAAAATTGATGACCTTAGATTACTGAATGTTTTAAACTGTATATAGAAAAGTGATCCATTATAGATGCAGTAAAACATTTTGAAACTGGGTGTGCAGAAGTGACTTGCTGTAAATTTAGTATGTTTTTGACACTGCGTACAAACAAGAGGTCCACGTTAGATTTGCTATAATATTTTTGAAACTGGGTGTACAGATGCATGTCACTACGTGTTCAGTATAATGTTTTTTGAGACAGGGTGCACAGAAGTAGATCGCTGCAAATTTAAAACATTTCTGAGTGTCGGTACGCAGACGTGACCCACTACATGTTCAGCACAATGTTTTTGAGACTGGAAGTATAGAAGTGGCCCAATGCCGTGCGAGGGGAAGAAATTCTGGTGAAGACTGAGCGAAAGAAGGAATAACGAAGGCAGCAGTCATGGAATTCGGAATCATTAGCATAATGAGTCTTGGAAAGGTGAGTTTTAAACGAGAGAAGACAAAGATGAAGTGAGGTGTACTAGGGAGAAAAAGAGAAGTGGATTTAACATAATTGAAGACAAAATGGCCTCGCCTTGTTTGAAAATCAGGATGTTTAGAACAGCCACGAGACAGGTGAGGGGGGAAAGGGAGAAGTGGAATCAGAATGCGAAGCAAGTATTACGGAAACAATGGTAGTCCCCAGGGCTCAAATTTTGGAGAAGAAATAAAACTATGACAATATAAATACAAGAAAAAGAAATTCAATACAGGAACAAAAAGGAAAAGTGGAATTATACAAAGAGCTTGACGCACGTTAGGTGTGGAATTCTTGTTGATTTCCACCACAGCTGGCCTGCCCGCTAGGCACTGTCAAGTGGATCCTCTCGTGTTAGCAACCGCAGCACAAGAGATTAGAACTGAAGAGAAGGCGTCGGCTACTATAAAAGATGTTACATTAAAACACAACGCTTTAAGAAACTAATCTGTACGTTGATCTTGTAATAATGGCATAGCGAATGTAAGCTCACGTCCAGATCTAGTCACCTTAGTATACGACATAATCAAAATATAAAAAAGTCAAATGTGAAAGCCGCAAAGTCACGTAAGCACTGGGACACACAGGACTATATCCTAATGGTTGAAATTCTGCTGTTGTTCGGTTCCCATATAAAAACCACTAGTACAGTTTCGGATCCAAACGCCAGGTGACATTGATAGCCGAAAACCATTTGTTATGAAGCGGTCATTCTTTATGGTTAGGGATGGGGACAACAGGGATCACCAGGCGGAAGTGATTAAGAAGAGATAGCATGTTTAATAGCCTTCATTTTATCTGAACTCGTCACCAAACATACTGTAGTGAATTCAAGGACAGGCACTATGCAAAAGTAGTAACTGGAAATGCGAACTGTTTATTCCTACGGTTTGGTAAACTGCTAGAGAAATGAAGTCCAGGAGATTATGTTGAGAGAAACAGCCCTTTTCGACTACAGGTTTTAGAACATTTCGAATATTTGAGCAAGGATATGGGCGGCTGAGAGTAATGAGTGACTGAGGGACATAGTGATGAGTGACTGAATGACAAGAGAGTGGTAAGCGACTGGGTGACAGTGGTGATCACAAGCGGTGACGCAAATTTCGAGTTTCGGATGGCAGAGTGTTTGTGACAGAGCGGTGCTCGACAGGATGAGAGTGGCGAGTGGGTAATGACAGAGTGGTTAGCGATGGGGAAACAAGTGGTGAGTGCATGACAAATAAAGGCGAGTGAAGGATGAAAGTGGCGTCTGTCTGGGTGAGAAAGAAGCTGAGGGAAAGGGTGGTGAGTGAGTGACTATTGTAATGGCTGAAACTATTACACTGCAAGCAACTGACTAGTTGCGAACTTCGATGTCTTCACAGCGGTGTAGTTGAGAATACCGGTCCTTTGAGAAGTAACGGTGCATCGTTGGGTGATTTTTTACAGACGTTTCGAAGGAATGTCTGTAAACAATCACCCAACAATGCAGGATCCTCAACCAATTAGTAGTTTGTCTAGGTAGGTATAGCAGGATTACATCCACAAAGTCCCTGTCAGTTTGCATGACAGCCTTCAGGGCGAGTCTCACAAACCTTATACGGTCCTCCTACCTTAGTCACATGATTGCAGCTGCTACGTATGCAGACGAATACTGACATCTCCAACACTCTGACTGCAGAAAAACACTGATCTATGAGCACACGACTTCGCGCTCTCTCCTGACTTGTGACATCAGCCTAGGCTCGTTAACATTACCTGCGCCTGAAGCTGGAGACTTTTTGGAATTAATCCTGTTATACGTGAGTCACTGGCTGGGTGCTTTGTTTAGTGTGGAGATGGGCGCATTAGTGGGTGAGCTGCTAGATTTATGAATGGATGGGCAAAAGGCTGAAAGGCATGAAAGCGTGAAGAGTGAATGTACGATACAGTAGTTCATTCGAACTCGGCCTGGTTCCAAGCGTCCTGTAAATGCCGGGTCTGTGATGTCCAATGAAATAACCATCAATGTTGCTAGACCAGTTAGAAGCTTGTTTACGACATTTCAAACACCAGTGCATTCTCATGACACAAGGATGCATGAAAATGAGGCGGACCGACGCAATTCAAAGCTATCACTCTTCTTTTTTTTTTTTAATTCCACGGACCCTTACATTGTTCTTTTATTCATAAAACTTGTTTTGAACTGCAATCGAGCATCAATTCTATTTGTTTTTAATGTGACAGATCTATATAAATTGCAAACTAGTTTGGCAGAATAAGGCGTTATAAGAATTTTATATTCTGTTTATATGTATGGACTTTGTAAGCTCACGAAACAATTCTGACATGGTTAAGTCACGTTAGAGTGTCCTCCACTGATATTTAACGGCACACATATAACTGCGTAAAAATATTCGATTTGTCATCATTTTTCAATACAAAAATACACTACACGTGCAACATGCCAGTGCTGGAGAAAGCGACAAGGCTTGAAAATTTGTGTGGCTAGAAGCTCCATAATATGTGCCTTTACCAGGCAGCATTGCGATGATCAAATTAAGAAGGGTCAGGTACGAGTGTATGGGCCATGTAGCGTATGTGGGGCAGATGAGAAATACACATTACACATAAAAATGTACCCGCAAAACCTTGAAGGACGAGACCGTTTGATACCTTATAGTAGACGATAGGGTATCATTGAATGATTTTCAGAAACAAGATTTGAGGTATGTACTTCAATAAATCAACCTGGGTTACAGTCCAGTAGTAGGCTCCTGTTTAAAAAAAACAGCGCACAGCAAGATACATTTTAAAGTAATATAAAAACACAAGAAATGTAAATTACAGAAGAAAATTCTAAGCTACCTCCGACGGAAGTTTGTTTTAATCAATAAGAAGCTCACTCGAAAGGAGTGTTTTCTAAAAAATATGAAAATGATGTGGAAGGAAATGCCTTTCGACCCACTAAAAGACTAAACAATAAAATATGTAAAATTCAAAAACAGGGAGAGCAAAATTAATTTATTAATTAATTATACAGCTGTAAGTTCTTAGTTCATTCAAAAACGTTTGAGTGACATAATTTAGAGCTGAAGTATGGTCATGGATGGCACGAAAGTCGACCAAAAGTGATCTGATGTATTTGTGGATATTATATCAGAATTTGACCGACGGGACTAAAGAAGACGTTAAAACCCCCGAAAAAGCTGCCAAATTCCTCACCGACAATAGAATTTTGGCCCTCCTAAACATTAATCATATTTCTACCCACACAACGGAGCCGTTTTATTTCTTCCATATACTGCAAGTGAACCTTGCCATGCTGAACACAAAAATAAGATTCTACTTATGGACACACCTGTCCCTTTTGTGCTAGACTTTGTGTTTTAGAACATCAATGAATGAATCACATCCCGCTATCCTTCATTGAACGGCAACAATGTGAAATCAACAAAGTAAATGATGCGGTATTTTGAGCTATCTACAACAAAGGTAAGATAAGTTTACGCCTGTGTTTATTTAGGAAACCAGCCATTACGGAATATGGCGGAGCAAAGTAGGTCTATAGCTCCACGTATTCTAAATCTTTTATGATTCAGGTAATAATAAATCCGTAACCTTTGGGGTGGCTTCAGGGAAAAGGACCTGAAGTTAATACAATTTAATTTTGTCCGCAGAGTGCATTTAGGCCTACATATTTCGCAGAATTTCCACAACAAACATCGACTATTTCCCTAAACACATTATCCGGTTGGTCTTTTAATGAAGACACATTTAAAGGTTCTGAGGTACAACTGAGAATATTGAATAAATATCACAATACAGTCAGGTGTTTTCTATTAGGGCCGCAGTAGGGAGCACGAAAACCAACAGCAGGAAATGACAAAGCTGCAATTTTATACACTATATCAGACATCACATCAGTTACTTTATAGCTGACATTGCGTCTTGTTTCTTGATTAGTTTTAAATCTAGGGTAATAAATATGAGGGTATGACAATCTACGTCGTGCACTCGACATAAACCTGACGGAATATTCAGGTAGCTTAATGCCGTCTACAAAAGAAATGCTTTAACAATATAATCATATGTATGTCGTTTTGTGTATAGTCAATGTAATCCACGCGCATAGTTTTGGCTTACATAAGAAGGTACAAAAAGAAGACAGGCTTGTATACCTTCACACATACCAGACGTGAAGACCTGAAGAGGACTGTAAATTAATTTCTTAATTGTCACTTTAAAGAGCCATCAATTTGAAGCACACACGAAACCGTATTATGAAGCGAGAATAGGACGTTATTGTGTGTGAGTGTATGGGACAGGTAACAACAGTGCTAACGTTAGGGTAGAGGCTGTAAATATGGAGCTAAAATGCTTACAGAAGAAGAAACATCAGTTTCACACTGTAGATTCTTCCACAGCATGTTTCGTTTTTGTGGCCTTCTTCGATATTTAAAACGATCACAAAAGTTTCCGAAGTCTTTTAAAATGCAAACCGTTTAAAGACTTTCAGGCACGATGTACACACGCACACATGCATAAGCAGAGTTGGAATGGTTAGGCCTATACATAGGAAACTGGCATCATTACATGCAACCTAATAGTTTCCAGACAGCGAGAAGAAATGTGTTATGAGTGAAGAAAGGTATTTCAAAACGGCGGTATGAGTAGGTAATCTCTACTGTGTAAAAGGTGGGTAATGTTTTGACCAAATGAGTGATAATGTTTCTCAATAAATCACATCCGTATATAAGTCAACGCATAAAATTCCGGGAATTTACTGACTAGCTGAGGAAGTATTTGCATCTCAAGAAGGGCTCTACTCTACTGAGTTATTATTATCATCATCATCATCATCATCATCATTACCATCACCACCACCACCACCAACAGCAGAAACATTATCATTTGTAACCTATTGGCAACACCGACAATCACATAAGTCTGAGGTTCTGACAGCAGTGTGTATTCAGGTTGTGGGATTCTATGTTCTGACACCGTGTAGTCTTATCGGTAGCGGTGACAGGCCTCATATTGCCTGTGCACCCTTCGTACTGCTCTGGACCAAATTACTTTTGCATGCTGCCTCCGCTGTATGTGTAAAGCAATGTCTACATAACCTACCCGATTTGCACCCTACTTCACTTCTACCCTAAATACGCAGACTGCACGTGCCACTCCTCCCCATCACGAAACATTGAAATCCACGGACAAAACTATTCAACATCACGAACTATAAGACCATAAACAGAATTTACAATGATGTCTTACAATATGATACAAACACGTGAAAAAGTTTATGAAATGCATATATTTGTGTGACTGTTAACAGACCACAAGCACCTTGATTTCAGACCAAAGTAGAGCCGAGTAAAATTAAAATGCAACTTATAAGCCAATTCACACATAATCAGGTAAAATAAATGTAAAGTGTAGAGCATCATCTCTAACCAAACCCAGGCACCACATCGTAAGTGCGCATGCGAAGCACGGAAGTAAACACCCACATATTCTTAAAGGTTTTCCCTGAGTACTTCGGTTTCTCCCCGTCAGTGTCAATCCACCAGCGCTGCATATTTGCATTTCATTCATCTACCACCAACGGCATATGACATTCCTAAGTGAGAGCGTCGTAACACAAACAGTTCTCTCTTCTCACGTATGTGGAGGTAAGTGGAAATATTCAACCTGTGCCCGCTTCATCTCTCAAAACTGAGGCCCTGTAATTCATTCGATAGAACGTTTGCTAGAGCGACAGCAGATCTGGAATTCCCTACATCTGCTAGAAATCAAAACTCATCATCCAACCCGTAAGCAGTCACTTCATTAAGATAAACAGTCACGTGGTATCCGTAATGCATATTTACAGATCGCTGTCACCAGGCGGATAAACCTTGAATATAACAATAGAAGTATCAATTATTACTTACGCAAGGTTCTCTCCTGTACTTGAACGTTATATTAAATTCTATTTGAACTTCTTCCAAGGTACACACTGTTTAACACACAGACATTGATAAACAAAGGCAACAGGAAATAATTTTGGCAAACTTGTCACTTCTTAGCCGGCAAGTATGGTTTCGTCGTCATCAGTAACAAATTTACATATGCTAATGACCACGACAGTGATACTCAGTGAAGGAAAAATATGTTACACAGGTCGCTGTAAAACTGTTGTAAGTCCATACTGAAAAACATTTGTGAGAAAAATAGTTTTTCCTGTTTTCTGCCAAGTGTAGCAAATGTAGGGCTTATACGTAAGCTGAGACTAGCAACAGCTACAGATACGTAATGACAGTGTAAGTGAGAGACTATAAATTTGAAAATGAGAGAGAAAACCGTAGCAAAACCTTTCCCAGTGTTTGTTTATCCACCAAAAATTTCCTACAAAATGACCTGGGATCGAATCCAAGGTGGAATTACGATGTTCTATAATGTGACACCGTATAATCTGCTATATGGGTGCCAAAGTTCGGAGAAACCTCTAGGCTTCATAAAAATGGGCTTTTAAATCTACCTACCAGATTGAACGGCGTCACACCCAAAATATTGTAACTTCGAAATGTCTTGGTATTCACACCGTGCATCTTCTTACAATTATTCCGCACGCGATATCTGGTAAAGCAATCCCATTACAGGCCTGGACAGACCCTTAGGGTTCCAGGAGGTTGAGGCTCCCAGATTTCTAGACAATCGGCACATGAAGGTGGTAAGGTTGTCAGCCCTACGCACCGGTCGCCTTTACCCCCCAGGAAATATTCCTGGTACTCATTTCTGTTAGAGGCTGAGTCGACCCCAGGGCCATATTGCGACCGAAACGATTATGTCAAGGAAAAATTCCAATGACACCATCAGGAATCGAACCCGCGACGTTTCGGTTTGTAGCGTAGTGCCTCAACCAACTGCGCCACCGCGCGCCCCGCGCGATATCTGCACATCGCTAAATTTGGAGTCCAGATGGACCATTCCGTCACTGCAACCTCAAAAAGACATACAGTGCGTAGGGCTGCTATTTATTTTACCACCTTTCTGTAGTCTGGCTTTTGACTTTGCATTCAAACAGCAGAAAAGGAAAGGTGGGAGGGGACGGGGGTATAGTGACGAACTGGACCTTTAGTACCATATTTGTTACTGCCTTCCACCCTCATCCCCTTACTGAAGGCTCAAACAGAGTATACACAGTCAGCTTAGACAGTAAAGTTACACTTTTGTAACTACGACTTTTGTCTGCTGCATTAAAGTTATTTACTTCGTTCCTTGAATCTGGTATAGACGTTTAAGAAGAGTAGATGTGGAATGGACCCAACTGCAGAAGCCGGTGTACTCCTGTAGAAAGTGAGTCGATTAATAGAATAAAAATTATGTCGGCATTTAGGCAGATCTAACGTGAGTGATGTGGTCACAATTTGTATTCTCCACCAAATATTAGAAGGGTGATAAGATCAAGGACGATGTGACTGCCGGGGCATGTAGCATGCATGAAAGGAGTGAGGAATTCGCGCGGAACTTAGTCGGACAACCTGAAGGGAAGTGGCTCCTTGGGAGGCATTGGTATAAATTGGAGAATATTAAAACAAATCTCAAACAAGCAGGATATGCAGGGGACGACTCCATTATTCTGGTCCATGGTAGGAATAACTGTAGGGTTTTTTGTGACAAAGGAAATTAAACGTCGGGTTGAGTTTAAGGAGTGGGAATTTCTTGAGAAGCCGAGGGATTAGTACCTTCTCGAGAAGAAATCTGCCCCACGCAGTTCGATAAATTTTTGTAGCCCGTGTATCAATATAAATACAAGATAAAGGAGATACCCGAAATTTCTTTGTTTTAAATGGCTGAAAACTTAATAAGAGCAAAGCAACAAACATCGCTAGAAAGGCTGTGAAGGAAGGATAAAACATGAAAAGGGAAAAGAATAAAATCTCGCCAGGAACGAATGTTCCAAATAAATAGTATGGTGGTAATTACGTAGGTCTAAGGCCCCTGAACTTTTATAAACTTAATCCATATTGTCTCTGTAGTTTTTCGAATGGAATGCACCCTGTAATATAATTGTTGACACTGATACCCAGTTCTGCAGAACAAATATTACACGCCGTACTTTATCCACTTCTGTTTCAAAGGGAAGAAACTTATTTGCATTAAAGCTTACTTTAGTAACTGACATATTTTCATAAACTAATACACAAATTGTGATCAGGTGACACGTCGTAAAACAACAGTATAAAAGTAGAACATCTGCATTCGAAAACAGAAAACGTTTATGTGCAAGCTATAGTTCTATATACAGAACAGAGGATGTGCAATTCCAGGTGTTTAAAGTTCCTTTTTTCAAAGTTCACGCAACACCATTACGTGCAGACCGTATGCGTGCTACATGCTCACGTAATTAAGAGCGCATCTAACTATATGCAGCAAAGTCCCTCTCGATAGGATTATATATGTTTAATTGGTTAGGAACCGAAAGCTGATTATCGCGTTTACAAAAGCTCGACAGTGAAACGTAATTTTGTTATTCTGCAGAATATTTAGCCTCTTGATGAAAATTTGAAATTTCATGTCAGAATGTGCAGAGACTGCAGGTCAGGTAAGAACACTTTGTTAGAGGTTTCAGTTCAAATCTTGTCACCACTCATCCAATCTTTTTTTCATCCACTGTTTATTCAACCGAAGTTCTAAAATTAATTGTATGTCCTCAAATAGTATTTTTCTCAGATAATTTAAGGATGCTTTCTTTTAAGGATGTGCAAGAAAGCAAGAGAGCCCCATTTTAACACACTGTCAAAAATTGTACTTCCAACATCATAGACAAACCACAGAGTTTTCTGTTAAAGAGCAAAACACAGAACCCAGTACCTCCAGAATAAGATGCAGTGCTGCTAATCACGCCACCACAATATTCGGTTCTCACAATAAAGCAAGAAAATGAAGTGTACAAGTACTAAATTTGTCTGTGTGTCATGGGCTTTGCGGTCATCATTCAATATTTTGTTAAATTTCTCTTTACCTTGCGGTATGAAATTAGCTTAGTTTTCCTTGAATCGAACTTAAAAACGCTATTATTATTATTATTATTATTATTATTATTATTTAAAACAAATTAATGGTTACAGAAAATGACGAAACATATGTTACCAGGAATTTCTAAGTAACCATTACAAAAATATTACCTACGTTTAAATCTTTACGGTGACCTTCATATTTGCGTCTCAAACCCTCTAGCGTGCTATCTCTCTCACTCACCCACTCACTCTCCACACTCACTCAATATTGCTTGGTGTAAAATATTACAGTATTAAATAAACAGAAATAATTATTCCTTCTGCATGAAGGCGTACTTGTTTCATTCGAAATTGTTCACATATTTCAAACACACAAGTACGTGGTATAACCAGGGGAGTTAGGAGAAGTATTCAGCAGGGCTACAGTAAAACTGCCAGTCGTGGCTCCAGTTTGAAGTCAAGGCTCATTGTAAGCAAATGTGCTCGCAAGAGAACCAGGACTCCCGCCATAAGTAGCGAGTACATCCTACGTTGCATCGACCGGTCTGGTTCGTCATTTGTGAAACTTTTATGCCTGATCGTTAAAGTCAGCATGGCGAAACAATGAAAAGCCTCGAGAGAGGCCCAACGGATAGAAGGGCATAGCTGCACACCTCCCATTCCGTCCACTGTTACCATTACTTAAAGAGGTTAACCTTAAACATATTGTACAGTAACGCAACAAACACATGTTACGACAGAATCCTAGCGACGGAGCAATTTATATTTATTCCCCTCATAAACGTCCACTAGTTACGAAATGGTTACAGCTTTCAGAAAGTCCTCGCTTGGCACATATCCCGATTCATTCGAGTCCCCTCCACAGTTATTATTTTCTACGATCCATTTAACACTATACACTCATTTAGATCTCGTTTTCCCAAGCTGTCTTCATCCTTGACATTTTTCCAGCATTTATTTTTTCAGAAATTAGCAGAACGGACTCTACAAATTAGCACAACAGGCTCTACAAACTAGCACAACAGGCTCTACAAATTAGCAAAACAGGCTCTACAAATTAGCACAACAGGCTCTACAAATTAGCACAACAGGCTCTACAAATTAGCACAACAGGCTCTACAAATTAGCACAAACGGCTATATAAATCCCAGAAGCTTATTCATTTAATTGCCTACGCATTAGTAATGAAAAGCGTATAGTGCAAGATAAGTGAAATTAAGTTTGTCGCTGACTCCGTCACTGTTCCTGAGATCGCATAACATCAACATACACATACCTGCCAGATGTATCTGCCGTCACAGGCACTCTCACATCTATGCACTGTCAGTAGCTACAAAGCTCCGAATGTCGTTAATAAGTCAAGTAGTGTGAGATTTAAGATCTTTACACCTGTGACTGTATTGATTCTGTTTACTAGAAGTGACACAGTGTAGTCTGGTAGCAGTTTAACGGTATTTTACAGGACCCTACCTTCTTTCATCCCTGGAAAAGTTTAACGATAGAATGGGATAAATCAGGGTACAATTGTGTTAATACATTAGTCATTTCATCCATTTTTATTGAGCGTTATAGTATAAATAATGCATGAGAGAGAATAAGTGTATTTCATGGGTACCTAAAACTTTTCCAAATATGTTCTCCTCTGATACATTCTTCATAAGACAAGCCTATGTCCAAAAATGCATTTAGAGGCCTCATTTACGTGAGCTTCAAATGGCTTTAAGGAACGTAACTCGCAGTTCTTCTCGCGAAAATATTAATATGGTATTAGTAAAACTACGAGGCTGAATGTTTACACACATAAAACAAGGATTTAGTTAGCGCTTTGAACAATAAGTCCCAATCCGCATCACTCTGCAACTCTCAGTCAGCCTGTTGGGCTTGGCGTCAAGCGAAGCCCCCACCCCTCGACGCTCATAATCAGATCTCACGAGGTAGTGGCTTCCACAGTACTGCACTCACAGTCGCCTTGACACGTTCTTTGTGACGAGGGGTTAGGTCTGCCTTGTGTCCAGTGTCTGACTTGGTCTTCGCCAAGTATAGATACTAAAACAGTTACACTGTGAGAGAACTAGCAAATGACACGTAATTTACGAGTAATATGAGCAATGTAAACACCGCCTCTCTCAGACCAGACTTTGTAAACTAGATTATCCATTGATTGGAATTATATTTAAAGCTTCAATTCCTACAATACAGAAAACACAGCTCGTCTCATTTACAAACGAGATAGGCTATGTACGTGTCACGTAATCGGGTAAACATTTTGCAGTGGGAACACAACAATGCAATCTGTGTGTTGTTGTTGTTGAGTTACATGACATTATCAACTATATAAAAATACTGAGTGTTGCACAACAATGCTTTATAGTAAATTTACGTTAACGACAACAATGCAAATTATACGCGTATTCCAACCAATTTGCAATTTTCACAAGTTACATACAACAGCTGCATTAAAACAAAGAATGTTCGTTTGCTCATGGTCTTCTTTAGACCTAAAATTTCGATAAACAGATGGTAATGACAAATAAGGCGTTGCGTAGTTTCTCAGTTTTTGTGAGTGTTGCCGTAAAACATTTTATGTGATCAGAAGGAATTAATCGATTATGAAGAAAATATTACTAAATGAGTGTAAGTCTCCATTCTAACCTTAGTTATCCGGCATGCGAAACGCATCTTTCTACGCAGCATTATATTGCCACGTGTGTCCTGTTTTGCTTTACCATATTTATCCACATTATCTCATAAAAGGCAAGATTTTCGTAAAAAAAAGTGTATTGAACATAAATGTGTTTGGATTTTCCCGACAACTTTTGTCTGAATATTTTCTCATTCTAAGAATTCAAGGAGATGCTATCTTAAATATGTATATGTCTTCATGTAAAGTACCCGTTATTCGTGTCAGATTTTAATAAAACTTCAATTTACTTGACAGATTTTTCGAAAAAATCCTCAAATATCAAATTTTACGAAAATCCATCCAGCAGGAGCCGAGTTCTTCCATGCGGTCGGACGGAAGGACAGACAGACATGATGACTCTAACACTCAATTTGATGGTATCCACCCCGTTGTGTCCAGTTACTCCAGTTAGAAGCATTGGTGTGTATTTATGTGGCTAACAGCTGTTGTCCGCAATTTTGCGAACGCGCCTAAAAACCAGTCACTTGATGTCGTAAAGGAAAACAGTCGCTCTTTGTTGTGAGAATCATGTGAAGCACACACGATGCACTCTCTGGGTATAACTTACAGTTACAAAATGTTAAAAAGTGTTTGTACGCATAATAACCACTGAGCTTGAAAAGGGTTAATTGCCTAGCTACGTAACTACTTAGCTGACTTTCATACAGTTCTGTTAGAAGTTGTTTAAGCTGATAGTTACAGGTCAACAATCTCACAAGTAAAGAACTACAAGTTCCTGAAACTCCGAGCGAGCAAACCACCTATACAAACATTATGCGGCTGTGCTATACGTTACAGTAAGTAGATTGTGAACAAGTTTACGGCGAGAACATACAGAAAATTGACTATGTTTTTTTCACAGGACATAACTAAAAGTCAATAAGTGTATATCTTGCTCAAAGTGACGTTCATTGCAAAGGCTAGAAAACATTTTAGCTCCTAAAACTATTAAATACTTGAAGCTTCTATGGCTCTTTTAGAAAAAAAAATATATAAACCTTTCATATTCTTTCTTCTTTATGTACCTCATTGTAACTTTTATTAGTTAAAGTTGTTACCATATAACCTAAAATATTGCCACAGTAACAAAACTACGACTGCTAAAAGCAAGTAAACATCTTGAGGAGCGATTGTCACGTCCCACTAGTATGTGGAATGTGTATCGGGCGTGTTACTTTCAGAGTGTGCGTGAATACTTGGAAATTAAAACATTGTAACAGACCTGTGGCTGCGTAAAACCTAGGGTTGGAATTTTTACTCTCCTTTTATTTTTATGTCTTTCAATGCTCCGTGTCTCTTTACATCCTTCTTTTATCTTTATTGACTGTACTTATTTAGTGAACACATGTTCGTTAACTCATTATTTAATTAACACAAATGTATTATTTATTTGGTGAGCCAGAATAGGGATAGGGACAGGTGGCGGGCTTTTGTAAGTGCGGTAATGAACCTTCGGGTTCCACAAAACGCGGGGAATTTCTTGACCAGCTGACGACCTGTTAGCTTCTCAAGAAGGACTCCGCTCCATGGAGTTAGTTATGGAGTTAGAGCCAGAATAGCGTATATGGTATTGAGATAGGTTATGGGCTTGAAGACCGAGGAATCGTGTTTCGATTTCCGGGAGGGGCAAGAGATTACCCTCTTCTCCGAAGCGTCCAGAACGGCTCCGGGGCCCAATCAGCCCATATTCAATATGTGACATGGGCCATTCCCCGGGAATAAAACGATCGGGTTGTGAATCTGATCACTGGCCTTCATCTTCTGCTCGCGTTAATAATGAATGGAGCTACGACTCTACAACCCCATACGCCTTCATAGAGTGCACAGACACAAATTTACTTTTACTATTTATTTCATTACCTATTTTAATAACATTTTACATTATATCTTGTTTATTTCGTTCGTTGTATACTGAATGTACTTACCGGCATTTATTAATGCAGTTAAGTCTTATTAACTTAACTGCCCACTAGCATTTCCGTTAACGGCTCTTGCGGTCGCTAATCGAAAGAGGGCCTCCCAAATAGGAAGCAGGAATTGCAAATACTGAACCGAAATTTTCGGCAGGTTCATGAAGCAGAAGCACCCAAACCTCTCACATGCGAAGGTACATTTTAGCCCAAGTCTCTGAAACTCGTACTAGCTGACGATCCACCTTTGTACATAAATTTCACCGTTTGGGCTGCGTCTTACGAGAAAGAAAAGAGGGTTTGATGCTTGGGTTATTTGACGAAGCTTCTTCAACTTTATGAGTTACAATATATCGTCGAACGGCCGCACACCCACACCTTAGACGGCGCGGCCACTGGCATCGGCATAATCTGGAGTCATGATCAGTAAATGAACACAGAATGCTGGTGCCTAAAGGGGTCAAAATAAAGCAAAATACCTTCAATGAATTCTAAACAATGTAAAATTTTAGTGTCATTAACTTTTCAAAAGTATAGCTTCAACAAACTAATAATAAGTGCAGTGAGGTATGCGAAATAGAGAAACCCACCTGAAAAATGTCTCAACTTTCGGATAAAAGAATTTTCACTCATATTATAAAGTTTGGAGCAGTTAGTTCTTCTTAGAATTAAAGATGTAATTATGCAAAATTAATAAAATTCAGTTCTACTCATGATATGCCCTCCTATTGTCAGTTTCAATGACACTTCAGATGGAATGGTTCTATCAATTTTTGTGTTACTCATACGAGTACATCCTAAAAACTGCAGGCTTATCTGTCGAAACCACAATTTTCAACATTTTACAATACTCGTTCTACGGAGAAGAGAACAGTTTCAACGAGAGTTAAACATGCACATTATCAGCTTACACGATACAGTAAATGTCTGCATTTAAATACGATTTGCAATTATATTTCTACCAAGTTTCCTTTCTTTACGTGCCAGTTATTTGTAATGTTACGGGCCTCTCACGTACTCTGTGCAAATATTTATTACCGGTCCGAAGAACAGAACACCTGGAAGGCAGATATCACTACCTGTAAATACACTTAATGTTTATTATTAGGCTTAGTACTTACGAGCAATATTTCCTGAATTTAAATTATTGTATTTTTCCTGACATTTATACAGTTCGCCATAAAATATGAATATCTGTCACTTGGAGGAAGTGACGCAGTTTCCCATTCTGAGTATTGTAGTACAGAAGGAGATACTGAAAGATGTTTAGCAATGCTCAGACCAACAATTACAAGCCTACACACCGTGCAAAATGCAAGTTAAGTTTTAATCCTCAGTCAACAGCCCATATAAACAGGCAGTTCACTCTTTCCACGCATTCTCTTCAAACATCCTCTACACATGTTACCCGATATTAGATAACTAAATGAAGTTTAACTGGCATGACTAATCAATCATCTAATTCCACGCAGTAGATCCATTCTTAAAAAGCTAATAGTTGCTCAGCTACTCACGATATTCTCTGTTTTTTATTGCCGTGTTCAGTCATTTTTTAAAATAAATTAATAAAAGAGCGTTTCTCATTCATATGTTTTTTTCTATGGCTCGACAGCCCTATATGGGCCTGGGCCTCCTCGTTTCGTCGAGGTTTCATGGTCACACACTTGAGACACACCACAGTCGGTAGGACTCCTCTGGACGAGGGACCAGCTCGTCGCAGAGACCTCTACCTGACAACACACAACACTCACAAGTGACAGACATCCATGCCCCTGGTGGGATTCGAACCCACAATCTCAGTAAGCGAGCGGCCGAAGACCCACACCTTAGACCGCATGGACACTGGGATCGGCTCTCATTCATATTGCTCGCATTAATTTCATCTACAGGGTAATTATGGAAAGAAATTACGTTGGGCGTGTAGTTTGGATGTGAACAAGTAAGAAAACAGAAGTGCTACCAAAAACTACATTAAGAAGATGTATTCCAGTGGATTGCATAACCCAATGACTTCTACTTTCATACTTCAAAGAACCATAAAGAAGCAGGCAGAATGTTATTCCGAAACTTTTTAGCACATACCAATCTATGGGTGTTATAATCCAGAGTAACACAATAATAACTCTATATCGTCTATACTTCACAGAAAAATTAAGCCTAGTATTCGTAATAAGAGCAATAGGCCTAATAATTTTAAGCAGAAAACACCGTCCTGCTAACAAGTTTATGCACGTCTATTAGAATCTACCATCTTCATCCATCTATTTAAATATTTAAGTAGCTTCCCATTTAACAACATAAGTTATCCCTTATCTTTACTTAGATGCTTATTAATAATACATTAAATATTCTTTGACTTACAAATGTTTATCTTCATCCAGAAAGAGAATGTAATTTTATTTTGGAAGTAATTAGTCGGTATTAAAGTTTGAATACCTTTGTATCAGTCCGTGTGAGTCATATTTAATTTCAGACGCCATTCTTTATCTCAGTAATAGTATCTTTATCTCAAGTAGTACCTCAGTGTGACTAATTTCGGTTCACTTGAATGAAGACCACAGACCATTCGTAAAGAGCAGGGTAACATAAGATACACGTAGGTTTATACCTAAGTAAGAGCTGCATTGTATTGAAGCTCATTATACATTAAACTGAAGAAGAATTGTAAAAGAAACTGAGGCAAGCCCCAGTAAGGGTACCAGTGTGTACTTCTGTTAGGCAGGTACCCGTTTCAACTCGTACTATCATTCGGTACAGCGACTAGGCTACAGGCCGGAAGACAGGAAATCGTGGTTCGATTCGCGACATGCCACAGAATTTTCTCTTCTCTACCGTGTCCAAACCTGCTCTGGGGCCCATCAATCCTCCTATCAAACTGGTATCGGAGGCAATTTCAGCGGGTGGTAAAGCGGCCGGGTCACGAAGCTGATCACTTACTGCTAGCTAATGCAGAATTTAAAAATGCGTGGCGATAGACAGCCAGTTTCCCATAAGTCTCCATTCCTTGGTGTTGAATTAAGAACAGATGAAACGCATTTTATCCACACCCAGTAACTGTGGTTATTTTTCCACACTTTCTTCATGCGAACAATCTTCAGGGTAGCATTTATACCTTGAAGATGGAGGTAGCATATTACTCCTAATTTTTTTCTGCCAGACTACAAATTGACCTATTCCTATCCTAGTATTTAATGCTGTCTCGCGTCGAATCAGACGACAGGATAGTAATGAACGATTACATCTGAAGGAGGATAGCAAGAAAATGGTCGTGGTCTATTTCAAGGTAGCCCACACATATTCATCACCTTAGACTAATATAAGCCACGAATTATCAGTTAGGACAGATGGTGCCCGGACTGGGGCTCAAACCCGATACTACCTGACGTCATACCGTTACCGCAGCACCAACCCACTTGACCGACTGTGTTGTGGTATTGAAATAGAGTGAAGTAACAGACATGGTGAGATTTGTCAATTATCAGTTACAAAAACATGACAGCAGTGATGCTAGATTGGTCGAAAGTAATGCTTATTCCACAGGCGTCAAATTACGGTAACTGAACGTCCCAAAACCTGAAACGGGACAAAAAAGCGCACAAAATCAGGGGCCGTTAGCAGGTTATGATGATCGCGTCAAATATCTGAGCATGGTATCATATAAATCTTGTGACATCACTCTTAACGTTTGGTTGTTGCGAATAGGTACTAGTAGTGAGGCACATCCCGGCGTTCCTACGGACTGAGAAGTGTAGGTTACTATAACACTTGGCAAGATAACTTACAGTATTTGTATACTACATATAATCACATTACTGTCGTTATTCCAAAATATTTTGCGCTGTTACCACAATAAAACAAAACTAATAAGGTTTATTTTCAAAGTTCTGTTCCTGTACAAAACCTGAACACAATACACAGGGTGGCACAAATGTCACCTCACATTAAATACCGGCTACTGCATCGTGCTATTGTACCTTTTACCTCCAGGTCGAAAGACAGTCATATTGGTGTTAGTGAACGCAAATCTGAAGGTAAGAGAAAGAGAAACGTTACAGTTTTCATAGAACTTCATGAAAATAGGTCAGTTAGCGAATATAATACCCATATTTGTGTTTGAATCAGAGGACGGAGACAAATTCACCTCGCTCATATGGTTTAGAAGACGAAATGATGAAGTATGAACTTGTCCTCCTTAAGACTAATCAGGCGCCATTCTGGGCATCTACTGCCAGAAACCTACAATGTCACATAGTCCAATTTTGCATGATATACAGTGTGCAAATCGGAGTTCGATATCAAGATCGAGAAGTCGGACAGATCGCCTGTCCGTGTGTCAGTGAGTCTTTTGAAAACGCACCGGTCAACATGAGTCTTCAAACCGGTTTAATGCGATCATTTGGCGCTTCTTCTTACGTCCGACACGTTAGGACTGGAAATCGACACACACACGCAAGCACACGCACACACACACACACACACACACACTCAAGCTCCCTGATGGCCTAGCCACTTAACACACAACTAATTATACAAGTAATTATCCTACACAATCTCTATCGTCGACCGCAAAAACACGACTTAATTAAAAAGTGCTTGCCTGTCTATCTCGATTTAAGATCTACAATTGCTGACGGAACTACAATATTTTATTGTTCAACATGAAAAAAAGTTTTATCTCAAGCTTTTAAAATATGAAAAGAAAATATTATTCGTCTTCCTTATATGGATATTTCTCGCGGTCATAGCTTTCAGTTTCAGGATGTTTAAAATTAATTTTGACAATATTCGAAGGGAATGGTCCAATGCAACGACTTGCACCTACGGCTCGCTAAAGTTTCAAGGGGTAGGCGGAAAAACATCATTAAGGGCGTATTTTTGTGTTCTTAGGTCATATGATAAGGAAATAAGTAATTTGTTCTTATTTCCTACAGAATGTATTTCAGAAAAATGTACTTTGTTCCGTTCTTCATTGACTCGTAAAGTCTTACGTTTCATTTTTCATATATATATATATATATATATATATATATATATATATTCATATCTTCCATTTTGTAAGAAAATTATGGAACATAGTGTAACGGATAAATAACTGTATTTGGCAACAGTGGGTGCATAAATAGTGGGCTAGAAGGACTTCTAAGTCACCCCTACCTACAGCTATCACCGAGTACCTTTATCGAAGACTGCGGGTTATTTCGATCTTGAATTTTATTCTTAGATATGCTGTTGGTTGCTTTAGTAAAAGTGAACTTTGTTTTCGAGTGGCTGTTAAAAGTTCCCAGAATGCTATTAATTTTGCCCCATTATATCAGTGGTTAAAAAGTGGAGTGTTAAAAATAAGCGATAAACGGACTATTAACACCAGTCTGTGTTTTGCCAGTTCCAGAGAATGTGTGCGATCGGACACAAAGTGACGCAGGAACACAATATGCCGATCAGTATACCAAATTTGGATTTCCGTGTAGCCTACTCTCAATCAAGAACATCGATCGAGAACCGCGGTAATGCGTGGTGATGTACACGCAAAGCCTTATATTATATATTCTTCGGTGACATTCAGAAATCAGACACCGCATTAGAATCAACAGGTTCTGTGATATTTTTAAACGAACAATAATGAGTTGAGGAGTGATACCAATAACTTTATTTTTACAGCAACTAATGACAATGAAAATTCACGGAGTGAGCTATCCACTAGGAAAACCTGCAAAAGGGCATTTCATCGCAGAAAGCTAAACTGTTGTAAGCGTACAACACGTAGTTCAGTGCCTTTTCGGTGACAATGCTGCAAAAGCATTGATAAAATCCAGAATTGCCATGGCAAAAGCAGCATTCAACGAGAAGAAAACTCTTTTCACCGGCAAACTGGACCCAACTTTAAGGAAGAAACTAATAAAGTGCTACATTTGGAACATACCTTTGTATGATGCTGAAAAGTGGACACTTCGGAAAGTAGATCAGAAATACCTGGAAAGTTTTGAAATGTGGTGCTGGAGAAGAATGGAGAAGACCAGTTGGACCGACCGTATGAGAAATGAAGAAGTATTACACAAGGAGGACAGGAATATCCTACATACAATAAAAAGAAGAAAGGCTAACTGGATTGGTCACATCTTGCGTAGGAACTGCCTTCTAAAACACTTGATTGAAGGAAAGTTAGAGGGAAGGATATAAATGACGGGAAGACTAGGAAGAAGGCGTAAGCAGCTACTGGATGACCTTAGGAAAGAGAGAAGATATTGGAAATTGAAACAGGAAGCAATAGATCGCACCCTGTGGAGAATTCTTTTTGGAAGAGACTATTGACCTGTCATAAGTCACACTACAGAATGAATGAACGAAAGATGCCGCTATGTAAAACACTGTGTCCCTTCAGATTAGTGGCACATCGAGTAATATACGACTTCAAAATAGTTTATGCTATACCATCCAGTTAGATAAATCAACAATTGTAGTTATCTTGCTATTTGTTAGTGTTTGAGCGATATACAAGTTTTAATGAAGATAGAATTCAAGAAGGTATTATTCAGCAGATTCTGGAAAGAACGGGCGAGAGGAAAAGATGTGTTTATCCTGAACAATAAGCATATCCAGGAAAGTGAAAGCAACTGTGCTCGTTGTATAAACATACTCACGGACTTCTATATCAGTGACAGAGGTCTGTGTTACATTTGTGCCCTGAACACAATCTGGGTCACTCACAATTTCTCCCACAGGCAAGCTCTTGCTTAATAACACACGAGTGAGGAATCAAAATCAGTGTTAAAACGGTGCAGCAAAATGAGTGAATTTCATCAAGGCATGACCTACGAATTAAAGAATTATCGGAGCACTTTGCATGGAAGTGGGCAGCCTATATGATTTTTTGATGATTCATACCTACGTTGGCTGTCACGTGGTAATATCCTAGTGCATTGTTGGAGCATAAATACGAAGTATCTGTTTTTCATACCACCCACACTTTTCGCAGAGCAAGCTACACGCAAGGTCCAGTCTGGCTTCAGACATTAGTTTATTTGGCGAATCATTTCTCAAGAATGAGTGATTTGAATTTATTTTTTTCTTCAGTGTTCAAAACAGCAACATTCAGTGTACAAGACTGAGTTCAATCTTTCATAAAGAAACTCAGGATGTGTACAAGGAGTCTGAAGAATAATCAAATTGAATGATTCCGACAACTTCCACGATTTAACAGATAAACACAGCTATGACACTCGCCACTCGCAGTCTACTTTCTCCACTATAATAGTCGCTTTTGCCCTATTCTCATCGCCCGTCAAAGCGTAGATTTTAAAACCAGAACTCTTTGCGGGTTTGTAATGGTAAATAACTTAGGACTAAACGTCATTCTAGGGGGATTTTACCCTTTACACTGACACTACATGTAAACACAAAGTTATAAGACATAAAAATGATAATTTAAGGAGTGTCAGTTGTTTTCCACAGTAAATGAATAAAGCATTAAATATGGTTTGTGATGTTTGAAAGCGCACGTCAAAGCCATCGAGTACAATTCTGGTGTAAGTAGCCGGCAGGAGTCGCTCGTCATGTAGGATCGAGTGGTCTCAGCTTTCGAAATTTGTCCCAAAACTATAATCTCTGAAAACATTAAGTTTTCTAAAGTAAACTCAAGAGCACGAAGTGGTGTACTGATGAGAAGTTGAAAATATCTTTATTGGGATTTGTAATCACTTCAGCCCATTTTCTGAAGCACAGCACGGAAGGTAAAGCACTTACTCCAAATATTTTTATAATTCGATTCGCCAGAACACGTAGATATTACCATAAAAGCGTCGCTCGGAGCGTGAAATGTTCACAAACGTTGGTATAATGTATGTGAACATCTGTTCCAAAAATACAGACTTAATGAGAAATTAAACAAATACATGCCTACTTCAGTAACGCTGTACTGCACCTTTATTTGTCTGCAAAATAATCAATTAAAAATACCTCCTAAGAAAAACAAGGATGAATTCGAGATAAGGAATACTAAGAACGCGGAAATTAAAACATGATATGATCTTTATGTTATCATGATATGATCTTCTCATTATAAGTTCATGTTACGCATGTTTCTGTAATGAACGTCTACAAACGCAAAAGAATTTCTGATGTGATGGTTCAGGCTTTCACGCTTTTGTCAAGATAGGACATTCTGAAATGTGACGCCGTGTAGTTTTGATGGGCGGGCACCAACTTTGCAGCGAAATCTGCTACCTCCATCTTCAGGGTAGAAGACTACCTTCACTTTGCGGAGAAACGTAGTCTAATTTCTGGTGGAACACAAAATATCAGGGGTACAGTTAACAGGAAGACGAAATAATCGTGTTTTCAGTCCATCACATTAACTCAGTGAGTCAAACTGAATTTCAAGAAACTTGAGAGATTTCAGTCGGACGGAAAAAGCAGTACGAAATAACAAAAGGAGAGAAGTTAGACACATATATCATTATTCCTTCCTCTTCTTTGTATTTACCTTCTTGCTCCGTTTCATGTTGCTGTTGCCTGGAGGGTTTCCAAGGATATAAAATGATAATGGAACTAGTAATTACCCTCGAAAGATTGCTGACAAGGGAGAAAATTGGGGTTATGTTCACTTTGTGAGTTTTATATATTATAATATAAAATGAACTGTAAGCAAAAGTGACATTAGTGGCCCATCAAGCTCATAAAACGTCTCGACTTCCAAAACTAAACGGCCATTAAGCAACAGTAATTGGAATGCTATAATATCTTCAGTTTTTAGTTCACAAGGAAGGGAATTGGTAAAGTGAGAGGGAGGGGAATAAGTGGAAGTTATTTGCATTAGAGAAAGTTGCTGAAAACCATAAAATGGAGAATCGACTATCATTGAGTCACTTTGCACCATCTTCTAACATTAGGGCCACTAAATCAAGAATAATACGATAGTTGGAGCATGCGGCACAAATAGAACAACACAAACTGTATATGTGCTTTAAGTCGGAGGTCGTGAAAGGACGATGTAATGTGATGTATCCAAGTACAATATTTAAACACACGATAAAGCGCATATAATTCTCAATTGCCGATTCTGCCGAAATTTGCTTGTGTATATTTTCTTTATTACCAAGCGACTCTGACAAGTGGAACTCATCAATTCACTTCAAAACAGTACCTGTGTTTTGTAAAGCACCAGATATTGCCAAAAGACGTCAGGCAATAACGAAAAATTTCATTGAAAACACTAACCTCCATTGCATTGTTTAATAAAATTTATGAGACGGGAGA
The DNA here is from genome assembly GCA_021186555.1 of Reticulitermes speratus. NCBI lineage: Eukaryota > Metazoa > Arthropoda > Insecta > Blattodea > Rhinotermitidae > Reticulitermes > Reticulitermes speratus. The sequence goes on from JAJKFL010000330.1 coordinate 15,129,725, forward strand.
TATCGTGGAAAAAAAATTCATAAAATTATTGAAGTGATTCATGATACATTCAAACAGCGGTTTTTGTGATGGCTGTTAATGAATTACAGATTCCGTAACAATACTGAAAACTGAGGTATTCCGTTCTTCAGGGATGTTACGCATTCTTCTTGGACTGCTTGACCCTTGAAGACGGGACCGATAGGCCATCCCGAAACGTAACAACCAACGATGCGTAACATCCCAGAAGAACAAAGACCTCACTATACCTCAGAGGATGCCTTAAACCTCGCTGTACTCAACATTCTTCAAGCATACTCTTTAAACCGTGCGTTGTATTTGTACTCCAGAAGCCACATATCAGGAATGCTCACCGATGGTTTATGTGAATTTATTTAACACACAGAGACATATTCTTGGATAGCACCTTAAAAGAGGTGACGGTCGTTAGCGTCCACACTGTTCCAGATACATAACCCGCGATAAACCTTCACTCCACACAGCATTTGAGACAGCAGTATGAAATACACTAATTAATACACTAATTAACGCTAAACGAGGTGAAATTTAGGATTCCTACGGCGGTAAATATGAAGATTATTAAGTCTGTTCTGTGAAGCCATGTAGTCTGAAAAAGTTTACCGACGTATCGGAGGCACCTGCAATCACTGTGATCCCTCTTACACCCCGAAGAAGGATGCAGCACACTCCTCAGAAATGCCCTAAATTTCCAACAGACTGCATGACGTTGCATTCCGGAAGGCAGTAGGTCTACTTTTTAGGGGTAAAGAAGCTTAATGCCGTCTTCAAGAAAACGGTGGAGGTGATACTGGCGTATTTGTATTGCTACTACTATTGTTACTATATTCTACAGTGAGTACAGAACCCAGGTACTGCTTACTGAATTTGTATGCTAACATCCAAACCCGCCGATGACTGCTTAAAGAGCTGAATATTACCAATTGTTTTGAGAATGGTCAAAATGGATTAGCCAGTATCGCTGTAAAAATGATGAGGGATGCAACGGTTGTTTAATGACTCTTGCATTTTACTTCAAATTTGTGTATTGTTCAAACAAATGACAGTTGTGTAAATTATAATTGGATAAATATATTCGTCGTAGCCTATTTCACACAATCCCAGAATTTTGTCGAAAAAGCTGAGTAAAAGAGATTCGAGCCCAGGACCTCCCAAATATGAAGCAGGTCCTAACCATACACCCACAAGTTCTGTTGTTGAACACGGAGTTAGCCAAAGTCACATTTAAGTTGTCTCAGCTTGGATTCCTGCAGTCTAAGCAGATGAAATCTTATTCCAGATGATGCGATATTTATTCCATTCTTGCAGTGAAAGACGGAGACCGGACCAGACTACTAGCTGGCTGGCAAGCAAATAAACCTGACTTGGCGACCAAACGTCCACCACAGATCGGAATGGGAGAGCAAGAAGATATAATAACAGTTTATAACACTAGCATAATCATCATCATTATTATTAGTAATAGGTACGAGAATGAGGGACGGAGTTCCACAACAAATGGAGTCATTCGGCTCTTCGTGACTGAACACGCACTGTGCTTTAAACACAACTGGTTCTAAAAATTGCAACGCTGTGCAGTGGATCACGCTCTTTTCTAACAATCCTAAAGTTGGTCACTTTCTTTCGGAAGAATATCTATACGGCCCACCGTCGATTGGAACGACGCCGAGAAAACCCAATTTCTTTTGACATGATACCTACAATGGGCCCTTTCTTTTATAGCAATAACTACAATGGGTCACACTTCTGGAATACATCTAACGGAAGATTTTGTTTTGGAACTACATCTGCAATGGGCACTTTCTCTTGGAAATAAATCTGAATTGTGACACCAACTGTTGGAAAGATATCAACAATGAGTCAATTCCTTTCGGAACGGCATCTACAATGGACTTCTTCCTTTCTAGAAATATCTATAATTGAATTTTCTTTTAGAACGATATATACAGAAGGAGTCAATATGTTCTGAACACACATCTGTAACAGTCAGTTTAATAGATAATTATTTTTCTTTTTTGATGGATATCTACTGTACGTAAGTTTCTTTCGGATAGATATCTACACTGGATGAGTTTTCCCTTAAACAGGTATCTACAATGGCTCGCTTTCTTCTGGAACGGTTTTACACTAGGCTATTCCTTTTCACATGATTCTGCGAAAGATTACTTGCCTTCTGACTGATGTTTACAGCACGTTACACTGTGATACGTGTGCCCATCCATGCGGATTGAAAAACTGTTTATTGACATACACGAGCCACAAATACGTTTATGTCATATGCATAAAATAATTTACAGAAAATTTCGCAACTTCATTTAATACGTAAATTTATTAGCTTTCATTTTATCTTCCAGGACTAAAGCAAAATCGCAAAACATACAATACATTTGACTTTCCTATTCACAGTGCTGTAAAACTAGAACCTTGCGTGGTACAAGTGTTTATTTTCAGTTACTCTGTAAAGTTTAGAATATGTCTGGGAGGGAAATTACGAACTAGATATTTCGCTCATGGCACATGACCGGTTAATTAGGAATTTCTCCAAGAGCGACATTTGAGGAAGCAGGGCTCAGAATCCCTTGCGTAGATGCAAAATTATTATCATGACCCTCTTTATAGTTTTCCTCCATATTCACGTACAAATGAGCCTATGGAATGCAGTACAAGTGCATAAAATAGCCTGCGGGCCGTTTTCTCCATAAAGTGTAAGGACACTATCCTGAGGTATGTGTATGTGTATGGATTCGTTTAATATAGACCAGTGGTATTCAACCTCTTTTGTTCGCGTACCCCCAGATATAATTTCTCTTCAACTTTGTACCCCCAAAGTTGTTGGTGCATAATTCAAGATATACATATTCTATAATCTACAGCTAAAAGTATTTAAATAAATTACATCCAAAATAATATATTAAATAATAAGTTTTAAATGAGAAAAAGGAGAGTCAAGCTATTAAATAACAAATATATTATATGCACTATGTGGAATAAAATGAAACTAGCCGCCCAGATAAAAATCGCATAAAGGAGAGAGAGAGAAAAAAAATGGCGCTCCCAAATCGCATGTCCTTACGTCCGGGTCTCTTGTGGCTAACCCTAAATCTGGCCCTGATTATTCAGTGTTTATCATGAAATAATATATTTATTTTTTTTTTATTTTACGTACCCCCTAAGATGTCTTCGCGTACCCCAGGTTGAATACCACGGATATAGACTACTGAAAAAGCCCGACTTCTAATGGTTAGATTCTTAGGGACAAACATTACCGTGAAGTGACTAAAAAACGGCACGTTTGTTGAAAACTGCAGTAAATATTTACTAGATTAGCCCATATATGATTTCCAGATATGGTCAATTATTTTTCATTATACGGGCATGACGTATAAACAACTGGTACCGCCATGTTCCTTTTTCTTAAAGCCAGAAATCGAATAGGGTATTATATCTGCAGGTTTATTACATGAGCCATCTCACGGAACCATCCAGATAAGTAGCTTCCATGCACCGCATTTTTTGTTGGGGTTTAAAACAAAGAGAAAAGAAAAAGATGAATCCACAATTTAAAGACAGGAAGAAAATGACCGTTATATTGTACATCTTGTGTTTAAGTTTTAAGAGACCATAACATTAAATTATATTTAATGAAGATTAAAATTAAAGAGGCCCTATTTCACTAACTGTCGTGTTATTAGAAAGAAATTGCCGTGGATACTTTATTCTCAACACTGTATATACAAATTGTAAATACTAAAATTCATTTTAAAAAAGTTTAGATTTTAATTATTTTTAAAGCTATATTAAAATAATACAAGACGTGAACAGTATGACAATCAAGTTATAGACCTATGCGACAATATGATGGCACATGATAGTAGTGTGTATTATACCAAAAACATAATATTAACTTCAGTGGATGACTTGTAAATAAACTACTAAAAGCCTAAGCTACAACACCAATGTACCAGGAATATTTCCTGGGGGTAAAGGCGGCCGGTGCATAGGGCTGACAAACTTACCACCTTCATGTGCCGATTGCCAAGAAGTCTGAGAGCCTCAACCTCCTGGAACCTAAGGGCCTGTCCAAGCCTGTAATGGGATTGCTTTACCTTTACCTTTTACAACACCATTGCTGTGGATCCCCCTGTTCTCGGACATTTTCTGTTTTCTCCCGTTTTAGAGGCCAAATTTCACATCAATATAAAACATCATGTAAAATATAATTCTGAAAATCTGAAAAGTCTAGCTTTATATTCAGCAAACTGATGCTACATGACCGATCAATTTTGTTCATGCGCTGAAACTTCCGACTTGACTTCAGAGGTACCGGTTCAAAGCTCAGCCTCAACACCAAGTACTTTGAATTTTTTGGAGGCTTTCCTCAGTCCCACCGGACACATTCATAGATAGTTTTTCGAACTAGGCCAGCCACAACAGCTTCTGTCCACCCCATTTCCAACTAATTATTCACCAGTCTACCCATCATCGACGCCACAGGATGTGCGAATACTGACGGCGCTGCTAAACACACAATATATGGTCTAAGACTGTCTTAGTAAACGGACAAAGCTTTGCTTATCAATCTAAAGGCAAAGAACAAGCAAAGTTGCACCTGTTCTAATTAGCATCAAAGGATGTGGAAGTGGAGGTATAGCTCCAAGCATTTCTAGCCTCGGTAGGTGGCGGGAACTTGTCACAAATGGAAAAAGCACCCTGGTGCAAGCGCCCGTATCAGTTGCAAACAGGAGATTGTGCAAGCAGCATAGCATGTGTGGACGCTGCCGATGGAAGATAATAGCCTATTTTACTGCTGACGGAACTCGAACCCTAGTTTCTCTCAGTCGTCCAGCCCGTGGCATGCACTGAATGTGCCAGTTCGCTTCCGTATAAATTCATATAGCCTACCCATTTATTTATGGATGGATGTTATCCAATTATCCGATTATTCTCTACCTTCATCCCAAAATTACACTCGGCATGGGCCAACACCTTCGTACCACACCCTGATTCGTGTATATCAGAACACATTAGACCCTTCTCCTTCATCTTAATGTGATGCGATGCTACACAGAAAAATACACATCACGTACTTCTGGGATAATAACATGTTCCCGGCTTTGTGAAGCATGGAAATATAAATTATGTTGGAACATTTGCGTAACTATAAACAAACTTAATATGCTAATAAACGCTCTGATCCCCACCTGGCTTCTATACTGGATCCTCCACCTCACAGATATCTGGTTGCTTTATTATACCCACAATTACATGCCTTTATAAAGATACGGCTACATATAAGGTAGAGCCGGCGTAGCTCAGCATAGTGACCAATATATGGGATGTACAACCTGGGAACATGGTTCGATTCCTGACAGGGACATAGCTTTTATTCTTCTGCAGACAGCTCACACCAGCTCCGAGGCCCAACCAGCCTCCTACCCAATGGGCACCGTCGAATCCTTCCCCCGGAGTAGAGCGGCTGGTTGTGAAACTGATGGCTGACGTACATCTAGTGCCCAGCATGCGTGGAAATACACCTCCACTACCCAATACGCATTCATCACATAACCCTTAATTTCACAGAGGAACGTGTCTACCTAAATGCAGATGCATTGACCGCAGTGACTGCACCATCCAAGACATGTTCTACCTTACATCCAGGGACACTGGGATGCTGTATCTGCGTATTTGTTTGTTTGTTTGTGTAGTCGTGTGTAGACACAAGGCTTGCGATGGAGAGATGCACTTCATGGAGTCCTACCACGTGTCTAAAACATATTCAGAAAACGGGAGATTCTGGAAGGAATTGGACTTTAAGGACCACTGATTGGAAAATAACGGTAACATACGTAACGTACGACTTTGTTTTTCCAACAAAGTATATTTACGTGATACATCATACACTGCAAATAAACAACCATTATTTCACCAAGCACCATTAACGAGCTGATATTTATCATAGAGAAGTAATGTAATTCATTCTGCGTTCAGCATTAGGTATTATTAATTACTACTTAGAAGAAGAACTCGTTCAAACCCAACGGAAAGTAATTCCTTTCACATCTTTCTCCCTCATTCCCTTTTTTCCTTTCCCTTAACTTTATCCTGCGGTACAGGCTGATTTCTGAAGAAATAAAAGTAGCTTTCTAAATATTATTAATATAAGGCAAAGGTAAAGGTAAAGTTCTCCCTAGAAATGGCCATGAAGTACAAGAGAGGGAATAGAGGTATAGCTCTACTCTTTCGTTAATCCTGGCACTAGATGAGGGTGGGTGGCCAACTCCACGCCCCGGCCGCTTTACCCTCGGGAAAGAGACCTGGTACCCATTGTATAGGAGGCAGGGTGGGCCCCAGGGCCGGTCTGGACGGGTGCGGAAAATCTCGCCCCCACCGGGTTTCGATTCCCGGATCGTCCAGCCCGTAGCGAGTCTCTGTACCGACTACGCTATCCCGGCCCACATTATTAATATAAAATTTATTAATAGTAAAGACAAACTTTATGCTTCAATTGTTGGCCTTTATACTGCACGGAGGTGAGTGCTCATATTCACGTTCCGACCGCCTTATAAACGGGAATCTCTCGCCTGTACCAGTGGCCAGGAACATGTTACGGCTCTAGAAACTTAACTGGACGTGGTGCTTGGAATTTAAACCGTCTTCAACCGGCAGCCAGTAATTTCTTTCTTATTAGATAAACTGCATGTAGTTTTGTGGCCACGTAAAAGATTATTACAGACTGAGATTGCAATAAAATGGAATATGAACCTGTCTGTGATTGACTTTGCGTGGTACAACCTTCTCTGCCTTTTCCATGACATCTGAATGATGAAGGTATACAAATTCACAGATTTAACTTACGATAGATCAGAATTAGGACAGATAATGGACAAGAAGAAACGGAGAGAGGGATGAAAACACGACAGAAACAATTACCTTTGGAAATTCAACGAGCCTTTACGCTAGTAACTAATAATGCCTAATGCGGAATGCAGTGTAATATGTTCTCTCTACATGCATACACACTAACACGCAGATCCAGTATATGTAAAAGAACACGCTGATAAATTAATAGTCGACAAGCTTTGTCTGCTGCATTTATTTCTTATGGATGCCTGACTATTTATTGCTATCACAATACCTTCGCTCAAGAGGGGATTAAGTTAATACAATTTGCCCGTCCTTCATCTTAATAAACAAAGAGTAGCCTTGATTTCAGGCTTCCGCCGCGATGTTGATAAAATCTGTGGTCTTCTGGGTTACTACACGGCGTGGTGTGGTAATTATGTACCGACGTTTCGGGACAACGTATCGGTCCCATCCTCACGGGTCAAGATTCCGAGCAGGAAAGGGAAAGGAATCTTGACCCGTGAGGATGGGACCGATACGTTGTCCCGAAACGTCGGCAAATAATTACCACACGACGCCGTGTAATAACCCAGAAGACCACAGATTTCAAAGAGTAGCCTGTTATTCTTCAAAACAAACCAAGATTGTCACCTTCATGAGTGATAGTTGCTTCGTGTCTGGGCTTACATTCCAGTTTGCATTTACAAAAGATAACTGACCGGCCTGTCTTACGGTTTTATTTTAAGTCCCTTCTCAGAAGCCTAACATACGGTGCCTCAAAAGGTAATAATTGCAGCAAAGTAAGCCTATCATAAAAACTTCGAAAAGAATAGGCAAATTGAAGTTGACGTGTTAGGGTAACAATCGTGTCTCCCTTCTTTACTGCTATTCCTTTATCTCATCCTCATTATCCTGTTCCTGCTCCTCCCATGTTCTCTTTCCTGTCTTCGCTCTTATTCTTCTTCTCGCTTCGGTCCTCCCCCTTGTTCTTCGTCTATTTCCACCCTTATTTTTCCTCTCCTTCTCCTTTCTCTCGCCTTCACTCATATTCTTCTTCTTGTTACACTCCTCCTTGTTCTCCTCCTAGTCACCCTTCTCTTGTTCCTCATTCTTCTCCTCGTTCCACTCCTCCTTCCCCTCCTTTCCTTGGTCCCCTTCTTCTACTCCGCCTTATGCTTCTCCTCATAATAGTGGACGATTAACAGTCCTGTTTCTTGTTCGGAGGCCCATGAGTTAAATCTCGATGCCTCACACCAGATATGTTGATTGGTTTTTTGTCATTTGGACAATAAAAGCTTTCTTTCACGTCTATAAACTTCATCTTTCACTGATCAGCCCATCATCCTGCAGTCCGATAATTACTGGCCTCGTTAGAAATAAGTATTATTTATCCAATATCCCGATTTTTGGACTGCATGAATTCCCCTCCCCCTCCAAAGCGTCCAGACCGGCTCTGGAATCCACCCAGCCTTCTATTCAACTGCTACCAGGGTCGATTTCGCAGAGAGTAAAGACGCCAGAGCGTGAAGCTGACCAACCACCTCCATCTAGTGCAAAGATAAAAAAGAAAGAAGCTATGTCTCCACTCCCTCATACGCCTTCAGAGCGTTTGCAGAGACAACTCTTACATTCTACCCTATTTTTGGAAAGAAAACGCGATTCAGAGTGTTCCACTGTTACAGATTTGATGCCTCTGCAATTTTACTGCACCCAAAAAAGTTATGAGTTCTTCAGTGCTGTAGTTAGAAAGGTTGCAAAAATTTTCAGATACGCGGAGGGCGGTTAAAAAAGGACAGAAAGTGCTGGTACTATACGATCAGCTTATTTTATCTAACTTCTCATGAAAGATATAGCTCTATCGCCTTAGACATTGTAATGTAAATGATAAAACTCCAGCCTTTCAATCACTTCTCGTACAACCATTATGTGGCATATGGGTTTCGAATTTGAGATATTCAGCGAAAAGTTCCATAAAATATAACAAGGTCGCCGATAAAGCTGACGATATGCACAGTGGTACTCAAAATACAAGCCTACGCTTAGTCCTCACTTCCCCAGAAACATTTGGCTTCGCATTTCAGTGTTAACGAAACGCATAAAAACACAATTTTTAGGGAAATTATAGAAAAGTTTTGTAAATAAGCTGCCTATAATATCCCATTCTACTTCTATGACAAACTGATTCAACAAAGAGGCCCACAGTAATAATAAATGTGAACATACAACCTTCTTGTGTACACGTATTCACATACAAAAGGCATTAATGCAAAACAATGTCATTATTCATAGAATGAATAAAGGATAAAGCCCAAGTAGCCTATAAATTCTACTACGGATTTAGTACAGAAACGTAATTGCAAACTGTGAAGAAATGAATGACTACATCAACACTAGATTTTAAATCTTATGACTACATTTTGTACAACAACAACTGAATGAATGCAGTCAGGCTATAGATGAAAGTATTTGGAAGAAGGCGGTCATGTTTGACCGGAGAAAGATTCTATCCCAGGATTTGCAAGGAAGACTGAGAAAAGTGAAAGAGAAACCTGTCAGAATAGCCAATGACTCGGCCAAGGGTTGAGCCAAGCATCTCTCAAATACACGTCTAGTGTTACTGCTTCACCAACACTTTTTAGTAGAACTGCCGTCCACTACACTTCATTCACGATGTCTATGAAGTGAAGGCAAATACTCCAGGCAGTCAGCGATAGGTCTACAGTGATGACCTCCTACTGGCGACTACGGAGTATTCACATATGGAAATAGACCACGGCCTCTTATGGGCTTATACTTTAGTTGAGGCCTGGGAAACACGCGGCCCGCTCACGATTCGATGTTTATGAAGTTTTACTGTCCTTTCGGAACAAAAGAGCAAATCTTGTGGAATATTGAATGGTGTCGAGTATCATAGCACAAATATCATTACGGCGCTGCAGGCGGCGTTACCCTGAGCCGAACGGTAAAGGTAAATAGGCCTATTTCATTTGATGTTTTTCAATTTAAAATTATCACAACTGGAGACTTGTTGTCATCCTACTTTCTCAATTACTCATTCTTTAAAATTATTTACTAATTGTGAAGATGTTCAGCTTTTTCACTTGTATCATTGACTTTCTTATAAATTGAAAGAGGTGCTTTTGAAACACATGTTACTCGTCCAGTCATTTGGCATTTACATAACTTCTTTAAAAACACACAATTAAATGTGACATATGTTGCGGCTCAAGATGTACAGCTAGATTTCGGGTTTGTCCCGCCACCTGCTTTGAGTTTGAAAGGCCTGCTTCAGTGAAACATCCCCAAATAGTTAGATACCAATTATCGACAGTGAGTGCAGATGGAATAACTTCTTGCATTAAATAATTTAGGTGGAAGTATTTATGGTTCATCGGCACGAACAAAACTTTAAGACGTTTCTGAACAACGAATATCCCCAATTTCTTTCGGGGGATTGCCTACGCTTAAAGCAACGGCGTCCACCTTGATATCTCGTGTATGAAGCGAATACAGTTCAGTGCAAAAGTTTAACTACGTTCGCTTGCATGTAAGTTTATGTTCCTCATTATCGAATTTCAGTGTACGGTGTGAAATAAATGATGCTCCTGCTATTATTACTTGAGAATTTCTTCAACAAAGGCGGTAACTCTGAATTTAAAACGCGTTTTAACATGCTCGGATCCATAACTTTTGTAAATGCTCTATGCGAGCGGCAATTTTGATGCTCGTGAAGGGTTGCGACTCTGTTACCATAAAAACAATGGCGTGCTCCGAAGAGCGAATGGTCATTTAGATATGGAATTTCCTAAAAGACAGCGCACACACAGCAACAAGCACACACGAAACAAGAAGAGTAATCAAGAATGCGCACAGTGTTGTAGCCGTAAGTGTTGTAGTGCCTGATATGAAAGGTTCTCACGGTGGTGGTTAGGAATAATCCTGAATTCTTGGATACGAAAACATACCGTTTGTTAACAAGGCAATAGCCTCGAAGAAGATTGTGCTGTATACATATTTAGAGGCAATGAAGTTTGGGGAAACAAGTTACTCGGAAACATTAACACGTATCTACGATACCACACGCGTCACACCCCAGAAGATAGAGCATTATTGTTTCCCAATTAACAGTTTCTAGCTCATAAACACTATAACTCCTTAAACCATAAAAAGGGATTCTTTTCAGTTTTTATGTAGAAGTTCTTCGAGTTGGTAAACCACTTCGCTTGTCAACCTATGGCACTCGCATCGAAGGTTGCTGACCAAAGGAAAACCATATTATTCAGACTTCATAATTGCCGCAACATGCGTTACACAAGCTGCTGTAGAGGTATAAAAAAAGTAGCTTCGTTCTAACAAATAGCTTAATGAAATAATGAATTACAAATAAAAACTGGAAGGCTTTATGACGGTCATAATACGAGCACACTGAAGCAAATAAAAATTAAATTTATAGAAGGCAAATATTAATAAAACAAAATGCTCATCACTTAAGTCGTTGTTACGTCAAGGTCTCATCGCTGGTCCTGTACGCCGTTTGTCTAATTTATCTCCCTATAAATCTTATACTTGTTATGCTGCTGATGTTTCCATACTTTACACCCCACTTCATCATGGCTGCTCGCTTGTCGCTTTGACGAATTCATTCCTTCCCCTCTTTTCTGTATCCTTTTTCTTTTTTATCTTCCCCTACTTTTACTTCATCCTCTCTCTCCTCCTCCTAACCACGATTTCCTCTTCATATTTTATTCATAGAACTGAACCTTAGTAATTTGATGGAGTGGGCGTGTTATAAGGCATTTCCATAGCTGTGTGGCATGGCCGGAGGTACTGGAGTGGCAATCACTTTACGCAGATCTGAATTAACATAGCACCATCGTTTCATCCTTATTAACTCACTTTACTATTTATAAGGAAAGACAGGGTTCATGGTTTAATCAGGTCCATGAGAATGCTGTCGTAAGAAATTTCAACCAGCTGACAGATTTCCACGAAACGTGGTATAAATATCATATCAGAAGCAATCCCACCTTGTAATTTTCAATTCTCCTAACACAAACTCCAATAAGGCGACATTGCGAATTTTTCTGGTGGGAGAGACACAAGCGCTATTTTAGCGACAGGATCCTGAAATCTTCTAAGGTAATGGCGCTTTCAATAACTACCAACTTGGTTACAGAAAACCCATTGAGTTTTGTAGAATGTAGAACACCAACCCAGCGAGAGCGCGGAGTGTACAGTCTACTTACTTTGCGGTACGAGCAATGAAACACTGGACTTAGTTATGTGAAATTATGAAAGGATTCTGACCTCAAACATAACTACAAGTTTTGTAAGAAACGTTCACTAAACTGTAAAATTCACAACTATAAATATATAAAGTTTAATGCAACGTCCAGAAAATATATGTTATCAGTGCCTGAGAACCTCTACAGGAAAATCAGGTTATACGCATAAATGGATCAAAGAATTACACACTCATTTAATTGAAGAAGATTTCTACCATCTCTGCATTGAATGAAATGTCATAAGAATGTAGACGTAATTAAGTTCTTCTCAGAAATTCTTTTCCCCCACTTTGGTACAAGGAATAATCTGTTAACTACCAACTCCATTTCCTATAATTAAGCTTCCTTGACAAATTTATAGACGATCAACTGATCAACGATTGTCCTATGTTTATGCTTAGCTCTCAAAAGGCTTTAATTTCGAACGTAACAATCTCTAATAATATAAAACCAAAACGATTTACACAACTTGACAGTATGAAAGCAACAAATCACCTGAAGATGGAAGTAGTACCAACTGCCGAACCGTTGTATATACAATAAACCTCAGACAATGGACATATGCAACGTAACATTCCTAAGTCTATATCTGTCCTTGTGAATGAGAGCTCTAACAAAATTGTCATTGTATCATACACAGTCACGGGAAGCTGACATATACTTTTAACTTTTTCCATCGACTCCTTCTGTTACGAATATACAATGTTTCGGGAGCTGATTCTGCTACCGTCACCGGGTAAAATACAAAAACTATGGAACTTATTCTTCGGGTCCATTGGATGGGGATAGATATTCGCTCTACTAACTAAAAACCAAAGTAGCTTCATATCCTTGTACTTCACTTGATGACGGAATATAGCCACATAAAACGAGTAGACAAAAGTCGAATATTCGTGTCAGTTCAATTTTGTCTTTGAATTCACTCAGAAAGAAATATCAAAGATTAGGTTCATATTGTGTTGTATAATTTCAATTATTTGGGTAGCATGATAACAAATGATGCAAGGTGTACATGTGAAATTAAATCCAGAATTGCCATGGCAAAAGCAGCATTGAACGAGAAGAAGACTCTTTTCACCGGGAAACTGGACTCAAATTTAAGGAAGAAGCTAGTAAGATGCTACATTTGGAGCACAGATGTTTGGTGCTGAAATGTGGACACTTCGGAAAATAGATCAGAAATACCTGGAAAGTTTTGAAATGTGGTGCTGGAGAAAAATGGAGATCAGTTGGACCGATCGTGTGAGAAATGAAGAAGTATTACACAGAGTCAAGAAGGAAAGGAATATCCTACATACAATAAAAAGAAGAAAGGCTAACTGGATTGGTCACATCTTGCGTAGAAATTGCCTTCTAAAACACGCGATTGAAGGAAGTTAAAGGGAGGGATAGAAATGATGGGAAGACGAGGAAGAAGGCGTAAGCAGCTACTGGATGAACTTAAAGAAAAGAGAGGATACTGGAAATTGAAAGAGGAAGCACTAGATCGCACCCTGTGGAGAACTCGTTTTGGAAGAGGCCTTCGACCTGTCGTAAGACAGACTACAGAATGAATGAATGAATGAATGAATGAATGGTGTTGCATAACAGATGAAGGTAGGTGGTAAAAAGTTGTCCCACTTTTTAGTTAAGCACCATATAATGAAAGAATATGGGAACTAAAGACGTCACTCCACGCATTCACACCCTTGCCACACTATAAGAATGAGTGAGCAGCTGCACGCATCAGCCGCTTTACCTCCGGCGAAAGAGCCTCCGGTAGCCACTGCACAGGAAAACGGATGAGCCACAAGACCAATCTGAACGCTCTGTACAACAGAGAAATCTCTTCCCCTGCGCGGGAATCGAAGCCAGAATACCCGATCGTGCAGGCCCTGCTAGTCACTATACCGGCCGAGATAAATCTGTGGCAAATTATGCATTCTCGGCAGACAAATGTGGAAATTCGGATGTGATCGGTGATAGGCCAGAACCAAAAGAAAATTTTTGTACTTTAAAAAGTTAAGTAATTTCCAGTTATTCATAAAGATGGCGCATTGGGTTACATAATAAATAAAATAGCAAACAGAGGCACAGTATATATTGTTTTGATATTTGAGGCTCTCACTACAGTGACTAGGAATATTACTCTCTTCTGTACCGTCACACCATGTAATCTACTAGGTACGAGTATGTATCGATGTTTGGAAGAAATCTGATGCCTACATATGCAGGACAGGAGAAACCACACTACAAATGGAGGTATAACCACTGGGAGATATAAGAAATTACAGCAGTAAATATAATAAACGCGACTGGGGACAGCAAAACCTATCTAATTTCAATCAGAGTTTAGATTTTCCATTATTTGTTTTTGTCGATTACAACACTTCTTTGTGAGAAAGTAAAAACTGATAAAATGTAGCAGTATTAATATTACCTAGATAACACCGTCAGAAGGATTACATTTTTCACGGACCTCAGTTTGTTCACTTCTGAATCGGGTATTAAAATCTGATCAATGAAGGCTATAAGGATTGTAACCTGTAACAGGAGGCTTCACACTCCATGGAGATGAGTCTCTGTTCACAGCCTAGCCAAGATACTTGTCTCATTTTAATAACCATGCGGTTTGGCTACTACCACGCTCATAACGGTAAGACACTGGATCCTATCCTGAGCCAACTGAATCCAGCATACACCCACATGTCACTGCCTTAAGGTCCAATAATCTGATCCCCATCTACATCAAGGACTCCCGAGTGTGGTTTATTGTGTTCAGGTTAGTTTAGGCCTGTCTTTTTGAACTGATATTGAATCGTATCATGCGAGATTTTAGGTGCTCACAGCGCAGTCGGTGAAGATTCGAGTCGTCAGGGATAGGATGCCGTGTCGACTGGTAGCTGTCGACGTTTCGGAGAGGCGTACTGCCTCTGTCATTAGTCCATTCTTGGACTCCTTAGACCCTGCAGATTGAGGCATAAAGCTACTCCGAAACGTCGGTAACTATTTACTATTCGAAAGGTGTCATATCCCACGATACTTTAATCTTCAAACTGTGTCGCGCATCCGACGTGAATTTCCATTCCTGTATAAACCTTCGTGGATATCAACATGACTGTGTTGTTGTATAAAATGATTATTTCATGAGTGGTACTATCATGTAAAAGTTCATCCTTATGTGCAATGATGTTTGCCCTGCATAATAAACGATTCTTGTCTGCGTGCTTAAGGACCAGATTCGTGAATAAATAGACGTCTAATCGTAGAGCGAAAGGATGATTGCTGGTGTCGCTATGAAGTTTTAACAAACAAGAAGAGAGCTGATGACTTCTGGTGGTTATTCTGCGGTCAGAGATCTATAATAAAATAAAAAAAACCTGCCGTAAATAATGGAAATAAAGTGTTACTTCAGAAATGCTTCTAGATACCGACCAAATAACCAGTTTTTCACAAGCTCCGATTCTTGAGCACTGCTTTATCAACTGTAGAAGATGAATCTGAAAAACTATAACGAAAAAAATTACTGACCTTTATTTTGCGATCACATAATTTGACCGAAGACACTAAGAAAATTCAAAATCTTATGTCAGATTAAACGGTATCGTGACTGAGAAGAGAAAAGCCTATCGTTCCCTAACAGACATACTGGCGTGTCTTCCGATGCTGAAAGTAATTCCCTTCTCCATTACCCTTCATAAGTTGACAGTCGCTCAATAAACCAAGACTTCCCGACATTTTGGAACATGACAGTTTACTGCTATGTTTAAACAACCCTGGCACTGACATCTACTGCAGGCCACACGAATCCTATTTATAAAATAGTCATATCAATACGTCGTATTATCTTCCTGCCTAATTCGAGATTTCCGAAGTGTTATCTTTCTTTACGTTTTCCGACAAAACTTTTGTTACAATTTAGCATCTCCCTCACTCATTCCACATAACCCGTCCATATAATACCGCTTTATTTAATCACACTAATAATATTTAAAAAGCAGGAATTACTGAGCTCCACATTATGTAATATTCATCGTCTTTCTCTTGCTGTCTCTGTGTTAGGTTCCAGTATTCTTCTTAGCACCCTGTTCTGACACCCTCAAGCTATGTTCTTCCATTAGGGTGAGGGGAAAAGTTTCAAATCCACAGAAAATAAAGCAATATTGTAGTTTTCTATATTAAAATTACAGGTTTTCAGATAGACGATGGGATATCAAAGACTCTGAAGTGAACGGTGGCAAAATAAACCTAATAAAGTCCAGATTTTCTTCAGGAATGCAATTTTGATACGCTGTCATTTGAAATAATTGAAATTTACTAAAACTTTGGATGGCTTATCAGATAAGTTTTTACCATGATTCTGATTTCAGTTGTGATAATGACACAAGAACATGGACATACTTATTTCTGATGCTGAAAGTTAATTAAGGTCTGAGAAAACGCAGCATGAAACAGCTGAAATGCGATCGGCTTCACTTTCTGTATCCGAATAAAACCAGTTCCATTATCTCGCATTACAAGCTGCAGTGATCATTAGAATTTGTTCACAAATTTTACGAATACCTAATAAAATATTACTTTTATTCGTTTTTGAAAGATTTTGGAATTTGTGTTAAAATACCATGATGTTTCAAGCATTCTTAGCGTCGTTTCCTGAAATAAAAATTCAATAACTGGAACAATGCGTTATTAAAATATTTTAGGGCTACAAAGCAAATCATTTAATTATATTCGGTTGGACTTCACACACTGCATGGGCCTGAACTGAGTCAACTGAACACTGCATTATTTTAAGGTGACGAATCAGCTTCATGCTCCGTCGATTTATCCCTCCTCGAGAAAGAGAAGTCTGTAACCTTTCGAAAATAGACTGAGTGGAGTCGAAATCCTCTCTGGCCATGGACGTAGTGAAGAGAACAACAGAGGCACCAATCGGAAACTGATCCCCGGCCATCCTACTGTTTTAGTCAGAAAATTTTGAGTTAGTTATGCTTCAAAATTTAGCATTCAGTGTTGTTTATCTATTGTTTATTTAGCGATGCTGCCAGTAGTTGAGATTACAGGCCTATAGCGTCCAACGGTAAAACGACTGGTGAAAATTGAATTGTAAAGGATGTGGAAGGAAACTCAGGCCATCTAAATTGAGATACTACAGCACCATTTGTCTAGACAGGCTGAGGAAAATCACGATAAACCTCAGCATAAAAGTCCGTCTCTAGGCCGAGATTTGATCTCGTGGTCTACCAAACAGAAAAGAGGACTCCCTACTCTATGGCGGCTTTCAGCAAGTTTTCGTGCTTTGGTAGGCAGAGACGTTATTTTAAGTGACTATAATAAGAATTTGCTGAATTTATATTTTTATTATTCAAACTGAAACGAGGATAAATACTTGTGTTAGGAAGGAATGACAACGAGTGATGAGTCTTTCTAAAGGAGGGGTAGAAAGAAGTTCATGTTCTTCAGACTGTACAGGTAATAAAGGAAGAGGCAGCCAGATAAAGGTTGGTCAATAGTTTTACAGCGGTTAGAATTCGTGCCTTGTTTTCCATATGAAACATTAAAATGATGTGTTGTACGAGCATAGCATTGTTAAAGACAAAATACATTTCGTGTCGTAACACAATTGTTAAGTCAGAGGAGTTCTGACAAGTTTTCAAATAAGTTTGAATTGATGTGAACAGATCTAAAGATAACTACAATGTTTGAGTGACGATGTATGACGTCATGTAGGCTACATAAAATGAAACTGTCACGATTGCCTGAATAAGTAGTACTATATCACGGAAAATGAGTGAAATAACACTGAGAAATAAACTACGATCATTACACAGTATTTCATTCAATGCAGGGCTACAAATTCCTCTTTTAAATACATCGCAAATGAACCAGAGTGGCAAAGTGCAATCTTCCTGAACTGCAGTATAACTAGACATATTTTCTAAACGCGTTCTATGGTATTTTAATTGTGAACACCTGGAAGACAGCAGGAGATAGAAAGTGGACGCCTTCACTGCAGCAGTTTGCGTTGTAAACTGACAAATATGAGATAGGCCCCGATAGACCAATAAGAAAAAAGTTGGTCTCTTCATGAAAGTAAAATGTTCTACATGCGAGATTTCAGGCTCTTACCGTTGTGAGTATAAATATTAGTGTCGTCTGAGCTGTAACACCGTGTGGATCTTGAAAGAAACTGCTGCCTCCTTATTCAGGGTTTAAAAATATTTTCAGGGAAAGAGAAACTTCTTCTACGCTTCCCGGAAACTGGTCAATATCCACTACACTGCACGGCACCACAGTCCACAGGATACATGTACATTAGGGTGGAGCGAAAATATTAATTTTCTATAAACGGTTCGGAATACTTGGGGAAATATGGGGAGAGGTCACTAAGAACTGGTTAAAATATTTTTTGTTTTGCTTCACGTATTGAGGTGCCCCCACCGCGATAAAAATCGTAATATTTTGAAAAAAATCGAAGATTTCTGACTTTCACTACAGTTGGCCTAAAGTGGCTGCACTGTAAAACTTGTCTGCTATGGTCGTGAAATACTTGTACCGAACGCAACTTTCTTCCACAGCCACCGCCACTAACCGCCCTCTCGCACCCGCCAATCAGTCACTCAGTCAGAAACTAACAATTGCGAGGAGAGGTCTCGTACGTTTCTCCAGAATTTACCGCATCGATTTAATTGTGTAACAATTTCGTGAATAGTGTTCAACTTGTGTCTGCTACAAGCAAGGTGAGATATTTTTATTCTCAGTAGTATTTTGGCCACGATATCATCTAAACTCAAATTATGATGTTATGATTTTTTTATAGGTTATAACCATAATATGGCTCAAATAAAGACAAGTAAAAGTACTAATTGCCCCAAATTTGGCACGCCCGAGGAGTTATGGCCGTCTCAGCTACCTACTTACCGTGATGTCATGAAATACTACCTTTTTGTCAAACATGAATTAAAACCGGAAATAACATCGAAAGAACCTGCTGTAACACAAATATCAGAAAGAGTTGCTGTCAGAATTCGTGACATTTGGGAGAAAGCGTCTATCCCAACAGTAATTCACAAAAGGATTCTACAAATGATTAGGGCCTATCACGATAAATACAGAAATTTAATGAAACCATATAAGGAACGTCAAGCGAACGAAAATTATAAAGAAAAAATTAATATATTCCAAGAAAATTCAAAACGACTGTTTGACGTTTGTAGTTGCAAGTGTAGTACAGGTAACTGTACCTGTAAAAAAATCGCCGAATTCCAAAAAGTGAAATAGATTTTCTAATCGATCAAAGAACAGAAAGAAAGATGATAATTGGGTGCATTGATTTAGTTGCAACCAAAAAGGAAAATAATAGAATAGAGAGAAAGAAGAGAGATTTATCCCTCGCTCAGCGAGACGTGGATTTTCCGAAACCTTCTTGTTCCTATGGGCTTACATCAGTTGAAAATGAGATGACCGATGTATCAGATCCACTAGAAGTAAGGTCCTCTGTTCAGTCAATAGAGATACAAGTACAAGTATGCAGCTCAGGTCCACCAGAAAATCCGCTGCCACTGCAAGATGATATCCAGGAACGACCAGCTAAACAAATGCGAATTAGTCTTCCTTCTCTAGCACTTGCCTGCGACCGTACTGGAGTGCTGATAGGTCTGCTGCAATTATAGCGTCTGCCGTGCTACACGATGTTGGAATTATCACGTCAGATGATAAAAGTCTTGTAGTAGATCGTTCTAAGGTTCGGCGCGAAAGATTTAAAAAGCGATCTCAGTTAAAACAAGATAAAGTAATAGAGCCCATGCTTGGTCTGTATTTCGATGGCAGGAGGGACAAAATAATGACAGTGGAAAAGAGAGGGTCTAAAAACTACCGAAAAATACAATTTGAAGAACACTATGTTCTCGTATCGGAACCAGGCGATAATTATTTTGGCCATGTAACTTGTCATTCAGGATCAGCAGCAAACATCAAAACTAGCATAATAAATTATTTAAATGACAAGTCCGTTGACGCAAGTCTCTTATCTGTTGTTGGCTGCGATGGAACCGTCGTTAACACAGGACCCAGAGGAGGTGTCATTCGGCTCTTAGAAGAAGAACTTAAGAGACCGTTGCAGTGGTTGGTCTGTCAACTTCACGCAAACGAGTTACCTCTACGCCATTTAATGCTACATTTAGATGGTCAAACCACAGGGCCCCGTTGTTTCTCAGGTGAAATAGGGACTGAACTGCAACAATGCGAAAAACTTCCTGTAGTTCAATTTGAAATTATATCTACGACACTTCCTACAATAACGGACGAAAATCTCAGTAAAGACCAAAAATACCTATTCGATATAATGACAGCAATTTCAACAGAAATATTTTCTTCCGATTTGGCAAATAAGGACCCAGGTCCACTAAATCATTCCAGATGGGTCACAACTGCAAATAGAATCTTACGTTTATAAGCAGCTAAGATTGATCCAGGTGAAAATCTGAAAACTCTGGCAACTTTTGTTTTAAAAGTATATGGACGAATGTGGTTTGAAATCAAGTGCAATTCTTCATGCACAAAAGGAGCAAAACATTTGTGGTCAACCATAAATTACAGCGTTATCTTAGCAATGACTTAAAAAGGGTAATTGATCCCGTCATCCAAAGAAATGGATATTATGGTCATCCTGAAAACCTTCTTATAGCTATGTTAGCAGATGAAAAGAAGATTATTAGAGAACTAGCCTTTCGTCGTATTTTAAAAGCAAGATCTCAAAAAATAGCTGGCATTCGAAAGTTCAAAATACCTTTCTTCAATTTTGAGGCTTCTGATTATACGGAAATCATTTTTTGGCAAGAGTCTCAAGTCACCGAACCACCTTTAACTGCAAATTTATCTGCTGAAACATTAAGAAGTATGGCTGAATGTGGATTTGAAACAGGAGACAACATAACTCTCTTCCCATGTCACATCCAAACAGTTGAACGATGCATTAAGCTGGTGACAGAGGCTTCAGGAGCAGTCTGCGGTTATGAAAAGCGAGATGGTTTTATAAGGGGCAGGCTTTTATCCCGCAAAAACATGCCCTCGTTTGAAACAAAGAGAGATTATACTACGTAATTGTTTCTTTTGATTTTTTTAATTGTGTAAACAAACATTTTATAATATCAACTAATAAAAGCCTACAAGAGCTCAACAACTTTCTTTCACTATTTTCTTGCGAAAAATCTTGAAGTTTGGGGCCTTTGGGGCACCTCTTAGCTCTAGGTAAGGGCAATGAAAATTATACACTGTCATTTTGAGGTTCATGTTACGATGTAACGACTATTCTAGCTTAATTTTCTTATTATTTAATTAAATAAAAAAAAATAAGAAATGCGCAAGAAATTCAAAATCTCTGAAAGTCCGAGACCTTCGGGGCACCTCAAAACTTAAATGTAGAGAACCAATTTTTCGCACATGCATTAGTGGCATAATAAAGCAGCTTTTAAGCACTATTCCATAACCGAAATTCAGAAAAGTGTAAAAACCATACATTTTCACTCCACCCTAATGTACATCCCTTCATGAGTGGTCAGTATACCTGCTTCGTGTTAGTGATGTATGCGGTTCACATCACAGCCAACAGACCGGCAATCCTGCCTGAGGGTTTTCGTGGTTCTTCTCAGTTCCTCTAGGCAAATGCCATGTGAGTATATCATGTACGACAGTTTCGTCAGCAGTCTTTCTTTTTAATTCATTAGTCACAAACGAATCACTTGAAGCCATATAATCCGAAATACTGAAAGCGACATTCAATTAAAAAATCAGCAAATAATTGTATAAATACATTCATTGAACATGATACTTTGAAGTGGGACTTCCCGCTGTAACTAAGATATAAAGAAGTGAGGTAGTAGCCTTCAGTCACAACAATTATTTATAAGTTATACAGTTTTGTTGCAACACGTTTCGGCTCATGTATAAAAAGCCATCATCGAGTTGGAAAGGTACCAAAGACAATTTGTTATGAATAGCACCTGAATGATTTTACATTGTTTTTGTATACTGTTTAGATCTCAACATACATTATAATAAAAACATATGATAATGCGCAACGACAAATTTTAGAAATATATTATAGGGACATAAAACAACGACACGTTAAAATCGGCTTTAAAACAGTTGTGATTAATACAGAACTAGGTCAGTGACGTCGGGCTTTGGGGGTTGTTATATACATAATTTCGACCTACCACATGTCTTTATGATAAAGTAAGTTTAGATCTCAATCACATAAAAGGACAACGTAAAATAATTTTAGGTGTTAAACATAACAAATTTTCTTTGGCTCTTTATACATGAGCCGAAATATGTTTCAGTAAAACTTTACAACACATAAAAAATGTTGTGGTTGACAGCTACTACACTTACTTCTAAATACAACATGAGGCTTTAAACGTGGGACACTTAAACGTGGTAAAGTGTGGCAGAACTTCTCGTGTCAGCTGGTCAGCACACTGGCGGGAAAACGGTTGATATTGAAATAATATTAAACTGTAAAACACATTGTGTGAAACACTTCACAGGTTTGACTGAAAATATCAATATGGCGACGGAAGAAACTTTGTTAATTCTTCTAAGAAAAGGAGAGACTTCAAATGTCAGGGCATGGCTATGCCTTCTTTGCAAGCATTGAATTTCCCAATACCGTATCCACCGTCAACAAAATCTCCAATAACTTATTGCTTTATTGTATTTCTCTGTCTTGAAAATCAACAAGGCAAAGACATCTGTATCACTACATAGCACAGTTGCCAATAATAGCGTCATTCAAGTCAACTCTCCCTATTTTCTCTCAACTTCAGGTATCCGTATTGAAACACTTTAAATGTGTTGGGATTGAAGTGTTATGTTTGGACCACAAATGCTTTTAAGCTCCCAATTTCGAAGCTTATAGTATATCAGGTGAACCTAAAAATGGTCAGACCTCGCAAGACTGCTGTAGGCTATGTGATCTCAAGATACATGCAGGAGTTTTGTGTGAATTTCAAAGATCAAGCAGGGATTCTTTCGTTTTATACTGTCAAGTGGGCAGTTGGCTTAAGGCTGCATTCAAAATAAAGCAGACTCTAGGTTAACAGACCAGAATCTCATGAATAGAATAAACACGCACAATACAAAACATCAGCAGATTTAATTTTCTGATTTTCAAAAGATTTACCTTTCTGTTGTTGCTGAATACAAGCAGCCAAATCGACTGGTAATATTTTTTTCTTTAGTCTGGGCCGTCTTATCTTTACGACCCTACAGTTACGTTAAAGAAATTCCGCTTATAAAACGAAATAAAAAAGGCAAAATATTCAGTAAGGCTTTATTTTGCGGTAACTAAATATACAGCATCTGCCTTATTCAGTTGACAGGCACTGAGATGAAGAGAGTCATTTAAGGCTCCAGATTGTTTCTTGAAATGCAAATAGGCATGCCTTTCTAAAACCTCTTAACGACACTAGCAGCCATATATACCACCCAGTTTAAAGTAGAGAAATCGATATTTCCTACATATGGTTAATTTGTTATGTGGTTATAATTTTTCTGAATGTCATTAGCTGAAACACCAATTCATAATAATAACAATAATACTTCATTTTCTGTCAAGTTAGAACTATTATATAATTTACTTTTATATTGTTATATAAAATTATATCATGTCCAATAACCATACATGTAAAATGACTACAGTAGAAATGCGTTTTTATCTTCACCTTCATGAAATTCTGCGTCTGCGACATGTGAAAAGGCAGGAGATTATGACAGAACCCACAAATAAGCATTCCTTTAACTAACACACTGAAGCGTGAAATTAATATAAATACCATGCATAAATGCAGCTACATCTCGCAGTAAACACACTCCTCCCATTACAAAGATCAGCTGGTTAATCCTTGTAGGGAAATAATTGCTATTAGTTCTGACGTTCGTGAGAGATGCATAAAGAAAATGCGTGGACAAAACGCAGTCTCTTAATGAAAAGCGAACATAAATGTACTAGACATTATGCTATTAAGAGCTGTAAGTAGCGCACTTCAATCAAAATTGTACACAAAACTGCAGTTCCTACCTCACAGAGAGAACACTGCAGCTCCATTAGAAAGACTGAGCTGGTTAATGCTGTATAGGGTTATAATAAGTAGGCATATTTATTGCAAGAATCATATAAAGCACAAAATACATGTGTGTCAAAATGCGGAATTTGTTCAAGTTACAGCTAGAGGTAAACACACTCACCACCTGGCCTTAAATATTAACAGGCCTCACATTTATTATTAAAAAAACCAGTGAAATCCTAACACCAATCAGAAATGTAATTAGCCCTTTGAAGCATAGTCTGTTCTAACATTAACAAATCTCATTTTTCCCACAGAAAGCACACGTGTGTTTCGTACGATACTCTTTGAGATTAGGCGCTAGATATGACAGATGTCGGACACTGGACGTCTCTCCGATTGTATTGCAGAAGTAAGACATTTAAAAAATTACATTATTTTGTATTTGTCATTGCACAGCCATCTCTAAAAAGGCGGCATCATTTTAATACTAAATTTCTGTCATAAATTAGTAACCGATTTTAACTTTCGTCGCCAGAATAAACACTTTTGCACACATGACAAACATTTGCAAATATCGCGCAGTTTTCCCTATGCCCTTCATACTGACAGGACGTAATTTCGAGTTTGATATATTTCAGTATTTATCTGTATTTATAAACAAGACGAGAAGATAGAAAGGGTGAATGCATGAGAAGGCACAAGGAGAATCGGTTAGTCTCATGTCGGAAACACAAAGCAGGTAGCAAGTACCGGAACAAAAGGGTTCTAAGAAACGTGTTTTATGGCTGTCGGATTTTGCGGAAATGTGAACAAGACTTGTCAAGATAAGTTTTGAAAATAATCCGACCCATGTCAGGGAGTGTGGGCAGTCTCGCGGAAACACGTTTAAGTGTTGTCAGCGACACTGGTACCCTGGATGGCACCTTCACTGACTTGCTTGCATCTTGGGTGGCCTGATATTCGGGGCTAATCAACTGCGAGAAGGAATTTTAGCAATTTTGAGGAATTCAGATGGCGCCCTTACACAATGACACCACGTAACAGAAAAATGTACCCCTCTAGTCGTCATCCCAGCTAAGAGATTACATGCAAATTCTGTAACGGTTGGGCATTTTTGCCGCTCTTTATACTGCATTTAAGTGCTTCGTATGATTCTCAGAATGAACAACACATATTTCGATTAAAGTCTTCATCAACAGCACTGCGAGAATATCCAGTCTCGCAGTGACTACTTCCCTGCACGGCATTAACTGACTGGTTTTTAGACGCGTTCTCAAACTCGCAAAACAGCGTCTATTACCTTCATAATGTCTGTCCGTCTGTCTGTGTCTTGTCTGTCTGTCCTCATGTATCAGCTCGGCTCCCACTGGACGGATATTCGTGAAATTTGATATTGGAGACTTTCATCAAAATTCGCCCAGAAAACCCAAATTTGGTTACAATCGGACAAAAATATCGGGAACTGTGCATGAAGACTTATGTACAGTTAAAGTTGCCGACTACATTAAATCACAGGATTTCCAGCCCGCGGCAGAGAATCCAACACACATCCTCCCTTTATACGAAGCAGGAATATTAACCGTTTGATCACAAAGTTGAACACACTAAGAACAGCGCAACTTGTGTCAAATTAGCAGATTTTTACCTGCCACGTTAGAGGGTGGTTTAAAATCATTCTTAAAATGGCAAAAAGCTTTACATAAAATTCTATCCCTCTAAACAAAAATCTTGTTTGTAATTTAAAGCAGAAAAGATCCCATTTAAAAACAGTAAATTAAAAAGCGTCTGTTAAAGTTCTTCATCTAAAAGAAGAGGAAAAAAACATACGAGTGCCTGTTAAAGGCTAAAATTTACTTCACAAATAAGTTTTAAGGTCTATCATTATAAACCGCCTTTTAAGACATAACTTAGTCGCATTTTGGCATTTAATTTATGTAACACCTTTGTAATTCAGTGCAGACATTTCACTTGTTTGAGTATCGCATTTCCCGAAAAGCCGTAAAATAATTCTTCGCAGCTCCTATCAGGTCTTATAAGGTTTGAGGGCGTTATTATTTCGTTAAACACTTTTCTACTTAACAGTTCCTTCTCTTGGTGCCGTTCCGACTTATGGACCTATCATCTTATCGCAGGGGTGGACAACTTGTTTATTACCTAATTCAATGAAAATACATATCGAAATTACGGCAGGGACCTCTTACAAAATCTGTGTAGATCTAGCTGAACACACTTCACAGTTACAGTTTAAAACATAAAAATATTAGTACTCGTCAAAAGTTAATGTTCATTTCATGTAAACAAATAAGAAAAGTATTGCAGTTAGAGTAACATTTAATTATCCCATAGTCAAAACAGTACGCTATATATGTTTAAAGAAACGCGCAATTTGAACATAAATGAACCAATCCAAATAAATTATTTTGCGGAAGGAGCGGGTACATTTTTTCGAAACATGAAAAATCAGCAGCCATAAATCTGGACAACAGAGGAATCGTGGTTATTTCCCCGATGGGGGCAAGAGTTTTTTATGTAAACTGTCCAGATCGAAAATGGGGCCCGCCCAGCGTCCTAGTCAGCGGGTACCTGGGGTAAAACGGCAGATGCGTGAAGCAGACCACTCACCTACACCTAGTGCCAACAATAAGAACGTGTGGAGCTATATCTCCATTCCCCATGTCCACGGCGTGCACACGTACAACTGTACTTTCACTTTACCACAAATGTGGAAGAGAGAAGTTTGCTACAGCGAAGATCTGATACTTGTTTCAGATCCCATTTTAGTAACCGGCTAGTTCCAGATTCTACCCTGGTGCCTGCTGGGATACCACCTGCAGATACGTCACGGCCATCTGCTTAAAAATGCTTACATACTCAAAGTCCATTTTCGCCTTCAAGAACTCGTAGAACTGGCTTCTACAGACGAGGCAGCGTTACCAATCACACTATTAATCAATCAATCAATCAGAATCTGGATTACTTCTACATCAGTTACTCAAACTTAGTGCGCTATTGACCTTGAACTTTTATTTTCTTCATAATCTTTTTGTTTATCTTTCGCGTTTTTTGATATTTTGCTATTACAACACAATCTTCAGGGTTTATTCTGCATGATAACAAATATTTCATAATATATTTACCGCATACAAAACAATTTGTTCGGTTGTTTCCATTCTTGTGCTCCTGTTTGGTCATTATACGAATATAAACGGATTTATAATGCTAAAGCAATTTTTTCCACAGCTATTTCGCTTTTTGGCAAAAGTGCGCCAGCGGAACATAGTGTAGCGCCACGGAGGCGAGTAATAGAACATTTGTCAAACCGAATACACAATTCCAAAATTCTGATAATAAATAAGCAAGTACAATCTTGATGGATGACGTAACATTGCTCCATAAATTGTCAACACAATGAGAACTGTTTATTATAAAAAAAACCTCTTTTTCAAAAGCACGATTATACTTTGTTTTCACAATTAAACTTTAACAGATTCTGACGATCTGAAAACAAACTCTCCCTTCAAAAGAATGCCTAAGTATCCTTCTCATTTTTCACTTTTCAAAAAAACACTTTATCATATATTCAATATATTTTCAGTCATTTTTAGTATCTCATACAAACAAATATTCTTACAAGCTTCATTTCATTCCCAAGGCTGCAAATTTATATCGCGTATATTACATAACACTACTTTGTAAGATTTTGAGATCTCAAACCCACGCAGCTGTAAACATTTCTTCTATTTTTGTAGTTTATCCTGATGATGGCTAAATATTAGCCGAAACATGTAGCTGACCTGGTTTTGGAAATAAACTGTTGTTTTTGACTGAACTTCATATACATCTGATTATACCGAAAACACAACGGGGATGAATCACCTTAAGATAAGACAAAAAACTTTACAACGTTTCGGAGAATGAATCTGTCTCCATCTTCACGCGGAAAAGGGAACCTACTCTGGTGAGCCCTTTATAAAGTCTAGTCTCTGTCACTATGATAGATTTATGGACTCCTTAGAAAGAATTGTCACTGTCACTGGACTAGCCCTTTCTAAATACGACCGTGAGAATGTCTCTCTCTCCTTCTCTCGCTCTCTCCCTCTTCCCAAATTTAAACAGACACAGATCGATTCTCCGAAATGCTGTGATTATTTTAGCCCGAGAGGACGGACAATGTCGAAAATACTGTAACACTCATGCCTACTTAATTTCTTAATTTGAAATCTATTCAATTTTTTTCGTACGTATTAGCTACTATTAAACTAGCTATATTCAGGATGAAAAACCGGTGTAACTGAATGTTAACATTAATACCTTAACATCGCCACATTTTGTACAACCCCACAATAGCTGCACATTTTGGGAAACGAAAGATAGGTCCAATATAAACTGCAGGGGCCTACAAACATAAAACTAGACCCGAAAGCAGCGTCATTCTAACTAAAGCATTTAAGGACTCATATTCCAACTAGGCTCGTTAAAATCCCCTAAATTATTATGTAATGTGAAAGGTAGGATTTTCTAAAAGACTCTTGCCTCTAAATAATTTTGGGTCCGTTTTCTCTCAGCGTGATACCAATATTACGGAGGACTCACCAGACAGGAATGTGTTATCAGTCTCTCTCGCAAGAGTGTTATATGTCCCTTATAAACTACTGCTTCTTTCTATTGACGTTTCAAAATGATTTCACTGTCAATGACACACAAAGCAATCTGCTGACCTATAAAACACTGCCAGTAAGTGCCATGCAGGGTTAACACTGTGACATTTACGTCCTGATCCCAAGTCAGCAAGTACAAGTACCTCTCCTGGAACATTATCTTTTGAGGTCGTGATTACACTGATCTCATCTAGTTCTAAATGTTGTGTACAGCACGAGATATCGATAGCGCTCCTAAGTGAAGGGATTTAATAAATGAATAAAACTATTTTTCCCTCCCCTATTTTCTTTTTATCAAAAATTATCCATAGTCTTCTTCTTATCTTCGTACTTAAAACATCTCTCTATTCTTACCATAATGTTTGTTCCTCTTCATTTTTATCATTACACTTGTTTTCTCACACACTTCATCACCACCCCCTTCATCAATTAATCATCATACTCTTTTCCGTATTTAGGATCATCATTCATCACTGTTTTAATCATCATTCCCTTGTGCTACGATTTCTCATGTTACGTCTAAACGTTTGTATTGCAAACTTGTAACACTGAACGTACATATGATTTAACTTTCTAAGTGCGATTAAACTGAAATTAATCATGTTCGTTTTACTCTAATTATCGTCATCCGTTAGCAGTTCTCACACGCTCGCTTCCTCTGTGAAGGACTCACAGTTTTAAACTAAAAACTGGAAGGCCTACTCCTAGTTTCGCTGAGTTATAAACAATACTAATGTCGTACCTTTTTATGAGATCTATGAATGGCGCGTCATGGATAGCGAAATCTACAAAAACGCTTTAAAACACGTAGTAATAGAACGCAATATTTAAAACCGTTAATTCCGGCACTGGACATGATTCCTGACCCAGTTCTGTCAAAGTGAATTTTGAGGTATTCACAGTGGTGACTACGAATATAACTGTCTTCTGAAAAGTGACTCCGTGTAGTCTGGTATGTTTGCAGACATTTCAGAAGATACTGTTGTCTCCATCATCAGGGTACATGATCATTTACTCTCACTATCGATAAAACAGGTCCTCTGAAACATCGGTCCACTTCTACCAGACTATCCGGCATCAACATTCATCTTCGCAATTCTCTCCACCTCATACCCTCAAAATGTATTTATATGAGAGATCGACTCCGAAATCCTGTGTAGAATTCGGAATGTTCCGGATTAAAATCTCGACCCGAACACCGGCTCTCCTGACTGTGGTTTTCGTGGGTTCCCGCAGTCACTCCAAGCAAATACTATGAGAGCGCCTTTTAATACAAGACCACTCCGTACCATATCTTTTCCCATTTATTATACATTAATCACCCTATCATTCAACGTCATGTAACCTGAGCCACTGACAGCTTCGTAAAATAAACTACAAATCACTTACAGGTTACGCACAATTCTACCATCAACTTCCAAGTCTCTAAGTGACTTGTTTCTAGGTGACGTTTCACAGAATTTCTACATTCAATCCTTCTACATTCTAGACACAGGCAGAGCCGAACAAAATTGCTTTCATTCCAGTAAGCTAACAGCATAATAACTTCGACTATTCATTTTATTGTATTTTTTTATTATTTAACTGCAGTCTTTATTCTTATTACTCTTGCAACGCATTTAATTCCTATTTCACATTAATAGGAGCGCAGTTCAAACCTTACAAGGCATAGCGAAAATTTAACCCTATGAATCATGAAGTTTATCAGAATAATATTTAAAAATTAGGTTCCTGCCTATCAGAAGAACACTGCCTCTTCATTGCAAAGATTAACCGCACAACAATAATAATCGCCGTTTATTGTAAGAATTTTACGAATAATAAAAACGCAGATTTCTTGAACGTTAACTGGAGGTATAGTAGGTACAGAAACCACCGTACTCTAAACGTATAGCCTTTGGCAAACGCAGAAGACTTCATATTTCATGTTTATAAGGGAATAAGTAATTGTCCTTAGTGCAGAGTCACATAATTTCCTAATTCAACAGACGCAAAAGAGTGTTGCTTTCCCTGTCTCTGTCGAAGATAAAATACATCCAAGGCCGAAGACAGGTTTCTAAACGAGGTAACTCGTTCGTAGCACAGAAAGGGTTAAGTCATTGAAATTATCCATTAAAACCCACACAGCTGAATATACTGCCGATCCTGTTTAACCACCTGTGTCACAAATATACAGTAAGACTGGCACTACCCCATGTGATGTACAGTAACTTGGTAACTGACATCTCAAGCGTGTGTGCCTCACCCTCCTTCCATACAATACGCAGGGTGGAAAGAGATAATGCTCTCACTTATAACAGATCGTAGCAGAAAACAAGCAAGAATCTTCACAAACCTCCAGAGGCATTTTGTGTAACCTGTTATAAATATAACATAATGCACGAAGTGTTGTTATTACACCCCTTGCTCCAAAGGAGTTTTTAAGTGCTATCAATAAATAATATCATCATTACTATTCCAAACATTGTTAAGCCAAGTTGTCTTATTTTCTTATTTCAGTTTTACGATTTTCTCCTTTTGTATTTAAATCTACTATGGCTTCGCAGCGCCGATTAGTTAATCATTAGGACTATTGATTTATGGCTAAGTTAATATTTCAAATAGGTTAATTCACTTCCACGCACCAGCAAAGGTTCCTTATCGCCCCGTCCATCTATTCTCCTTCGCACTTTATTCCAAAGCCTCCTGTGTCTTCTCACAACCTGCCCCCCCCCCCCCCCCACTTCTCTCACTATCTCCCTCTCACTCTCTGTTTGTCTATTACTCTGTACTTGGTGAAGTGGTGTGATTTATACTTAATTGAGGGGCTCCCTTCGCTGTAGCCTAAAAACCTGCCCGGTTGCCTGTACAGTCCGGACTTTCTCATAAGAGAAACTCAGTGCTGCACAATCAGACACAGAGGAGTAAAAGTAAAGTAACCTTGTCCCTGTGCACGTGATAAGGCATATGAAGGCGTGGGGGTACAGCTCTGCTCGTTTTTAACGTCGGCACTAGAAGGGGGCGAGTGGTCAGCTTCACAACCTTGCCGGTTTACCACAGGGGAAACAGCCTTCCTTACACATAGGGTAGGAGGCTGGATAAACCCCAGAGCCGATCTGGACAATTTGGCGGACAGATCAATTTCTTGCCCCTGGCCGAAAACGAAACATAATTCTTCGTTTATCACCTTTCTTTCTATTCTCCTATTACTTTTCTTCCTCGTTTCCTAGACCCTTCCTGCTTCCCTTATTTGGTTTTATTTCGTTCTCCCTATCGCCCTTCATTTTCGCCTGTCTTTATTCCTACATGATTTTCGTCCACCATCTGACTCTCTGACTAAACTGACCGACCATCTGACTAATCATGAAAGCAACTCTTCTCTACCTTAATGATGAAGGCAACACCATCTAAAACATCGGTAAATTACGCCATATTACACGACACCACATTCCACAGACAGCAAGCAATTATTTGCATGGTGCAAGCTTTCATCACTGAGCATGCACGGGAAAGAAACTCCACGATTTCTTTTTCGGAACAAGTAATTCAACTAATAATCCTCACTGCAAAGTTTTCAACTCTGAGTCTATCTTCATACGAACGTATTAACTCCCGTTTTACCTCAACTTCACGTCCCGACCGCCTCGGCTACCCAGCAATTCATCCTCGATACTCAATGTATTTGAGGCTTGGTGGGTTCCAAATTTCTTCAAAGTGTAGCGCGGAGACAAACACCTGTCACTTGAGCATATAGACCAACACAGAAAATGGGGCAAGCAATTACAATAATGGATCTACAATTTCACCATATCCAGATTGTACGTGAAGAACAGCGAAATCTCCAGAGATTCTTCTTGAGTTGATTTATATCAAATTG
The DNA here is from genome assembly GCA_021186555.1 of Reticulitermes speratus. Classification (NCBI taxonomy): domain Eukaryota; kingdom Metazoa; phylum Arthropoda; class Insecta; order Blattodea; family Rhinotermitidae; genus Reticulitermes; species Reticulitermes speratus. Next base: position 15,162,435 of record JAJKFL010000330.1, read on the forward strand.
GCTTCTTCTTCTCTTCCCCCTTCCCCACTCCACTGACTACGAGCCTTGGCTGACGGTTGTTGAGGGAATCACATGTAATAGTGAAGGTGTTGGCCCCAGATTGGGGCCTCTCTGCGGGGGTACGCACGCTTATATCAGCTCGAGGGGGCCCATCCTACAAACTTATTCATTCGCTCGTTATATTTTATGTTCCCTTGCTTCAGACAGCATCAAAATTACAGGACACATTGTAACTACACATTTAACTAGCGAATTATGGAATTCTGACCAAAAGGAAAATTTGAATGCAACACAATTGTTTATACTATTCGGTAACAAGTATGAAGGCACTTTATGTTCTTATGTTTGGTTAGTACAAGGAGCTTAAATTCTATCGGCGAAGGAGCGTTAACGCCGCGGTCACGCTTTCGAATTCCATTCGCGATATGGTCACAAGGTAAAAAATTACCTTCTCGATTAGGAGACTTAAATGACGCGCAAATAGTCACCTACTACTGGCTTTGTTTGGGCGCGAAGTTCTGTCTTGATTTAGTGAAACAGAAACGGCCAGTGACGATATTTTTAAAAACAGAAACTGCGAAGAAGCAACAATAAATCAAACTGACGGAAGTTGGATTGGACAGCATGAATTAAATTCCCTATTGGAATATTTAAATACACTCATTCAGCTGATTGGCCAAAGTAACATCGGGGAGCAAAACAACGAATTTCGTATTTCCGATCGACACCAAAACCGAAAACGACGCCAAGCTTGATACCGAAGGCGTTTCAGACACATCAATGCCATCGATGCCGACATACGTGGTAGTTACCATGGAACCAAAGTAAAAATCTGTTTACGGCACTACCAACAGATGGCAACAGTTCAACGGATGGTATTAACGCTGGTTTGTGAGTAAAGTCACGCCATTGTTGAGGCTACGGGCTAGATTGTAATGATATTTTAATCGATAAATATAAAGTATCGATATTTATCGACCGTCCGTTATTAAAGAAACATTCATTCAGTGTTTACGAATTGAATTCTCCAGGGTACTATAGTAATTCTGTTTTATTGAAATACTGAACAGTGATAAAGAAGTAGAGATAAAAAGTAAAACTTGTAACAGCACATTTTAATTACTTCGCCTAACATCATAAGCATGAAACGACTGATGACAGACCTGGTGCTTAAGAGCGTGAATATTAATTTAACCCGTCATATGACGGGCAATTTATTATTATTAAATATGTTTATTTATTTATTTGTTTATTTATATATTTATTTATGCGCTGACTTAATAGCGTAGTGGTCAATTATGCAGAAAGTACAAGTGTAAGGGGATAACATCAACAAACATAAGGCACATGCCCAGGTACACCAAATGCCCTAGTTTAATGCTGACAACGCCATTTATCAATCCAATTATCTGCGCCAACGGCAGTCGATGCGAAATTCAAAGCCTAAATCTATTTGGACGATGGCCTTAACGTCTAATCACCGATCGACTTCAAAATCAATGGCTTCATTGCCACACACAACGCACAAGTAAAACATTTAATGCAGTGGTTAAAAATTGATGGAGCCTTACCTCAGTTGGATAGCACTAACTGTGTAGGCATTCCCCACCACTGTCCTTACTGTAATAAGGTCCTAGAAGATGGCTTGATTCTGGTAACTGCACAACGTTAGGTGTAACGTGGCTGGTACGAAGCAATTTAATCTGAAAATTAATCCAGAGTAGCTCAATTTAGTTTTAAAATTAATCAAGATTAACATAATCACAGCACACAATGAAGTGCATATACGACAGACATCCCACATTGAGGACAAGAGTAATCTAAATACCAGATCTAGTACACTGCACTACAACAAGATTACAATCTGATTATGCTGGAAATTTAAGTACAGTTGACTACTTTAGAAACGGAGTTAAGAGGGGGACAGTGTTGAACTGTACGAACCCTGGGATCACAGGTTTGAATTCCGGTCGATAAATTTACGTCTGCCCGCCTTGTCTAATGCTCTACGAAATTCACAAATTTATTAGCCATGTAAACTAGTAATTATTCCGTCTCCTTTTTTTTCAGCGCAAACTTAATAAGAAACGTATAAAAATATAAAGAAATTTAATATGTAATACTGTAAGTTTCTACTGTAGCTATGCATGTTAAAGCGATGTCCAAATATTGTGACAGTTTTACGATGCATTGTGAATCCTCATACCAAATTTATCTTTCCGTCACATGAATAAGGTTGAACAGAGTGTTACTCCTCAACCAATTTTAGTTAAAATAAGACTACTGGCCTATTGTCGTAATGAAACGGAAAGCAAACACACCCCATGGGCAGAAAGCGTACTTCGGTGTGTTTAATGACAAAAGACAGCTTCCCCTTCTTCTTCTTCTGCTGCTGCTTCGGTACTGTACTCAGGAGAATGTCACTAGTACTGAATATGAATTTTTCCCCCTTCGCATTTAGTTAAATTTTCCCAATTTCGAAAAGCAAACGTTGCAGCCAGAGTCACAAATATGAATTTAATCCAAGTGGTAGATTGTATGATGAGCCAACGGCGTATAGACAATGCGCCAATTGTGAGGAAATCTACAGTTTCATATTTTACTGTAACGTAGATTAGGGACAGTTACTAATTGCAATTAAATTTTCGCGCAACTGTAGAACGTCAAAAAGGAAATGTCATCTTTTCAGTAGTGTTAAATTGGGGTAGATACACCGACATGGCGCAACCTTGTAAATATTTACTCTTGGATTTGTGTACATAAGGTCTGTAAGGCCAATAGGACATTACAGTTTCTATCATACACATGAAACCTTCTGAGGGACACAAACAATTCACTCTACTGACTTCGTGCGAGTCACGTTCTCAAATGGCTCCATTTAATATTCCAGCTGTGAAAAATACAATATCAGATCAGCACAGATGATTGTGAATACTGAAAAATAATTTTTGTAACCAGCTATGGCTGGGATACCCCGCTGTGTTTTCATGGCTCATTGTAGCTGGTTAGTAGGTTCCCCTACCAGGTGGAAGCACAGTCACTTGTCAGTCTTCACACTCAGGCCTGCTTAGCTGTGTCATGGAAAGGCATAATAATGATATCGACTAAGCATTAACTTATTATCAAAACCCACGCTACGTCACAAATCCGTAGTAAAATATTTTCTCCACGCCCTCAGACTGCTGCTTAGGCCATTTTATATGTAATTCAGAATCCCATTAAGTACATACAGGATACTATGTAAATTGAGAACTCTATAGTCAGTTCAAACTAACAGTGTAAGAAATTATGACTAGTGGAAATGATCGCTTCCAAATGGGGCTGGTAAAATACACTTTCCAAATGTTCTTTTTTTTAAAAAAAGAAAAAAGACACGAGTTAGAGCGATATAAGTTCGGTGCACGTTTCATCACTTACGTGATATAAAGAAGACGAATTTATAGTAATACTGCGAAGGTAAAGGCACCACAGGCATACAGACTGTTTCAGAAGGAATTTCCGACACTTCGGAAAAACGTTCTTTAGGTTCATTTACATGGATATAACCAAAAATATTTTTTTCTGAAGTTGAACAGTTAAGGAGATAATGGCGCGAAAAAAGTGTGGTCTTCTTGTGGTCCCATATACTGCACCTGTTTAACATGACGCGTTACCGTATCCTGCGCAGGTCCGTCCTTGAGCCTCTAGACAAGCCAAGCCATGCGGAGGCGAATGTGTTATGTAAAGTACTTGGAAACTTAAGGACGATTATTATGAAAACTACTGCAAGTTTTTTTCTCCTTAATGTCTATGTGTTAATGGGATGTTAAGTAAGGTGTCTACAATACAGGAATTAAAATTCCTCCTCGCTTTAATGTGTACTCGGTAATTAATAAATGTACAACAGTTCCAGTTCCTTAAAATTAACTTCGCCATGATCTTCGTAACCGTTCAATGACGGGTATATGTATTTTTGGTCATATCTATGTAATTTAACCTACGGAACGTTCTCCCGAAATATGACAGACTCCTCCTGAACACCGTGCATACAGCTAGAAATTATTTGTTCTTGTCATATTTATTCAAATATTAACTAACTTCAGACATGTGGAACTAAAATATTCACATCTTTATGCTATTTATTGGTTTTGTCTCTGACCTAGAGTAATCACGCGAAAAATGTGGGCCCGTCCTTCCACAACCATAAAATGTCTCGCCACCACAGCACCCAAATATTGTTAAGATATCGTAAAGAGGGGCACCGAATAACATACGTTTGATTGAAGGCTTTATCCCCTTCAACAACATTCTTTGAAAGACGTCGATATATAACTGACAGCTAAACAGTTCTAAACTATGCAAGGTTAACCAGCAAACCTCGACGTTTTTGTAAAGTTTCCATTTAAAATGATTCAATAAAATCGTCCCTTGGAGAACAAGAAATGTTAAAGCTTAAATACACAAATGTCTTACTTTCCTTAAGAAAAGAGGACACAGGGGTGCAGTCCTCAGTGCGGATCTACTTCTGGGTTTTAAGTCATATTATTCGTGTTCTAAGAGGAGCCGGAATAGCATAGTCAGTATTGTCACTAGGTTACGAGCTGGACAACCGAACAATCGCGGTTCTATTCCCGGCAGTGGCAACACACTTCTCTCTTCTCCAGAACGTCCAGACCGGCACTGGATCCCCAGATAGTCACCTACTCAAAGGACTGCGGTACTTCTATCGCGGGCGTTAAGGCGGCCGGATCGCTAACCTGACCACTCACGTGCATCTAGTGCCAAGGTTAAGAATGTGTGGAGGTAAAAATCAACTCCCACATAAGCCTTCATCGCGAGCACAGGGACGAGATTAACTGTATTATTTTCAGCACTTAACGTAATAAATAAAAGAAGCAATAATGTATTCCTAACCTGAACACTTTATCCGATAAATTAAAAACTCACCAAAGTACAGCAATGAATACAAGCAGAAACAATGTATAATGCTGAGTTAATTTACTTTAAAGATGAATGAGTACTGTGGCAGAAACCTTAATGGCTTCTAAAAATGTGAGTAATTATTAATGTTAATTAATCATCTATTAAATGATCCTAAATGTTGATACATATCCCTGAAGACACTGCAAAAACCTTCACCCACTTTATCAAAATGACAAACAAATCATTTTCATATTGACAAGCACCCAAATTAACCACTTGTCTGGCTACAGGTAAAGCTATTTATTGACCGTTAACAAGCTGCTGAAAAAATATGGGTTATCATGGCCTGTAGACTGTAAATACTAATTTGACATTCTTTCGCCTACTAAGTCAACAATTTGGTATTATAATAATGCAGGTGTGAGAGATGTTCTTTATGTGCTACATGTAGTGAAGAATACCTCACCAGGAAGATGTCCATCAGCGCTTCAATGGATAATATAGTGAAATGTGCGTGACTTGAGCTTCTTAAGCGCTGACCGCAAAGAGTAATTTACGGCGCCGTGGGATGTGGTTGGGTAGACAGGCACCAGTGTTTCGGAGGTCACAATCATGTCTTGTAAGAATCAGCCCTCTGATTGGTTCGTTGAGAGTCCTGGTCTCGGTAGTGCCATCGCTATATCCATACCACTTCTCTCCGCATAATTTACACTTACTCTGAAGACGGAAGCACTAGGTCTCTGTGAAAAGTTGGTACGTCTTGGAAATTTTCACAAGTGAACTGACCCTCACTGACAAAGCAGTTCACACATTAAAAGAAGGAATATCCAACTGACCAACTAAACCATTGCCTAACCAGCTCGATGCCTCATCAATCAATTAACCACATTACTGAACAGCTGACGATCTGATTGTCTCAGTGACTTAGTAACTGACTTCCGTATAGCTGACTACTGGTGCTCAATACTGCGCAAACAGCAGAATGATAACGAAATTTGGCATTCTTACGCGAGCACATACACCTCCTCACGCTTCTTTTACACTTCTGTCGCGTCAGAATTCCTATAGTTTTCCGAAAAGACACGACGAAGCGGCAGAAGATGTGAAATACTTAAAAGAAGATGGAAAATTTCTAGTTGTCGTTACTTTCATGATTGAGGCGATTGGTCGCGTGCTTCTCACCGCGCAGACCCGGGTTCAATCGCGGGGTTGTCAGTGTGAAATGTGTGATGGAGAAAGTGATTCTGGGAGAGGGTTTCATTGAACACTTCGATAATCCCCTGCCAATCGCCATTCTACCAATGACCCACACTCATGTGTACTCAGCATCTGGTACAAAAGGCAGGACCAACAGATTCATTACCGTCAGAATTGTGCAGTTAAAACACGGGTTGCTGTTACTTGTTACTGTGTATACTGCCGTTAATATAATGGCCCTTATTGTAATTGTAATTGAATCCCGTAAAGACAACAATCTCCTCTCACCTCACAAATTCGTGGAAGCGCCATGTTGTTATTAAGCACTACTGTATCAAACATATAAAATCAAAAGTACGAGTTTGGGATGACACAAATTCATGTCATATTTCATCAAAGTCAATCCAACAGTTATCGACTTTAAAAACGGGCACATGGACGTACAGATATGACCTTCCCTACAGACATGATGTGCCCTGCATGAGCTCCTTCTATGTGCACTTTGCAACGAAAGCGTAATAAATATTCCATCTGACTGATTCATCACCCAAAATCAAGTGATAACTGCCTGATTGACTGATTTACCAGTCAACCGAATGATATGTGGCTAAGGAACTGGCTGACTAAACAACAGACAGGTCAATAATTCTGTACAGACTTAACCTTCCGGGACAATAACTGAATCGAGTCCTGTAAAGTCGATTTGAGTCACCAAAGCAGACCCTCTTTTTTTTTTTAAATCGATCTGACTTCACTTATTCATTACACGACTCTTATGTGGGCTAAAACAATGAGTGTATCCATATCCTAGCTTACAGGGAACCGACATGTAGATCACATTCCTCGCTGTATGGAAACCAAGGTTCCATCTCAGTTACTATAAAATCTAATCACTAAGACCTACGTATTACCACTTAATTTCCCTTTCGTACTTAAATAACGCGCTTTTGTGGCTACTGTCATGAACCTTTGAGCTTATACCAAAGTATAAAATTCCTTCATTCTCTGGGTAACTATTCACTTCACACAATGTCTTGTTCTAATAAATTAGTTAGTTGTTCTACCAGATTCAATTAGCCTCTGCCACTGATACATCGAAGGTCTACGGACCAAACTAATGGTGAGAACTAATTGTCTTCTGGACTTTATCCATCGTCCGGATAAAGTCCAGAAGACAATTAGTTTTCAGTGTTATACACCATCGTCAGATCCTTTTAGAATTTATTCAAACTAATGGTCCTCAACATTATGAACAGAAGAAAGCCGTAACTGGGATCATCAAAATAAAACCAAGGAAAAACTGAATTTAAATGACACTCTCTTTAAGCCACAGTCCGGAACAACATTTAAAATTCGGACATTTATTTAATGTCGGTAAACACACACTAAAAACTGCCTAACTGGAATTCTTCAGTGGAAGCTAGAGTCTTCAGAGGTTACGTAACGAACTTTTAGCTTCAACAATAGAGTAAAATGCCTTCCACGCCTTCCCAGGGTTGTTGCTATGATACGTGTTTGGAATTTCTTTAACACCAGCAAGCGCTGTTTCTTTTTGTCGACGCTTTTTAATTTGGTGTACAGCTCTTTAGTACTCTACAAAAAATTAATGTCTTACGTTTGCTTTAAGTTGGAGTGTGGGACAGAAGAGGGGGAGAACTGATGTAAATACATATACGTACTTGCGTGCCGTCCAATTGTCTGCCACTCTCAAGTCTAATGTCCTCTAACTCATAAATTGTACAACTAATGACACAATGAATTAGCTACGGATATTAGTAGCTTCCTTTTTTTAAATCTCTCATATGAAAGAAAAATTAAGCCCAAGCAGGGTTGTAAGGCAAGAAATGGTCAAACACCGATTTTATTTGCCCACTCTCGTGAGCACAGTAAAATAATAAGCTACTGATCTCTTCTTACATTTCGAGTCTTAGTCTCTACCGTATTTCTTATTTATTCAGTAGCCCTATAAAGTAAGCTAAAGGCCCAACGCCAATGATCATAATAATAATCCGCCCTGTTGCGCCACTTATTCAAATCACATGTTATCAACTTGCATTCATATTGATATTTCTCTTTTTGCCTCCTCCCGATATAGCAGCCTATCCCAAAGTAGCTCTCGACAAATGCTAAAGTTAAAGCGGGCATGTGTGTACTTACTATGGGTCTCGGCATTTTGGTAAGGTAAAGCTGTCCCTGCGCATATCATGACGGCATGTGGTGGAGTGGATGTATACCTCCACTCGTTTGTAACCTCGATGCAGGATAAAAGTCGTAAGCTTCAGGTCCTGGCAGGTTATCGAAGGGTAAGCAGTCTTAGGTACCATTGAGCAGGAGTTTGGGTGGGACCCAGAACCGGTGTGGACGTTTTGGAGAAGAGAAAACCCTCTTTCCCCTGCCGGGAATGGAAGTAGGACTCCTCGGTGGCCCAGCCCAAAGCATAGTCACTACACCGACAGAGCTATCTCGGCTACCTTCTGGACACTCCGAGCCTAACGAAAGCCGCACCCACACCACGCTCCTCTGGTTGCTATTAGCAGTATTCCAAAGAGACTGGGAGTTACTTTAACCACTTTAAAATCTGTCAAAATGAGAGGATGAAATAATGGAATTAAGGGATGAAGAAGGTGGTATTTACAACCCCATTTTCTTTAATATATTTTTGTAAACTTCCCTTCTTTTGCATTTATATTGACTTGGGGAGAGCTAATGTTTATGGTGTGCTGGGTGTTGCGGCCCTGATAGAGAAGGTGTTATGGTGGGGTGTTGAAGGCTAGTTAACTCGCGTGTCTTACAGAGAATCCGTCGTGATTGGTACATATGAGTTTTTAGAGTAAAGGCATGTTGTTCCAGAGCTTGATTAAGCACCAAGCAATGAACAGGTAAGCGGGAGTGGAGATACAGGCCAAGGCATCATTAATTTCAGCACTTGAAGATGAATAAGCCTCAAACCCCGGCTACTCTATCCCCAAGAAGAGAGTATCAGGTACCATCAACGGGATGGGAGGCGGGGTGGGCCCAAGGGACACTTTGGACTCTCTACCACCGCCGGAAATATAACTGCGATTCCTCGGTAATGAAGGTCTGGCATGGCCATAATGACGACTTAAATACACCATCAAGAATTATGACATCATATATCGTTCTGTAACGTTAAATTTTGCCGTGCGGTGTAAGGCGCAGGTCTGAAGCCGCCTGATTGCTGGAATCACAAGTTCTAATTCCGTTGAGGGCATGGACATTCGTCTCTTGTGTTTGTTGTGTAGGTATCTGCCTCTGCGAAGAGCTGATCACTCGTTCAGAGAAGTCCTACCGTGTGTGTGTATGTTTGTCTGTGTGTGTGTGTACTTGTGTGCGATCGAGAAAACTCAACACTGGAGCGGTCTAGGCCCGAGTTGGGCTGTTGCGCAACCGGAAAAAAAGTTACATTCTTGCTGTAATATCATTTGCAATTCCTGCCTCATACAGTCACTCCGCCTCTAATGTTGCAATATAAATCCGCTTTTCTTATCAGAACAACCGGCCCTCAGTCCTTATCTTAGATTTACCAATGCCTAATTTTTAATTGCGTAACTCCACAGATTTTCTGATGTTAGTGTGCTGCGGGCAAACTAACACACAGTATTTTTAATTGTATTAGCTTACTCATTTTTTTCATTCTTCAAATTAAAGTCCATAAAAATATTAAAACCTGACTAATGAAACCTCATTTCTCCCCTTTCATTATTATTTTTGGTTTCAATCCTGGATACATCAATCAGTAGGCCTACTGCTGCAAAAGTGTGCAACCTAACGCTAACCAAAAAAAAAAAAAAAAGTCCAATTGAAGTTAATCCCGTCGTTTATTTAAGAAGGCAATTAAAGGCATCAGAAGTTATCGTTAGCTTAAGCTGCAGTCGAAATTTTAGTAGGTCTACTAAAATAAAAATCTACTATAATTTTCTGAAGCCGCTGGATCTTCTGCAAGACAAGTTCCGTTGCCGAAAATTAAAAACTTTTCTAATACGAAAGGAAAGTAGCCACATTTTTTAATTAATCCCTTATCCATACACTTCAATAGTCACTACGTATTGTCCGTTATCCACATATTTCAATATCAGCTGCATATTGTCAGTTATCCACATACTTCAATATCCGCTGCATACTGTGCACTATCCACATATTTCACTCTCCGTATCATGCTGTCCGTCTCCTTCAAATTTTCATATCGGATGCAACATTGCCGAGTGGCAATAATTTCGAAATCACCAAAACTGAAAGTGCCTTTACTGGTTTATAGCCATGAATAATAAACCCAACTCAACCAAGAGACACAGCCTCCAGAAGTGACAAGTGAAGTGAAGGCAATTTTTATTTCTTATTCTTGTGATGTTCTTTCCTTTCGTGCGTCTTTTTTATTGCATTTTGTTCCTCCTTTTCCTTAGCATTATTTCACGCTGTGAGTGTATCGCCTCCTGGTGTTAGAATCTTTATTTAAAATGACAAGAGGAATGCTGGGAGATAAATACGTGAAAAGAAGTGATGTGAAGAGGAAGGGGGACTAGAAAAGCCCCCTGCTATAAGAAAGAAAGACCCGTCTTTCTGGAGGGAGTAAAGTAGTTCAAAGTTCAATTCTCCATCTCAGACAGTCGGCCTGTATATTGAGTATATAACAACTTTATCATGGATATCAAAGTCACAGAAAGAAACAATTACTTTAAACCAAATTATATCACTGACAACAATCACAGAAGTGACAGTTATTAAATAAAACCAATTAAATGCAACTCATTCCACTTAATCATGTGGAAGTACATTTGTCTTGTGTTCTCAGGCAGACATGTTGTTTTCCTATATCGGCCAACAGCATGTTCAGGATATTTCACGAAATCTCATACAGGTGTTCATTACATTTCTTGCAAACTCTCAAAAGCTACTTCATACTACGTGCCTCAGTGTTCACCCATTCATCCTGCAGCCCTGCTGGTCGTTAGGTCAGGTTTGACGTCAAATCTTTAAGGCGCGGGATCAGAGGCGTCAAGTGGCGCATGACTTTATGCTCACACATCTTCTTCATTGTCATCTTTACCGTTAAGAGTGGGATATAGACTTGAACAAAATAACCACGAAGAATTCGGATAAAAATCGGGGCACCGACGTGGTTTTGAACTGCAAACTCGTGTCCTAACTGCTTTATAACAACTTACATGAATTTGTTCCAGCGCATTCCATAAGGGCACATGGGGGAGCGAAGGCACAGCACCACTTATTCATAGCCTCGCCATGGGATTTTGTGAGTTGTCAGCATCAAGCATTGCCCCTTTATCCTGAAAAAACTCCCCGACAGCCATTAAAGAGGAGGTTGGTTTGGCCTCGGAGCTGGTCGCCACACTTTGGAGAAGAAAGACATGTTTTGCTCCTGGCGGGATTGCACCCTGATTTTCACTCGTGCTACTCGTTTGTAGGCACTATAGTAGCTAAGACAGATTGGCTCAACATACTTATTTTCACTCGTGCTACTCGTGTCTAGTCACTACAGTGGCTAAGACAGTTTGGCTCAACATACTTATTTTCACTCGTGCTACTCGTTTGTAGGCAGTATAGTAGCTAAGACAGCTTGCCTCAACATACTTATTTTCACTCGTGCTACTCGTGTCTAGTCACTACAGTGGGTAAGACAGTTTGGCTCAACATACTTATTTTCACTCGTGCTACTCGTTTGTAGGCACTATAGTAGCTAAGACAGCTTAACTCAACATACTTATTTTCACTCGTGCTACTCGTTTGTAGGCACTATAGTAGCTAAGACAGCTTGGCTCAACATACTTATTTTCACTCGTGCTACTCGTGTCTAGTCACTACAGTGGGTAAGACAGTTTGGCTCAACATACTTGTTTTCACTCGTGCTACTCGTTTGTAGGCACTATAGTAGCTAAGACAGCTTAACTCAACATACTTATTTTCACTCGTGCTACTCGTTTGTAGGCACTATAGTAGCTAAGACAGCTTGGCTCAACATACTTATTTTCACTCGTGCTACTCGTGTCTAGTCACTACAGTGGCTAAGACAGTTTGGCTCAACATACTTATTTTCACTCGTGCTACTCGTTTGTAGGCACTATAGTAGCTAAGACAGCTTGCCTCAACATACTTACTTTCACTCGTGCTACTCGTGTCTAGTCACTACAGTGGGTAAGACAGTTTGGCTCAACATACTTATTTTCACTCGTGCTACTCGTTTGTAGGCACTATAGTAGCTAAGACAGCTTGCCTCAACATACTTATTTTCACTCGTGCTACTCGTTTGTAGGCACTATAGTAGCTAAGACAGTTTGGCTCAACATACATATTTTCATCTGTGCTACTCGTTTGTAGGCACTATAGTAGCTAAGACAGCTTGCCTCAACATACTTATTTTCACTCGTGCTACTCGTTTGTAGGCACTATAGTAGCTAAGACAGTTTGCCTCAACATACTTATTTTCACTCGTGCTACTCGTTTGTAGGCACTATAGTAGCTAAGACAGCTTGCCTCAACATACTTATTTTCACTCGTGCTACTCGTTTGTAGGCACTATAGTAGCTAAGACAGCTTGCCTCAACATACTTATTTTCACTCGTGCTACTCGTTTGTAGGCACTATAGTAGCTAAGACAGCTTGGCTCAACATACTTATTTTCACTCGTGCTACTCGTTTGTAGGCACTATAGTAGCTAAGACAGCTTGCCTCAACATACTTATTTTCACTCGTGCTACTCGTGTCTAGTCACTACAGTGGGTAAGACAGTTTGGCTCAACATACTTATTTTCACTCGTGCTACTCGTTTGTAGGCACTATAGTAGCTAAGACAGCTTAACTCAACATACTTATTTTCACTCGTGCTACTCGTTTGTAGGCACTATAGTAGCTAAGACAGCTTGGCTCAACATACTTATTTTCACTCGTGCTACTCGTGTCTAGTCACTACAGTGGGTAAGACAGTTTGGCTCAACATACTTGTTTTCACTCGTGCTACTCGTTTGTAGGCACTATAGTAGCTAAGACAGCTTAACTCAACATACTTATTTTCACTCGTGCTACTCGTTTGTAGGCACTATAGTAGCTAAGACAGCTTGGCTCAACATACTTATTTTCACTCGTGCTACTCGTGTCTAGTCACTACAGTGGCTAAGACAGTTTGGCTCAACATACTTATTTTCACTCGTGCTACTCGTTTGTAGGCACTATAGTAGCTAAGACAGCTTGCCTCAACATACTTACTTTCACTCGTGCTACTCGTGTCTAGTCACTACAGTGGGTAAGACAGTTTGGCTCAACATACTTATTTTCACTCGTGCTACTCGTTTGTAGGCACTATAGTAGCTAAGACAGCTTGCCTCAACATACTTATTTTCACTCGTGCTACTCGTTTGTAGGCACTATAGTAGCTAAGACAGTTTGGCTCAACATACTTATTTTCACTCGTGCTACTCGTTTGTAGGCACTATAGTAGCTAAGACAGCTTGCCTCAACATACTTATTTTCACTCGTGCTACTCGTTTGTAGGCACTATAGTAGCTAAGACAGTTTGCCTCAACATACTTATTTTCACTCGTGCTACTCGTTTGTAGGCACTATAGTAGCTAAGACAGCTTGCCTCAACATACTTATTTTCACTCGTGCTACTCGTTTGTAGGCACTATAGTAGCTAAGACAGCTTGCCTCAACATACTTATTTTCACTCGTGCTACTCGTTTGTAGGCACTATAGTAGCTAAGACAGCTTGCCTCAACATACTTATTTTCACTCGTGCTACTCGTTTGTAGGCACTACAGTAGCTAAGACAGCTTGGCTCAACATACTTATTTTCACTCGTGCTACTCGTTTGTAGGCACTATAGTAGCTAAGACAGCTTGCCTCAACATACTTATTTTCACTCGTGCTACTCGTTTGTAGGCACTATAGTAGCTAAGACAGCTTGCCTCAACATACTTATTTTCACTCGTGCTAACTGTTTGTAGGCACTACAGTAACTAAGACAGCTTGGCTCAACATACTTATTTTCACTCGTGCTACTCGTTTGTAGGCACTATAGTAGCTAAGACAGCTTGGCTCAACATACTTATTTTCAGTCGTGCTTCTCACTGCTGAAGTCCGGGTTCAATCCCGCGCAGGTCCTTGTACGATTTGTTTTGGACAAACGCGCAAGGGCACATGCTTTTTTCCGAGAAGTTCGGTTCCTCCTGTCAATATCATTCCACCGTTTCTCCACACTCATATTTCATTCATCCACGAACGAAGCTCTACACGTAGCCTATAAACTTATAAAATGACAGCGTCGTTAAACAAAACACTTTCTTCTCTCACCATTTTGTATGTAAATTCTTCAATGTCAGCAATGGAAATGGGCCAGTAAGGTAATGAACATGTCGCAAGTACTGTCCAGATTACTGCAGTCATTATACACGCCACATCCGGTTTGAATATTTCATTGTTACCCAGCAGCACACGAATGAAGTGGAGTTAATTTTCATTTAACGAGCAGAGAGAGCCAAGTACGACCATTAATAAGGTAGATGCCCGAGGTCAGGTTCTGATAGCAAGATTAGGGAGGGGTACACCATCCACCATCAACAATACAAACAAATGAGGAGAAAATTGTTCAAAATTAGCTGACATTACAGTCAACTCTCTATCAATTATCTCCACATTTGTTTGAAATGATCTCGCTGAGTGTGTAGAGTCGAGTCTGATCACTATAAGACTAAACTTTCACCGATTTCAATAGTCTATTATCTGTTAGAATACAATACCTTTCAGTGAAATTCATTACTTAGTTTAGAAAGCGAACACAAACCTCAGAAAAGCGATAATGGATAATACTCGCATTTTTAACATCGGGTTCCAAAAAACGTCAGGCTTTTCTGGACATTTTGTACCTACGACTAAACTTAAAATTGTTACTTTAATTTTGATAAAAGTAAGAAGTTTAGAGATACCTTACTTCCCTAGTAAACTGCTCTCCTTTCCCACGCATTTGATCAATCTACCCACACGTTCCCTGAGTCCTTAAAATAGCACATTTTCCACTGCGGCTTACTACAATCTTACGGCCGTTTCTTGGAATGACTAACGGGCACCCCAGATGCAACTTCGTTTCAAATTTCGCTTGTCCTGGGCACACTGGTCAAGTTGCTCCTTAACCTAAACACACGTCGAAGTCAAGAACGCGCACCGCCAACAACACAATCATATAAATCTTATCACTCATGCGTAAACTTTCCTCTGACTCGGACATTTATCACCATGAGTATGAGTACGAGTATAAGTAAATAATGAGTGGGCCCTTGCGGTCCCGAAACACGTAGGCCTTTTACAGACCCTTTGTGCCCCCTAACTAAAGTCCAAGTCATAAGAGCCCTGTTCTTTTAATAAAGTTCCAGATCGCCCCCAAGACTTAGTTCCCTGATATCCTCAGGGTCCAAAAAGAAGGAACCCAGATAAGTGTGTCTGTGTGTCGCCAAGGCTTCACATTCACACAAGGCATCAGCTGAGGTCTTCTCCTCTGCTCCGCATTTCCTACACAAAGGACTGTCTGTCAGTCCCTGCCACAGTGTCATGTGCTGTTTATCCAACATTTATCACCATACTGTCCGACAATATTCCTGAAATTTCATTAATTTTCACACTGTTGTTCTTTGACGAATTCCATAAACAATGCACAACAGAGGATGCAATGGATTAGTAAATGACTAAATTTCATTAAGAACGGTCACAGGCAAGAGAGGATACAATGAATTATTAAGTGAATACACTATGTTGATAGCCGTGATAAATAAGAAAGGACGGAATGAATTAGTGACGACACTTCATTGGTACAGGCAGTAAACAAGAAAGGATAAGATGAAGTGACAACTTCACTGATACCAACAGCAATCCAGAAAGGACAGGACGATTTATTAAGTGATTACACTTCACTGATACCCGTAATAGACAATAAAGGTAGGATTAATTGTTAATAGACCACACTTCATTGATAATGATAGGATGAAACGTAAAGAAAACCACTTCAGTGAAACCGGTAATAGCAAAAAAAAAAAAAAAAAAAAAAAGGATGTGATGAATCACTGACACTTCACTAACTCCGGTAAGAGTCAAACAAGGCTATGATGAATTTGTAAGCGACTACGCTTAACCGATACTGTTAAACATGACATAACCTATACGCCGTCGATTTCTTCTGGTTACAAGTATTATAATCCATATTTGTCCCTCACATCCTTGACATACGCTGCGTTTTGATTTTATTAAGAAAACGGGTTCGGGTTTCGGTTTTTATTCTTCTCAAGTTTACGAGTTATTTATTATGATAATTCTTAGTTATTCTGGTGCTGCCTGTTAATTACCAGTTCTTCTCTAACGTCTTCATTGCCTCTACAATCTGCAACTCTTTATCACGCGTCCGTTCTGAGGAAAAGCGTTGTTACAACCTCTGTTCTTACTTGTTTCGCATTTTCAAAATGTGTGTAGGGTACGTACTGGCTACTTTTGTACGTAAGGCCGGACTTTTTCTACAGTGTGCAACTTAAACGGAGCCCACTCAGAGAATCAACAAATCCACTCATGGAATGTATGATATACCTTCCCGCAGGTTAGAGCAAGTGATGGATATGACCCAGTTTAACTCTCAGGTTTGCTTAACACTTGCCAATCTTAGTGACCGCGCGGTCTGAGGCATGGGTTCATGGCCGCTCTCTTGTTGGGATTGCGGGTTCGAATCCCGCCGGGGGCATGGATGTCTGTCTTTAGTGAGTGTTGTGTGTTGTCAGGTATTGGTCTCTGCCTCGGGCTGATCACTCTTCCAGAGGAGTCCTACCCAGTGTTATGTGTCTGAGTCTGATCGTGAAGCCTCTAAAATGAGGAGGCCCTGGCCCACTAGAGGCTGTCGCGCCATGAAAAAAGATTCTTCACAATTGGTAATTATTAGAAACTGTTTTAAAGCACTTGTTTAGAAGTTGCCGATCCTGTGCGCCTGAAGATATCTTTAATTTTGTCCTGTCTGTGTGGATTATCTGCTGAAAAAAGTCTATTATTTTGAGTAATATACGTGAACGTTTAAGTAATATTGATTCATAAGAAAATCAACAAATGTTAGGTATGGTTTGAAGTCCTCAAGGTGATGACTATAAATACTGTTGTCTTCCGATACGTGACGACGGGGAGTCTGGCAAAAATATATCGACTTTCCATAGGATCCGGCTGCCCCCAGCATCTAATTTGAAGATGGAGGCAGCAGTTTACCTGAATACATGGCGTCACATCCCATAAGACAACAATTTCCGCAACTTGGATATTTCATTTGCGGTATTTTAATTTACGTGTACTGTAAGACATACCATTTACAACCCAACTGTATAGAACTTTAAAGGAAAAGATAATGACATACATACAGATCATAGACCAGGAGACTAAGCAAGTGTAACATGAAAAATATATATCAGGCACTACCAGCCAAATGAAGTACACCCAAGCACTAGAAAAGATTTAGCAGACGCTAGTAATAGATGCCAAATTAAAACAGAATCCAGCAAATATTTATCTGGGCATTCCTGTGCCAGGAATAGTAAGATTCATGGGAAGATGAATGAGAAATTAGAGCAACATTACCATAAAACCTATAGTACAGATTACTACGATGATACTCATGACGTTTTAAGTACTTTCTTCAAAACCTGGCCACACAATCTCATAACACGCGCTCTTTTTTCTCAATACCTTAAAAATTTACTTTACAAGTAAATACCACATACAATATCGTTATTTATCATAAATTAGTTTACTCTCTTATACAACTATGTTGGCAAATAAAGACACACCCAGATACTAGGTGCAATAATACCTGTTCACAAACCTTTCAATAAAAAGTTTACGTAAGAGGATATAGGTTTCATACAAAACTATCTCCTACAATTTCATCCTTCAAATTTAGGGTGAGCTTTATACTGTATGACCGATCCAATTCTGTTCACTATGTTATACTGCTTCTTGAGTACAGACAAGATTTAATTAAGCATAAATAAAGAAGTCTCTGTCAAATAAACGGGATATCATTGATGTGTCTTAACATACTGGACGGTGTAACAGACAGACAGACAGACACGGGTGTTCACACCCTCGTCTCCTGTAACAAGTTGTTTACACAACTCGACTATCCCCTACAAATCGTGAGGTACAAGACGTGTATATATAGAAGGGTACAAGGGGAGAGAGCCCAATACGATGCTGTGAAAATCGTCACAATTAAGATTAAAAAGATCGAACCTGATGTTTTACCCCCCGCCTAATAAGATCCGGGGGGCTTCAAGATTGATGTCTCGCCTCATATCTTTATTACTAGATTCTTTGTAGTGTTCGTACTAGCAGCAGACAAGGAACGTTGCGATGCTACAAACACACTCACTCTTTACATTACAATGCTGATGACCGGCTGCAAAAGTCACAGTTAAGCATAACCCATGATTAAATAATAAATGAAGATAATCATTGATTGGACGGGTCCTCTGCAGAGGCTAACACAATTTCCATTTGTATAAAGGAAGGTAAGGTTCTTCACTAACTGAGCGACTACTGCTCAAGAACAACTTTGCCATATGCCATTTTTTAATCAATAGTTGGAAGGACAACAGCCGTAAGGGAAACAATGTGTCCATCAAAAATAATTTCACGATGACAGTTTGAAGTCTATTATTGTCTTACAACAACTGTAGACATTACTCATTGTGGACTTTAATTTTATGTACACATATTGTACAGTTATATTGGCAAGAGTTCAGATGACTGTGCAAGGTGACGAGGCCGCGGCCAGTGTCACGGTGCCATCCTCTGATTTATCTGGTAGCAGCGAACAGACCTGAGGGAGACACTGGCTGCGATGATATCTGCTTGCTTCTCGTATTTTTTTGAATGTTAAAGCTTGTCAGCCCATACCTAACGTCGACTGCCACTTAACTTACACTTCACTTCGAAAAGTCTTTAACCCATCATTACCAAACAAAATTAAGTTCCTAAAATTGATTTTATTACTAAAACACTTTTAAAAATTACAGACAAGAGCAAATAGTAAAAAAAATTAATTTTATATTCAGGCACAAAAATGTAAGCTGCACTTGTCTCATTAAATGAAAACACTATCGTGTGTACGTTAATCTGGAGAGTCAGTAAATGAAGTCACTGGCTAAGGGCCTGACGACCCTGGTTCAGCTGCCGATATGGGTACGAATTATTCTGTTCGCCACGATATCTAGACCGACCTCTTATCAGCGTGCCGGGGGGTTCTTACATCGGAGATAAAACGGCCGCAGTGTCAAGATTATCACCATCTCTAACCAATGCTGAGGTTACGCATGCTTATTTCCATGCATAGAGACAAAATCAGTAAAATCCTTTTGACCCCGATTGTATGATTTCTCCACTGATATTACTGTTCCAAAGTTAATTTCCTACTGGAAACTATATCTACAGTGATAAAATATGTGACACAGCTCATGCCTATAATTCAAATTTAATACGAATGAAGTACGATGTATTTTATTATTACATAAGTTACATTTAAAAATAAATTAATAATTTACTAATTAGTCTCACGGAACAACCCATAGCCCTGTTGTCTGCTATGTAACAAATTTTTAAGAGATTAATTTATTAATTAGATGAGTAGGACCTATAGGAACAGAGCTTTCTTGAACAGAACGACCATTGAGCTTACAGAATATAATCAGCCACAATATCAAGCAATGGTACTCAATATTAATTGTGACCAATAATCTCAATGGCACTCAATCTTAATCATACTCAAATCTCAATGGTATCTAATAATCGCAATAATACTCAATAATATCAATCGCACTCAATAATTTCAACTGCACCCAATAATTTCAATAATACTCAATAATCCCAATCGTACTCAATCATTTCAATTGCACCCAATAATCTCAATGCCACTCAATAATCTCAATCATATTGAATAATCTCAGCTTTGTATGAGTAAAATATTGTGCAACGGCTACAGTTTTAACAGCATTTGTCAAACAAAACAACGTTAAAATTTACGCTATATGGTGCACTTTTGAAGCACAATGCTCAGACCATAGTCAAGCTATTTAACAAGATAACCAGAAAACTGCCCCCTGCTGTTACCATAGCAATCTCCATCAGGTATTCTGTTGGACTTTCACTTGACAAGGCGTGAGCTATACTTCAGAAAATATAGCCTGGCCCCTCAATGAATACCAGACGGAACACATGGCTTGGGACTATATTCAGCATGCAATATAATTAACTATTATCATTGGTATCACTTTAAAAGTATCTCTATAATTTCATTAATTGTGTACAGTATGTTGAAGTAATTTTAATGTCTTATTGTGATGGTCTAAAATTTATGTCCAAGTATAGTGGACTTAAACAACAAAAATGTGTTTTAATGTATACCATAGAAGCACGATGCCCTAAAATATTACATTCACAAACGTGGCGTTGTTCAAGAATAATCGCGTTTTCAGTGCTTGTGTTATTAACCACCGGATAAAATCTACGTAGATTCTGTATAATTTTATTATACAGCAAATTTTACAAACGGGGCAGTCGGGAAGAAAATTTATGCATTATGGGTCGGAACGAATTGAGGGGAAGAGGGTCCGACTCTTCTGCCTGAGAGCACGTTTGTGAGAAAAACAAATCTCACAGAGTCCTGCGTTGCCAGCAGCCAGACGTGTAAAATAAAATATAATTATGCCCACATCCAAAAAAAGCCAAGTCAATCGATAAAAAATGAAAATTTTTTTTACCTTTAAAAATTTTCCCAGCTGCAATAAATAAAGAGTCCAAAGTCCTTCAGACATGATGATAATTATGTACACAAATTAAAACAAATAAGACAAAAAGAAGTTCCATCCAAGTATTGCACACCTCACCTGGTAGTTCTCTTACGAATCAATGCAATTTATGAATTGCACAAATTAGCATGGAAGTTCATCCGTTGTTTTTCCACGGGCCGTTTAGAATACTACGAAATAAGCATCCGGCGAATGTAGCGGAGGAAGAAAAGATGGGAAGTAGAACCAAGACTTAACGATTGAGCGGTCAGCAATGTTGCACGCCATTGTCAGATGACAGAAGGTCCGAGTTCGATTCTAGATTTGGAAGTCGACTCTTTTCAAGGAGGTTTTGCCCATTTTCTCTCAATCACTCACAGTGAAAACAAGGATAACAGCTTCCAGTATTTCATAGTAACTTCATCCTATAGACTTACTATTCAACACTGTGTAAGTTACACTACAGGTAAGACAGGCCTACGAGTAGGAACGAGGAAGAACATGACAAGAAGATAAGAAATAGGACAGAAATGATTGAAAATGACGACAAGTTACTTAAGTCCTCCACTATTTTCGAAATAATTAGACAGTTTGCTAAAGAAACAGCTTATATTAACGAGCCACAAAGTACATAAAAAAACAACAATGAATTTTTAAAACTCTCTTATCCACCTTTAGACACGTAAGTGTTCATATAATGTTTTCCCATATGAAAAAAATTCATTTTGTCTTTTTTTACCTTGTCCTTTCAAAGTATAATACCACTCACGTAAGGATTACTATAAAATTTAACATGTGGTCTGCTGCTGAAGCCACTGTCCTTCTGAAAGCACACCCATCCAGCGGCCTTTTGAATGGGTACAGGGGATATTTTCCCGGCGGTAAACGGCCGGGGCGTGAAGCTGGCCACTCACCTTTCTTTACTGTCAAGGTTAAGAATGGGTGTATCTATACCTCTACTCCTCCTGTAGGCCTTTATGGCATGCAGAGAGACAACTTAAATTTACCTTCACTTCCCGAACCAAAAAAAAAATAAAATAAATAAAATTTAAACAAAATCAATTTAAAATTATCCTAAGGGCCAATATATATTTAGTTGTATAATGGAGTCAACAGATTTATAAGGTCAAGTAACAGGGAATATGTATCAGCCTCGTTCTTAACGCCGCTCAAATTATTTTCAATTCAGCCTCAAAATTTATATCACCCAATTATTATACTAAAAGTTCTCAAATAGCCATTTGCGGAAAATTCATGATTCATTTCCTATTATGTTGTTACTCTTAGTCCTATATATTATAATGACAAGCTTTTATTAGGTAACTTATATTAACACTCTTTCGTAAAAAAAAAGTGGCGTATATGTATCATTATAGCTATAATCTTATAGATCAAATTGTGAATAGACTAGTAAACTTATACCGTTTTTTTCTATTTATTTCTTTTATGTTAGAGCTCTTGGACATAACCCTCGTTAACGCAGAGACGTGAATCATCCCCTCCCCCCACAAAATGTACAATCAAATGCTGTGTACGATGTCGTTTACATATGTTATGGACTCGTGGCTTGATAAATTCCTTCAAACTACTTTTAAATGAATATCAAAACGCATTACAATGAGCCGAAACATATAACCTCCCACATTCAAGCTAAATTACTACACAGTTATTTTCTTAAAGTTATTATGAAGCGTAATCTTGGCATCATAATGATTTGGGTGTGTTCTAAATTATTTCACTACTTATGCGGATGAGGGTATTGCCGAAGTATTGAAATATACGGCATAAAACGATAATTTAATTTTCATCGATATGTACATAAACATAGCAAATAGTAAATAGAGCTTTGTTAAATAACGTCTCTGTGATGGGTGATTTATGAATCCGTACATCCAGGATTAAGCCTTACATTCAAAGGATAAAAGTAAAATTACAGTTCTACCGATGCACACCACGAAGACATATGACAGAGCGGAGGAAGAGCTCCACTCATGCTTAACTTCGGCACTAGATGGAGATAAATGGTACAGTTGAAGCCCCTGGGGGCTTTACTCCCAAAGAAAGGGCACCCGAAAACTACTGAATATTTGATGAGTTATAGAGCCTGTCTGGACGCTCTGGAGAAGAGAAAAATCTGTTGCCCCTGCCGAGAGTTGAACAACGACACTTCTGCCGTCCAGTCCATAACACTGTCATAATATCAACTACTCAACCCAGCGTATAATTAAATAAAAAATATGAGGTTGAGATTTTCCCGATGAATTTTGCACTGGTGGTCACACTATCAAATTCAGTCAAAATCCTTTGAGATGTTCCGAAGCTGAAATAAGTGAACCGGTACTACGCCGTTTAATCTAGACACTGATCACTTACAGGTTCCTTCTACTTACAAGAATTAGTTGTACTTTTCTGTGTTGTTAGAAAATGCATACGAACAGCCACTAAATAGGCAAAGACGCTGGGCCTATGCCACTTACTGATAAAAGGGCCATGCTTTCCTCTTATGGCAGGAGAGGTATAAATTTAACGTTACGGGAAATTAAATCCTCTAGAAAACTGTTCGTAAGAGTTACAGAAGTGTGCTGGTTGGGGAACAAGTAGAAAATATTAACACATTATACACAGCATGTTTATTCTCATTTTATGGGAAAGTTTTTTTTCTCTTATGCCTTAATGCAATCCTGAAGGTGATTTGTTATGTAGGCTATGTTACTTCGTAACAACTGGAATACCAAAGCAAAATGCGATAATAATAATCATGATAATGACAATAATAATTAAGTTAAAATGCAAAGTTCTCCTTGTCCACGCCATGAAAGCATATATGGGAAGTGGAGGTTTAGCTCCACTCATTCTTAACCTCGGCATTAGGTAAAGGTGAGTGATCAACTGACGCCCCGGACGCTTTACCCCAGAGAAATAACACCGGTTACCATTTAACAGGAGGCTGGGTGGACCCCGAGCCGGTCTGGAGGTTTTGGAGTAGAGAGAAAAAGTCCTGTCTTTGCCGGAACTCGAACCCCGGGTTGTCTAGCCCATAGTTTAGTCACTATATGTACCATAATAATAATGATAATAATGATGATAATTTTTCCTCGCAGCAGTGTTCATTCTTAGTCTGTCATTATTTTTATTAACTAATACGTTATATTATTAATACCATTATTATTATTATTAATATTATTATTAGTGTTATTATACACCCTTTGACTGTAGAACGGGAAAAGCTCATTTGTTACGTAAAATCTACTAGAATAAAACCAGTTGAAATTTAGCCCAGAAAATACAAATTTTCCCATTTCCACCGACGGTTTCTACAAATAATCCTTTCAGTAATCTGCTCCAATAAATAACAGGTCGTCCCGGATACTGTGGTATCACAATTTCTCTCAATATGAAAGCCATGGAATTGAAAATTTCTTGAAAGACAGCTTAATAGAAGAAACTGTGCTACTACCTGGAAAACACTCCCAGCCGCAAAGGTTGAAGAGGAAATACGTAATAACTAACTAGCTAACTATCTAGCCAACTAACTAGCTCCATGAAGCAGAGTCCTTCTTGAGAAGCTAACAGGTCTTCAGCTAGTCAAGAAATTCCCCGCATTTTAAGAAACCCGAATGTTCATTACCGCATTCACAAGCGCCCGCCACCTGTCCCTATTCTGAGCCAGAAAAATCCAGTCCATGCTTCCCCATCCCAATCCATTTCAATATTACCCTCCCATCTGCGCCTAGGTCTTCCAAGTGGTCTCTTTCCATCAGGTCTCCCCACCAAAACCCTGTATACACCTTTCCTGTCCCCCATAAGTACCACATGCTCCGCCCATATCATTCGTTTTGTTTTGTAATAATAATAATAATAATAATAATAATAATAATAATGTTACAATCAACGTCGTTGTCCACAGTGTTCAGAACGGTTCTCTCGGTCATCAAGTTTACTACGCAACTGCGAGGTAAGGTGAAGTTGTCAGATGTTGAAAATGACCACTAAGTTCCATGTAATGCCTTCTAGAAAGCATAAAGCGTCAACGCCTTTCTACGCGCTTTCATTATGGCGTGTCTTATGGATTGGCTGTCTCCTGTCTTTATAAAAGTGAACGGCTCCCGGACTATACGCTTAAGAACTACTGAGTTACACAATTGTCTTGAACGTTTGTATTATTCCGTGGGCGTAAGTACAAAAACAAATTGGATTTAATATATTTACTTAGGCTTACCTTAATGTAGTACCATACAAAGCGGACCGACAAATGAGGTTACTCGACATGGAAACAACTACACTCTGCGACTATTCTCGCTACTCGGATATAGCAAGCGTTAAATTCTTTCAATTACGCATGATTCTGTTCACCTCTGTTGTCCAGGTGACAAGTTCCAAAAAAAAAGAAAAAAATAAGACGTACCGATATGGACAGCCCATAGTTGAAGGAGAGAAATTAGTAGAAGGCAAAAGGTCATTTAAAAACATTTCTCCTTCTTTCTTTCGACAGTAACATCGTAAATTATCCTGATCTATTCACCTGAAGCTGTAATCAAAAGGAGTTAAAACACAAAGACAGAGTTCCAACCTTTTCACACATAAAGTACACAAAATAATGTCAGTTTTTAGTGCCCATTATTTGTCAGTAGATGACAAGGCTCTTTATGGTAAAAGTATCGATATAATATTGAGGATACAATTTTTTATACGGCGTTAAACTTGTACCAACTGCCAGAATCTATATATCATTAAATTTTTTATATTCTTTGTAACATATATGCCAGGATAAGAGTGTTAACAATGTGATAAATATGAGAAATATTTAGGTACATTTCACCTCTCACCTACACCTAAATCTTTGTCAACGCTTCGACTTGTTTTCCCCCTATTTGCTTCATTTGCAATTCAAACAAATACCATAACCGGTGAAACACTTCATTATAAGTTTTAGTTAGACCCACGATCAAGTTAAGTACAGTCGCAGACTGGTTGCAAGATGGACATCGACTCGTTTCCATTCCCGCCTTTAAAAAATCCACACAGAAGGTTCCTTCTTAAGAAGCTAGTAGTCGCTTACTCAGTCAAGAAATACCCAGCAATCCCTATCCTGTTTGCAGCAGCCTGAACACCAGAGCAGGGTCGTTCGGCTTGTCAAGGAACTCCCCGCCTTTTATGGAACCTCATCGTTCATTACCGTCTCCACAAAAATCGACCGCTGGTCCCTAACCTGAGCCCGATGAATCCAGCCCGCACCACCACACCTTATTCCTTTAAGATTACCTGCTTACACACTCACGTCTTTTCAAGTGGATTTCCCCTTCAGGATTCACAACCAAAATTTTTTATACATTTATCTCTCCCAGGTACGTGCGCTATATCCCTCGCTTACCCTCTTTCCTTGAGCTCATAACTCTGGTATCATAATACTTTCCCAAGTCCTATTGATATCCATGTTTTCATCAAAGTTTTACCAAAGTCACGAACGTGGTTGATATTTTAACTTTGCGCGTTTTTACACGTCCAGCACGTCGTCCTGAATGCCACAGATGTGCACGCTAAGAAGGCATGTCGTAAAACTGTAGTTACAGCTTCACTCTTTCTTAGCCCAGGCACTAGCTCGCGGTGAGTGGTGAGTTTGAAGCCCCGGTCGCTTTATCCCTGGAGAAAGGGACGGCAGTATCCATTGAATATGAGGCTGAATGGGCTCCAGGGTCAGTCTGGGAGATTTGTAGATGAGAAAAATCTGTTGCCCTGCCAGAAATATAACCACAATTCCAGGTCTCCTTGCCCATACAGGCCTAAAATCAAATTTCACCCAGTGGCTTCATGGCTTAAAAAGGACATTCGCACATAAATAACATGCATTCTTTTATTATTGCTATTTTCAAACGCGTAGTTATGGAGCGACAGATCATAGAGTAGGCCTAAATGTAAACTGAGGTAAAAGCAGCCTATCCAAGTAGCTGTCTGGAGGTAAGAGCACACAGCGTTTCAAGTTGCTTAGTTTATTTGTCACAGCCTTCCGCATGCTGTAGAAAGCAACATAACACAAGCAGAAACAATAACAATAATAAAAAAATAATAATAATACCTTAGTATTATTATAAATAATAAGTATTATTATTTATAATAATACCTTAGTATTATTATAAATAATAAGTATTATTATTTCTTCTGTTTTCTATTTTGTATTGTATCTGGTTTTGTATATTGATTTCTTTTGTAATATATAAATAATACTTAATATCATACGCTTTTCTTTATATACATGCATTTGTCCTTCTTCTTCTTCTTCGTCTTCTTAAAGTCTTATTTTTATTGTACGTAGTTGACTTTTCTCCCTTAATGTACGTCTGTGTTGTTGGCCTTCGGGGAGTTGAGTCAGCACATGAAAAAACTGGAGTTTATTATTATTATTATTATTATTATTATTATTATCATCATCATTATCATTATCATTATCATCATCATGACGTCTACTGCTTACGGTCCACTACATAAAGGCGCATGGGACACTAAATGGAGGTGCGTGGGAAACTTCACAATTCGACTGCTTTAACACTGAGGCTTCTGCAGGTACAAAGCAATTGGTTGGGAAGCTGCGCGCGCTCCAAACTTGATAAGAATGTGACAGTCAAGAAACAAGAACCAACTGTCAGTCTTCAACCCCATAACCAGTCTACTAATAACAACTTGTGATTATTATTTGATTCTGACATAAATTATACAGTAACACAGTAATGTAAGTTGTAAACGTATGTGAGAGCAATGCTGTTCTCACACTATATTCAAAAACATTTGGCTACTCTCTCAACACGCTATGCCCAGACAGCAGTAAATAGTAGTGTTTGACCCAGATATTGAAAACAGAAATTTAAAAAAATGAACATATTCACCAAGGTTCGCCTACTTGTCCATGTCAGAATTGGACATGCACCTCAAGGGCTCACACAGCTTCGAGTTATTACAAAATTCATCTGGTGTCCAAGCCTATTTAAAATTGTATCCATTATTCTCCGTGAAGTTGTCCCTGTGTCGCAATTAAGGCATATGGGGGGAGTGGAATTATGACTCCACTCATTCTTAACCTCAGCATTAGATGGAGGTGAGTAGTCAGCTTCATGCCCTGGACGCTTTGTCCCGCAGAAGGAGGTTGCAGTACCCCCCTGAATGGGAGCCTGAATGGGCCCGAGAGTCGGTCTGAACATTTTGTAGAAGAGAAAAATCCCTGGACCCGCCGGAAATCGAACCACGATTCCTCGGTTGTCCAGTCCGCAGCCTCGACATTACACTGACTGAGCTACTCCAGCTCCCAATTCATTCTTCGAAACTGAGACATTTATTTATGTCTGATTTAACACACTTTCAATAGCTTTGAGCTCATATCTTCGAATTACACGATGACCAGTAAATAATGAGGCTGAAATAGTGTACCGGGCAGCACTTGTAAAGCAATCGAGATATTATCCCGACATTTGACTGCAGGCACTGAAGAGAGCACCAAAAACCTTCAGTCAGGATATCCGGGTCAAGATTTCCACCTCAGAGTTCCCAAATACAAAAGACGAGGTGAAGCGAACCGTCGGTTTAGCTGAGATAAATTGCAACAGCTTCACAATATGAACAACATACAGACTTAGCCTGCACTTCCAGATAAATGTTAACACTATTTAAAATCGTTAGATTTAAATAAAGCAGTCAGTATTTATTCATAAATCTATTTACTAAAAGTTAAAAATAAGCGTACATAATACACTGTCATAATTGCCACAAAATTTAGGCCCGTGAAGATTGTGAAGTTTTGTAAATGAATAGGCCTGACGTGATTTAACACACAGCAAGGCTCTTTCAAATAAGCTTCTAAATCTATCTAAAACATCAAACTTCGTTCTCAAAAGGTATGGTTGTCATATTTTTAATTACACATCACCAGGAATGACGTGGGGCTTAGGGTCTATAGGAGATTGGAGACGCAGTTCTAGTTCCGAAGGTTAGTACCTTAGAAACTAGAAGGCAATAAGTAATTACATTTACGCCCCGACAGCTTTACCTCCGGAGTGAAACTCCCGGTCCCCATTAAACAAGAAGTTGTGTGGACCACAGATTTGGTCTGTATATGTTCGCTGACAAAAAAAATAGCTCCTTTCCCACCGGGAACAAAACTCCGATTACCTGCACGTCAGCCACCAGCCTTGTCATTACAACGATCGAGTGATTCTGCCTCATTTGCCAATTGATATGGATTTACTAACGTATGGGATCAATGCACTGTAAAGTCCGCTGCACGCAAAGTACGTTGTTTTGTCGCCTGAACCTACAGACTGCTCGACTCCCGAAATTTTGTCTCACTTTTAAAAATCACTGATTTAAGAATTACATAAAACGATTATCGTTAAGTACTTGTTAGGTCATGAGTGAATATATGAGTAAATATGAAAATAATGATCTACATTAAATTGCCACACAACGTCTCAAATAAAACTTACCACAAGATGAACACAGCTGAGAAGAGACCTGGACACTTTGACTGCCCCTAGCACCACTTTCACTACACGCAGCACAGTACTT
Source organism: Reticulitermes speratus (assembly GCA_021186555.1). Lineage (NCBI taxonomy): Eukaryota > Metazoa > Arthropoda > Insecta > Blattodea > Rhinotermitidae > Reticulitermes > Reticulitermes speratus. Next base: position 15,191,912 of record JAJKFL010000330.1, read on the forward strand.
CCTCATAAACCAAGCAACAGACACTGTAATGACAGACAGTCATAATACCAACATTACATGGAAACGAGAAATTTACCTATGATCATTGAGTACAGACTGCGTAAAATAAAGCACAAGTAATGCGTTGTAAAGCAATAGACAATTTAAATATTCTATTGAAAAAGAAGAGACTAGAATAAATCAGGAGGTAAAGTAATGTTTTCCGTGTGAAAGCCATGAAGGGGCCTATTTTTTTATTTATTTCAGTACTATTACAATGCGCAAAAGATGTAAGAAATAACAAATAGCCAAAAACCTGCACAAGTCTACAAATTAAAAAAATTCCGCCCGGATGGAAATTTGTGGGTCGAAAAAGAGTACATGTCCTGTGAAAACAAGACGTGTGGTAGCCCTAAAAAAAGGTATAATTATGGAGGAGTGAAAGTATGAATTCATTCATTCTTAACCTCGGCGTCAGATGGAGGTAAGTGGCGAGATTCACGCTCCGATCACTTTACCCCTCACGGACAGAGCTCCCGGTACCAATTGGATTGGAGACTTTGTGGGCCCTACAGCCGGTCTGGATGATTTGGAGTAGGGAAAAATCTCTTGCTCCTGCTGGAAATCCAAGCACGTTTCCGGTCGTCCAGAACGTGGCCTTGTCACTACAGCTTAGTTGATATCCATACACTATTTACGGTAAAATGAATCTTAACACGATACGTTAAAAATGATATTCTATTTTCTTTCACTCAGCACGTTTCGCTTTATTTATTTACTTATTTTATTTATTTATTCTTTTGCACCCGTAACTTACTGAAGAAGGCTGCCAGCAGCTTAGATTGGCATTGAATGATTGAATGATGGTGAGTAACAAAACATAAAATAATGGGAAGGAAGCGGTCATAATGAAATTGAAGGCGCTTGCCGAGAATTTGTATAAGGGACTGAGGAAGGCAATGAAGATTCGAACGGGGCACCTTCCTCCCCCCTCATATAATTCAGAATGTTTAAGGCTTGAGCTGACTTTTTCTATGTTTCATCTGTAAGGGATTGATTAAAAAACACGCAAAATATCAAAGATAACAGATCCTAGGGCCCACATTCGTAACCGAGACTTCGTAAATATGAAGCTGGGGTGTTGTTATTCACTTTCAATAATCTTTTCAAAATTACAGACTTGAGTTAACTCCAAAAAGTTCTTAAAGAGCAAGCAAATGCTCAATCACAGTAAATTACTCGCCTTTTTTTATTACCGATAGGTTAATTACCGTCTTCAAATTACCAGCTACATGATACTTTTTCCAGATGAAATCAAATCCACATTGCAACAACATATTGAGCTAAGATCCACTTCAATATTTGCCACAGGTCTACGCCTAGGTTTCGCAGGTGGGGAGGGCTATCTTCAAGTTTTCCGACCAAAATTCTACACCGATGTTTCCATTTCCTATACACAGCTCTAAACGCCCCGCCCAACGCATCTTCCATGATCCGACTACCGTAATAATATTTGGTCAAAGGTACACATTATGAACTCCTCAACAGGCAACTTTTTCCATCCTCCTGTTACGTCTTCTGTTTCTGTTTCACAAAGAGGCCTCTTCACCCTAGGCCTGACTTAAGTCCTTTTAAAACGAAACACTAGACCACGGCTGCATTGTGAAGCAACAAAGTGTTATATTTGTACTCAGCGTGTCGGAAGGTGAAAAAACAAGTGACCTCATGGTCACAGCTGGAGCATGGGTCAGAGCACAATGGACCGTATGACAAGGCCAATTCGTGACGGCTTCTCGGCATTCAGATTCGGTCGATCCAGACTGTCAGCCACTTCGCATTCACTCGGGTGGAATGATAGAACAAATACAGCTTCCTTGTGACTCCAGTGGACGTTTCTTCATTTCACCGAAACAAGCCTAGAGCAGCATAAGCTTAGTTCAAAGGAAAAACAAACATGACTATTATTTTGGAAATGGCTCGTCGTCTTTGGTTCTTTTTTCACTGACGCTTCGGAAACTAAGCCCGTTTCGAGTGATTAAGACCGCCCCTTTCCAATCGGCCCATCTGAGTAATATCTCTGTAATTGATATGGAAACAGACCCAGTTTCAGCAGCGCTGTGCTTCCGACGTTTTGAATTTTCTGGTGACAAGACTACGGGCTGGAAGACGGAGGAATTTTTGCCAATTACCAGCAGAGACAAGAGAATTTCCTCTTCTGCACGGCGTACAGAGCGGCTCTAGGACCCACCCAGCTATTCAGCAAGTGCCGGGTGCTCCTTCCTTGTGGGTAAAGCCACTGGAAGCATGAAACTGACCACTCACCATCATCTAGTGCCGAGGGTAAAAATCAACGGAGGTACACCTCCACTCCCCCACCTGTTTGCTTGCACAGAGACATCTTTACCTTTATTATGAAATCGCCAAAAGCAGCATCACACCGCTTGCATAATAATTAAGAAAATGCTGCTCATGTTGAAATTCGTTGCAATTTATAGTGAAATTATTTAAAACTCAGTGTATAAGAATGAAAATGAGAAAAAATTAATTCTTCAGAAAATACATAAACATATTTGAGGTTCTCATGGCGATGACTAGCAAGAATTCTGTCTTCTGGGATATGACGCCGTATAATTTGGTAGATAGGTACCCGCTGCCTCCATTTTCAGCTTTAAATTTTCTACTCCGAAGAGGGAAGGAGCACGTTTCTCTGAACCCAGGAACACTCTAAAACTGAATCCAATCTCACAATAAGTAAGAAGAGTGAAGAAAACTACAAACGCGTCATTTTCCTTGACCATGCAAGTACAGCGCCTACTGTCTCCCCCCAAAGCGCGCGTATCTGGAACTCACTTATTTTCTCATTTAAACATTCACACTCTTTATCATCACATTATTCTACTTCTCTTGACTTTTACCTGCTCTCTATTATGCCTTACAGCTGACCAATAGCCATTCACAGTACTAAATACAATAACATTCAACCCCAAACACATGATGCTTGTAGGATGGAAACAGTCTCTTTTCTGAAGCCACTTAGATTTGCAATCGTACACAAAAGTTGGTCAAGCTAAAATTTGTCATGTTAAAGGTACAAATATCTCAGTGCATGAAAGGAAATAACTAAAAGTCATTTTTTTCAAAATGAAAATAATAAATGAGATCTGATTTTCTCGCGGCCGCTGCTACGAAACTGCTGCTTTCTCGCTTATGACACCGTATAATTTTGTAGATTAATAACGTTTCGGAGGAATCGGCTGCTTCCATTTTCAGGACATTCTTTTCTACTCTGAAGATGGAGGCAGCACACTGGTATCCAGCTACCAAATAACACGGCAATACATCCCCGAAGACAGAGTTCTTCACATACAGTAACTTGTCACGTGACGTATTGATAAACGACAGACATTAAACTTAGGCCGATATAATTCCGTATATTGAACGTTGTAAAATCGCGAGTAGTGGCATGGAATAAGATGAACAATAGGCCAGTAACTAACTTTATGCAGCAGAGCCTTCCGGGAAAGGCAAATAGTAACACGGCCGGCAAATAAATTCTACAGCTAGCGTAAGTACCGAAGTTCCACATCGTGTTCACAAAAGCCCGCACTGCTCTCCATTCTAAGCCACTTGTTTCAGTTCAGACACGTACATACTATTTAAAACCCAGTTTAATATTATCCTCCCATCTACGACTAGTTCTGCTCAATGGTCAAATCCCTAGTAAATTTCCAGCTAAAATCTTCAACAAAATTTTAATTACCCTCTTCATCTTTTAGATTTAACCGCCCAAATTGTGAAGCTCCTAAATATGTATGCTAATTTTATGTTACAAATATACCAACACATGCATTTTTTTCTATTAAAAATTAATAGTTCGTTAAAATGCCCTACATATGTTTCGGTCGGTTAACCGACCATCATCAGGGGCGACTAGAGTTACTTAGTATATACACATCTAGAGGTGTAGATTAAAATAGTCAGTGCGAGTATTATAAAAACAGCATAATAAAATATAAAGTTCTAAATTCACTGCGTCTTGAAGTTCACTTTTCACCAGTGTTTAACGTCGTGTTGTAAACTGTATATTACGCACGATATGTTGGAAGCCTTTCGTTAGTTACTCCGCACATCAGCAATACTATGTATGCTAATTGTCTATCCTGCTATTACGTCCTCCATTTAGGCTACAAATATTCTCATCGACGTCCTCACGTTAGGTTCTTATCAACTAGACAAAATCTCTTGCTCTTGACAAGAATCGAACCATTATTCCTCTATCGCCAGGCCTGTAAACTGGATATTATACCAACTGGGCTATCCCAGGCCTTTATGATACAACTCGCTTGGGAAGTGAAACGTCTGTCCATATAGCAAGGTTCAGCGTTTGTTCTCTCTCACCCTACTTCATATGTCTCTTACGAAGTATTGGCTTCATAAATTGCTCATTTTCCGGTGGATCTATTGTGTGTATTTGTACCCCTCACCGCAGGGTTCAGTTGAACAAATGAGTAACAGAACTCGTTAACTATTGGAGAAAAGCACAGAGGCCTGCTCTTCTGCTCGACTGACAGTCGCAGGATACCAACATGTCTCAATGACCAGTGTCGCTAACACCACACAGATGCCATCCCTTAGTCGATTGGCATCATAAGACAGAGGAAACAAGATTAACTTCAAAGAGGTTTCACTTGTGTAAATTAAAACATATTTAGCCAAATTCTGTTGAACTGTTTTCGGATGACGGCACCGTGTAAAAGTGGGTCGTTTTGACGATGTTTGGAGAGAGCAGATTCCTCCAAAACAACAAAAACTTACTCTAACACAATAAATCAGGACTGACTTCAACAAGAGTAAATCGTCCTGAGAGCCTAAACTCGGTAACAGCTATCAAAGTTTGTATATTTATTGTTCAAGCAATAATCCACTAGTAATTTTAAAGCTTCAACATTTCGTGTATTTTATTGATTGCTGAGTAAAAAAAGAAATTGTTGATTGACTGTGCACTAACTAATCTAAAACTTCCCCAGCTACCGACCAAAGAGACAAGAAAATAAATATCTGAAATACCTGTCTAGCCACCTACCTATCCAACCAATTAACCTAAAATTGTTACATAAATAAATATCTAGGTAACTAACAAACCACCATACACATACGTAAGTAAACTGCTACACAAGGAACTATCGCATCAATCAATAAACTAATCAAATACTTAGCTCAGTTCCTAACTACGTAAAGGGGAAAGGTAAAGGTCACCCCATAAAAGGCCTTTGCAGGCACAGTGGGGAGGCGGAGGTATAGCTCCAACCCATTTATAACCTCGGTGCTACAAGGGGTGGGTGGTCAGCACCACGCCCCGGCCATGTTACCCCCGGGGAAAGACCCGGTATCCCTAGTACAGGAGGGTGGATGTGCCTTGGGGCCGCTCTGGACGGGCACAAAAAATCTCGCCCGCCAACGGGATTCGATCCCCGTATCGTCCAGCCCGTAGCGAGTCGTTATCCTGACCGCCAATAAGTAGCTTAAAAATACCTAGTAAACTTACTATCAAAGAAACAAACATCTAGCTAATTCATAGTGTTAGAAATAAGGAATGAAACGTGTACCCGCATGTTTTCCTGGCGTGATAGTGAAACGTCAGTCAGGAAAGACAGCCTCAGGGCCAAGAGTCAAACCAGGCGTCCACAAATAGCAATAGTGTTAACCACTTCGCAGCGACACATGTCTTCCTATATTTGGTTATCCCTTCAGTAAAGCAAGCATCAGGATAAAAGATTGAATCCGTCCTAACTATACTTATATTATGTGTTTTTTCTTGCCATAAAATGAACATCAAAATTGAAACGCCTTACTCTGCAATATAATTGCCTTTATAGAGAGATAAATATGTTAGTTCTCGTTCATTGTCTGTCAGTGAGACGCCATATGATCAAACAACGTAACAAAGCATCGGAACAAATGTGAAAACAGTTTTAAATCAGGGGGAGGGCATAGTAGTTATATAAATGGCAGACTATATAAAGCTTTTCGGCAGTACGATGATGCCAGTTCTATTATACTTGGTTTGTATCATAATAGATTAATCAATTCGATTTGGTAGTTGGTTCCAACCAGCCTAGTAGCTCTTACCCTCAGCCCCGCGTGTCATTGTGAGTCAGTGAACACGCAGTGCACACAGATCTGACAAGCGCGAAGATACAGCCTCGCCTGCCTGCAAAAGTGACCCAATGGCTTTCCTAAGACAGTGCGGTGACTGGCGTGTTTTCCTGGCAAAAGAAAATAATTTTTCTTCATTACTTTCCAGACTGACTCTTATTAAATAGACGGACGGCTGCCTTTCGGGTTAAAACATACGGATCGTGAACCCAAACACTTATGAGAATTAAGTCTTCTGGGATGTAACGCTATGTACTTTTTAAATAGTTACCAACACTTCAGAGAACCGTAGTGCCTTTTTCTTAAGGGTTTCTCACGCTCCTTGGGCTGTTTGACCCTCTAGATGGAGGCATTATATTCCTTCGAAACTCCAGTAAATATTTGCCAGTCGACATGACGTAATGACACACGGAATTAAATCATCAATATCTCCCTGAGAAATTCAAACTTCGATAACCACTCATCCCAAAACAGTGCCGAGGTGTAGAATATATATTAGTTTACTCTCATTTTTTTATGCGCCTGCATAAAGCGGTAGGCCTACTTAGTTAAAGGGACAACTTTGTTCTATCGTGATATTTGAAATTCTCCTAGCGGTGACAAGTATAATAGTCTTCTGGCATGCAATTCAGTCTAATCTAATAGAAATTCACACAATGTTTGGAAGAAATCTACTGTCTCCATAGACAGCGCACTGTCCAAATGTTTCTATGTAACTAACACTTTGGTAACAGATCTACAACTGATATCCTCACAATCTTCCCCTAAGATTAACCTTTTTGTTAACATTCAGCATCCTACGTATTCCAAGTGATCGCCTTCCAAGGGGTTTCAAACACCAAAATTCTGCACATATTTTTATTTGACGAGCAAACACAACCACTCACCTCCACCGAGTGCATAAGTGAAAAATGTGGCGCACAAAACCTCCACTCCCCGGCATATCTTTAAACTTTGTGATATTTAATTCAGCACAGGAACAAACTTAAATTCATATTTTACACTTTCATATCGTCGTACATGCACCGCTGTTGCGCTGGAGACTCCAGTGTGCTGCGTGGAACACTGAGCTAGCCTAACAAAACAAGGCACATAATAGGGGCTGAAGGATAAAGGCTATGGAGGATTGATGGCTAAACCATTGACTTCCACAGCACAATAGAGCCTCCCTCTTAGCCAGGGAGCTGGATAGGCTATATGGTGCGTGTACATTCACCAGTGGATGTCCTCATTTTCTTGAATTTGTACCTGTATTTATGTGTGCACTGAAGTCTTATTGGTAACACATGGGCCCATTTTTCTCGGTATCCGTGACGTTTGCTATTACAGAAACATTCAGAATTATCAAAGAAATATTAAGTTTCGCTGTAACTTCAACTTGCACAATGACCATTTGACACATCTCATGAGACAGAGTGAAATTAATACTAAGGAAAACAAAGTCAAGAGTAATTTATTTGTGACTTATTTTTCAATTTTCTCACTCTCTTCCCCACGTTCTTTGTTTCGTAGGCTACTCAGCGCAATTGTAATAACAACAGAAATTATTAACTGCTCTAGCGGAAATGGAAAGCAAGCGAAAGGACGTAGCGAATTAAAGTTACTATCTGGACTTTAATGTTGAGACTGGTGACATTCCATGGAAAACTTAATTCAAAATAGCCAATTATCCGGAAGAAATAAACAATTCACATTCGTCTTCAGATGTTCTAACCAGCTTTGCCAGTACTCTACACTTTTGTTTATTACACCCAAGATATTTTGTTTAGATATACATGACATTCGTGTCGATAACAATGGTAAGCAGACAACAGACACACCGTGACTATAAAACTTTCACCCATAATAATTAGACCTATATCTATATTTCGAAGTGGAAATATACAAATGAAGAAGACTAGGTGGTCGCTGAGCTCATTCAAGTACAACGCCATGAAGACGTAACCTCGATATCAGATGGAGATGAGAGTGATTAGCCTCAAGTGCCGGACGGTTTACAACCGGGAAAAGTATCTGCGCTTCCCTCTGAATCGACAGATGGTTGGAACCCAAGCCGGCCTGGAATATCTTACCATGCCGGGAGCTGAGCCCTGGAGGTGAAGTCCATAGCCGAGTCACTATAATGAATGTAATAATCGACTAGCCCCATGGAGCGGTCCTTATTGAGAAGTTAATATGTTCTAAAATAGTAACAAGTTCCCCACATGTTAAGCAACTTTGAAGTTAATTTCTGTGCTTACAAAAGCCCCCCACTCGAGAATATTCTGTCTGATGGGTCCATTTCATATCTCCATCTTATTTCTTTAAAATCGAATTTAATATTACAATCCTATGTACTTCTAAGCCTGCCTACTTTCTTTTTCCTTTAAGTTTTACAGTCAAAAACCTACATATATTTCTCTCCTTTCCCATGCGTATAACATGCCCCGCCCGTCTCATCATTTGCATGGATCGCTCTAAGTTTAGGCCTATTTGGTGAGGAATACAAATAAACTTAAGAGCATATAAAGGTAAATTTGTCCGTATGCAAGCCATAAAGGCGTATAGAACGACTAATTCTTAACTTCGGCATTAGACGAGGCCAGTGATCAACTATACAACCCGGCAGCTTTTTCTGCGGGGAAACATTCCCGTGGTAACAATTTAATAGGAGGCTGGGTGAGGGGAAGAGACCTCTTGCCCTTTCGGGAGTCGAAGCACGAGTCCTCCATCTTCCAGCCCATAGCCTAGCCACTGTACCGACTGTACTAAATATCAAGGAATACTTATGCACTGAAAATTCCGTGTGGAAACGAACTTTGCAACATCTACACCGCTGTTACTTAGGCAGTTCTTCCAGCACACCGTTCAATTATCTGCACATAGGGGCAACATACCTAACCCAAGATAAGTGTGTTCTCTGTTCTGACGGGTTCTCCGCCCAAGTTTTCAACTACATAAACTACAAGAGAAATTGCGAACTGAAATACAGCCCTATTGTGTCCCTTTGGTCTGTTCGTACTTATGCGTGACTCCGACTGTCAATTGTTCCTTCCCGGTTTCTTGTAGCGCTAACAAGCTTCAAAAGATTCACGTTTGAAAAGACCCCCGTTGTGTGTCTCACCCCAACAACCATCCCCTTTGCACGCTGGCTCTGTCGGGGTTGGCTCCACTAACAGCATTATTATAAGTCATTCGCATAATAATGAAGGATGGATAAAGCGGTTTTCAGAAAAATTATTGTTTCCAACACCGATACACACTGACAAGTAACTATGTAACCATCTCAACTTAGCAGAATCTTTTTTGAGAAACTAAACGTTTCTAAGCTACTCAAGACATCTCCCTGCATTTTATACGAAGAGGTGTTTAATTTCCGTGTTCACAACAGCCTGCCACTGCTCCATGTGATAGGAACATTTAAAAGTTGTCCCTGGGCGCGCCAATAAGACATATGGCGCAGAACATTTATAGTTCCTCTCTTTCTTATTTTCGGCACTACAGGTAGATGAGCGGCCAGCTTCACGCTGAAGCCGCTTTACCCCCCATCCACCCACCCTCTGATTATTAGGATGGGTGGTTCCCAGAGCCAGTCTGGAAGTTTTGGTGAAGAGAAAGATTTCTTGCACTTGCCGGCAATCGAACCACAATTCCTCAGTCGCCAGTCCCACAGCCTGGTCATTGTACCGACTACCCTCTGTCCCGGATCCCCCACCGGTCCCTGTCTTAAGCTAAATTAAACTAGTCCTGGCCTTTCAACCCTCTTTCTCCCAGATACTCGCTGAAACGCAATCACAAAAACATAAGGCTTACAGAGCGCCTGGTTGTCTGCAGGTTAAGCGCCCTAGGGCCGACGTGTTTGCAGCACAGCCAAGGAGCAATCACTGATCGCTGGCAGCCGTGGACAATCAACTGACCACCCGCACTTCTAACATTTATAGAAACTGAACATGGTACCTCCATCTACGTTAAGGACGAGAGTTAAATGCAGAATAAAACAAGGAGCTGAAGGGAATGTATGCATCTAAGGAACCTACAGTACCGACGAAATGGATATGATACCCCATTGTGAAGTCATAACTGTTACTTCTCACGTAGTCAGCCTAGGCTGCGATGCCTAACTCTGTTAACAAGCGTCTGACTTTGGGGTGAAAGCCAAGGGATCGATTCTGGTCAGGGCCATTCCTTATATTAACTCAACAACTGTATTGAAACTGCTGATATGTGTGGCCTGGCAAGATCAATAATACCAGTCGATTTACGATTTTAAAATAAAGGTATAGAGGAGTTAAGAGGTTTAAAACGTTACAAATACAATTTCAGACTACAAAACTGATATATTAGGGACATGTTCCTCAAAAGCATGATGCAATATCGTACGCTAGCTTCCGCAGGGACATGAATTGATGGAATGAGGCAGTGAAAATGGAAGAGGCACATAGACCCAGCCTTTGAAAATGATAAAGTGGTAAAGCAAATTGTTATGCGAGAGATGCTCTTATGAAAGATCGACACGTATAGACCTACTTCGAATAACATTAAAATAGATATTAAATTATTCATTTTGAGGATTTTTAAAGGTAAAGATAAAGGTAAAGTTCTCCCTAGAACAGGCCACGAAGGCCCACAGGGGGAGTAGAGGTATAGCTCTACTCTTTCTTTAACCCTGGCACTAACTGAGGGTGGGTGGTCAACTCTAAGCCCCGGCCGCTTTACGCCCTGTATTTACCCATTGTATAGGAGGCTGGGTGGGCCCCAGGGCCGGTCTGGACGGTTGCGGAAAATCTCGCCCCCACCGGGATTCGATCCTCGGACTGTTCAGCCAGTAGCGAGTCGCTATACCGACTGAGCTATCACGGCCCACATTTTGAGGATTTTACCTATACGAATTGGTAACGTGCTCTTGTACATCACACATGTCCTGCAGGTACTGAATTAGAGGCTCAGTGAAATCAAAGACGTGGTGAAGAAACAATCCGAACCAGGCATTAAACCCCTACCACCGATTCGGTAACAGGACTGAGCTGTGACAACCGCAGGCATGTAGCGAGCATCGAGCGGCCAACCTAGGGGAAATGAACTTGCTGTTGTGAACAAGGCTCCGGAAAAGTGGTTATGCGAGTGTCGCTGCTTCTACGAGCGATAGTTACAATAGTGTAAACAGACCAGCAGCAGGAGAGTGAATAGTTGAAAATGGTCTGTAAACAAGAGATAGTTTGCACAAAGGAGAAGATGCCGAGACAAAACACAGACATATGTGTTTTCAAATAACCTATTTAAGATGAGCATCACCACAGAAGTCCATCTGGTCACCGTAGGTATAGACGAGGGAACAATATTAAATTGGAAACTTGTAACAGAAAATAATAGTCTGGAAAAATAGGTATGTAGGCCTGTATGTAAAAACATGTAGAAGTAGAATTTAGGAACTCATAAGAAAGTTAACAGATGATGGAAATTAAATCAGCAAAGTTAGATGCAAATGAGAAAATCAAGTCAATAAGAAGCAGCTCTTGTTGTAGGCTACCGAAGCATGGAAAGAGAAAATGAGAAAATTATGGGACAGAAGGAGAAAGACTGTAACGATACAGTAATAGCAGACAGCGCGGGGGCCGAACAGAGGACTACAGATTGCCGAAGAAAATGTTGGACTATAAAATTACAGCCTCTCGTCTGCTGGGAATACCCGGGTAAAGATGGAAAGGGCAGTTCTGAGTAACGTCGGAAGAGGCCGATAGGCCCATACCGTTGTGAGGAAGAACAGGAACAATAGTACTAGTGCCGTACAGTCTGAGCAGTAAATGAGAGAGAAGACCAATACAAATCGGTAGAATAACTTACATCTTTAAGGAACAGTTTGTGACCGAGTATAAGCGAATCTGTCTTATGTTCATGAAATCCGACACCGGAATTTTCTACAAAAACTTCTCAAACAAGTTTCCTCAAAATCGGCTGAGTACCAGTGACATTTTACTTCGCATGATTTAAGGCCGGATGTCTTTACTCTGTAAAAGAATTGAAAGTCACATTTAAAATATTCGCTATTATCATTTTCTGTTTTAAATAATCAGTTTTACGACATTCGTAAGGCAGTATCAAATCTACCATTCAGAAATTGAAAATTTACAGGCAATAGCAGGTGAACGAGAAAGAATTTTCATGTTTTGCCTATATTTTCCCATTTGTTTTATTTTACATTTAGACCATAATGTGGAGTTTTATGATCTGTACTCCTCACCAAATATTATTCGGGAGATAAAATGAAGAAAAATGAAATAGGCGGAAGACGTGGCACCTATGGACAAGAGAAATGCGACAAGGGTTTTGGTAAAGAAACCTAAAGGAAAAGTACCACTTGGAAGACCAAGGCGTAGATGGGACAGCAATATTAATATGGATCTTAAAGAAATGAGATGGGAGGGCGCGGCTGGAGTGATCTGACTAAACACGGCAATAAACTTTGTGTTCCGTAAAATGCAGGGAACTTCTTGGCCACCTGAAGAAATATTAACTTCACAGAAGGACTCTGCGCCTTGGATTAGCTAGAAATGTTGACAGTTCGCAACTTTATATTGTAGCGGAAACATTTAAGGTACGCGGAATTCTTAGTTGCACAAAAACAAACCAGTAAATTACTACATAATTATTAACACATGATATTACTAAACACTGCATACAGCCTACGTAATATAGACTGAAACGTCTGAATCAAAGTAGGCATATTACTTCGGCCCGGGAAGTTCTGTTTCAAGTTCAACATTCTCAAAGTCGTAAAAGTCCCTTCGAAGTTATTGTTCTTTTACTTCAGCCTGTATCTGATATCTGAGAGGAAATATTACATATTCTACTGAGCCATAAAATGAAAGGCCAAGTTACATCAGCTTCAGTCGTGATACATATCGCGAAGACTAAAAAGGCGCTTTAATTAAATGTTATGGAACTTAGTACAATAAACACTGTCCATGTGTCCGCCTGTTTCAGATGTTAAACTTTATCTTATTATGAAAGGTACGCTTCCCAACCAGTAGTTATTAAAGCATCAAGCAATACCAGAAGAAGACATAAATTGCTGTGAATTTACTGTGAATACCCATTTTAATGTGAGACTTGTCATAGACAAGACATTTTCTAGTTTAAAACTTAACAATATAGCACCAACAAACCTCGCTGTCGTGACAACCGTAATAATAATAATATTATGAATAACCATGACAGTTGAGCCTAAGACAAAGGAAAACGAGTAGCTACACGAAGTCAATGTAAGATGGACATACGTATAAATTTCGGCTTTGAGTTTTTGGTTCCAGACTATCGTTTATTACTTCAAAATTATTAGCATATAGCGAATATAAGACGAAAGTAGGTACCGGTACATGAAAGACAATTATTCGATCAAGAGAAAGCATATTTGTAATACATACATTATGAGAAATTTTCGCGAATAACTAAATGTTATCTTTAAAATTGCACATCTCCGTTTCGTTATTAAATACAAATGAATAATGCAATCAGTCAACGCAACATTATGTTATATCATGTAATAGGATGTTCACTGATCGCAAACTTCATTATAATGTTATCTTATTTAACGACGTCATTCAGACTAAAGTTTGTATAGCATCGAAGGAGGCGGCACGAAGGTTATGAATGGTATATGGTAATTTTGAGGTTTGTGGTCTTCTGGAATTATTATTCCGCGTAAAATATAGTCACATGTTTCTTATGCATTTATAAATGAATGGTTTTGCTTGTGCGGTAACAAATTAATATTTAAATATTCAGATAAATATTAGTGTTTCTCCATATGAGGCTTTTGGTGGACAAAACGGCACTAGGACAGGTTTCTCTCAGAGTCCTTCGGTTTACTTGTCAATATCATTCCACCAATGCTCCACACTCATCTTTACCAACATGCTACTCTTACTAAAAGGACGAGCAGGCGATGCCTGGGAAGTTAAAAAACAATTACCTTTTGGAAATCATCTTCAAATGGTCGAAAGAAGCTTTCAAACACGGATCAGGGGTCTCGATTATTATATGACTCGTATGATTTTATCCTGTTATAAGCTGGTATAGCAGCAAAATAACCAAGCGTTTTGGGTCTTCATATGAATTTTCAGGTCGTAAAGTTGTAATATATGGCAGACGTTACCATCTCTCTCTTCTTTTTTTTTTAGGGGAAAGAAAAGAACAATGCAACCTGAAGGAATACAAAGACAATAACTCTTACTGCAGAATAACTCAACACTGAGTATTCTGTAATGTGAAGCCGTATAGTCTGGTTGAAAGGTACAAAGTTCTCTGAGAACCCTGCTGTCTCCAACTTCACGCTATAGTTGTTTGGCACAGAGGTACCAACGTTTCGCCGGATCCAGCTGCCTCCATCTTCAGGTAGAAGAGCAGACTGGTACAGAGTTACACACATTTTGGAGCGTGCTGATCTCCATCTTCAGCGTGAAATCTAATTATGGATGCCGTAGCCGCCTCCGAAACGTTGGTAACATCCTACCAGACTACACGGCGTCACATCCTAGAAAACAGTAATCTTCACAGTCACCGCCATGAGAAACTCTAGGCTTTTATAATTTTACCTCTCTTAAAGTCCACAAATGTTCTGCATACTTCATACTACTAACACCTTTAAACGACGTGCGTCGCTCAGCATAAGAAAAGAAGGATCATTCACGCTCGGAGATTCAGATCTTTTTGAAGCCTTCTGGGATAATGCGCCATAACCACTGGTTCAGGCAAAACGGGTAGATAAGGCTTGACTACGTCTGGGGATATGAAAGCAAACGCAAATGACTGACACAGAGCATGACACAGATTCTATGATCATTTAAGTTTATGTTACATCCAACGCATGTGAATGGGATGGTGAAGGCCAAATGTCAGTTAAGTAAAAAAAAAAAGTCATTTTGCCGCGCGCATGGAGCAACATAGGACACTGGGAACTGTATTTATATACACTGAAAATGGACAATTGTAGATAACTATTTTTGTAAAGAAATGCAATTAACGAAAAACGAGGTTATGAAGAAGTCTAAATGTACGGTATGTTAAAAACAGAAGACAGCCATCGAGACAAAACGTGGAAGGCCTGATCATCGTCGCTGTCGGCATCCGAAATTAAATTGTAGGCCCACTTGTAACATCTGGAGCAGAGATCCACGGTGGACTTCGAATACCAGTCTTGATAGTATAGGTGCTGGTCCTCATCATCATCATCATCATCATCATCATCATCATCATCACAATTATCATCGCCAAATTTCCCATGTCATCGCTGAAATAAGTGGTAACTTTCTCACAATCTTTCGCTTTTCTTCCACAGTTTTTACTTTCTTCGAAAAAGGAAAGCGCATTTTTTTTATTGAACGGCCCCGCAGCAGATGCTACGGACGCACCGCAGCCTGAAGGCTTATTGTGCAACCCTGTGAGGAAGATGATGAGGATTTTTGTTTTTCGATTTTAATGGAGCACCGGTGGAATGAAATTGACCGGAGAAAACTGAAGTACTCGGAGATAAACCTGTCTCAGTGCCACTTTGTCCACCACAAATCCCACATGGACCGACCCGGGATCGAACCCGGTCCTCCGCGGTGAGATGCCGGCGACTAACCGCCTGAGCCATGGCACGGCCAAGGCGCGTTTTACTCCTTCTGCCTTTCACTTGTACTTGTGAGGTGACTAATTCACTCTTGTAACGTGAAGAACTAAGGATTGTTGTCTTACCCGTATTGCTACATGCTTTGCTTCTCTTTCCAAACCTTTGGGATCGGAAGGATATCTGTGAGACACTGACAAGGGCAACTTAGTTTCAAAGTTTCAGCAGAGTTCCTGCAAAAAAGTTTCGAAAGCCAAGATTAGCCATGGTTTCCAATGATAACCTTTCCATTAATCCACTTATGGCCTTTCAGAAACACATTCGAAACCTTTAAATATAACGCACAGTCAATCCTAAACAGAATATTTTAGCATATGGCCTGAATTATTTTCTACTTGTTAAGAAGGTCCATTACACAGAAAATATATGACTTTGTAACTGGTTGTGTCTACCAATGTATGTATTTTGAATATCGGAAGTAAGTTGGCTATTTAATAGGTTTTCCGCGGATTTCCTTAACCTACTACAACAGGTGAACAAACGTGTAGCCCGGGGGCCAAATGATGACCACAGTCCAATTTATGAGGCTGTATATGTGCCACATGATGACCCCAGTCCAGTTTATGAGGCTACATAACTGATCTCATTAAAATTACAAAATATGTTCCCGCTCAGCACCGACGAATTTTTTTATTTAAAGAATTAAAATGTTTTTCCGTCACATCTCGAAGTGGCTCAAATTTTGTTAGTCCAGTATGGTAACGTACAACATTAAGCAGGAGAGACAACTTAAAATAAGATTTAAATTACATAATTATAATATATTCCAGTTTTGTTATTAATACTATGCGCTATTCCTAAGTGTATGTTTAATTTTACACAAATAGGCCTACTTACAAACTTTATGGCTTAAAATTACGTATGGCAGATCTCAAATTTGAAAATTATCCGTGTGATACGCGTACGATTTGAATGTTATAAACACCTGCTCTACCAGAATGCTCTGACAGCTCATCGCAGTAGGTGACGACCACTTCTGTCTAGGCCACATGCTTTCCAACTCATATTTAAATATTCCGCATTCTTCTGCAAAGCTATTGGAATTTACAAAAGGCCTAAACATATGCTGCTCTAAATAGAGCGACTATGATGGTAGTGTTTTTTTGGGTGCTACAACCTACTTTTCACTACAGCTACACATCAAGGTGTTGTATACTTCACAGTCACTTGAATGTATCATTTTTTAATTCAAAGGAAGTTGGTGTAAGGAACAACTTGATACCTGTAAGAAGAGTCTCGATGTATTAAACCAACAAAGGAAATAAAGCTTAATATTTAAAAAAAAATTTGGAATTTCAAGATAGGCCATCTCGTTTCACAGAGTCTACTTGTATTTCTGAAATGCACAGAAATATTTTTTTAAAACTAAGACTATGACGCAGAAGCCATCTATGACATGATGAATAAAGAAATGAAAGTATGATTTCGTAATGACTTCATAATATTTTTAAAATATGGCCAATCATTCAAAATTTATTCCGATAGATATACTCTCCCACCGCATATCTCTCTCTCTCTCACACACACACATAGACAGCCCTACAGCTTACAATTTCGTCAAAAGAATCAAAATAATTACTTCTAGTAAAACTCAAGAGTTTTTATCAGGCAAGTAAATTCGGTTAAATATGAGCTCCAATATGCGATTAAGAAATGAAAAAGTACTATAAGGGTGGAAACATTCAAAACCGCAGAGGGCTCCTTGAAAAGACAAGGAGTAAAGCATATCGTTAAAACAAAGTTCAGGAAAAAATGTGATAGCGTGCAATAAATTGAATTGGTCCGTGAGGAAGCAGAAGAGCTAGCTCTGGCATTAAGTCAGCTCGTCCTTGAGGTTACGTTCAGGCAGGCGGTCGGTGTATAACCCACCACATTCTGCAAGAGAGTCTGAATGAATAATATCATTCCATCATAACATACTGTGTGTACCGGGAAATACATTTTCTCCCCGAAATTATTTTCGGAACAAGGCCTACATGTAATAAAGCGGGGCTTGAACTGCGGACTTTTTTGAAAAGAGGAATCAGAAGAGGTTCCTGCAGTGGAGGATGCGCGTAATATACGATCGCGGCATTACAGTGAAAGAAACCAGAGAAGATAGCCGAGAGGTAAGAAAGTTGTCACACGAAAAACTGTCATATAGACGGCAGATGGAGCGTAGTGAAACAATGGCTTAAGTGCTCAGTGTGTGGCGTAACTTTCAGGCAATAGTCTGCAGTAAGTGACAGGTTTTATCTATTTACAATGTGTTTAACAAAGCTATCCGTAGCTCAGATTACACTGAACAACAGTGAAAATGCTTCGGAGGTGAAAGTAGTAAATCTTTACTAATTTTGGGGCGCTGAGCACGAATATAACAATTAAAATTGTTAATTGGCTCTACTTTGAAAGATCTGGGATGGGCCCCAATTTCTACACTTTACACTGCTTTTGGCGTTGAGCGGCTTAGAGCAACGATCTGGCAACTCTTAACGTGAAGAGAATGATGCAGTCAGCATCCAGGCATTGCATCAGCCTACTTGCTGTTCATCAGAAGGGTGAAGCAGTGCAGCGGGGTAAAGTGGATGGTAAAATCAGCTCCCAGGTATTGCCACTCCCAACGTTTTGCATTTCAGTTCCTTCCAGGGAGTTGCATTGTACACACGTGTGTTTCTCATTTTAAAAAGTCGTCTTTCGCAGCTTAAAAGTTTTATGCAGCCATTTCTTGGCCGAATCTCAATAACGATGCAGCAAAAATTTGTGAACAGTGCAGATAATTTTTGTTATATTTGTGGGGAGGTGACGTTTTCATCACAAAAGCGTGCCATAACCCCGATCATCAGGAAAGCCTACCATCTTTACTTTGGATGCCAGATTGGGGACCAGGACAAGAGCTGGGCCCCGCAAATATGCTGCAATACTTGTGCAGCAAACCTTCGAAAGTGGTCGAGCCGCTAAAGGCGATCAATGCCTTGTGCCATACCCATGGTGTGGAGAGAGCAGACGAATCATATCAGTGACTGTTACTTCTGCATGGTGCCTCCCCTCCGGCAAGGATTTTCGAAGAAGAAAAAGTGGACCTTATGCTATCCGAATTTACCATCTGCTATACGACCAGTACCTCACGGTGAAGGACGTCCCGTTCCGGAACCTCCAGAAATAGTTATACTGGAATCGGAAAAAGAAGAGGATGACGAAATTTGTGATATATCTGAGCCATCAACATCAAAAGATCATGAGTTCGCACAAAACGAGATGTCTGCTGAACCACACAGGATCACACAGAATGAATTAAACGATCTTGTCAGAGATCTGGAACTGTTGGCGTCGAGATTACAACAGTGGAATCTCCTCGATCACAATGTGAAAGTGTTTGCGTTCCGTTCCCGCCAAAACCGTCTGGCTCATTTCTTAAGAAGGAAGGTAACCTTGTCGCCTGCAACGATGTTGATGGTCTGATGACAGTCTTGAATATTAATCATAAGCCTGAGGAGACTGTTTATAGACTCTTCGAAGTCAAGTCTGAAAGTTGTTCTGCTCCATAATGACAACGTGTTGCCATCAATTCCAGTTAGTTATGCAGTCAATATGAAGGAATCATAAGACAACATGAAGCTTCTTCTAAACTGCTAAACTACAAGAAATACCAATGGCAGCTTTGTGGAGACTTTAAAGTTGTCGCTGTATTGCTTGGACTGCAGCAGGGCTATATGAAGTTTTTGCTGTTTCTTGTGTGAATGGGACAGTCGGGCAAAGACTTCCCATTACAAGAGGAGGGACCTGGCCTTCCCGACAATCACTGGAACCGGGAACAAATAATGTACAGCATCTACCGCTGGTAGAATCCAGCTACATTTTGCTGCCTCCTCTGCACATCAAACTAGGACTAATGAAGAACTTCGTTAAGGCTATGGATCAGAGACGGCCAGCGTTTAGGTTCCTCGCTGAGAAATTCCCAGGAATCAGTGCTGCAAAATCAAGGAGGCTGTTTTCATCGGTCCTCAGATCCGCAAGCTCTTCAGAGATGAACAGATCGACCACATTCTCAGTGGCAACGAGAAGAGGGAGTGGAATGATTTGTCTTGTAGCAACCAATTTTCTAGGAAATAATAAGGCTGACAACTACAAAGAACTTGTTGAAAACCTGTTGTTGTTCTATGAGGAATTAGGCTGCAATATGTCTTTAAAGATCCATTTTCTGCACTTTCACCTGGATTTTTCCCGGAAAACTGTGGGCACTGAGCGATGAGCACGGCGAACGTTTTCATCGTGATATCGCAGCAATGGAGAAGAGATACCAGGGCAAGTGGAGTTCATCGATGTTAGCCGGCTATTGCTGGACGGTAACAAGGGATTCTCCTGGACTTGCGTACACGCGGCAGGCGAAGAGGCAGCGCGTTTAATAAAGGCAAGCCAGTCAGTATACACTATGTCAAGAATATAGTGTGTAAGGCATGTATAACTAAGTTAGATACTTTTCTTGAAACTGTAGCCAATCAAGCCTTTTCCTGACCATTTTCATATTCAGCGTCCCAAAATCTATAAAGGAAAACATATTTAGTTTCCGAAGCAGAAAAAAAGTAAACATTTGTTGTACAGTGTTATATAACGTCGAATGGCAGGATGATAATGAATAAAGAATTGTAAATGATTTGAAAGTGGTCCTGGAGGGAATGAGAAAGACCATGAAAGGCCTCAGTGTGCGAAAACTACCGGTTGAAAGCATCAGTGCCGTGATTGAAAGGGCGTCCACCGGCAGTAACACGCACACTCAAGCAGTTATCCCATTACTAAAAGCGAAATAAAAACCGTCAACAACAACCGAATTTATATGTTTTATTGCTTGCTACATGTTTCGGCTTAAGTGAAAAGCCATCATCAGGCAATTGAAAATAAAGAAACAAAGATAATTATATGAACCCTTTAAAATGATATTTTTCAGATAGCTAAAATCTCAACTTTAAAAAAAAATTATAGAGTTGTATAAGTCGAAACTAGATAAAAGTCAAGATGGTATATTAAAATATGATAAACGTATATTACATTAAAATTGTTTCCATTACTTCGTGTGTGAAAAGGAAGTTCTTCAATATTAAAACAAGCTTCGTGGGGTACAATCTGTAAAAGTAAATCTTGTTAAGTTCAACTGTCTAACATATACTGAATACGCAAAAATGGGTATGACATTAAACGGAATGTCTTAATGTCTGTTTCTTAATTTTGACGCTGGAGAGGTGCGGTATACTGTACAGCTTTACCTCATGGTTTTTAGTTCTTTGTATCTCATCCAATCAGTTAGTGGATTTCAGACTGTAAACAGACATACAACAAAGGGATTTTTAACTGCCTGATGATGGCCTTTCACTATAGCCTAAATGTGTAGCAAGCAATAAAACTGATGTGAATTAAGTGGCGATTGACGGTTTGTACTTCCGTTCTGCTGTTCATATATCACAAAATTATTCATTTATAAATAACATATCCCATCACATTAGTCAGGGCTCTCCAACCAATAACGGCACCAGACTGGTTAATGCAGCTGTATTATGTTAAACTGCGTTTGGCAGAGGTACCAGCTTTCTTGGTTTTGTCAATCATGAGTACTTAAAACAGACTACCAGCGCCTCCTATCAAATCTTTACGAACACGTCATTCGTTCGAAACTCACTCGAAATTACATTCTATAAAATGAAACGGTGTGTTTCGATAATCCAAGAATTAATAAATTAAATGTAATAGTCGGTTACCTACAAACACTGGACTAGAAAAATCTAGAGTGAGGAATTTTATACGGCCTCAGTTTACGGCTTCCCGTCATGTGACGTCATGTAATTTGGTTTCGGATGAAACTGCCGTCTACATATTTTTCTACCCTGAAGAATGAGTCAGCAAGTTCCTCTGAAATCTTTGTTCCTATCTACCAGACTACATGACGTCATATCCAAGGAGACAATAAATCTGATACTCACGGCAGTGGAAACTCCAAATTTCAGTTTATGTGGTCTGTGTGGAATTTCTTGACATGCTTAATAATTATGTTCGTATGACTCACTGACAGGAGACCTCTAACCGCGAACACCAAATACAGCACTGACACTGAATGTGAGTCAGTTTCATCCTTCTCCTGTCTCACGTCTGTCTGCCTATGTAGATTAACTGACATAAATTTTTAGTCATAAAGCCAGTGTATCATATTCGGTAGAGTGACTAGGCTACGGACTCGAAGATCCGGGGCTCGAATTCCGGCAGGGGCAACAGACTTTTCTCCAAAACTTCCAGACCAGCTCTGCGGCCCGCCCAGTTCCTTATTTAATGGGTACTGTGTTTCTTTCCCGGGCGTAAATGGTCGGGGTGTGAAATTGATTACAGACCTCTACCTAGTGACGAGATAAGAATGAGTAGAGCTATTCCTCTGCTCTCCTATATGCTTTCTTGGCGTGGCCACGAACAACGTTATCTTTGATGTATTTTAATCTATCAAGTCTTGAGTGACTTGCAGTGCACACTGAATTTCAGGAAACTATTTTTATTTGACAAGCCATGTAACTTGAGAAGTTGTATGTGTATACACAAGTCACAAATACGTCTATAATTCAATAAAGAGTGGGCCTTATGTGGCCTGCTTCGCTACACTCAGAAGTTTAAGAGATTATAGGACAGTACTAAGTTTGAATACGACGTATTAACTCTTATACTTCTTTCGACACCTAAATCAATATTAATAGAGCCACTTGTCGTTAACAGAGTTCCTCTTACCCTACATAATTTGGGCATGGCTTTATCACATGGGTGACCAAACCGCGGCTCGCGAGCCACATGCGGCTCTTTGACATATAATGTGCGGCTCGCGGAAATATGTTGGCTGAGCTCCTTTTTGCATTAAAATTCATATAAAAGGTAAATAAAAAATTTTCAAGCTTTATAATTATGAGAGTCCACTGGATTAAAACGTAAGTTTAATGTTCATGATTTTTGTAACAAAATGTCCATGTAACAGTAAAAACTTGTGTGTAATATTCGTTCATGTCTTGCGGCTCTCAAACATCTGAAGTTTATCGTATGTGGCTCTTACGTTAAGCAAGTTTGGCCACCCCTGCTTTATCATCTTGTGGAGTTTAAATTTTGGTACAAGCTAGGAAAATTTATGCCATTATATACATTTCTGGTATTCGTTAAATTTAAAACATCCAAAATATGTACTTAAATTAAATAAGGTGGCCTTTATTAACTACCATCAGAAGGTACACGCCAGAAAATGGCAAAGTTTGGCAGAAATATGCAGAATCGACGCTGTAGTCGTCAAACAGCACAATTAAAAATGTGGCTGTACTTATATGACTATTAACACTGATCTAGTGAGATCGCTACAGTGTCGTCAGATTTACAATGATTCACAATTTATCGCCTTCAAACCGAAAGAGATTAGAACTGGGCATTTCCCGAATACAAGTCGAAACACTTAGCCCTTGAGTCGACTTGTTCAGTTCTGTAATTCTGAACAATCGCTTTCTTTCATATCCTCCCGATGAGTCATTCTGACACACATTACCATTGGTGGTTGTATAAAAGTTATGTTGGAAAAAGTTCGTTAAATAAAGCAAAAGTCAACAAGACAGAATACATATTTCAGTATACTCAATAGTTCACCCAAAAGGCCTTTTACCGTCAAGATTCGCAATCACAATATCGTATCTAGACCTATTTATTGTTTATTCCACACGTGACATATATCCCACACATTTTCATAATCATTCAGAGACAAAATATGTGTAGTTCCCAAATACTGCGTGACACTGTGGGACCTATCCAGACACTGTAAATAAAACATCCTTTTGAAAGGCCCCGCCAGCAAATCTTGCACGAAGACATCTTTTAAAACTGCATTTCTGTGCCAACAAACAGCACTGGCCTTACGTTAGATAAGGTGTTGGATATATAGTGACGAGGAATTTGCTATGGAAACAGATTAGAGATTTATTTCTTGTAGGAAGATGTACTTTTCTGTCGGCACCTTTTCTTGTTTCGAGAACAAACATGGTCATCCCAGGTTATTTAGTCATATCTAGATAACAGAACAAGCTCTGACCGCCACAGCCCTGGCGTGGATGCACATAAATACAAAGCGGACGACAGATATCGATAGGCCACTATTTAGGTTCTGATAGCCGTAAACGAGAAGAAAATAATGAATTAATAGAATAACCGTGTGGTACAGTGTGTTGTAGAAAAGTACACCCTGTCTGCGACACGTAAAATATCTCAAGAACCGAAAATCAGTAAGCCTGTGAGTTTATTTCCCCCCAGCTACATTTCCAGTTCTTCACAATTTTCTTACAATAAGATTATCTAAAACTAGGTTTATCTTTCTGTAATTTACGGTACTTTTGTTTAGTTCACTTTACGTAATGTCGACCTACGTTCAATAATTGTTCACAGTTCATTTGAAGACACCGTCAGTAGCTCCAGCTATACAGCTTCGAATGGTGGGACGATTACTGGGCGGCGTGGCCTAATTTGTACTATCATCCCAGCATTCACCTACAGGCACTGAACGACACTACGGAGACCTCAAGTCAGAAAGAGTCGGTGTCCCGGCGAGGATTCGAAATGGCCTTCTTCCGAATACAAGTCAGAAGCGCCACTGCTTCGGCCAAATGGCTCGGTGTCCATTATCTTGTTTTCACACGTCTAATACAGATCATCATCTCGGGGAAAGGCGTGACGTCTCGTGAGCAGACGACGGGAAGAGCAAAGTAATTGAATCGTTTACTTAAATAGGCCGAAAACTGTAAACTTGACAGACAAACAAACACCTTTCTTTACCAAAATCAGCATGGGTTAGTAAGGCATTCTTTCTCATTGGGTATAATAGTAAATTACACCCACATACCCCCTGAAGTTAATACACTCTCTTTCACCAGTTAATCAACACGTCATAAAATCTGTCAATCAGGGTTACTTTTTATTTAGACAGTAATAGATATACAAGTCCCTAAACACATATTTAGACTATATTAATATAGGCTCATTATTAAATCCTGCTTCAGAAATTTCCTCGCCTTTCCTTGCTGCCCACTGAGGAAACCTATTTATATATGTAGCAACACATACCAGGAATATAATCCAAACAAATTTTAATGCAGAAATGCAGAGGAAAATGAATGGAAATAATAGAGGGGGCATTACAGTACGATGTAAAAATACATAGTAAGGCGCTGCGTGAATTTTACTCCTCGTCATGTACAATTATGATAGTGATGGGTGGGATAAACAGCATGCATAAGGGAGAAGAGAAAGACAGCTACATAGAGATCAGCTAGAAAAGAAATAGACCTTGGAGACCTAGGCATAGATGGGAGGATAACATTATAATGGAATAGAGTGTGAGAGTTCAAACCTAACTCGAATTTTCAAGGATAAGATCCAGTTCATCTGCAGACAGCATTCAGATTAGCACGGCAATCCTTTTAAGACTGACAGTGCGCAAGATCTTCTCTGTCCAATGCTCCCCTATACCCAAAAGAGCACTGCTTTGTCTGAAGGTTCCCAGGCTTCGCCCGCTTGTCGTTCTCGTAAATCTTAATTAGACCTATATATGCAAATCCAGTTCGTACCTCACAGACAAAAGAGGCCGTCTATATTTGAAAGACAGATCCGTTAATGCTGTTTAGGAAAAAATCATAAGAGAAACCTCAAGACGATGTGTGGAAAAATACAGAGTTTCTTCATCTTACAGCAGGTGGTACATATAATTAGCACTGGGCTTTGCAGGGTCCAACTGGGAAACAAGAGTGTTCTCGTGTAGGAATGGGAACACGCCGTTCTGAACGCACTGTATGCTAAGAGCCTGTGAGTTGACCGAGGTCGAGTGGGGTGGGGTTACATGGTGTTTCTCACGGCTGCTGCGAGCTCCCAGGTGCACCAGACCAATAAAATACTAAACGCTATGTCCGTCCATCTGTCCGTCTTTTTTCCAAAAACTACCCGCGTGTCAATCGCCACGACTAGAAACACACTTCAATGTCAAAGCCCCAAAACTTTACAACCTTGCAATCTCCAGTACATTTGTGGTTTTATTTTCTTCACCACATATATACGAATGCGAATACTTTTATTTTTGAATTGAAAGGCTTGGTGCTAGAACGGCGTAACAAAGTTACAAAACCATATTCCTGTTACCGCTCGATTTAATGAAGAATGCCACACGTTTGGGTTTATTAGCTGTAGAGAAAAAAATTCTAAATTCACACATAAACAATATAAATCATGGAGCTGCACAATTTATAAAAGCGAAGTCGATTTCGTTAGGCAGCGAGACTTTCAATTAGTAACAATTTGTCCAGTTGCCAGCGTTACAAGTCGTAAACATATAATACGCAAACTTGCTGGTTAGTAGATTTTATAAATACCGACTAAATTAATGCAATATAGAAATGTCGGAGTACAAATTTATGATTCCTAACTACATACAGCTAGCAAAAACAAGTTTGAAAATAATTTAAATACACAACCTAAGATGTTTCCACGCCAAGATTTAGAACGTTAGGACGTTTGTTACAGTTTGTGGTCTCCAGTTTAAATCCGTGTGTAGTGCGCTCAGCCACTGCATATTGATTTTTTTAAATAAAATCATTAGAAGGAGAGGCATTGTGTTTTATATGGACAGAAAATTGTCTACTTGTTTAAGACTAAAAAAATCTGTGTAATACTTTTTTTCCTTATCAGATCGTGTATATTTTACGATTTATCTTCACTTTCTGCCTCCAAATTAAATACTTTATATCCAGTTTCAAGATCTTAAAATAAAAATTCTGTAGAACGTAAGCCGGGATAGGCGAATCAGTAAATTGACACGATAAATTGACCAAATAATCGGGGTTTAATTCCAGGCAAGGACAAAACAATTTCTCTTCGGCATCACATCTAGATCAGCTCTGAAACCCAACAAACAGCGACTGGTCAACCTTCAAAACATTTTGTACGATAGTTGTCAGAAAATGTTTTTGCAATGCTTAGATTTTGGGCTCTTTATTTTCATATCTAACAACAAATCAGATTTAATTGTGCTGTCGCCCCAGTACTTTTCCACAGAGTGCTCCGCACAAATGAGACTTCTTATCACAGTAAAAGCTTTTCGATTCTCTGTTGAAAGAAGTCCGTGTCTTGTACTATTAGCCATCGTGCCATAAATGTATCCATCTCGTGATCACTTTTAATTTTGTGGCCACCACGATTTTCCTTTAACGCCGGAAAGAGCTGGTAACCGCTCAGCGACGAATATAATAACAATCAGTGTAGGTTCTTCAGTTACAAAATCATACGTCATGTCAACTTATTTTCTGACTGGCTCTCGTAAGTTTTAAAATACGTTTACACTTAACATAATGGGCAATAGTTAACACAATTTATTATCATGAAACAACGTATCATCTACATTTCATCTGTGACTGAATGACCTTAAGGAAACGAGAAGATACTGGAAATTGGAAGAGGAAACACTAGAGCAGTGGTATTCAACCTTTTTTGTTCGCGTACCCCCACATATAATTTCTCTTCAACTTTGTACCCCTAAAGTTGTTGGTGCATAATTCAAGTTATACATAGTCTATAATCTACATCTAAAATAAGTTAAATAAATTACATCCAAAATAATGTATTAAATAATAAGTTTTAAATGAGAAAAAGGAGAGTCAAGCTATTAAATAACAAATATATTATATGCCCTATGTGGAATAAAATAAAACTAGCCGCCCAGATAAGAATCGCATAAAGGAGAGAGAGGGAGAAAAAATGGCGCTCCCAAATCGCATGTCCTTATGTCCGGGTCTCTTGTGGCTAACCCTAAATCTGGCCCTGATTATTCAATGTTTATCATAAAGTAATATATTTTTTTAAATTTTACGTACCCCCTAATATGTCTTCGCGTACCCCCGGGGGTACGCGTACCCCAGGTTGAATACCACTGCACTAGAGCACACTCGCTTTGGAAGAGGCTATGGACCTGTCTTAAGACAGACTACATTGTGATAATGACTTTACCCCATGAAAATTCACACCAATTGCACATTCCGTCTCTACGATCATACAATACTGCCTGTGAGGTAAGTGACAGGCCCGACTACCTAGCAACCCTTTTCAGCGTCTTGCAGTTCATTTATCTCCGTTGTACTTCTTAACCACCGAGTTATTTTAAAGACATTTGGTTTCTTAGTTGCGGCTTATCTGTGGCACAGCACTTGGCTTAACTAAAAGTAAAGAGATAAAGACGATCACGATGACTATGGAGTGAAAGACAGCATATGCCGAGCAGATAGCGACAAAATGTTGGCTCCACGGCGGCTGTCAGACAAGGAAACTTACACGACCGCGTATCACGTTATGCCTTTCTTGTTTACAGTACAATAACAGACTGTCAGACAATAAGCACAATAAGAAATCCTGTGTAGTGAGGTAGTCTATTTGTGTTTTACTGACATTAGGACAGTGATTGCTGGTCACTTATAATAAGCAGCATTCGAAACGCCGTAACTGCTTTGACACATCTGTCGGTTCTTTGTGAATTAAGCTTGCCACTTACCGCATCCCAGTGCCTGATCTGTCTCTGTATCAGCATCTTGAACACAGATTGTTCCTATGGTCTTTTGGGATATAAGGCAAAGACATAACCTTGCCACCGTTAGACCGTCAAATATAAAAAGACTCCGTTGAAGATGATGTCAATTATAATGACCGTATTTGCATAGGGTATAGGCCTATGTACATAAATCCATTCCTACTTCTTTACTCTTCAAACGGTAATATTTAAATTAAGAGACAAAACAAGTTCGGAGGTGCAAAGCAACAGACGATCTGACGCTGGTATTTTGTTGACACTTCTTAAAAGGTGAACAGTGATTGGTGGAGGTTTCACCAATCTCAGATTAAAAGCGTTATATGTACCAACTCACGTAGATTCCCTAGTCAGTCCTTTCTGGTAAATGCATAAATGTTAGAGCGCTTCAAACTCAGAATTATCAGTTGGTTAATCCTCATTTCTACCTCTCAGGAAACACAAGGACTAATTAGGAAATATTCTTTAGGAATATAATCAATGTTTATCTACAGTATCATATTAATTCCAAAAAAGTATCGCGTGGAAAATTAGGAATTTTTGAATATTAAAGAGATTAGTGCATACAAAGCACCGTGTTTTAAAGAGCTAACTTTAATGAGGTGGAAAATGACTACCATTCCTTGTCTTGAGATTTCTATATGTTACCAATGACGGGGGAAATCTGGTAGTAGATGGTAACAAATAGTCCTCACCTCACATCCGCTAAGACGTAACAGTATTTTGTCTTCATTTTCGTACAAACAAAGTCTCCATATTCTTTAATAAAAATTAATTCCTGGTTGCTGCATTACTGAAAATAATGTGTATGAACAAAGTAAGAAGGGTACAGGAAAGAAGAAAAAACAAATCTGAGAGACAGCCTTATTGATTTAGAATAAAAACACAGACAATAGTTGCAGATATAATAATGTGAGTGGATGTTTTCAGAAAGAAGATAACTTATAGGAACAAGGGAGAAAGACCAAAAATAGTACAGACAGATGGCAGAGGAGATTGATAAATTCTTACAGGGCCATATTCAGAAGGGATTAGTTACTCTTTAGTAAAATTTGCGCCAGTTCAACTCCTCTCGTGCCAAACCTGGTCATCGTTTTCTCAGAAAATTTCATCCACTCCCCCACTCAGAATCTGTTAAGCAAAGAACCACACTAACCTTCCTCTCCAGTTTCCTTCGCAGTTTAACAAGTGATTACCAAACCAGAATTGTGCATACATTTCTCGTTTCCGGTTCAGTCTAAAGCCAACGTGTGGTGCCTCCTCGTTTCCACTAGGTGGCCTGGTCGCTGTGTGTAATTTGGGCCGGGGAGAAAAATAAGGACGATACAAGACCAATATACTTCAGTCGAACACAACTATATACGTTTCTTCAAATGATCAGCTACATGCTTCGGCTTGTAACAAGGCGCTCATCAGGCCGCCTATGAGAATCAACAAGATACAATTAAGAAGCCGAAATATGTACCTGGTTGTTTGAAAAAATATATAGCTGCGGTTGACGGAAGCGTTCATTACTGGTCTTTTATTGTTATTATATATACAAGGATGAATCGCCTCAAAGACAAGGACTTTGAACACTTGGAGAGTAAATCTTATGGAAAGAGACAGCTTGAACGACTGGGATGCATGTGATAAGAGAAACATTATCTACGGGGTAAAGCAATTTGGTTTAAAGTGGTTCTTGAGGAAGCCCCATAGTTTCATTACTAGGTGACCATATAAGGTTCAATGCATAAACCTATCTATGTGACATTCACAAGTAGTATCACATCATGGCGACATGGCTGTGGGTAATAGAAACAAAGTCGTGAAATGTACAGACTATCTTTTTAAGGTTACTCTGACATGCACACAATTACAAGTTTGAAGATCTGTGGTATGCGCAGTGTGCAATTTCTTGTTTTCAGGGTAGTTAATTTTGAAACACACTAGGGCGAAGAACGAGTCCTTCAGCTAGTGTATGTGTGTGTGTGTGTGTGTAAGGGTGTGTATACACGAGCGTGTGTGTACAGGCTTGCGTGTGTGTGTGATTGTGTCGTGTGGTGTTGTGTGTGTGTGTTCACGCACGCACATAACGGCAGGCTATGTACGATATCCTGCCACTGAGATCACTCAACTAACTGCCATGTGTGTGTACGAGCCCATTAAAGACGTCTCCATTCTGACATCGTACGTATAAATTGGTGCCGAATACAATCCGTCTTGAAGCGCTTGCTTTCTCTCGTTTAAAGACGCGAACCACAGCACGTAGGGACTATTGTTTTCGCGTCCACTAAGTAGTCCGTTTACTTCATAAAAAATTACTTCGGTTGCAACATAGGATTAAAGGGAGCCGACTGTCGGTTTGAGTATTCACGAATTAATTTGAGAAGGTAATGGCATTCCAAGAGCTTGTCCTGTCAACATTCCGCGAATACAAGAGGAAACCACAAAGTGACCAAGCTACAGAAGACAACATGATAATCCTGCACATCTTTGGCTGCTATGTCCTCCTCTCCCCCCCTACTCTGGGCACAGACCTAACCAAGAAGTAACAGAAGTGAATACTCCACTTGGGAAACATATGGCACAAGTAGCTATGAACAGGATCAGAAGAGAGTAAACGCTTGCTGCTCTATCGCTGTGTAAGTTAGTTGTAGCAGTCACGAATAGGAACAGACGATAATGCAAGTAAACACGGCACTGAATGAACGTTCTTACACTGTTATAATGAAATGCGGTGGCACACAACTCATGACCAACGAGGATGTGTGGACTAGGAGAGGTGTTAAAGTTTTTCACATTTTGTAGGATACGGTCGCATTCGCACTGTAGGCTTCACACACCGGAAATAACACTTTCGTCCACTTGTGTGTCATCAAATGCATAACGCATAAATTAAGCAATTTGCCACATGTCCAGACCGGCATTGGGCACTGTTCCGGCGTCCTATACAAATGGGCACAAGTTAACCCAGCTTCTATCCAGCTGTACTGGGACTGTTTCTCGGGAATAAAAGGGAATGCGTGAAGCCCCACCCACACATATCTAGTGCCACGATTACAAATATCTCTATATGTAACGGTGGCGGAGATTAAAAGATTAAGGCTTACGATATTTTGAGTTGTCAGTTATATGGCGTGATAATGGCAGTACATGGAGTTCACAGTTAGACTTTTGACTATGAATAATTAGAATAAATTAGAAATCGCAAAAAAGTTTAGTTGAAGAAAGGGAGAGGCTGTGTCCTGAATGGACGTGGAAACCACATATCAGTGGAGATTATGAAGAACCGTTTCTGCATAACACACTTCCCAAATATTTAAAGATCTGCATACCAAAAACCCTCTGTAAGTGTCAACATTTTTAAATCACCAAATATTCCACAAGGTTTTGAACTTTTTCTATGCCCTGTTGTACATTGTATTTGCGAATTTTTCACGCCATAGAAGTGTACAGACGTAGACATTCAATTTAAAAGAATTAATCATGGAAAGATTTAAAGTCCCGAACACAAAATAACCATTTAATTTGAAGGTTTAGCTTCAGGTTATTTCTTACTTCAACATATAACTCGTTAAACCAATATAAGTTGACTCTATTAGTCGACCTTGCTGCCATCTACGCAGTTGGTACTTAGAACAAACAAAAGAGAAATACACTCGCAGCACTGGAACAATTCAAATATTTGAAAACAGGTTTGAAGTGGGTTTCAAGATACTAATAGAAGTAAAGAACAACAGAAGGAAGCCGACCTGTGAGAGTGTGCGCCTCAGACATATTAAAGATACTGCAAAGGAAAAGACAATACAATTGAAAGCGAAACCCTCATTAGGAAATAAAAAATGTGCTCACTTTATTTTATTTAGCTCGGAATTTGCCGTTTGCAGTCATTGAGAAATGTGGCTGCCTTCTAATAACATACCTTACGACGCAACTTGCAGAGCGTTTAGGATATGTTCCAGGTGCCTTTAATTTCTAGGAGACTACGGAGTGGAAACTCGAGTTTCAGACTAAAGCAAATTTATATATACCAGAAATGAAAAGAAAATTAAATGCCAGATTTATGATACTGACAGAAATTCTGAAGTTTCCCCTCTTCTTGGATGTGACACCATAAGATATGGTAGAAATCTACACATGTTTATCTGAAACGTCGGAACATTCTAAAAAAAGTGCCGTCACATTCTAGAAGACGGCAATGTTCAGATTAAATCAGAATAGATAGGTCGCAAGTTAGATCTTACGTGTTACGAGAGATTTTTCGTATTAAAGTTTGGGGTGCCATGCCGTGCACTTTGGTAGATAAGGGGCCCTACTGACGTTTCGAAGGTAGCAGCTGTAAATATCCGGTTTGTTCGAAACGTCGATGTCTATGTGCCAAATCACACTGCATCACATCCCGCAAGTCCGCAGCCTGTTGCAGTTAAGGTCTACTCAGTGCGGCTCACAAAATAGATCTAATTTTCTTCACTAGGCCTACAAGCAATCCAAATGGATGAATTTGTATACTATTAAAGTACCATCAACAGAATTAGAGTGCAGTAATATTAGTAGAAGTAGTAGTAGTAGTAGTAGTAGTAGTAGTAGTAGTAGTAGTAGCAGTAGTAAACTGTCAAATTTCAGAATCATTTTACCCAGTATTACCATCCTTATGAAACACTGGTAAATTACTAATCCTTCATTATTAAGAACACAGACACACGCGCCTTACTACTCGTCTCCAAAATCCTTGGTCTCCTTTACGACCAGCGTTCTCTATCTTTGCTCCATCTCTTCAATTTGAGCTCTTGTGAATCCTTCCTTACATTTTCCAGCCAGTACAATGAGGGACTTCGCATATTTCTTCTACCTTCCCAAATTAAGACACACACAATGTTGGATAATGTTGTTTTATCAGTATAATGACTGAAGGCCAGCTACCAGTATTAATCATCTAACTAGATCAAACTTTTCATCCACAGCATAAACATACAGATATCAAACCCTACCAAGATCTGCTCTTCCCCCTGAGTTAGACAATTGTCTTTTTGAACGAAGAATTTACAGCAGCACTTATTATATATATAATAGAAAATGGACCATTGTGAACGATAGATTTAAAAGTGCATGGAACTGGAAGGTTGTGATCATGGACAGTTCAAGCGACTACGCCAGCATTTATCACACACGGTGAGGAAAATCACAAGTATTTAAAGTAAGAAAACTGGCTCTCCAAGACGAGATGCGAAAACGGAATCACTAGAATACCTAACGGGAGTGTTAAAACTGACGCGTCCTTCGGTTTTTACATTTTGAAATAAAGTTCCAACCCCATATAAACAACACGTAAAAATAGAGGTTTACATCGCTTAACCCACCGACTTCTGAAAGCAAACGGCATAATGCAGCACGAACTGTAGTTTCGAAGGCCGGAGCTTCATATAATCTTGCACATATTCCACTCCACACTGACCCCCCAGACAAGCGAAGCTAGCGACATTTTTATATGGAGCTCGCAAAGAGCAGACAGACAGACAGACAATGATTACAGCAAACAGCCTAGCAGCTTTCTGGCTGATTTTTTATTCACATCAAAAATTCCTTCTCGACTCAGATGTCTTCTTCCTCGCATGAAATCTCTATTTAAAACGATTTATTTCCAGTCGCCCTTACAGTTCCACTTAGTGTGGATATTTCAGCGTCTTGCTCTTTCGTCGGGAAACAGATTACGTCTTTATTTAAGGTACAGTCTCAGTGCTATAAATGCAGTACCAAGTCGCTGGAAGTACACAAACTTCACGAGTGCAAGAAGTTACGCACATCGCGAATGTTAACCAATTCCATGTAGCAGAGTTCCTTCTGAGAAGGTCCAATAATGGGATCCTCAATCAGCACCTTTGCTTAGCGATATCATTCCATCTATGCCTAGGCTTTCAAAGTGGCCTCTTCCTTTACATTTTTCGTTCGAAACGTTGTATTCATTTATTACATATTTCAAAAATAAAAGGAAACATAATAGTAATAATAATAATAATAATAATAATAATAATAATAATATAATAATAAAATAATAGCTGCTTGTCAGTCAAAAGCAAAAGATCAAAGTCGAGAAGCTGAAAATTCTTTGAACTTGTTCTTTAACATTCCCTATCGTTCTCTTCATTCGTTTATCCACACACGTCGCACACTTCATTTTAAAATAAACGATAACTTGTATACATATTATATGATACAAATAGTAGTATTTCATATGCCTTGTAGGCCACATGTGAAAGAAGGTAGGTTGATCAGAAGCAAATGCACACCAAAGGCGTGGCTGGACTGAAATGATCCGGCATTTGTTCACCCCGTTGTTGTTGTTGTTATCGTCGTCGTCATCGCTGCTACTGCTGCTGTTATTGCTGTTGTCGTCGCTGTTGTGTTATCGTCGTCGTCATCGCTGCTACTACTGCTGTTGTTGCTGTTGTCGTCGCTGTTGATGTTGCGTTGTTGTTATCGTCGTCGTCATCGCGCTACTGTTGTTGTTGTTGTTGGTGTGGTGGTGGTGGTGTTGTTGTTTCTACTCGAAGCTAATACAGAAGACGAAGTCTTTGTGAGTAATTTCCAGTCGGTTTATAACAACACTTGTCTAGGGTCTTTCCTTTATACACTTACTAATTCCTTTCACACCTTTTCC
Source organism: Reticulitermes speratus (assembly GCA_021186555.1). Classification (NCBI taxonomy): domain Eukaryota; kingdom Metazoa; phylum Arthropoda; class Insecta; order Blattodea; family Rhinotermitidae; genus Reticulitermes; species Reticulitermes speratus. The sequence goes on from JAJKFL010000330.1 coordinate 15,226,919, forward strand.
TTTCATTTTTTAACCGTAGCTCATGTTACTAATTCCGATATACTCAAGAGTTACTTTAACGACTAAAATCAAAAGTCGAACTTGCTGGTATTCCTGGTTTCGTTACAAAGGGTTGTGTCGATACTTGTGTTCCTTTCCTCAAGTACACCTTTAATCACAGCCTCTCTCAGAAGCTGATTCTTTCACTATAGAAGCAAGCAGCAATTGTGCCTATTTAGAAAGGAAAAAATGCCTCTATTAGCATTTGACGTCCAATTTCGGTTCTTAATAATTTTTCCTAAGTTCCCCAATTTCTGATTCATGATCATGTTTCCACTTGTAAGTTCAAATTAAACATTTGTCAACATGCTTCTACGACCCTTTAGTTAGCAACCAACGTCAAGCTAAGGTCACATATTTTTATCTGGCACTGCCTTCCACCTTGCACCACATACTTCCTTTTGTGGTGAAGGGCCCCGCAGCAGAAGCTACGGAAGCACCGCAGCCTTAAGGACTATTGTGCAACCCTTGTGATGAAGATGAAGGGAAAGATGATCAGTATTTTTATTTTTCAAGTAATGGAGCACCGGTGGAAAACCGAAGTACTCGGGAAAAACCTGTCCCAGTGCTATATTGTCCAACGCAAATCTCACATGGACTGACCCGGGATCGAACCCGGGCCTCCGCGGTGGTGGCCGCGACTAAACTCCTGAGCCATGGCACGGCCCTACCACATACTTACTCTTATATAAAATCAGCGCTTTCGGACTTCAGATTGTTACGTTACTTCGTTTTGTAATTACATAACCCTGCAGAAATTTTGTTCTTAGAACTTCGGTATTCTTTTGTCTTCTTCTGTAATACTTCATAATGTTCCACAAGAATCTGTTTTGGGGTCATTGCTTTTGAATATATTTTTAAATGACACACGCAAAGTTAATTACTCATTCTAAATATGTTTTCTGCTGATAATATCAAACACAATTTTCGTGTTTTTAAGTCTTTGATTACGTTTCGATTCCTGACAAGATTGGTGCTCTGCTAGTTTCGACTATAACAGTAATACTAAAACTACAGTCATTACTTTCTCTAGGCAAAATTAATAATAAACTTGGTGATTCTTATATCTCTCGTACCGGCTCTATCAAGCATCTGGGATTTCTTTATCGATTCGAAATTACATTTTCAACATAATGTTCATTACGTAGCTCCTCAGTCTAAGCTCTTGGGTTCCGTCCGTACTATAACATTCTCGTACCTAATCCTTGACTGTCTATTCACGTTACACTTTCCCACCGTTATACCAAACACGGAGTGCGCAGCTCATATTTGAAACTCCATTACGTTGCCTAACGCCAAAAACTTGGCCGCATACAGCGGAAGTTTGCAGCGCTGTTATCATATTTCCCCCACCCCCGGACTGATATAGGCTAATTACACAGTGAGAGTAAATATGTAATATTCCTAAACGGAATGCCATATTGCTACAATTCTTGGGCTATTTCAAAGTCCATACACCACCACTTAGTGTCAGATTTCAACACACGTTTCTGCAACTTGAAATACACAGATTCCAGTTCCAGTTAATCCAGTCTCTATGCTTTCCATAAGTAGACTTCTGCTGTGGCAATGCCACACAAAAAAGAATGTCATCGACGCCCAATCCACCGACTAGAAAATGATTGTCAAGCCACGCACGAACAGGAAGTAGCACACGTGGAGATGCTCCATCTTGCATGAGCTAAATGTGCAATGTGAGTGGCAAAATGAATACTTTTAATTTAAAAAATGTTCTCCGCGCTTACCAAATTTTAAATTAATGAGCCAAATAAAAGTAAATTCAATATATAATTTTGATTTTTAAAGTTCATAACTTCTTCTAGGGGCGGCCATTATTGTTACTAGCCCCGGGCGCCAAAAAACTTAGCTCTGCCAGTGGCTGTACAAGGAAAAGATTCTGGAAGCAGCCGATGTCGAACCTGAAATCTACACAGATCAACAGCAAGACTCTGTACAGAAGGACTTAAATATTTTAAGTAAAATTATGTTTCAGCCACTTACGAAAACCCTAGTTGGAAGTTAAAGAACCATGTTATTTGTCACATGTTCTGGAAAACGCTTTTCAAATGATTGATGGGAAGTCGATCGTCTCCTTCCGGTGACTGTTCTTGTAGCTGCTTCAAGTTCCAGTTACTGTCCTTATAATGACGTCACGAATGTCTTTGAAGCAAGCGCGAATCGGCGTCTGGATCATAAAAGGGCTTCAGATTTCCCACATTCCGTCACATGTATAGAGTTATTTGTACGACTGGTGTAACACGATACAATGGAGCAGGCACAGTAAGTCGGTACGAAATAAAGCAGCAGTTAAGTGGATGTAGGCCTTCGCAACATCTTTCTCGTCGATACCATGCCCCACAAACGCCGAAGCGTATCAGTTACCTATCCACTGAATATCGGAAAAACCATTAAAAGGGAGTACAGTGAGAGGATCTTGAAACTGAGTGCTAACCTCAGTTCTGTGCCGTAACTAATAATACACAATTTGCTCCAACAATCACATACCAATTAAGGATAAGTATTACGACACAATGACAAATTCGGCTTTATGTTCTTTTGTTCATTTTATCTACTATGAGAAATGGCGGCAAAACCACTAGGTCCAAAGACGGCAGCTATTTATTCTCTAAACAGTATTGACGTTAAATTGTTTGTCTTTATAGTGGAGGGCAGTGTGTTCTCTGTTTGGTAGGAACTGAATTTATGTGTCTGTATACTAGTGGAAAACTTTTGTTAAAATTTTGCCTCCAGGTTAACTTTACCAGACGAATCATCGGGCAATGCGTGGGAACCTTCAGAGCAGTGAATTTTCTGACACCCCACAACAAATGTAATGTCTCTCTCACTACACCACTTTTTTTCTCCTTCTTCTTTATTCAGTTAAAAATTCACACTGCTCAGCTTATCCTCTGCTGCATAACCAAAAACACTGTTCCTCTTTAACGTATCTAGGACTACGTTTCGCATTATTGGCGGTATTTTGTCACATAAAAAGAGCTGCGTCACACTCAATTACCCGTATAAACTACTGATGTATATTAGCGTCACTATTAGTCGAAAGAACATTTTCTTCTTCAGTCCAGAATATATAGGGCAGAGGCTGCACACAAAAAACACACACACGTCTCTAAACACAGCTCTAAAACAACGGTGTACGTGAAACTCATGTGTGCCAAGTTCTCAGTTCTGTCAAAGTACAATGTTTTAAATTTTCTTCTCGTTGATAGAAAATTTAAGGGCCAGGATATTGAATCTTCTTTAACGGTCGACTGGGGAATTTTCTGTAGCTGACCACTGTATCTTCACACTCCACAACTGGCAATTGTTTCCGCTATAACGACACGTATCCCACTTGAACAGCAAGCACACTAGCATGCATACTGCAGAATTCTAGCAGCAGATATAATGGGCCATGGTGCTTCCAAACTTCATGCATAAATAACGCAAATGAATATAAAATAAATCAGGCATGATTTTGCCATTTATACCGGATATATCTCTTTCTGTCCTTCTTGATACGTAGGTCTGCTGGCGCAACAACAAAAAGTCAGCTATCTATAAAATGTTTCATAATTAAATTGCATGTCAACCTCAATGGCCCAAGATTGAATGTGTAGAACATTGTTACTATTGAATATTTTGACAATTTGAATCGACATTGGGCCACTCACCATTAAGTTCAATGAGGATTTAAGTCGTTAGTGGGCTTTAGAAGTTCAACCATTTCTGCTTAGAATGAAAATAAATGCACTTTGATGCATCTAAACCATGTTTTCGGAACAGTTAAAAAAGCAACATTTTTTCTTCCACTACGATTCAGTGTCGAGGTTAAAAATGGCGTCTGTAATTGCCTTCCTAACAGCCCAGCTGCGTAGAAAAATGTAATTCCTTATGCCTCATGAAGGAAACAAATTCATTTTCCAAAACTTTGTTTCCGGAAGGGCTCAAAGACATCGCACAGCATGCCACATTTATTACATTAAACTTTCATCTAGTCCTTAGTGTGATTACCTGCCATTCAAGCGTCACGTTTAGCCTACGTGAATCTGTATATGCGTTTATATTGTCTCAAATAAAGGGAAAATATTTCACGTCACTAAATTCGTGATTTGCAGCCTGGTTCTTACAAGACCTTGGAGACGGTCTCTGCTTTGAATCAGTAACACATTTACGTGTTCGTACTACGTTTCTCTTCGACATTTTATCTCATAAACCACACTTCATTCCCAGAACACAAAACCTTGCCTGTCATTTCACCTAAATAATATTTATAAATGAAGTTGTATCTCACAGAAAACAGACTGCTCTCCATTATAAAACAAGCTATTAATGCTGTTTACAAATATAATCACTATTTACTCTGAATCATAAGAATCGAGCAACGTCATTATTTGCGAAAAATGCGGAGATTTTTCATGACAAAGCAGATGGCTGTCCTAAACATAATAAGCATTATGTTCTAAATGGATAAAGTTCGTCTTAACACAAAACGTTAGTGTAATGCGTGTTCTCATTTTTAGTTTAGCATTTTTTTTGACCGGATTTACGTGGTGGTGCAGTTGGTTGAGGCGCTGGGCTACAAGCTATAGGGCAATTGGGATATTTCATTTACTTAATCCTTCCAGCCGCACTATGACCCTGGGTTCGACTCAGCCTCTAACACAAATGAGTAAGCAGGGATATCTCATGGGGGTAAAAGCGGCCGTGCATAAGACTGATAACCTTACAGCCATCATATGCTGATTGTCTAAGAATTCTGAGACCCAACCTCCTGGAGCCCTAAGGGCCTGTGCAGGCCCGTAACGGGATAGCTTTACCATTATCTTTCTTTCGATTGAGTGATTTCTGGTTCCTAGCCAAATAAACGTAGTTGTTTCAGTTTCGTATATTTCAGTGTTGATACATCGAAAATAAACTGTAAGCAGGCTTGTGATAAAACCTTATTAAGAGATTCGAGTGGCCTATTTCAAGATAATCTGGAAATGGCCTGGAAACACTGAAGAAAACTACAAAAAAAATACTCGGCTGGGATGGAAAATAACTTGAGAAAATCGAATCGGACATCTCACCATAAGTCTAAAAACGTTACCTTACACTATTACTGCTTCTGAAACTCATGCTCGTTGCAGAACTTAATAACAAACAAATGGTGAACACGAAGTAGCTGATGCAGTGTCCACAAACTCAACGAAGTTAACGACATTTTATCCACCTAACATATATTTCAATGAGTACCATACATGTATAGCTGCTGTAATAAACAAATGAGTCCCTGAAGATGAACTGTAACATAGTTCGAAACATGTTGGACTATTTTAATATAAACTGTATTAAATAACAGATAATAAAGAGTGTAAATTTGTCGGATCACGATTTTATGTAATCAAGAAAATGTACGGTACAAATAACATAAAAACTGCATACTGTCATTTTGGATATGACGTCACGTAATTTCGTAAACACGTACCAGCGTTTCGGAGAAAAGTTTGGCCTTCGTCTACAAGTGAAAAGACACCGTCTCTCCCAGTTCATGAAGATGAAGGCAGCATGTGCATCCGAAATATTATCTACCAAATAAGAAGGCACCACACCCAAACAGGCAATTACGACTATAGTCACGGCAGTGAAAACTTCAAACCTGACAGTAATTTGTCATAAAATCAGGCGATGACACAACATTTCTGCAACATAAACTCCTGCAGTAACATAATGTCCGTAATCTTAAAACCAAAGGCTTAACAGTTTTCAATCTCTACAGCGTATAAAGAAACACACTGATATGTTAAGTCCCCAGAGTCAGATCCAAACAGAATCGAACCGTAAGAGGAGCCTCAGAGTGGGAGTCGGAGTACAAAATGTTTAAAACTATTTCACACTTTATAGACTTCGAGGGATTTTTTTACATCCTTTTGGAAAATTGCCTTGGATCCAATTTCATTCCATTACGTGCAGGGATATTTTGTGTAACGGGTACAGGGGAAACAGAATACGTTCACAAGGGGCCTTTTCACGAAATTGGGTGACAAAATCCACACACCAAAGTCTCAAGTTTCAAATTATTTTCGTGTGATCCCTTACATTTTCTGTTCTTCTTTATCTTACATTGCTATATAGATTTAGTTGAAAGTAACAGAACAAAATGCTGCATTTTATGTTATTTTTGTTAGCTATAGCTTTATACTTATACAAATGGACATTTTGAAAGCAGCAATTTCTAATTTAATATTCCATATTTAAGAGAACGAAAGCAGAATCTCTGAAGAACACAGCATCATGAGAAGCCTAATAATTTTTCTCTTCAACAAATAGCATTATGCTGCTCAAATCAAGGAGGATGAGACGAGCCGCCCGCCGATTTTGAGGAGGGCATTTTATCATTTACTTAACTCCCCCCCTCCTCCCAAAGGAATCTGTTGGCATGAGATCGGCTAAATGAGGACGATAAAAGCCGGAATTCTTCTACCCAATATTTATTCCGAAAGTTGGCATTAAACAGCCTTGTGGGATGATCAGTCATATGTCAGCGCATGTATCAAGGCGAAGAGAAGCAAAATTTTGTAGTAACATGTCGAAACACAACACCTTTTTTATGCGTTCTTCTGATATACAGGTATTTGAGAGCACAAAGCAACATTTAGATTGCAGATGGACGTAGGCTATGTCAAATTACTATGGGACACTCAAAGTATGAGAAGTAATAGTCAGAATAGCTCAGTGGGTAGAGTAATTCTACAGACTGAACGACAGATAAAACCTGTTTCAATTTTTGGAACGGACAAGTGTGCAGGCCGGCTCTGGGTCCACCCACCTTTCTGTTTAATGGTACCGGGCACCTATCTCATGGGGAAATGAAGCCAAATGCTCAACTCCATCTAGTGCTAAAGTTAAGAATGCTTGCAGCTATACCTCCACTCCCACATGCGCCTTCATGGCTTGGAGATTAATGCCACACAGGGAACCCTTACCATTTGCACGTTATTAACTATAAGTTAAGTTATTTCTAGGCTATAATTAATTTTAATCGTCTGTGTTAATGAGGTTGATTTGTTCCTTAACTTGAAATAGTGACATTTAATGAAATATTATTATAATTTTATAGTGTTAATTCATTTAGGGATCGACTGCCTGTATTTAATAAAACACAACCTTACAAATGTTCCGACAAATTACAATAATCGTATTGTGGATTAGAGTAGCTGATTCAAACTAGACTGTCAAAATTAATAACAGACTACAAAATGACCCTAAATAAACGTCGCACTTGATAGACTGTAGTCAAATAATCTGCGGCCCATAGAGTCCTAGACTACGTAAAGACATCAAACAACTCGATTCCAGGAGGAACATTTGCGACTTGTATGCGCTCTTCCCGATTCGAATGTCTGCCTGGTCAATGACCATCCTGACAGAGGTGTCTCGCCGCTTTCCCTAGTCCCTCAAGGCAGGTGACGGCTTAGTTCCTTAAATTAGGCCACGGCCGCAACGTTCCACGTCCTATCCAATTAATTTCCTCGGTATATACTCTCAGTTACATTTTTTATTCCTGCCTCTTCTACCTACTCGTTGTAGGCGCACAGAGTTACTGTTGCACCTGATCAAACTCAGTGATTCTTCTGGACGAGGAATCGCCATGTCGCAGAATTCTTACCTGACAACACACAGCACCACTCACAAGAGACAGACATCCATGCCAACAGAGGGATTCAAACCCGCAGTCCCAGCAAGCGAGCAGCCGCAGACCCACGCTTTAGACCGCGCGGCCACTGGGATCGGCATTCTGAGTTACTGACTTCGTTTTAAATAAACTAACGCTTCACGTGGCTGTTACTGCCAATAGCATTACCACACAAACTCAAATAAACCGCCTATGTTGTCCCAAACTGAGTTTAAAGCAGGCTACATACTTATTTTGTACAAAAACGAAACGAGAACAATTTCAGACATACCATACCGGGCCGTATTCTCCGAGTTTATGCGAACATGTGAACTGGTAATTTTTCTACAAACACAGTTGCTAATTGTAACTAAGCAACAGCTGTGTGCTAATTCGGAAATTATATACCGAGGTAATAGTATTCACGTCAACAAGTACATGTAAGTTTAAAGCTGTCCCAGCGCAAGACATGGAAGCACACGGAGCAAATAGGGTTATAGTTCCGCGCATTCTTAATGTCGGCACTAGGCGGAGCAGAGTGGTTAGTTTCACGCTTAGCCTTGTGAAAAGAGCCCACATATTCATCGGACGTCAAGGTGGGTAGGCCACAAAGCAGGTTTGGAAGCATTGGAGAACACAAGAATCTCTGGTCTCCACCAGGGGATCGAAACCCGATGCCTCAGTCATCGAGGTCGTAGTCACTTTACCGACCGAGCTATCCCAGTTCCTGTCAACAATTTACGCGCAGGAGAAATTTCACCTCAAAATTTTGCAAAGTAAAGATGCATTTATGTCATGTTTATCTGGTATAATGTTGGCAATGGTATAGAAAGTGTCACCACTGTTGTGTGGCTCCTGTATTACGTTATCCTTTCTTAGTTTTGTAAGGACTTATCGACGTAGAATCCGCAGTTCTAAATTATTGTTCAGGGACACATAAAAATAAGTTGAACGGTCTTACTGGCCTCCTGATAGTCTTAATAGGTTTTCTTATAAACAACCCCTTTCTAAGACTACCCACATAACTTCAACGTTCTCCTTTAACGTAAATTTTGTTTGAATGAAAGAGGGAGGGGGTTGTAGGAGTGCATCAAATTTTATGGAAAACTGGAATTTTTAACTTTCGATATTATCTTCCGATTCAGTTTCCATGTTGTAATAGGAGCCTGGACAGCTCAGTGTATCAACTAGGCTTAGGGCTGAACGGCTGACGGATCGTGTTTCGATTTACGACAAAGGCAAGACATTTTGCTCTTCTACAAAACGACCAGACCTGCTCTGGAACCCAAACAACATTTTTTTTATCATCGGGTACCGCGGGCTTTTCCCGGGAGTAAACCGGCCGATGCGTGAAGCTGATTAATCACCCACCTCACCTTAAAAAGAGCTGACACAAAATGCAGTGTTAAAGTTAAAGAAGGGTAAAATTTTCCCTATGCATACCCTGAAGATATATGGGCATTGGAGGTATAGCACCACTTATTCTTAATCTCTGCACTAGATGGAGGTGAGTGGTAAGTTTCACGCCGCGGCCGCTTTACCACGAGGGAGAAAGGCACAGGTCAAATTTATTCTGGATTATGAAGCCGTGTAGCCCTGTAAGTGGACGCTGACCTTTCGAAGGAAAACACTGCAGACTTTTTTTTTTTCTTTAATATGTCGTAACTCAGAAGACCATAATAGGAACTACGGGCAAAACATGCTGCAAGTACTCAGTATGGAAATTGGATGACACGACTTTGTTTGAGACGTGCTGAGGAGAATATTTGAATCAAACATTGTGCCGGGTTTATGAAGTTTCATAATTTACACTTTTCGATACCTTTATAATTAGTGTGACGAAATCAGAGATGGGTAATACTAGTAGCAAATATTGGGAAGATGAAAAATATATAGAAACTGTTATTCGGAACAAACGGAAAAGACTGACTACGGGCACGAATTGGGACGATAATATTAAAATGGATCTGAAAGAATAGCGCGTGAGGGTGTGGACTAGATTCAACTGGCACAAATGGATCCACATCTAGGCTTTCCAAGTGGTCTATTTCTTCAGGTTTTCGAATTAAAATTATGTATACATTTCTCATCTCCCTCATACGTGACGCACCATCGTATCCATACTTTGCAACAGATTTGTATCTTAAATAAATTAATTATAAAATTAAATAATGAATCCAAAAACGCGTACGTAGTGACTGAAATGCTCGTAGAAAATATGAGTGCAATAAGTGAAGAGCTACATATTTTCACTCATTATTATTATGACCGGCAGAATCATACGATTTCCTCCTACCGAATTTATTTACCGAAAGAAGTGCGTGATTTCTGTTTTGAGTTAATATAACTGTAAGCTGATTCCTCCATTCCCTAAAATGAAACTTGGTATATAAAGACATCAACTTTTATGTGTGTACTGAAGCCTGGAACATGCAGCACTTCATTCGAAATCTGCAGCATGATGTGCGGCTTACTGCAGGAATTGGGAAACAAGGAGAAACAGTAAATCACAACGACAGACGCAACATAAGTCGCTATGTGCGCCAATAACTTTGATCGTGCGTTCCCTTCCGTACGTATGAAATACAAATATGGGCTCACAATATCGTATGTTCAAAGAAAAACTTCCCTGCAAAAAAAGCACTATCGAGGGAAATAAAGTTTCAAAGCATGAAAAATGTGTGTTGAAAGGAAAAGAAACACGGTAGGATTCCTGTGGGTCTTCTCTACTCGATTGGACGTAAGTTTCGAATAGCAATGACAAATATACAGCGGCCATATTGTTTTACAAGAAATAAAACCGGGATAGAAATGGAAGGAGAAAGATGACATCCATTTTTATTGCGACATGGGAACAGAGATTCTAAGGCAACGTCTTATTCGCAAGAAAGAAGGGAATTTGTTGGTGGTTTTCAGAATACATTCTTCTAGTCATCTGCGGTAAAGCGACAAGCAGGGCCGTTTAAAGGAAAACTGCGACGGCTGATTTCCTGTAGGAGCAGCAGTGAATTTCATTTAACATCGCTTTCAAGGAAATGTAGAGGCGTGATTGCTTAGTCGGGGTTCAATTGCCGATTGTTCATCCCGAATGTAAGTTTAAAGAAAGCAATTACATTTTAGAGAAAACAGAAAAACTTTCATCTGAAATACTCAACAACCTACTTAAAATATAAGCGTTTTCCTATAAGCTAACAGCCAAATCTCAAAGTTAATAGCAATACGGGAACAAATGTGTATTTCCTTAATTATAAGTACTCGTGGTTAACCATTTAAAGCCCAGTGAGAACTACGTGTATCACCAGGTTTAACATTAAAACGTTCTGCATTTTCCCACATAGTGTATTTATTTTGTTATGATTCTTAGAAGAAACAGTGACTATTTCCTCAGACAGAATAAACTGCTTTCTTTGTAATAAAGATGTTAAGTGTTTTCTGTGAGACAAAGACTGAATCTTCACATTTTTCACAAAATTCGTGTTCCAGAGCATCCTTTTAACAGAACTGCTTCTTCTGCCGATATATAGAATACAGGCTTGCGCCTGTAAGCTTACAGGGCATAACAGTTGGAAATAATTATTTACTTTATTTAGACGAATCAAAGTTAATTCTGAATGTACCGATAGAGAATGTAGGTGTTAGGAGGGAAGTCAGCAGCATCTGGTAGTTAACATTTCATTATGGTAGGAGGGAAGAAGTAGAGGTTAGCATAGGATAGGAGATGCTGCATGTTAGTACAACGGAGACTTTAGTTTGTGACACATTTGTCAATGTCAAATTTAATGGAGTATTGGAGTTTGTTAGGTCAGTCAAAATTCGAGGGTTTGACACTTTTTCGAGATGTAAATCACGAGGGGGTGGATACCGCGTTAGTAACGGTAGCACATTAAAATTATCCGGTAGAAAAGGGAATCTCAAACGGATGACGAAAGAGACAAATATGTCTGTACTTACATTAAAAAAACACGCACTTTCATTATTCAGACAACAGTGGTTATTATACGTATTAAACGAACTGACACATATTTGTGGCAGTACCTGTCACCCAAACACTAATTGAATAAAAATATTCCTTAGTTTACGAAGGTTAATTTACCTACCTCGAAGCAGAATGCTTTCATACGTACATTTTTATGTACTCTTTAAACATGCATGGAATTAATTTTATTTCTTCTCAGTACAAGAAAAACTGGTGTGATCTTTGGATAATTGGTTGGCTGAAGCAAGAAAAAGCATTCGTCGTGTGCAAGAAAGCTTTCCACTACTACAAAACAGAAGGACAACCACAGAAAGAGAAGGATCCAGCTGGTGATGTAGACATTTGTGGGGAAGATGTTATCCTTTGCAGCCAACAATGTAACTGATCCCTCCGTCATTTAGATTAGCGACCGGACAGGACCCTAACTCTCACAAGGGGTATACAAACTGGCTTATTGTAGGTAAAGTTGTTGACATCTCACCTTTCAATAGAGATAACTAGTAAGTTGCCTCCGGCTCTAACGCTTCTAGTTTGTACTCGGGAGATGCCCAGTTCGAATCGCGGCAGAAACAGAAAAATTTATTTTCAGTTTGTCGTGGTTTAAGTTATACCACTGTGCAGTCTGATAGGTGGTTGCCAGTGTTTCGTAAGAACACACTACCTCCATCATCAGGGCCGGTAGTCACATACCAGACAACACGGTGTCGTAACCCAGAACACAGATATGAGTCCTCACGGCAGTGAACACTCACATGTCATAAAGTGTGTTGTTGCGATGAGACTACGAAGCTCGCGTTGTAGCTATTACTTGTATATCTAAGAACTCGTTCCCAGTGCTGATTCCAAATAGCCTATCTAATCTCGGATTCGTGTAGGGCCTAAAATCTTTTAAATTTCGTGTCAAATTCCAAATTTCAAACTCGTAAGTATGCGCGTTACCATTCTTGTCTGAGATGAGGTTCTCATAGCGATTAATATTACAATTTCTAGGATTTGACACCGCACAGTCTGGTACTTCAATACCAAGTCCTGACCACAATTCATGCGGGCAATCGACGGCTTCCCACCGCGGAAGCTCGGGTTAGAAGACATCTGAGATTTCTGATGGAAAATGTGGCACTGGATCAAGTTTTTCCACAAGCATTTCGGGTTTCCTTTGTCAGTTCTCATGTACGACTACTCCACATATATTCATCTAACATCCGAGGTTGACATATAGGCCCATTCGTAGCCGCAGTACCAAGGGACTCACTCGCCCCACCCTACAAATCAAGATATAAATAAGCACCAACTTTCGGAGGGAGCTGCCGCCTCCTTATTCGGAATTCTTTTGACGATATGAGGCTACATTATGTTGAAATATCAATCCCCCATATAACAGACGAATTAATACGCTGCGCTTTGGAATGAAAATTAAGAGGGTTAAACCAAATTACTTAGAGAGAAATCGCTCTCGGTCCACCACAAATCCTACGCGGACTGCCCTAGAAGAGAACTCGGATCTAGAAGGTGAGCGGCCGGCGACTAACCGCCAGATCCACTTCACGAACTGCTCAGTCAGCACTTGTCTGAAGAACAATAAGAAGAGTTTGTTGCAACCTCACAGGCTAAATGTAGACGAAAACAAAACCAGCTCCCTCAAGGAAAGTAGCACGACAAACAGTACAACCATAATTTGGAACTAAAGCATCTATCTTCCTTTTTTTACCTTAATTCCATTGTTTTATTTATCTGCCTTGCATGCCATATTAAGTATGTTTTGTCTTACACATCCATTTTTCGCTGCTAAGTGCTAACACACAGCAAATCAATTAACACGTGTTCTGTTTCACGTTGTATTCACCGTGCATCTTGTTAAACAATTAAAAGTTTTATTAGACCAACATATGCACTAATTCTAGTCACAACGCAACCAGCCGGTGCAGGACACAACGCACAACTCGTAACAACATAACACAGGAAAACTACAACATCCTTGTGATAACAGCATACAAGACCGGACTGCCACTAATTTATAATTATATATAACAGCAAATATGTAATTTTAACTTTCACATTATTATCACCGTGCATCTTCACAATCGAATAAAACTAAATTAAAGCAACTGATGCACAAATTGAGCCACCTTTATATAATAGACACGTTACAATAAAGGTGGCTCAATTTGTGCATCAGTTGGTTTAATTTAGTTTTATTTGATATGTAAGTTTAACCTTTTATGTAAACACATTCCCTACAATTTACAGCTGAAAGAAACAATACCTAAATCCATTTGGAACTAAGATTTATTTTACTTTTATGTGGATGTACTTTTTTTAAAATTGAACAACAGATGTAAAGTCTGTGTAAAAAACTTTGACCCCCTGAAGATGGCCTGTTATAGGCCGAAACATATGTAGGGGGTGATTGACTTGGTTATAAGAATATAGTGCATATGTTGGTCTAATAAAACTTTTAACGTGTTCTGTTATTTAGTTCTCAAAATTAGTTTTGGACTTTACTAGGGTCTGACCCTTTCGAGTCACCATAATTATTTTCTTGATGTTAATTTTACCAGTTTTAATGCTGAGCACAGTATACGTCTTTTAAAAACCTGACCCACCTCGGATTTATTTGGTATTTGTGGAGGTCATTGAAAAAAAGTGTCGCGCCATTCCAGCCATAGCATGGGGATATGCTAATAGCATCAGATTCCTTCTGAAAGACATAAATTTGTAATTAAAAGCAGAAATGTCCTTTCGTCACTAGATAGATTTCCATATAAGCAAAGAATCCAAGGAATTAACAAACATATAAGCCTATAATAAAAGAATTCTTACAGTGCGTTTCGAATATTCTTGTCTAGATGTACTGTAGTTAGGAACGACTGTAATGACCTCTTTAGATAAAGGAAAGAACTTCATTAGAACAGTGACTCGGAACTCAACAGACACTTTCTTCTAGTACCTCCGCTCATTTCCCTTCCCTTATTGTGTGTCCAATCCAATTCCTCACTACGCCAGTTAAACAGCCGACTGAATTATCAACCCACCATTACAAACTCAAATTTTTTCAATGCTTGCCATCTGGCATACAGTCCATGCATGTTTGTATACTGTGGCACCCCTGTTTCGTCCTGCAAACACAAACAAGCAATCAAAACATTTAACAAATGAGCATCGTGATGCGAGGCGAAGTATAAAAGAAAACGTCATTGTCATTGTGGCATTTTTGGTACAGGATCTGTAGGATCAGTGAGGGGAGAGGCAGGATTGATGGCAGAGAGCACTGAACAATATAATCATTACACTAATCTCCTGACAGCCGTGAGCTGTGCTCAGACCCGTAGTCCTCACCTGCGCAGTTCCACCTCAGCATCAGGCAGGTAATTGTTCTGTGCAGGGCGGTAATGAAACTGAAGCTGCGGGTCAGCGAATTGACAACGATTTCGTTATTTGCGTTTTTCCTCTTTATTACTGTCATTCTTTCTATCTGCATTTCTTCTTCACTGTCGTCTTTGTTTCTCAGTTTGCTACAGTAAAATCTAATAGCTGGGCGTCAGAGGAATAGATGTTCGATTCCTGGCAAGGGAAGATATTTTTCTTGTCGCCACAGTGTCAAAACCGTCTCTGGAGCCCGCCAGTCTATTGTCGGAAGTACACCGGATGCTTTTCCCTTAGAGCTAGGAGTCAGGGGCTTGAAACTGATCACTAACCTCCATCCAGCGCAAATGTAATGAATGCGTGAAGCTATATATGCTTTCCTCCATTCGTTTTCAAAATGTGGTCATTAATCAATAACAGAGACATTCTTTTCCCTAAAATTTATTCTTTCCTCTCATCTTCTTACCTTCTGAGATCTTTCTACTTTTCTTTCGATAGGGGTCTCAGGATTTTCTGTACCATAGGGCCATCTAATGGTGGATCCCGCACGAATGTGAGGGTATATGTATTATAAATTTAGGTTTAATGTCATAAATTTGGAATTTTGCTGTACCAATCAAATTGAGACTTAATTTACTCTTACTAAAAGTAAACTCGAGCTTCATTCATTTTTTAGAAAAGCAGTTCGTCATACACAGTATTTGGCATGTGGAAAAGATAATGTCTACACCCCATTACAGTCTAAACCTTTTATTTGAAACATTATTCGATAAAAAAAACTCACTTAACAAAGCAAGTCAGGCTCTTGAATTTGTTTTCGTTTCACAGCGGAATACCACGGGACGGAAGGCATACTAATTTAAAAATATAAAATAAATTCCTAGTTTCTGATCTTTCATGCGTCACGAGTTTAGGTAACGACAGAAAATTCCACGTATTTCACTGTCAAAATTAGTAGTGTGGAAAGAATCTGAACATTCCTAACCTCAACTGGCTGGTGACGCGAGAGACAAAATGGAAGCAGAGATGTGTATCTTGGCGACTAGAGCGACAACTTGCGGCACGTTATGTCATTGGCAACAGGGCCACAATTACGTGAAGAAAGTGACAACAATTATCGCATAAATCTACAAGTTTGCATCAAAGTAGGCTCACAATTTCATCCCTTCTAATGGGCTTAAAATTCTTACTCTTTGTTAATCGAAAAGAATGCGATGTTTATGGTTCCATAATTTGCTTCGAGAATGTGTACAGATTAAAGGACTTGATGAGGCACTGATTTTATAAAACTCATTACGAGACCGCCTTTAAGACCATTGTACAACAGTCTTTTAACGATTATTAACAACGCTATGTCCTTTAGGCTGCCCGCTGTAATAACCATAAACTGCAAATGACTGGATCAAGTTCAGCATACAAAGTTGTTAGCCGGACCAAAGTAACTTAAACGCACGCCAACGAAGGGATTATGCGTCGTCCGTGGTGAATTTTCAGGTCCCTCTGCCCCCTTTACAGGCATCGTTAATAATTAATGAATTCTGAAGTAAGTTTAGAACTTCGACGGAGAATGCTAATCAGTCTGATGTCGAGTTTGGCTCCGAAGTTGACAGTAGTGTCCTTGACGTTAATTCGGAGTTGACATACTGGCAGAAGCGCTAGCGTGTGTGCTTGTATGTCGAAGAACTATTTCATCTGGGTTAACTCTTCCAACGCTAGATCGAGATATTTCGGCATGAATCTTGCGCTTAATTCTTCGGTATGCGGCCTTATGAATGACAGGCCAGGAAAACAATTCTCGAAAGTTTGTGAGATAGCAAACAACAATGTTTGTAAATATCAGCTACAACCTCTTTTTAAAATGTTTTATAATGTGAATGAGAAACAGTAGCACTTATATTTGTTATTTGTAGGCCTACAAGCTTACGTCGATACAAAAGTATCACACATAAGAATATTCAATTGACGAGATAAAAATAAGAACGTACGTCCTAAGTCCTTTCAAAGCATTCAACAAGGGATATCGTAAGTCTTATGATATCCCTTGTTGAATGCTTTGAAACACCAGTCTCAGAGAGCTGCTTCAAATAAAGCATTTTCAAAGACCGTACACAAAACTAATATTGCCTAAGAACATAAAGATTATTCATGCTCTAAATCCGTGCATGCAAGGAGTTAATTTCGCTCATCAAACAGTGAAACTCTTTTGCTACTTAAAGTGAAAGAGATAGAGTTTAGGCATGTTAAACAAGTGAAGAAAAATGAACTCGTAATTCCAGCTCCAATACCGGCCGGTCTCACCAACCTGCGTTTCGGATTATCGAAAAACCTGTAGCCCCCCCAGTGGCGCAACAGCTCCTCTCATTATCGAGGCTACACGATCACACTCAGACACACCACACTCGGTAGGACTCCTCTGGACGAGGGACCAGCTCGTCGCAGAGACCTCTACCTGACAACACACAACACTCAATAAAGACAGACATCCATGCCCCCGGAGGGATTCGAACCCACAATCCCAGCAAGCGAGCAGCCGCAGACCCACGCCTTAGACCGCATGGACACTGGGATCGGCACCTGTAGGAATACTGACCTTAAATGATACAGGTACAAAATAAGCCAACGTGGCAATGAAAATAGAAGACGTAGGTGCACTGAAATTAATTAATTTTGTGTCATAGACTATGTAACAAGAATTTATGATCGGTTAGTGATAACTCGTAGGAGGTTGAAGAAGAATGAAGAGGGAAGTGACAGCTCCTGTCTACAGCATTAATCAAGAAACATTAGCTACATTTACCGAATAATTAAAGTTTTTCTGCGAAGGATCTTGATCTACACGGATGATAAGTAGGTACATTTTTGCATTAAGATCTGTCTTTCTCTATTAGAAATTGTGGTATCAGAACTACTGATGTAACTTCAATATATTCATAAAAGTAGACAAAACTACCGCACATATCTCGGAAGATCCTCCGTATCAGTAAGCATGCCATGTATGTCGCCAATAGACCGACAGACGGACAAAGAAATCTAACGCGTTAATGAATAAAAGAATGAATGATTGAATGAATGAGTGAGTGAATGCATAAATAAACAAATAAATAAAAAAATACATAAACTGCACAGTGAGTTTTCTTCACAGCACAGCCGTGAAGAGAATGTGTGCGACATGGATCGGTCCGACTCAATGGGAGGCGCGTCCGACTCTTCCGCCTGCGTCCGCGATTGCTAAAAGGAACTCGTTACAGATTGGGTGTGTTTGCAAATAATGTGCCAGAAGAATATTTGGACGTGCAGGAGGACGTGGAGAGTTGTATAATGAAGAACTTCGTAATATGCACTCTTCAATGAACACTAACAGCACGATAAAACAGAGGGAGTGAGATGGGCTGGAAGTGCAGTACGCAAGGGAAAGACATGAAATTAATAGGCACGCAGAATTTTATTTAATAAACCTGAGGGCCAAGACCACGTGGAAGGCCTAGGCTTTGAAGAGGATAACATTAAAACATACTGTACATAAATAGGTAGTGACGTGGACCACTGGGGGCATTTTGTGAATACGGTAATGAACCTTCAAGGTTCACAAAAAGTGAGAAACTTGCTGACCTGTTAAGCGGTAATTAGCTTCTCAGGTAGGGGTCGGCTTCATCGCGTACGTTAACCCAAAGTAAGTACTGAGAGAAAATTAAAACAAATTAATAAATGTTACAATAAACATGGTAGACAATTAGATATGAAAATATGAATTGTGATACAAGTCTGTTTGGATGGCTTTAGACCACAAGCCATGTAACAAGCAGTAAGAACACAAGTGTTTCCTGCTGATGACTGTTAAAATAAATACGACCAACGTTTTATTGTTTTATTACTCTAGAAGAAAGCAACAACTTCTACCACTACAAAAATAAAAAGTAAACAAGAGGACGAAACAAGAGAGAGAGGACAAAATAAAAGAGCAGAGATAAAAGGCATGTTGCCACATTGTTGGGAGTAATTTATAGTTCTAAATATTAGGCTAACAAGAATCGTGTAGGTAAATCATTGAGGGTGGGAGCAGGACGGAAGAAGGGGCGGGCGAAACACTGACTACAAGTAAAAGAAAGGTACCACAATGAAAAATTTGTTATAACAAACTCCTTTCACTTACGATGACTAAGTGTAATGGTCCAATGGGCTCATATTACTCGTAATTTTAATATTAGTTTAGCTTAACCGTAATATTCCTGGAGCAGGGATGGGAAATGCAGCTTCTGGCAATGCTCACACATTGTTAATAATATGTCCTGTCACTAGCACGCTTGGCTTTCCTCTACATACTGCAGACAATGTAGGACTAACAACTCCATATAACAGAAATTTTTAGAAGCTGATAGTCGCTCAGTTGGCCAATAAATTCCGCGTGTCTTCTGGAAACCAAACTTGAATTACGGAATTTCGAAAATACTCAAATATCAAATTTCATAAAAATCCTTTCAGTGGGAGCCGAGTTGTTCCATGCGGACGGACAGACGGACAGACATGACGAAGCTCATAGTCGCTTCTAGCAATTTTACGAAAGCGCCTAAAAGAGGCTACATGGAATCTGTATTTCACTTTAGATTTGATAAGAACAAGTAAAGAAATTGTATATTGTTCATTCCATGTACTGTCAATAACCAATTCACAACACACAGATCAACAAAATACACAATACTGTTCCTTAGATGTTTATATTACAATATCACATTAACATTCCCACATAAAATCAAATCAAAGCAACACCTCATATAAAAAGTAGCAAATTTGCATACAGAAAAAAGGTGTAAAAAAGTTAAACTTTTTTACAAACAGTTAAAATGTAGGCAGTTTCTTGTAGTATAGTTGTATAAATGTAGAATCCTAGTATACTGGAAATTAATGTTAAAAACATTAAATTAAAATGTAAACATGAATAAACATTTAAAATATATAAATGTACAATGTGCATAAAAACAAGAATTGTAGAATGATAGTAGGAATGTTAATGGGATGCTGTAATATAAAAATCTAAGGAACAGTATTTTGCAATTTGTTGGTCTGTTGTATATTAAATTACGAAATATTATAGTTAGCCATTTGGAATTTAATATGGAGAATAGCGAAAAGAAGATGAAAAGCAGCTATATCCAAAGGAATATTGACAACAGTTAAGGTCTTCGTCAATGCTATTTAAAAGAGTTACGTGCATTCACAATGCCAAGGTGCAAGGAACAAGTGTGAAGGCTTCCGTATATTCCGATATGGATTACTTCTTACCAGCTTTGTTAAACATGATATTGGCTGGAAGAAACGATAACTGGTAGCAGACAAAATACTACATAATACTACATAAAACCAGTACAATAAATTGAGTCACCCAAAAATTAACTGTATAAGGATTACGTCATCATATTCCCATTTCTTGGTATTGATATAAATCGTGACCCTGAGCCACAGTGCCTAATCACACGTGCTATAATTTACAGCCAGGCGGGCTGTCATGTGAATGTGTCGTAACACAACAAACGCGACACATCTCACTGGTTACAATTTACTCCGGGAAGGGGAAGGGCTTGAAAGTGCACAGTTGCTTCATTGGTCAAGAAATTCTTTGCTGTTGTATTTGAAGCTTCACTACAATGTCAACAGAGGTTTGTCAATAGACCCTACACTTAAGCGGCTCCATCCATTTCATAACTCACAGAGGGCTTCTGAGAGTTCCAATTTAACATAATCTTCCATTTTATCCCAATATCCTCAAAGTATGTTTTTCCCTTGAAATTTTCAGACAAATATTTTGTATAACATCTCAAAGCGTATGCTACATGCCTTGCCCATCTCATACTTTTTAATAGGTTTGACAAGGTTAGGCGAGAATCAAGTTGACTTCCACACATTTTTCTTAAAATTGTAACAAAGGATAGAGCCATGAATGCACACAACGTAAGAGGTGTAGAAGTAAATTTACATGAATTTCAAACTTCGGCATAACATAGCCGCGACAGGCCAGGTTTAACATAAAATTACATTTCAGTACCTTCAATTCAGGATGCTAAGTTTCCGGTACCCTTATAGCATGTTCTGAACGATCACGTATCCACTGACACAAAACCAAGTTTCACTGCTAAGAGAACGGGTGTGGAGTCCACTTCTCCTGCACGCACCCCACGAAGGTACCAGTGCACCAATTCAGGCTTGCTATTTTGTCATTATGTATAATTACTTACGAGAGAGCAGAATGTGGTAGCTAAACGGCAGGGTAAGGTGACCTTAAGTCTGTATGGCAGTGTCTACCTGACATAAAACTCCAGATCGTATTTCTAGGTAGCAGCAGTAAATACAGCACGTGTTTTTCTTTCAAGTTTAGTGCCTTGGTATAAATGTAATTGTGTTTCCAGAAAATTTAAAGCTAATACCGTACATATTTAGTCGAATCTCAACTTCAAATTGTCCCTCAATGGCAATACCAGACATGGGCTTTAGGCTACACTAAGAACTTTTCGCGTGATGGCAGGCAGCGCAGCAATCGCCGCTGTTCCATTTTGCCGTGAGTGGAGGTCCACGCGTTTTTGTTCAAAACAAAGAAGTTGCTATTACATTTTGTACTCACCGTATTTCAAGGGGTGTTGAAAATGGTTTAGTTCGTCTTGCAGGCACGCGCCACTTCTGGCAAACACTCGTTCATTACACGTACAAATACGGCTGATACGATTGAAAACACTTAATACTGAACGCTTTCTTGCAGTTCTTCAGTCAGGGGATTATACTCGTAACTATAAAACGTGTTCTTTAATATGTTCCACAAATAAAAGTCTTTCGACTTCAGATCCGGCGCAGGAGACCTCAGTCCCTTACATATTATTGTCACCAAAACACTCCATAAATCACACATATAACTCTTTGTGGTGTGAGCCGTTGCACTCTATTTCTGAATACAAGCAGACTCTATCGTAATCGGATAGGTGTTCAAAAACTCAGTCATAGTGTGTATTACATATCGGTGTGAATTCATTGTCTCAGAAAAATGGGCTGAATAATCCAGTCCTACTCATAGCATCCCCTCACATAAACATTTATATAGGGAGTCCAACCCTTTTATGGCAAAAGCCACATCCGTTAATCTGGACTGGTGCTCGGGCCGTAAGTGAAAAACTAACAATAAGCGGCATACCGAACCGCCTAAATTATTTTGTAGCTTTTATAGTATAAACACAATGCACAAATATGGCTGCGGGCCGCATAATACAACGTGGCGGGGCGCAGGCTGCAGACCCTTGCTTTATATATATAATGGCCTTTCGTGGATTAACATGGGGAAATTGTTCTGGAAGATCACGTGTCTATTGACGGAACACCAGTTTCACCGCTAATAGTATGAGTATGGGGTCTATCTGTATCTGATTTAGTACAGTTAATGTCCCGGGCACTTCAAAATTCAGTCACACACATCACCGCTTTAGCCAAATTTCTCAGCTGAAAATGGCTTTCCAGTGTAGTGTGATATTTAACGATGCTATCAATTGCTAAGATTATATAGCATCTGCAATAGATGAATGAATAATTATGGAATACTGGTGGAATGATGCTGACAAGGGAAAACGAGGCACTCGAAGAAAAACCTGCCCCAATTCCACTTTCTCCACCACAAATTCCACATGAACTGGCCTGGGACAGAACCCGGACCTACACAGTGAGAGGCCGCGAATAAGCGCCTAAGCCCTGGCACGGCATCATTTCCATTACATGGAGGAAATCTGTAAAATAACTACATTTTCTGAAGGCCTTATTCATGTCACTTCTTAGACGAGGCCAACGGCTTGTTCCGAACTCAGAATATCCATCGCCTTCTTGGTCGCCCCAGATGTCTCCTGCCAAATTTAGTTGTGTCGTTCCACAAAACAACTCCGAAGCTTATCAGTAAATATTTTATGCGAAAGTGTTACTAGCTCCCCGTATAACTTGCAGGGACAGTAATTTTTATTGGGGTATTCTCTCGCCTACTTGGACTGCCTTCACTGCAGTACAGAATGTTACAGAACGGTAAATTATTTTGACGCAGTATCAGCCCACAATTTAAAGGAATACTGGCATCATAATATGAAGCCAATTAGGATTAACTGATTTAAGGACTTGTTCTTATATTAACTGTTTCGAAAACACTACAGACGAAACATTGTTTATGAGCCTGCATTACTCTTATTCAACAAATGCTGTATTTCAACGAATTACTGCACTTATTGCAGTCACAGTGTATTCAAATCAGTCCGACTCTAAATATCCTGCCTCTGTCTCTAACTTTTGAAAATAATTTGTTTATTTTATACACCTGACCTACAGCGAAATGTCACAGTTAAAACAGTTGGCCTACTAATACATGATTTCTACTTTCCTGTACCTAAGCTCCATATTTATTTAATGACCACAAACATAAGCTTATCGCTGTAAATCTGTGGGTTGGCTATCGGAAAATAATTGCAGTTTGACAGACAGGAATCAACACTTCAGGATACCTGCTGCCTCCACATTCAGAATAGAACAGTCCTGTAAGAACCTAAAGAGTCATACTTCGACCCAGAAGATGGAGGCATCAGGTTTATGCGAAACGTTACCCTGGAACCAAACTACACGACGTCACATCCAAGATGACAATTCTTAGAGCAACCGCCGCGACAACTAACCTAGTTATGTATTTGTTATCGCGCCAATTCATAGTCCTTAGTTATTTGTTTTACTGCTCAGCTATTTCGTTAACTACATGAACATACTGTTAAGTGACCCACGTTTTGACATCTGCTGTAATCTACGATCTCACCTCGGCATTCCTATGGATGAGTGGGTCATCGGGCGCGATTAGGCAGTTTAAGTGTTTCTGGTTGCGATTGAGGTGGTAAAGTTTAAATTATAACTCGAAATTCCCCATACGTCAGACCGCGTTATTTACATTTGTTAATGTGCGGGGCGGGGCTCATGAGTGGGTGTATATTATATTCAGTATTCCAGATGAGCCATGAAGATATTGGGCGATACAACACGAAGTTGCAGATCTTCAGTACAGCCCTGTCCAAAACGATGTATAGAAATATTTTCCACTCTCTGGGTTTATTCAACTACGTTTTTTCTCAGGTACTCTAATTTTGAGTGAGTGAGTGAGTGAGTGAGTGAGTGAGTGAGTGAGTGAGTGAGTGAGTGAGTGAGTGAGTGAGTGAGTGAGTGAGTGAGCGAGCGAGCGTGCGCGCGCGCGTGTGTGTGGCTTCTGACTTCGAGCATGGTCTCTGAACACTGCTGTCTAGCTAAAGTGAAAGTAGGTGTCAACACTATACGGAAGCACCCAATGCAAGGGAAGTCCTTATGTTCATCGTGGCAGTAAAGATAAGAATGGTCACTTAACCTTAGTGGTTTAAAAACTCTTTTATTTTAACATCATTTTATGGTCCATCATCTGAAAAATTTTTGTTTATAATGTGCGTCGTGAACACAATAAAGCTTAACATTCTTATGATACTTTGGTCGTGTACGCGAAACAAGAAGTTGACTTATACAGAATGGTGGAAAAAATTGTACGCTAAAATGAAATATTTCGTTAATTAACAATTTGTGGAATAAAGTGATAAATAACCTAATTCTCAAAATATTATAAGAAGAAATTCGAGACAGGCTACATAAATCGATACTTTACATAATGTTAATAACACCCAGGAAGGAAATATCGTGTCTAACTTTAGTTTTTCAATAACTCTTTCATCACAACATTTGTCTTAAACTTTCTATCATCTGACATTCCGAACAGATACAATGTTCACTAATCAAAAACAACAACAATCCCAGTGGCTGCGCGGTCTAAGGCGTGGGTCTACGGCCGCTCGCTTGCTGGGATTGTGGGTTCGAATCTCGCCGGGGTCATGGATGTCTGTCTATTGTGAGTGTTGTGTGTTGTCAGGTAGAGGTCTATGCGACGGGCTGGTCCATCCATCATCCATCTATCCATCTGTCCATCATCCGTCCATCCATCTATTTTTTTAATGGCTCGACAGCCCCTTGGGTGCCTAGGCCGCCTCGTTTTTCGAGGCTTCATAATCACACACTTTTTAGACACATCACACTCGGTAGGACTCCTCTGGACGAGGGACCAGCTCGTCGCACAGACCTCTACCTGACAACACACAGCACTCAGAAGAGACAGACAACCATGCCCTAGGCGGGATTCGAACCCACAATCCCAGTAAGCGAGCGGCCGTAGACCCACGCCTTAGACCGCGCGGTCACTGGGATCGGCATCCATCTATATACATATATATATATATTATATATTTGTCAGTTTACTTATAAAATGCATTTGAGAGATGGAATACAAATGGCATATATTTTACTTATCTCAACTTCAGTCCACTGAATTATAAAAACATTTCTTCTGGGAGTCTTAATTATTTACCCACGTAGAAAATTCAGTACTGTATTCATAAAAATCCTTCATTGGAACTTATCATGACCCGGAAGAATTAAATCAGTAACATCATCCTCACACCCCTAAAGTCGACTCAGATACTACATTCCCATCTTCAACCACGTTTCCCAAATAATTTTTATTCCATTCATATTCCCGGTCAGAATATTTTACGCAATTCTAATTACCCCGCGCACTGTAGGAAACATGTCCGAGCAACTTACCCACTTACACTTACACTGGTTAGCCACAATAACTACGGAAATAGTACAAATGACTGAAGAAAAAACATTCGTTTAAACACACATGCTTAATCGAAAGACGGTGTTTATTGTATAAGTACCACTGGAAAGAAACTGAACAATGACTCTCACGTTACAACCCACTCGGTAAAGAATTACATTCACCATTGCCACACAAGAAACCTGTAAAATAGTTTCACATTACAAGAACCTACCTAATTGATAACGCGACATAGTATAGGCTTACTAACACAAGCCTGACCCCCAAAATGTATTGAAGATTCCAGGGCTTTCTTAATTTCTTCTTTTCTTCCGCCAATCTTCCAGCATCTCAACTAATGGGGGTGAAATCCCAGTGCTGGCACCTATGCCTTTAAGATGCTCGCTCATTAGGCACCTGTTTTAAATCTTATTTCAGTGACTAAATGTAACAAGGATTTAAAGAGTAACTATACTTTCCACAAAGTACGTGTATATGCTGTGCACAGAATACACAAGATGCCTATAAAATCTTGAAGCACAGGAAAATCAATTATAATTGTTCTGTGTATTGAGCCCTTGAACGAAACTTTTCTGTACGTTGCCTGAAATAACGTGAACACGTTTAAACATAAAGACGCTGTTTTCGTGTTTGTTTTCGGTAACATGGCGTTTCTTCTTAAAACTGATATTTAATACAACCCCCCCCCCCCCCCCCAAAAAAGAGAGAAACATCCACACTGCTAATGTCAGGATGCAATGGAGCCAAATCTGCTTCACTCTGTTTCCAACCCAACGATTAGGAAAGTGGTTTTGCTACACAACGATAAACTGTTCTGCGTTTTGTTACACCCTCCTATCGCCAGAATTTATGAACATTATCTAGAGAGAAAAGCAAGGAAAGAGTTATGTGTGAAAAACGCAAAACTTTTTATTAAGATCATTATTTCAAAGTAAAAGGTAGAAGGCTAACACTGCGTATAATACGGAATTTTGTAATGTGAAGACGAGTGCATATGGATATTGGGACTGCCTATAAATCTAGAACTCAAGACAATTTAAAAGTGTAGGGCTATATATATACGTAGAAAGTAAAATCAAAATACCGGCGTTTGAAAACATAATTGAATGTGGAAGTGTTCTTCTTCGTAACTTAGCAAGCCGTACGAGATTTAGGATTCTCACCGCGGTGGTTATGAAGACACACCTATTGCGGTAGAAGGTCGGTTAATCCGGGCACTCTACATTCGATAATTTCTGTTTTTAATTCATAATCTTATCCCTACGTAATGTGTAATCAGAATTCAGTCCTTTCGAGTTTCTTGGTTTTCACAGCGAGGTAATCGAGGATTTTAGTCTGCTAGGACGTGATGCCTTGTCGCAGAGCAAACAGTTCTCTACTTTCAAAGTAAGGTAACTTAAGGTGGCGTAACATCCAAGACGACCAGAAGTCCCACCTCAACTCCTGCAAAAGCGGACATGGAACATTTTTAAAAACAAACTCCTCATACGCACTTAATGACTGTTAGACACAAACTGACCGAAATTGTTTTTTTTTTACATCCATAATTTCAATAGACCATTGCGGGTGTTGACGTTCCTTTGTTCCACCTCTGTACTGATCGAGACAATCATCGATCGAACGGACACACCTGTTTGTTTAGAACTGAGGTCCAGATTCATCGTGTTCTATATGTAGTAGGTACCTCACTCCACTACATATATAAAGCATAGTTTCTATTTTAATAGATACTTGAGGGGAGGAGACAGATATATATCATCCAGTTTTATGTATATATGAAGGTAGTGTGTAATTATTAGGTTCTAAAAGGGCCTTAAGATGTTAATGTTTGTTTGGCATAACCAGCAAATCTATCATTCAGACAGGAGCTGGGAGATAGTGGTACAGTACATGTACAATAAGTAGGACTGTAGAAGTAACGCTTACTGTCGCGTAACCATCTGAGGTGCATCTGAAACCTTCACCCGCCTAATTCAGTGAGGCTGATCATATCGACATTTGTGTAATATCAAGCATGAAATTGAAGGGGAAATTTCATCAGTTCATTAACTCTTGAAACACGAGGAAAAGTCAAAGTCACACATTAGGACTCACCGTCAGTCACCTAGTCAGTCAGTCAGTCAGTCAGTCCGTCTTCGTGTCGACTCCCTCCTGCGGCTCATGTCCAGATCTTAGTTTATGGTAACATCTGTTTGCGAAATCATGATCTACTGAACTACCGAACGGATCTTTTCAAAATGGACATTCTTAGAAAGCTTATGAATCGGCATTGTGGACATCTCCTTTGTTTTTATTAAAAAGCAAATGTTAAATTTGATAGTGCTGCCTCAAGCCGAGGCCAAGAGAAGCTACCACAATTCATGTACTTCCCTTCGCCTCCACTTCAGGCAGGACGTTTTGTTTCTTATTTGCACGTGTTAGGAAGATTTAGTTCTTATTTGCAGGTTGATTATAATCCGCTGACTTCCGAAAAAAAAAATTACCCAACATCAAGCATTATTAAGTACAACTTCTAATGTTTATTAACATTAAAATGCTGTAATTTTTGTTGGTTAAATATTTTACTGTTTCTACGTGCGAATTATTCGCACGAGTACAAGTTCTTTAAAAACGTAACAATATTTGGCGCTCTTATCGCTAACTGAGTTTGAGTTATACCATGAAATCATTCACACAGTTATAATTACATCAGCAGTCAGCCATCCACTCATTCGCCGGTAGAGCCAGCCAGACAGTCAGGCATTCACTCCCTGGCAATTCGTCTATTCAGTCAGAAGGCATATTTATAACAAAAATTCAAATCATCTTTACATAAATATACGTACACAACTTTATACAATCCGCATGTCTCAATTAGACATAAAATGTTACCAAGGTCCCGATATTATATGAATTGTAATACAGGTCCGCACGCAAGAAAATTACACATCCCGAACTGACGCTAATCACACGCCAACAAATATTATCGTAAACAGCTCGGTCGAAAGATGTATTCTGGCCCAGCCCAGGCACTATATCTGCTTAACTCCGCCTCTCAACTGGAGACGTATTATAACCACTACGCATTAGTCTTCAGCGAAACACAGTGTTAATTTATGGTCTCAACAAAGCAGAGTCTTCCATACGTGTAGGGTTGCTTCTACCCAGAATAGAGCACGAAGTCTAGAGGTCCAAAGAATTATGCAAAATTTTATCTACAGAGTAATTTCACTTAATCATCTTATACGTGTTTACACAACATTGTTCTATCTATCCACGCTTTGGTTAGCTCCCCTGCTATGAATTGCACGGAGATGTCAGTTCCAATTATTAATTCGTTCTTATCTAATAAAAGGTATTTTACCTCGGATATTTCACCTGCGAATTAGTTAAAGTTTATGAATAAGCAATGAGGTGAAAATAGTAATCGAGCTAAGACAAAGAGCTACAGTGTGGATTGCATATCTCCTTACACGAAGGTGTTATAACAATTTGTCTTATCAGATGGATTTATGAATAGTCATGCTATTTTAATAGTTATTTGTTGGTGTTGTAATCGCACTGAACTTAAAATGAGACACCAGGATCGAACAATGCGTTCCATGTAGCGGCCCACGGGTTGTATAGGGCCTGAGGGTCTTTCGGGCGAAAGATTAAATCATTAGAACATATCTTAGTATCCTTCCGCTCGAAATTTCTGGAAAAAAGATATTTAAATATTTAAAATTACAATTGAAAATTTGTCCAAAAATTTATTTACAGGCGCAGTATACCTGTTGTCCAGTAAGTGCAGTACTGTAATTAGATTGTTATATACTGGCGTTTTAAGACGGCGCAAAGGAGAAAATGAGCTGAAAGTGCGGACGTCTAGAAAAGTTGGTGTGTGTAATTAACGTACATAACATTTACAGTGTTAGAATTTAAATAACAGATTTGATGTTTCGCTAGAACATCTCTTTAAGACAGTTACCAACACAATATAAAAATAAATTTATAATCACAGCTTATCTGTTACACTTGGTTAAATTATCTCGAGAAAGTTTGGTGAAGGGAAATTTCATGGTTTAAGAACAACGCATCCATTCCTATAATAAATGCAGCTCGGGTTCAAAAAATTGAGTTCAGAAACTTAACATCATTTTTTTGGTCAGGAATAAAGCCACATTTAGTACTTCGTAATATGTTCAAAGGTGTTACGAAAACCGAAAATCTTGGAATTTAATATTAAACAGAAAATCTGCATTAATGTTTTCGCTTTCATGAGCGTTCTATATGGTCCACAAGCAGTTACCCAAGTTCAACAGTCAGATATTTTCAGGATTAATCAGACGACGACGACCACAACAGCAACAGCAGCAGCAATAACGACGACGACGAAGACGACGTTATAAACGTGTCTGAAATTTATCGATGGCTCTTTTCCAGGGAGTAAAGTGGACGAAGCGTGAAGCAGGCCACTCACCTCCACCTAGTCGATCTTGACCTTGATAACAGTAACTCAGCAATTTCCTCATCTTTGGATTTTAGTAATCAAACCATTTCAAGGCCAAATGTCGAGAAGATTATGATGCCAAATCATTTTAAGACTGATCACATGAAAATCGCTTGTCATACAACTGTGGGGACAAAAACAAATTTACTTCCTACAGATGATTTATGTAAGGAAAGTGTGTGTGTCTGATGCTAATGGTAAATTAAATAACGATCAGACGGCAGACTGCCACTATACGTACCGACGTTAGGACAAAGCAAAACAAAGCGACACGTGTACCAATCAC
Organism: Reticulitermes speratus; assembly: GCA_021186555.1. Taxonomy (NCBI): domain Eukaryota; kingdom Metazoa; phylum Arthropoda; class Insecta; order Blattodea; family Rhinotermitidae; genus Reticulitermes; species Reticulitermes speratus. The sequence continues at coordinate 15,257,392 of JAJKFL010000330.1, forward strand.
AAGTACTAAAACTGGCTATGTCTCGGGACAGCAATATTTGCCTGTACCGAGTAGCGTTTTACTAAATTTGAAAATAAACACCTCATGCATGCTAGTATCTTTTGTCCGAATGTATTGAAAGTACATTTGTACTTAACATCCTGCATCGACAGCTTCACAAAAGTAGTAGTGCTGATACCTGGACCTCAATCTTTAACACATTTCGCCAAAATTCGAGACAGAAATACCGATTCAAATATAGACATCAAAGCCGTCGAAATGTCAATAAGAATATTTGAAAATACCATCTCGAACTACGAGTATTTTCCACAGATATCGCCTTTGTTGCTCCACTCCAACAACAAGCATTTATATATCACAATTTCACTGACTACGTACGTTATCACGTTAAAAAAAATTCTGGAAAGAGCTTTTCTAGATTACTCGGTGCTGCTACGTATGTCTACAGCTAAAGTTTTCGGCAAACACCGAGATTGTAATACAATTCTGTAAGATTCTGCATTGAAGAAGATTGAGAAGAAATGTTGTAAGAGGACAATCTAGATACACCCAGTTGCTACTCTTCATTTTTTTAAAAGCAAAGTTGTCCCTGTCCACGCCATGAAGGCATAAGAGCAGTGGATGTACAGCTTCAACCATTCTTAACTTCGGCACCAGATGGAGGTGAGTGGTCAACTTCACGCCTCAGCTGCTACACCCCCGGGGAGAGAGGCTGCAGTACTCACTGAATAAGGGATTGGGTGGACCCCAGAGCCGGTCTGGAAACTTTAGAAAAGAGAGAAAATCTCTTGCCCCTGTCGTGAATCGAACCACGATTCCTCAGTTGTCCAGCCAGTGGCCTAGTTACTATATTGACTGAGCTATACTGGCTGCTCTGTATTTAATATGCAATAATAATTTAATTCAATTCAATGGGTATTTATTAACGTGCAGACTTAACAGCACAAATGCCAATTACAAAGCCAGCACAAAAGCACAAATAAAATACAAAACAGTACAAATACCCAAGACAAAACACTAAACAAACAAAACAATTAAGAAGTAAAACAATATCAAAGAAGCACTCGGGCAGAATCCAATACCGTGACAGAACATAGATGACTTGATTTAAAAATGTCGCAGTGACCGAATAATAAAAATAATAAACATTCAAACTTTTTTCGTGCACAGTCGATGCTTTAATGTTCTGCAGAGACAAGCTGTTATTCTAAAAGCCCGTTGCTTGCCACCGTCTGAATATTGACCTCTGGAAAGGGTATTCAGGTTTATTACTGACATGTTTCGCTGTAGGTCATTCGCGCTGACGACAATATCAGAATATAAAAGCAACTGAACATACCTCACTATGATTACCTCCCCAACTACATGAAGCCCGAACGAATCACCAACCATAACTTTGCGAATAATAAATACTTGCCTCACCCAGGCATGGACGCTCTTCTGCATAAATGAGGTCACTTTGAGAAATACAGCACCGTAAAATAAACAAGAAAGGAGAAAAATGGAAATGAAAGACTGATCCTATTCTTAAATGTCCTGTTCTAATGAGGTTAAGCTACGTCAGACAGTTGCAAGGAATACTTGTACATCTGCATTCAATGATAATGAATACCTTCCATGCCTGCACTCTGTTATATATGTCCTTTTTACATTAAGCGAAACGGTTCTTTGACGCATGCGTGTTCATATTACTATTATCAGTACCAGAAGCTCTATGTTGGTATTACAGACTGAGCAGGGAAAGTAAACCAACATGCGCATGCTCTGTGGATGCTGTTTAATTTTGATCAATACTCTCACAGAGATTCACGTTCCACTGCCTCCAGTCCAATCTAGTCAAAACATTTTTCTCCTGCCAGTTATGCGAATTGTTCTAGCTCAATTGCAGAACATTCATTTGTCCATGTCGGTGCTTCGTAATTCTATTTCTTCACGGTATTCCCATACGTGAAAACACGTTCTTCTCGATTTCCTTGATATTCTAAAATCTTCTTCCTTTGAGAGTGGTTTTCTCTGTAGGAAACAGAAAAATTCGACTTGCGCGAGATCACATGAATAAGAAGACAGCTGATCACCACAGCGCGATTCGCCACAAAGTGTTTTACTATCATGGTAAAATAAGCAGGGGCAATGCCACACAAAAGAAACCAACTGCCCTTTTCCCAAAACTGCTGCCTCGTTCTCGAAATCCGAGGTCCCATACCAACAATTCCCTGCTGGAACTGATGTGAACCACGAAAATCGTCAGTCAGTAACTCCTATGTCCTGGCCGAGATTCCTACTGGGCACCTTTCGCATACACGCATATAGCGTTAGGCTACACCACTCTGCTCGAGCACTAGGTGCTTTCCATCGCATAAATTTTTATAAAATTATAAGGTTGTCCCTGTGCACGCCATAAAGGCATATGGAGAAGAGAAGTTCGAGCTCCGCAAATTCCTAAACTCAGCACTAGATCTAGGCAAGGAGGCACCTTGACGTCCTGGCCGCTTTACATTCTCGGAAAGAGCCCCCTGTACCCATTGTATAGGAAGCTGAGTGGGCCCCAGAGCTGACGTTTGGGAAATTAGATAACACGATTGCCTCTGCAGGGAATCGAACCACGATTCCTCTGTCGTCCGTCTCGTAGCCTAGTCACTATACCGACTGTGCTATCAGGGCTGTTACTTTTATGAACTGCATTACATATTGTATTGCACGTATGTGAGCACCAATAACGTGATTTTAGGGGGACAAATACCACAAGTGGCAAATGCACAAAACATTTTGTTTCGTAAACCTCAAGGCACAAGAACGCTTGCTAGATATTGCCCAGATGGAAATACTAAAATGGAGATTAGAAAAATAGGATATGTGTGTGGGGCTGCTTCAACTGAATCGGAACAGAGTCCCGGTGGCGGGATATTGTGTACATGAAGCTGAAACAGTGAGTTCCAAGAAATAAGGGAATTTATTGGCCAGACTATTTCTTATAGTGAAGGGCCCCGCAGCAGATGCTACGGACGTACCGCAGCCTTGAGGCTTATGGTGCTACCCTGTGATGAAGATGATTAGTCTTTCGTTTTTCCGTGTAATGGAGCACCGGTGGAATGAAATTGACAGGGGAAAACCGAAGTACTCGGGGAAAAACCTGTCCCAGTGCCACTTTGTCTACCAAAATCCCACATGGACTGACCCGTGATCGAACCCGGGCCTCCGCGGTGAGAGGCCGGCGACTAACCGCCTGAGCCACTTGGCCAGACAACTATTAAATGCTAGCATCTTGCACAGCGTGGGCAGTCAGTTTGTAGCAACACAGCCAAGACATCCACTAATTATATCGGAAGGAGGAACAGGATATACGAAAACAAAGACGAAGAAATATGTTGGCTTATTGATAACGATGTTTTCCGGCTGCTGTCAAATGGAATCTACAGCTCGATTCGATTACTGTAAGTCAGACTGACGTTTCGAGGAAATACTGCGTAATCCCTTTTACTTGACATCCGCCATCTTGTGCCAAGCAGACAGGAAGTCTAGTTACAACATACAGACACCAACTCAATCCCATTTCAAGCCCCGGTCGTTTCATTTCCCCTTCTTTCCCCCAGCACAATCATCATGAATCTTACCCCACCGAGTCTCCTGGGGCGATTAAACTAAAGGGACCAATCCCGGGGCAGTATTTACTGGCGGCCTGAAATGGCGCCGGCGCTAATAGGTGCTATCATCGAAACACGAGCCCTGCTCCGCGCATGAATGGCGCAAAGACACAAGGCGCGTTACAGGAAACGAACGTACTGGGTAACAGTTCAATTAGGCTAATTAAAACTGGCAGAAAAAAAAACTGAGGGAAGGGCTTAGAGTGTGCTCGCTACAGTCGGTCAACAGAATCGCCTGAAACAACGACAGAAAAATGCTAGCAAAAACAGTCATTATCAGGACGTAGTTAATAGAGTTTACTTGCTGATGTTGAACATAAGAAGGTTCATATTTAGGAACGGACATAGAAAAGGGGACAACGGAACAAAAGCAACTAAAATGTAAAAAAAGAAAAAAGGAAAAAAGAAAAAAAAAAAGAAACCCTAAACAAGAGAGGCAATGGACGTATAACGTAACATTGAGGTGCGTTCGCGTAACAATTGTTGCCGTGAAAAAGCAACAAGTATTCAATGTTCTGAGTGTGTGTCTGTAGCCTTAGTTATATACCATGCAAAGGCACATGCGCCCTATTACATTGTCATCTGTGGGCTGTCTGGTTCTACCTGTTTTTCCACATTATCTCACAGACGGCACGATTTTCGAAAGAGGTTATTGAACATGAAATGTGTTTTGATTTTCTCTGCAACTGTTGTCCGAAATATTTCTCATTCTAAGAAGAATTCGGCGTGATATTTTCATAAATATACCTGGGTCTTCACGTAAAATACCCGATATAATTGTCAGATTTTAATCAAATTGAATTTTCTCGACAGATTTTGGAAAATATTCAAATATCAAATTTCATGGGAGCCGAGTTGTGCCATGCGAACGGACAGGCAGACAGGCGTGACGAAGCTAATAGTCGCTTTTCGCAATTTTGCGAAAGCGCCTAAAAGGAAAATGGAAGGTCCTGAAAGAATATAAAGAAAAGAATACTGATCGGAAAATTTACAGAAGAAAATACCACACTTTTACAACCAAAGAAAATGATCAGGAAAAGTATAAGAAAAATAAAAGGAGGTAACAAAGATATAAGTAAAGAAAAAGTATAGAGACGGAAAGAAGGAATGAAAAGGGTATATTAGATTTTGGAACGAGAGGGAGAGGTGAAATAGAGACCCATCCAGCTGAGAGAAACTGCCATTAGCAACTTCCGCCCCTGGCATTGTGTTCCATTAAAGTTGATATGGCCTTTAATCTAAGTTGAGCCACTTTAGAGTATTTCCATGTTCCATGTCCGCTGGGGTTTCTTTCCCTTGTAATTGGCAATATAATCTGAGAATTATATGAACAGTGAAGCAGAGTAAGATAAAAAAATCCAAAGAGCCCAGATATATTGACCGGTGCGCCAGATTCTGAGCGAGTCCCTTTCCTCCATAGAAGCCAGGCTAACAGCATGTCATACCCTGCTAACTGGATGCTCCCAGTATCACACACACACACACTGTTTAGGAGAAACAGTAGCCAATGCACTTCTCTAGAATGTCGTCCGCTCAAGCTCAAAGGTCTCGTTGAATCTCACGTTGCAGTCAAGTGGTTAAAAGGTAAAGGTAAAGTTCTCCCTAGAACGGGCCACGAAGGCCCAGAGGGGGAGTAGAGGTATAGCTCTACTCTTTCTTTAACCCCGGCACTAGATGAAGGTGGGTGGTCAAATCCACACCCCGGCCGCTTAACCCCCGGGAAAGAGACCCAGTACCCATTGTATAGGAAGCTGGGTGGGCCCCAGGGCCGGTCTGGACGGGTGCGGAAAATCTCGTCCCCTCCGAGATTCGATCCCCGGACCGTTCAGCCCGTAGCGAGTCGCTATACCGACTACGCTATCCCGGCCCCTGTCAAGTTGTTAGCATTTCGAATTAGTGAATTTCCGAGGGAGACCGAGAGCCCGACTGAGGCATTTCGTAGTTTTTCTCAGTCGTTCCAGGCAAATACCGTTATAGTATCTTGCATGAAGCCACGTTTACTTCTTTACACGCCATTTCCAATTCAGTATTCAGTTAGCATACAAAGCTACGTAACCTTACCAGCAGAAAGCTTCGTTGAATAAACCAATAATAACTGATATATCTCAAAGTGACTGCTAGTTGTTAAGCCATTTAACACTGCTACGTCAAGTGCAGAGAGAAGCCTGTATGTGATGGAATAAAAGAGAAGGAATGGGTAACACAAATGACTAGCAGAGAAGCTGGGACCAATTTTCGTCAAACAGCAATAAGGCCCCGATTAACAGTAATATAGCTTAAGACAAATAATACTTACAACCCATTGCATTCCAGCAATCAATATATTTTTATAATTTTGGGGTCAAATTTTTACATCTGTTTAAAAAATTCGAATAGATTTCATTATAACAATGTTATTATAATAATTATTATAAAGTGAAGTTACGACCGCCAGCGTGGAAGTGCAGAAACGTAAATAAAGATAAAAGCCAGTGCGTCACTGTGACGTATTGGGATGGTTTGTGCTAGAAATCCGAGCTGGGACATACCAGTATTTAACACTGGCCTGCTACCCACGAAGCTCTATAACTTACGCGCTCAACTCGAATGACCTGCTGTTGGGTCATTTACACCCTTCACAGTCACACCATTAAATAAACCAATCTTTCTCGAGACAGCAGGTTGTGTACCGGAGTGCCCAGATTAACATGAATGACGCAACACAGTAAAAAGTGCGATTCGTAGTACATACAGAGGTGACTATTCCACCAATTAACTAACTAACTAACCAACCAAACCAACCAACCAATGAACAAATGACCCATTTAATAGGGCAGGAATGATACCTCACTGATTCAATAAATTCTTCAGCCTTAATATTAGATGGTTTCAAAGCGTTAACAAAGTAGTCACTGAATCTGAAACTCAGCCAGTTGAATCCAGATCGCAATTTCGGAACTATTTGCAAGAACCATTTCAATATTAAACTTTCAACTACACCCACATATTCCAAGTGGGCTCTTTCCTCCAAGATTTCTTACCTAACTTACTCGTTTCTACCTCTCGCGTGCGTTCTAAATAGTCCGCCCACCTCTACCTTCTCATTCCTGGCATGCGCTGCCACCTCGTCCACGTACTGTCATCTGATCTTTTTTGTACTCGATCATCGTAATAATGCTGGACACAAAGTGCAAATTACAGAACACTTCGCAGCACGTTCTGCTCCAACCACAACTCACTCTTCCTCACTACCTCCAACTTGCATTTGCTCTTTAATCTGAGGGGCCTGGTGCCAAAGCAATGCACAACAACAGGAGAGCACATTTACGTACGCTTTAATCGAGTAGCGCACCAGTAGTGATAAGGCTATGCGCTGGACGACAGGAGAATTACGGGTCAGTTCCCGGAAGGGGCAGAAGATCGTGCAGAAGGTAACTGTTGGCCTACCCACCCTCCGATTGAAATGGTATCGAGGATAAAGCGGACGAGCTGCTAAAGTTGACCATTCACTTCAATTTGTTGCCGAGATAAGAATGTGTGTGGATATACCTCTATTCCCCCATACGTATCAATGGGGCGGTACTTAATTAGGCACATCGAAAAATTTACTGCTTTTAAGGCCAAGGAATAGTTGGGAGAATATAGTAAAGGTCACCTCATGACTTGCCCATGCAGGCACAGAGGGGAGGCACTGGAAGGAGGTGGGTGGTTAGCACCACGCTCCGGTCGCTTTACTTCCGGGAAATAGACCCAGTACCCATTGTACAGGCGGCTGTGTGGGCCCCAGGGCCGGTCTGAACCGGTGCGGAAAATCCCGTTCCCTCCGGGATTCAATCCCCGGACCGTCCAATCTGTAGTGAATCGCTATACCGTCTACGCTATCCCAGCCGCCAGTTGGAAGGGTATTATTGTAAAAATTATATTAAAAATTGTGGTGTGATGATATGGACTGGAATCATCGGGATCAGGGCACAGTCTAGTGACAAGGTGGTACGAAGAGCTTCGGGTGTTATTATAAAGAGTACATGGTAAAAACCAAATCTTAAGGTCCAACGTACATTACAAAATACTGAAATGTCCTTTAAGAGTGCAAAAGACACAACACTCAAAGTCGGAACTACTTTCCGCGTAGTTATATTAATAATGATCTCTTGCAATCCCTTTTGAATATGTGCTCAATTTATGAGAAATTAACAGAATTAACGCAAAGTTTTTGCTTTCATACTTGATTACTGACAACAAACGCATATTTATTGACGTTTAATCGTTGCAAGACAGTGTAGGACAACATTATTTACAGATATAAATGCGGTCTGATTCAGTGAATGTTGGTAGTAATTGTTAAATCTGAAATTATAGGAACCAAAATCACCGCTCCACAAAGTTAAACATACACGCCTCTTCATCCTAAGGTTGTCTGCTCACCCTGTGACGTACTCTCCAGGATGTCTTAGTCTAAAAGCAGTTAAGTCTGTGACCAAACGTTATTCTGTTCAGGAACAAACTACACCGACTGTTGCAGTATTCTGCGATGTTACGCCATGTGGACTTAGGTTGCGAAGGACTGTAGTGCGTTCATCTTCACGGTCAAACAATCACAAAAAAGAAGACTCTTCTTGGACTGATCAACGCCGGTGACTATCCACCAGTCGACAGAGTGTAACATTCAAGAAGACCTTCTCAGAAACGCTGCTGTGAGAACCTCAAACCTCGCACAGCCGACTACATTTCTCTACACACGCCAACATTTATGGCACACCATGAACTTGTTTCGATGGTGTATCCTGTCGCCTAAAAAAACCCTAAAAGAAACACCCAGCTTTTCACTAACATCTTTCGGCAGACTTATGTTTCTCTTCACTTTTGGTTTTTATCGACACTATTTTTCACCCTCTCACAGCACACCATTCTCCGTGTTGTGTTTATGAGGTGGTGGCCGGTCATGTCTGTGACAGCACGGCAAACGTAAAGGCAACAATCCGCACTGCAGATTGCAGATGGGAGTATCCATGAAGCAGGATTTCTCTCCATTTTGCTCCTGATGACAGGATGATACTAAGGACAGCCGGCAGACGAGAAGCACAGCTGGACGTGAGACTTGAACCACACTAAGGTCTGGTACATACCACTCATTCATAGTCAACAACAACGACAACAACACAGTCAGAGGTGAAAAAAAGTGTACTGGACCCTGTTTGTCTAAAAGCCGAAATTTTCTACCAGCAAAACGCCATGTTCCCTATTTGTCTACAGTTAAAAAATCATGTTTATAATCTTCTGGGATATGAAGCCATGTGATTTGATAGATGCGTAACAACGTTTGGATAACCATTCTATTTCAGATTTTAATTATATTGATAATTTATTGCTTAACTCGTTGTCTGGCTAGTCATGTAGGAAAAATCTCTCCTACCTTATTTTATCTAGAATTTAATTCCTGAAGTTTATTGAAAAATCAGATAAACTGCACTTGAATTTCAACATCTTCTGCCTTTGACATCTTTACTTGTATGTGGATCGTCTAGCGAACCAAGCCTCTCCATCTACCGTTGTCTTCCAAAAGTTCATCCCAAATTTTCTCTGTTGTTCTCCCTTCCTTCCGCCCGATGCCGTTGTTAACCCGTTTTTCCCAACTGGTATTTGCGTTTCGTACTTTCACACAAAATTCTGTTTCTATAATAGCATGCAGGAAAAAATCACGACATATAAGAGAGGTAAGAAATGCTTTGGAAGGGTGGAAGTCTTCAGGTATTTGGGAACACCCCTAACAAATCAAAATTCCTTTCATAAAGAAATTAAGGGCAGATTGAAGGCAGGAAATGCTTGCTATCATTCGATGCAGAATCTTTTGCCTTCCAGTTTGCTGTCCAAAAATCTAAAGATCAAGAAGGTATACACAACCGTAATTTTGCCTGTTGTTTTGTATGGGTGTGTAGCTTGGTATCTCACATTGAGGGAGGAACACAGGCTGAGGATATTCGATAATAGAGTGTTAAAAAAGGCATTTGGGCCTAAAAGGGACGAGGTGACAAGGGTGTGGAGACGACTACCTAATGAAGAGCTTTATGAACTGTACACCTCACCAAACATTATTCGGGTGGTCCAATCAAGAAGAAGCAGATGGGCAGGGCATGTGGCGTGTTTTGGAGACAAGAGAGGTGCATACAGGGTTTTGGTCGGGAGAACTGATGGAAAGAGACCACTTGGAAGACCTAGGCGTAGACGGGAAGATAATATTAAAAAGGATCTTCAAGAAATGGGTGGGAGAGTCATGGGCTGGATTGTTCTGGCTCAGGATAGGGACAGGTGGCGGGCTTCTGTGAATGCGGTAATGGACCTTCGGGTTCCATAGAGTGTGGGCAGTTTCTTGACTAGCTGAGGACCTGTTAGGTGCTAAGGAAGGAATCTGCTCCATGTAGTTAGTTAGTTAGTTATAAAACAGCACTTTTTGCATCACCAAACCTTCCCTTTGTAACACAGTTTGATCACACTTTACGTAGTCCCATACATAAGAGACACTTTCCAAGGAATAAATCCTTTAAATCGCCTTTTAAATACAACCCTTACCCTCCAATAAAACTTCAGCAAGGTTTCATTCGTTAACAATATCAAGAACTTTCAGTTTCCTCTAAATTTATCTTTAACCAATTTATATTACCTGTAAACGCAGTGACTGATGTATTGGGTTTTTATATAATGTAGTGTGGGTCTTTTGGGACTTATTTCTCGTATGCTAGGAAAACTCTTGGCCTACATTAATGTCAGTAACATAAATACCTTCTTCAAAGATATGAAAAGAAAACAGATGCCCGCCCCTCTTTGCTTCGTCCATAACACGGTCTCTTTCTAAGAGTCGTGTATTTTCCATTGCATTTATTGAGCCCGCACATTTTCCTTCTTACCAATCAAATCGTTATAAACTTATTTAACCCAAATGTCACAACAATTACCGAAGCTATTTCTTAACGAAATTATTGCTAGTTCCAGAGTCCTGGTAGCTATGTATTTAATGTCAATGGTTGGTTAGACCAGTTCTAAAGAGCTTCGTAAAATGACCCAGCATGAAGGAGCCATTTTTACACCGACAGAATGGTAGACAGCAGATGGCAAATCTTGGAGGAATTGGTGTGGAAACAATGCTGAGATCCACGCCTGACTGCAGACTGACTGACTAAATAATTAACTAACTAACTAACTGCATGGAGCAGAATCCTTTTTCAGAAAATAACAAATCTTTCCTAGTCAAGAAATGCCCCGTATTTTATGAAATCGAGGATTCATTAGCGCCTTCACAAGAGCTATGCATCTGTCCGTATCATGAACCAGATCAGTCTACTCCACGCTCTCGTCCAATCTATTGAAGATATATTTTAACATTACCCTCCCATCTATGTCTAGGTCTGCAAAGTGGCTTCTATCCCTCGGGTTTCCCCACCAAACCCTGTATGCGCCTCTCCTCTACTCCAAACATCCTACATGCCCCGCCTACCTCATTTCGAATAATATCTGGCGAGGAGAACAAACCACGAAGCTCGTACTGTTTTCGAAACTGTCATATACGAAGGATAAAAATACAAATTCACTCACTGTTTACAGAAGAAAGGACGGAACGAAGAAAAGAGAAGGTTTAAGATACGATAAGCTAGGAAGTGATACGAAATGTCCCAGTCCACCAGTTTCTACACAACACAAAAAAAACATCCTTCCATCTACATATATCTCTTCAAAAAATGGCATTTTTCATCTTCAAAACTAGATCACAGTCAGGTCACTAACATAAAATTCCAAGGATTATTAAAAAAAGCACCATAAAAAGGAGCTCATAATATATAAATTACAAACCTGCTCTACAGGTATTCTATAATACCAATCCTTCAACCAGTCTATACTCAAGAAAAGAAAACTTTAAAACCATGAATCTACTCTACAAAATCTTCAAAAAGTAAAATTATACACCACGACCAAGTACTTTACACAAAATAATCTTAAATTGGTAAAAGACAGAACTTCAAAACAGCTGGATTACACACAATTTCAAAATTTATATCAATAACATAAATTACTATATATCATTATCCTTTATGTAAACATGAGACCTCATTTCTTGATATAGAACTTTATGTTTCTAATATCTTCCCAAGTATTTTTTATTCATTGTGTATTATCTAAAGATGGTCAGATCGGCCTAAACATGTCGTAATAAATAACACATTCTGAAAACAAAAAAAATATGTTGTTATTGACGGGTTATTTCAATATATTTGATATGAAATGATAAACACTTCAATTCCAAGGAAGGTTTCAGTTTTTATAAATTACGATGAATATGTATAGGACCTACTTTATAATCAATTTAACAACTTTCACACAAACTAGTTTCATTCCTTCTTATAATGACCTTTAACAGTGAAGTATTTGATTCCACAGAACAAACTCCTTGAGCAACTGACAGCCCCATGTGGATTACGGAGCGGCTGTCCTGATTTCCCAGCCACTGGTATCCTCCACGGAAAGGACTGAGACCCTTATCCTAGTTTCTTGCGTGAACTAATGCTAAGGGTTAATAGTCGCTAATTATGTGTGCAGGACCCTATAGTTTTACTAGGGGTCTACATTTATAACCATTCCAAGAACCGAAGAGAAACTGACAGCTAGGGGTGGAGATGTGTCATAAAGTGTCCAAACCACCTGGACGTTTATCAGTGCAGCTCCACACTCTGCGAGACTTTTTGGTTGCAAGTGTAGTCAAAGGCATACAAATATGGAGCACAATCAGTTGCAATTAACTGAAGATCTCCTTATAATAAAAGTTCAGCTATCTAGTAATAAACACATTTACCAGTATGTACTTATTTCTGCATTTCTCTTAGTTTTGCTTTTCCTTTTGCTTTTCTATATCAACCAATCTTTGTTTCTTTCAGCCATTTATTTATTTCCCTTTTCTATTTGTTGGTCCTTTCTTTGTGTTTTAATTTCGCCTTATGCGTCTTTTCCTTTATCCTACATTTTTCCCTTTTTTCCTTCTTTAAATCTTGAAAAAAGAAGCAACAAACAAGCACGTGGAGTTCAAGACAAAATCAGAAGATAAATGCAATATCAGGCCCCTACTACTCACTTCAATAATTTTTTTGACCCCACTGATCTACACGCCAATGAATATCAACACATAACCATACAGAACAACTGGCAAAATTGGTTGTGGGCCGTGAAACTTCGTGATGTGTACAGTCGGGATTTTATAATCCCTCGTATGAGCGCGCAGCGCCGCACGCCTCGAATCAGCACTGGTTCATAGCAACGAGTTGCCAGTTCACGTTTTACTTTAGAACTCTGCTGGTATTCCTGCCTGTACTCTGAACACGAGCTTGCGACAGCACATCTGATATACAAACACAAAAATGACAACAGCGCTACATGCTCCCGCCCGCTCGGTGGCAGGCTACGTCACAAAGCAGGATTATCAAATCCAAGTGGCACTGTAATGTTTTGCAATCATCCATATAATAAGAACACAGTCCACGCACATCTATTTTATTACAAAAACAATGAAGTTTTTTATAAAAATGCTACATTTTTCAACCCGATCGCGTCATCATCTGGCTTATAAAAATATGTAAAAAATGTAACTGGTTAAGCTACAGCAAGGTAAAATATTAAATAAACTTACTAAACTGTAATTTCACTATAGTTATCGTTTTATGGAATGAGATCTCATCATTACAATCACTTTACAATTTAGTAACTTTATTTAGTATTTTACCTTACTGTACCTTAACCAATTATATCTGAATTATATTGTATTTATAACTTGTGTTATTAATTTGGTAAAACATATTCTATATTTTGTTGACTGTAAAAATTTTCTATTTACTTAAAAGTGTCACTACGTTTCTAAAACTGTACAATTGTATTATAGAAACCATTGTTCATTCAGAATATCGACGTCTAAAATCACATTACATTAACGTTAAAATCTGTCTCTGGAAAATAGGCTATGAAGATAACAGACGGATAGAAATGGAGCAGGATATGTCCAGTAGGGGGCTTTGGTATTATAGTACTGCTGAAGCTTGAAGTTATAATACCAGAGATTTAGTTTTTAATTAGACAACTTTAAGCACTAGTTAAGTATCCACACCTTACAAACTTTATAAGCAAGAAGGGGCTCATGATCTACAGGTTGGTTCCCCTGAGTAGCCCCCTAATTGTGGTACGTGTTCAAGGGGACATGGCTGAGGCCTGGTACCGAAGAAGGAAAGAACATGCCAAGACAGAACGAGCGCAACCGCTGCTGAAATTAATGCGTCGTAACCCAACTCTCCCCCGATAGTTGACTTCTAGGTCAACCCTGCATGCCCGGCCGCCCTTCCGCGTAGGAATTCCTTTCTCCCTGGGAAATTATCTCAGTCTGGAATGTTGTGAGGGTTGTAACTCGGTGCGGTAATGGGGGGGTGACAAGGGTCAGCTGGACCCAAGTGTGATGGCAGAAACAGATTCCAGTTCTACGTAATTCGAAATTACTTTAAAAAATGCGACGTGCACCCACAGAAAGTTATTCGGAAACAACGGAATCCCATTCCAATCAACAAAAGTCAAGAATAATATAAACCCTGAACTCTTCACCAGACCAGCGACAGACATGTGTGCCATTTGTTTAACTAATTCTATGGAGCAGACTCTTCTTCAGAAGCTGACAGTCGCTCAGCTGATCAAGATTTTTTTTCCCGCCTTTAATGAGATTCGAAAGTTGATTGCCCTGTTCACACTGACGCCACTAAGACCTTCTCTGGATCAGTTACATTCACCAACGTTCGTACCTCATTTCTCAAGAATACATTTAACATCACTACATAAGGTTTAATAAATGTTAATATTATTACATTGTCCTCCTCTTTAGACCCAGGCGTCGCAAGTGATTATTCCATTAAAATTCCCTGCCCAAAATTCTGTATAGTTCTTCTGTATAGTATCTTCAAGTTTTTCGGAGTCCCTCCATTGCCTCAATCCCTAAAAACATCGGGTAAACAGCATAAATGATTATGCTCTTTCGCAGTAAATTTATTTGAGATTTGAACAAAGACATTTTCAATAAATGAATAAAAAAACTATCACAATTCAGTGGGTTAGAAGCTGACTCCTCACCGCGGAACTCTGGGTTCAAATCCCGGGATATGAGATTCGTGGTGGAAGAAGTGGTATTGAAGCAGCGTTTTCTCTGAGATTCTTCGGGTTTCCCTGCTAATCACCATTCTACCATTGCTCCGTATTTATCTATCAATGCACCTCGAGGTGTGTGATAGCACTGGCATCACTAATTGTGGTCTTCATCTCTAACCCCACACTTGCCTGGTTACCGAGTACGTTTTTAAAGAAGAAAATAAAAGATAACGTAATGTGTTTCAAAGATACAAAAATAAAATAAATTAAAATAAATTAAAAATTCTAAATCCTCCTACATATTCTTTCTCTTAGACCCCAAAATCATTTTGCAGAATTTTTGCAGATTTTTTTCTCAAGAAACTTCTGCCCTGCGATTCTGTGATAACATGCTGTCAGCATGTACACAAATGCGTCTAATTCATCCAACCTCTTAAGACACGCTGGCAAACAACAACAGTGAATTGATCTCAGATACTTAAATGGCGTTATCAGATACTTCAAACGCATAATATATATCATGGCGATAATTAATGACGGCTATATTTACACCAATCAAGAGGTCAAGGATACCGCAATGCTATAGATATGTATCCAACCACGTAGACGCCATGATAATGACAGACGATGCACTTTTCAATTCTAATGACCCGAACATAAATTGTACATTATTTACTTTATCTATCTTATCGCAAAAAAACGGAAGACTGAAAGGCCAACGCAAATGCATGGTCTGACGAGCAAAGATTAAGCTCAGAAATGACACGACACAATTTACGTAATTACGTCAATATTCTAGAAAAATAATTCAGTCTTTCAACTGTGCTGATGAGTTCAGAAGTTCACACCCTAACTGATATGGTGTAACAATTTATTATAATATTAACATAAAATATATTTCCGTACATGCTTAACTCATGTCACACAGTAAGGTCATCCTTTCAGGATGACTTGTCATAGGTTGAAGACATAAAAATATCAGAGCAGTCACTAATGTAGATGTAAACCTGGGATAGTGTCCACTGTAAATGACAGTCCACACAAATTTAAACGATAAGGTGACAAAAAGGGACAAAAAGAGTAGCATTATCACGTACATACCTTCCAGTAAGCTTATTCTGGTTCGACTCCCGGTAAACGCAATTGTGCTACTAAGAAGATAAGCCACCGTTAATGTTTGGAACCTACTACAGCCTATTCTAAATTTTGGTGTGTTTTTACTCAATGTTTCTAGGCGACTCTCTCTTTTACACATTAACATCTGTCTACAACGTAAGACGTAATAAGTACTAAGCTGATTTTCAGAGAAGCTTTCTCTGATCTCTAGAATTATAGCGAAAACTAATTGTTAATTATGATTCTGAATGGAAACCCTCTAAGATGGATAGGAAGAGAACATGCAAAATTTTAACGGAGAATTCTTTCTTGGGAAACTAACAGTTCCTTAGCTAGTCAAGAAATTCACCGTATTCTGTAAAATCCGAAAGTTCATTTCCGTCGGAGTCCGTATGTTTATTTGTGGTGTACTATCAATACTAAATAATAAACCGTTATAGACTGAACCTGCTTATTATAGATCATACACCTCTAAATATATGGACTCCAATCCATACACGATCGAAGATGATTGTACATATGTAAATGTTTGATTGCAAAATATATGTAATTAATATCATAATTCACAACAAGAAATTGTTCTTAATAAAAACTACATATTCTTAACGTATATTTTAACCCGATTTTAGCTTCTATATAGATTACCTACAATATTTTATACGTATTTTAACTATTTTATACCGTAATTTACTACACACAGATAACTACTATATGTTCCTACATCAAAATGATGCTTCCTGTGTGTTAATAACCTCCCTGAAAATGGCTAAAGTTAGCCGAAACATGTAACAGGGTACACTATAGAATAACAACAATTGTATGGTGTTATTATTGTGAAATTATTTGGAATAAAAGTCAAGTTAAAAGCTTCCTCCAAGTCCATCCTGCCCCATTCTGCTCAATTCCAACACCAGCACTTTGCTGCTAGGCATAGAATTTTGCCTCCCCTGAACAATATTAACTGGCTGGTCTCTTTAATGGGGAAGCAATGTGTCTCCTGTGAGCTAGGAACTGAATTTGAAAGGCTCTATGGACGAAATTTCGGCGTCCCTTTATTTATGGGGCGGGGCAAGCCATATTTTTTAGCGAGTTCCCAAGTTTCGCCCGCTCGTCCTTCTGATCAGAGAAGAATGAAAGTGAACACGTTCGCATAGTGAGAAGCGGTGGAGCAAGACAGATCTGTGAATTGTTTCTGCTTAATGGTGATAAGCATAAAATGGACATATCCCCCGCCAAAAAACATAAGGAGCCGTGATAGTGCAATAGGTATAGTGACCAGGCTAGGGGTTGCAGAGCCGAGCAGTCGTGGTTCGATTCCCGTGAAGAGCCCAAAGCTCCATATTGGCTCTGGGGTCCACCCAGCCTCCTATTCGATGGGAAGTGCGGGTTAATTCCCCCGGGGCTAAAGAGGACAGGGAGTGAAGCTGAGTACTCACTCCCATGAAACGACGAGGTGAACAATGAGTGGAGTTATTATTCCACTCCTCCATATGCCTTCATGGTGTTCACAAGGAAAATTTTACTTTCACCTTTTCTGCCCCAGATATGAAGAACTTCTCATGTACAGTATCCCATGCTTTTGCCTTTCAAGACACTCTTCTACCATCACTTCTTACGTCCCTCTCCATTTCTTTCAGGTTTAAGAACAAACTGTTTTTAAAGTTTCCCTTTTACTGACAGCAAACAGAATGGCAACACTTCTGCATGGTCACATGCCCGTGCATTATTCAGGATGCCAGCCACTGGCGGTTAATGAGGTGGAACCCCGCGTTTTAAGTGACCCGCCCGTCCTTCAATTATCATGATTGTGTATTGCTAACCGGAGTGTAATTTTGTTTGTTTATAAGGTCAATCGAAATGAGGCAGAGTTTATCGTCGTAACTGCGTTCACATCCTCCTGCCACTGACGTTAATGTTCTGTTTATCAACTCCTTTAACGTCTCCAGCTCGAGTAATTAAGATAAAGGAAATTTATGCCCTCACGTTACTATTGCTACATACTGCAGTACAGTTGCTTTTTTCTGGTGTTTCTAGTAAGTTCTTAACAAAGTATAAATGCTGACATCACTTTGATCAGCACATAAGACGCTCACTCTGTGAACGAGTACTTTAGAACCAAACGCGACTAATGAGGCCTTGTTTTCAGCGCGATATGTAACAGCCACAGTTCAAGAGTCCTGTCGTTCTAACTAGCGTGATGCAGTCATAGAACTGTTGTTCCTCGTTGAGTACAGTCCTGCTTTTCAGATGTGGTCGGCGTCAGCCGCATGCGCAGCGGTCAAGTGTATTACCATCAAATAGGGTTTAATGGAGAACATGATTTAGTCAACAGCAGCTGTCAGGGAGACAAGTTATTTAGTGATATCACATTTCAGGCGCTTTAGCTGAACAATTGCGAAAAGCGATTATTTGATTCGTCATGTCTGTCTGTTCATCCGCATGGAAAAAAGTGCCTCCAACCGGATGGATTTTCGTGAAATGTTAATGGGATTTGTAATAAAATCTTCCGACACATTCCGATTTGGGTTGAAGGCGGACAAAAAGAAGTCACTTTACATAAAGACTTAAAGCAAGCTTATCATCTCTCGTCATGATTGGTCTTCATAGCTGAGAGAGACCGTGTTCTCTGTGAGGTACGAAATGAGGATGAAGAAACGGCTCAGCATGTAGCATCAAGAATAATCTGTTATGAACGAACGTCCAGTGTCGAAGTTACCAGATAAAATTATCTATTGTAAATCCCTCGAGTTACGACATCTCGATGATTTGTAAATCTGTTGTACGGGGAAATCTTACACGCCTAGTTTGTACCAAAACACCAAAACACTCTGTTATTTTTCTAGAAGGTATTCACGAATTTGAAATCTAGACCCAATGCACTTCCCACTAGACATTCCACCCTACTGCTTACATACTCATAAGCGCAACCCAGCGGTCACAATAAAATAATTTGATTGTAGCTCTAACAATAACGTCGGACGTTTGACTTTCATGTCAATGACTCCACTTACACGGAGACGTTAAGAGAAATTAAAAATTATACATTACAGAGTTTAGTGTTATATTCCGTGTGTATTTTTAAGCCTGGTACAGTTTCCTTCTAGGTAAACTTTATCACAGTTCCGAAATTCGTTCAGTAACTTCTAACAAGAAAACAGTTCGAAGGTAGGTTTGTAAACAATTCCCATATGAAATTGCATATTCCTAGTTGAAAAGTTCCTTAGTTCCTACCACAAAACAGGAACTCAAATAGCAATTTCGCGTGTCCCTCATGCTACTTTGATTTCTATGGGAAATTTGTGACAACAGACGTTTAACTACGAATATTTCAGAACCCTACATCAAGTACAACTTGAGTCTCGATAACCTCAAAAGCTTACAGGACAGCCATATTAGTATTACTGATGCCCAGAATTACAGAGAATTAAGCTGGCATAAGACCCTTCAACTGTCTACGAAAGACACGCTTTCTCAAAACCTGCTCTTAAGTCGGATGTTCATTACCCCAAAAAAAAATGTTCTCCATAATACATAAATGCATAGTCCCTATTCTTACGAGGAAAAGCCTGTTATATCCTGTAATGCATTCTTGAAATGGAATAAAATAACAGATTCTACACACACACACTAGCACAAAGCCTGTTGAAATTTCACGCATAAATATTTGTTGAATTTGGAGCACCATATCTATTAAGAAAAGGTTTTCTGACCAAATGTAAGATCTTCTGCATATAAAAACAAAGTTCGCTAAAACACCTAACCTCCTCCTAGCTTTAACACGGGTCTGACTTCACTCACAAACCAAGTTTAGTGCCATCTATCGAAGAACTGGGAGTAAACCAAGCGTTAATTCCAATTATCTGACACTGGTAAAAGTAAGCCGGGTTTTACTGCACTCACAAACCAATCCTTTTATATAGTAGAATAAATCAAAATTAGGACAGGCCTTTATATACTACTTGAAGTAGAAATGTAATGAAATAAAACAAAAACACCGTTTAGCCTGGACTTTTAATTCTTCCTTGTGTAATTTAACCCGTTTTATTCACATAATCAGCCTAAACATGTATGTATAATTAGTTTGTTCGTGCTGCGGAATGCTTTCGGTTTTTGGACGAAGAAATACTCGTAAAATCACAAAATTTTAAAGAATCTCCGTCGGTATTGGTGGGTTTTTCTTAACTCGCATGTCAGTAGCGAATGTGTAAAGAAAACCAATCATTTAAAAGTTACTGAGGCCAACAGAAGTGTAGGTACGTTCACACACACATCTACACGGACACAGTATCTTTCCATATAAATGAAGCCAAGAAGGCCTACAGTGCGGGCCATACACGCTACGTATGGATATACAGACCCGCCCTAGCAATGGGTGGCTATCGTGATAAATACTTGTCGCACTCCGGAGGGCTGCGTCCCCTCCGTATTATTGGAAATTGATCGTTTTATTGAGTAAATCCCATTAGAGGGCTTCTTGTTGTTACAGTTTTATAAGCCGTGACCGCACTCAAATTGGGGAGCACTTTCCTACACACCCGTCCCTTCACCCTTCTACTCAACCCCGCCCTCTGGTACAGTACAGGAAGGTCTTAATAACACTGCAGCAGAACCCGAAGTAATGCAGTTAATAGGCCTTCCAAAGACCAACAATGGGCGTAATCCTGAGCCACTGAGAATTCAGACTCTCAAAACACATTTTCCCAAGGTAATTAAAAAATTCACTAGCTCTGTGTTGCAGAATCCCTCTTCATAAGCTAACAGTTCTTCAGAGTCAAGAAATTCCCCGTATTTTATGAAACTCCAAGGTCCATCACCATGTATACAAGACGCCATCACTCGTTTCTATGTAGGGTCAGATAAAGCTAGTCCACACACAGCTCTCCATCGTGTTCCCTTAGCATCTATTTTAATATTATTCTCCCCTCTAAGCCTAAGTCTTCAAGCTGTCCCTTCAGGTTTTCCTTTCAAATCCCTGTATGCGTTTCTCTTCTCATTCGGACTGTAGAGTACGTGCATTATCATCATATAATACTTTCACACTATATGGTCACGCTGCACACGATCTACATACACACTATACACTTAACGACAATTAACATATTTAGATGGATATTTTCACATATGGTTCGAATTCCAGTCGTAATAATACACTCTCATTCGTTTTAATAATATAAATTATCGGATATCATTCATACGCTGTAAAACTCTTCATAATTGTCTAAATTTATGGAACCCTCAAGAACGAACCAACTGGTTGGAAACATGGGTTAATAAAAGTAGGTAAGAACCAATGAAAGGTTTTGTATTTGACTTAATTTCAATTAATCGTCCTATTTCTGTTCATTTCCTTTCCAATCACGTAAGCAATTTTGCCTTAAGTAAAAACAAGATGAGGAAAACATATTAAGACACATGTACACAGCATGGAAATGGATTTAGCAGTAAACAGCGAGGAAGAAATGGAAAAGAGCAGAGAGCAGAATGTGAAAAACGTGTTTTGTATAAATGTACATATTGCACACACAGTGCACCCTTATGAGTGCTACTCAGTTACTGTACCACGTGTGCTTTCTGTTTGTAATCTCTGGAACACTGGGTGATGGAACATTCCGGATTTACGTGTATGTCGTTATAATTTGAGAACATACTTTAGGACATAAAACACGATTCTGTGGATTTACTGTAGCGATATATTCTTAAAATATCATAAGAATTTAGTTCCTAGAGACACAGTTTATTCCATTTTCACCATATGATTGCAAACATTATCATTTTTTATTACGGAGTTAATTTTTTTTTTTGTGTTTTCAGCCGGAAGGAAGAATGTTAAAATATCTGACATGGAAAATTAATTAAACTGCATTAATATGAAATTATAATTCGAATTATTGTGCAGGCTTTCCCCACTATTTAATTCTATTTTCGACTTAATGAGCGAATTTCTGAAGTTTGCAACAGAATTTTAACAATTTTGGATAGACTACTGTTTTGAGAATACAGATATAACAAATATCACGCATTTTCTAGAAAATATATAATAAAATTACTTAAATTCATTGATCAATCTGATGTAACAGTGACGGATTGTGTAATTTAAAAACGAATAACATACCTGCATAAGTTGCGCTTCCACTACAGACATGACTGTCTCAGCATAAAGAAGGAACAGACTGGACACCAAATGCCTTTCGACTGTGCGACGGTATGAAACAGAGAACCGTCTAATGGGTGCATTCTACAGCACAACAACCTCCAAATATTGCAGGGTGCGTTTTATTTGATTGGTACGTGTTCAGCGAAAACCATAATTTACCTAAAATTCCCAAATAAGCCTACGATTCATCAAACCTTAGATATGGTGTTCCAAATTATTTTTTTTCCAATGGCTCGACATCCCCTTGGGGGCCTAGGCCTCCTCATTTTTCGAGGCTTCACGATCACACACTTTAGACACACCACTCGGTAGGACTCCTCTGGACGAGGGACCAGCCCGTCGCAGAGACCTCTACCTGACAACACACAACACTCACAAGAGACAGACATCCATGCCCTAGGCGGGATTCGAACCCACAATCCCAGTAAGCGAGCGGCCGTAGACCCACGCCTTAGACCGCACGGCCACTGGGATCGGCTCCAAACTATTACCTATCGATATTAACAACCCGTAGGGCTGTTACGTACATCGCGCGAATAAAGTTTTTCGCAAGGTGAGGTTTATACTTTTCGATATGGATCCAGTGTACGAGCTGCTTGCCGTGAATTTGAAACTGAATTGTATAGACTTTCTCACGGAGAAATCACCTTAAAATCCTTGACAGAAAACGTAAAAAATGGGTTTTATAAGCATTTACATATTTTATATTTTTTGAAGAATGTTTTTGTGGCCAGTACTTATGGAAGGAAGAAGAAGAATATTTTAAGTAAGGAGCGAGACATTTATAATGCGATTAAGGTAAGGCAATCCCCTATACAGGCCGGGACACACCCGTAGGAATCCAGGAGATACCCCTGATACTCATTTCTGTTAGAGGCTGAGTCGACCCCAGGGCCATAGTATGGCCGGAAAGATTAAGTCACTCAAAAATCCCAATGACACCACCAGGAATCGAACCCGCGACCTTACGACGTCTAGCCTCAAGCAACTGTGCCACCGCGGCTATAAGGACTGGACCCTTATGTACTTCTCGTATGAGGAAATACATATATTTAAAATTAAATAACGCTGTATTTTATTGTACATACAAACTTAAAGCGCTGATACAGTTCAGCCGACTGTTAGCAGCTACATGTTGGTCACATTTACTGGCAGAAACGAGAGGATAACAACAATATATCATATTCTGAAGGAGGGCTGAAATTATGTTGAAGGTGAAGACCTGTTTTCTTTCACGTGAAAATATATCTTTTATGTCTTGTGACAGGAAGCAAACATGGGACATCGTAAAATAAAGGTGGCATAATGGAAGTGAACTAGGCTGCGGGCTCGACAACCGAGGAAACATGGTTCGATTACCGGCACAGGCAAGAAAATTCTATCTTTTGCAAACTGTCAGACCGCCTCTGGGGCCCAACCAATGGGTAAGGCGCCGTCAAAATTGTAGGTGTTCTGCCCGAGATTCGAACCGGGAATAAACCGAATACAAGTAAGAGGCTCTACCGTTTGTGGCAACTAGCTCAGTGTGTATTACGTTTTGAGATACACTGTACCATCTTTGTATTATCCCAGAGTACTCCGACATATCACATGGGGATGAATGGGGCGTGTAGTGCAAATTGCGTGAGGGTTGTGAGCCGGAGGAGCGAACTTACACTGTCCTGATGGTGCAGTTAACCGTCGCAATGGGAATTGTTATGTTCCAGCACAGATGATGACTACACATGAAGCACAGATAGACACACTTAATCAAAAGGCAACATAACCTCTCATACGACACCATCTTGCTTCTTCGTCGTCTGCGGGAGTAAGAACACTGACATGTTTTATTCCCGCCTTAAGTTACTTCTGATCTTTTTTTTATTGAAGGGCCCCGCAGCAGATGCTACGGATGCACCGCAGACTTGAAAGCTTATTGTGCAACCCTGTGATGGTGATGAAGATAATGAGATTTTTTCTGCTTTTACATTTTAATGGAACACCGGTTGAATGAAATTGACAGAAGAAACCCGAAATACTCGGGGAAAATCACTTTGTCCACCACAAATCCCACACGGACCTCCGCGGTGCGAGGCCGGCGACTAACCGCCTGAGCCATGGCACGGCCACTTCTTCTGATCTCAGTCTGGTTCGGCCCCCAAAATTTACATTCTGAAGTTAGGATAAGTGTAGAGATACGGGATGAAAACAGTGGATTTTCACTGAAATGCGACAGTACTAATTTTTTTTATTTGTGGCGCAACAGCTCAATTCGGGCCTAGGCCGCCTCATTTTTGAGGTTTCGAGATCACATACACACCCGGTAGGACTCCCCTGAACGAGTGATCAGCTCGTCGCAGAGGTCACTACCTACATGACACAAAACAAACACAAGAGACGAACGTCCGTGCCCTCAGCGGGATCTGAACCCGCGATCCCAGCAAGCAAACGTCTTTCAGACCTACGCCTTAGACCGCACGGCCACCGGTATCGGCTAGCGTTAAATTACTAGGACTAAATATTTTTTGCTGCATTATTAGAATTTCATTGAGTGAAGATTCTCACTCTCCTCTCCGATAACTGCTTTCCAGTAGTTCCGCCAGCGGCCAGTCTATCGACTCAACTGGAGTTACTTTCGTGATTAACCCCGGTGGCACAGTAATAGCCCTCCTTCACTCCTTGTAAAAAGTGTTGGGTTAGCGAACATAAAGGCAAGCGGCACACATTATTACCCCTAGAATGCTATTAATAGCCCACTGATGTTACAACAAGGATGTTTACTGCAAAATAATTTATACAAGTAGATCGCGCGACAATGCAGGAAATCCCACACAGCTTAACGGTTCGCCGTGGTGTATCGGCAACTTTTCCCACACAGCTATAATGGGTGCAGAGCGAACCCGCAGGCGAATGAAGCTGTCCTTCATGCATCACGAATTGTTAAAGCTAGGAGACAGCAATAGCTAATGTTGTACCTTAGGATGGAAACATGGCCCGTAGCATTGCATTTGTATCCTGAAATGTACGACTGTAATGGCTTACTACAATGTTACGTCACACTGCAGACACTACTAATGACGGCAAACCTCCGTCATATGGATCGCCACGCTTTGGCATTTGACTTCCTCACACTTGGCATGTTCCCATTCTGACTTCCAAGCACAAGGAACCGCCCATCGTGTGGAATTCTTAGCTTTGTTAATATTAAATGTTGGCTGGGGCATGAGAATTGCTGTTTTTCCTAACGCAAGTTCTCTTAAGGGCGGACAATGAGTGTCCACGTCCGGATTCTAGATAAGAAAGTATTTGTTATTTCTCTCATCTGACACATCGTTTTGTTACCATAACAACAATTAAAGTATTGGACTGTCTACACCACAAAGTTATCATCATTCGAAGTTCACATATGCACCCAATTTCCTCTTCAAGTTTACTGTTTACTGACTTATGCACGTATTGAAAGTTATACCTAAAGGATAGCTGCTGAAATACAACCAGAGGTTATTACATACAATTCTCAAAATATTCCAACCTTAACAATCATTCTATTTCTTAGAGATGTATGACCCACACTTTCGGATTAGCTATGTCAGTCTCGTTTTGCAATCAAACTACGTTTTAAATTAACTTAAGAGCCTTCATCCTGTTGCATCTTCAGAATACATTCAAAAGAATACTAAATATTCAGTCTAACAAAGCTGTGTTTTTTATTTAAAAGCTACACGTTTCTTACGTAAATATCGACTATCATCAGGCTAAAAATACAATCATTAAAAAGCAGGTAAAAATGCCAAATGCATCATGTTTTATGTCGGCTCACAGAGATTCACAACTATTTTCGTTTTGAGAAGCAAAGCATCTTCCGCCATAGGCTTATATCAGAAGGAATCTTAACGAAGCAGAGTGTGTGATGTGGACTGAATGAAATTGGCTCAAGACAGAGTTCAGTGACGGTTCATGTAAACACGGTAATGTACTTTCGAGTTGCATAGAAAGCGGTAAACTTGATAGCTAATTCAACGACCATTGGCTGTTGAAGAAGTTACTTCGGCACGCAGTTAACGTCTCGTTCACTGACATGCACACAGCATTAGAAAAATTCTGCTACACTGCAGCAACACTGTTCTTAATAAAGTATGTCTCCTTTACTCTGTGTCAAACAAGTCCATTAAAGTCCTTATTGAGTGGTCATGTGTATTCACGGTGTTTATGGCACGAATCGTGAACTCATATCGCACTGCGCAAAGACAGCCATTCCTAAACGTGACTCACAGGGCTGTCCAATTCAGCCACTGAATTTGTTTGTTTATTCTATTACCGCAGACTGACATTTTATAAGAATAAAATGTTTCGAAGAATATTTGAAACCAAGATGATTCGGTAACAATAAACTTTGGGATTCGTATTATTCACCTAATATTACTTGAGTTGTTACATCATGAGATGGAACGGATCTATAGCACGCATGGTGGAGATGAAAACCGCGTATAAATTTTAGTTGAAGAAGTTGAATGTGATATTCCTTGGGAGATTGCCGCGAATGTATGTTCATGATTAATACTGACACGTAGGCCTATCTCAGAGAAAGAGTAAGTGGCAGTATGGATTGAATCAGAAATTTTTTTGTCAACTCGGTTATGAATTTTGTCATAGAAAATGAAAAATTTTTAACTAGCCGAGCAACGACCAACTTTCTTAAAACGCTCTAATTAATTAAACACTTGGGCTTATTTCGGACACTGTTGATTGATTCTGACTTTTCAACAATACTGCTTCAACTCCAGAAGTTACAAGCCTATAGTTCCAAGTGAAATAGTAAGACGAACAATGAAGAGAAGGCGAGGATTTGGACGGTCCTGGCTGTAGCCTCTTTAGAGGCCCCTACTATTCTGTCATTCAGCTAGGGATTTAGGGAAATCAGTAAAGGCCGCCGAAATTCCAAACGGGTAAATATTTAAGTACAATTCAGGAGCGCTGTCTTGTGAACTAATCTGACGTTTCTCATGTTGGTATAGAGACTTGCTACGGGCTGGGCGGTCCACCGTTCGAACCCCAGTGAAGGCGAGATTATCCGGACCCGTTCAAACTCGCTCCGAGGCCTACCCAGGCTCCTGTACAAAACGTACTGGGTTTCTCCAAGGGGCAAAGCGGCTGGAGCGCGGTATTGAGCACCCACCGCCTTCCAGCGCCGAGGTCGAGGATAGGTAGACACATACCTCCACTCCCCTCCGTGCCTTCATGGGTGAACTTTATTAAGTGTGTAACGGCCTCCTCCAGTTGCCCCAGAAATTGAGTTGCAACACTTCCCTTGCACAGTTTTCGTTAGGTAGGGAAATAATCACAAGAGGAAGAGTATCTGTGTCTCTCCTCGCTTGACTTCCAAATAGAGAGATGAGAAAAAAGGAATCACACTGGAAAATAAAATATACAAGATTCAGCACAAGGCGTACAAAAAATGGCAGCAGTATATGTTCTAACGTACTCTTCGCACAAAGTCCAGAATTTTAAGGGAGGATGGGGGTCACATCTGTTCGTCTGCATGTTTCACCTCCGAAACTCTTCAATCAATTTTAGTGACAATCCGAACCTGACGTAACTTATGGCCATAACAGTCGCTCAGTTCTTCGCAGTCAAATAAAATTCCTGTAAGATTTGAGGTGCTGATGCCCGTGAATATGAAGAGCACGGGCTTCTGAGACGTGACGTCTGCCTTGAAGATGGCTGAGCAGGCTCGTCCCAAAGGCTGATGTTCACGAAACTGCACGGTGTCACATCGCAGGAGACCGAAATAAATAAAGGTTCATTCATTCTGTAGTCTGTCTTACGACAGGTCCGTAGCCTCTTCCAAAGCGAGTTCTCCACAGGGTGCGATCTAGTGCTTCCTCTTTCAATTTCCAGTATCTCTTCTTTTCCTTAAGGTCATCCAGTAGCTGCTTACGTCTTCTCCCTCGTCGTCCCGTCATTTCTATCCTTCCTTCTAACTTTCCTTCAATCACGTGTTTCAGAAGGCAGTTTCTACGCAAGATGTGACCAATCCAGTTAGCCTTTCTTCTTTTTATTGTATGTAGGATATTCCTCTCCTCCTTGACTCTGTGTAATACTTCTTCATTTCTCACACGATCGGTCCAACTGATCTTCTCCATTCTTCTCCAGCACCACATTTCAAAACTTTCCAGATACTTCTGATCTGCTTTCCGAAGTGTCCACGTTTCAGCACCATACAAAGCTATGCTCCAAACGTAGCACTTTACTAGTTTCTTCCTTAAATTTAATTCCAGTTTGCTGGTGAAAAGATTTTTCTTCTTGTTGAATGCTGCTTTTGCCATGGCAATTCTCGATTTAATTTCACGTGTACACCTTGCATCACTTGTTATCATGCTACCCAAATAATTGAAATATTCCACATTCTCCAATTGTTTTTGATCTATCATAATTTTCATTGGGGATGGTTGCCTTGAGATTTTCATTACTTTAGTTTTTCCCACATTCATTTCCATTCCATAGCGTCTTCCAATTTCAATTAGTCTATCAATCATGCCCTGTAGCACCTTTTCTTCTCTAGCCAGTAGTACAAGGTCATCTGCATATTTCACAGTGCGAATTACTTGTCCTCCTATTTTGAAGTCTCCAAACCCTTCAAGAGCTTCCTTGGTAAGGTATTCGCTGTATAAGTTGAACAGAATCGGTGACAAGCAGCAACCTTGTCTAACTCCTCTTCCAATCTTCACACTTCTCGTCTCCCCTTGGTCCAGTCGTATTTTGACACTCTGTTCCATGTACAATTTGCTGATCAATCTTCTTTCGCGCCAGTCTATCCCAATTCCTTTTAGGATTTGCATTAATTTGGTCCAGTTGACACGGTCAAATGCCTTCTGCCAGTCTATGAAGCAAGCACACAATTCCTCATCTATGACCAACGTTCGTTCTGATATTATTCTCAGCATCCCAATTGCATCCCTAGTTCCTTTTCCTCTTCTAAATCCAAACTGATCTTCTCCAAGTGCATCTTCAATTTTCCTCTCAATCCTTCTTCTAAGTATCCTCGCTACTATCTTTGCTGCATGAGCGATGATGCTGATTGTGCGATGGTCGCTGCATTTTGTAGCTTTGGGCTTCTTCTTTAAGGCAATCATTGTAACTTCAATAAAATCTCTGGGCCATTCTCCAGTTACATACATGCTGTTGATCATCTGTGTCATTAGCCTTAGACCACCTTCTCCCAACAATTTGAGTACATCCCCAGGTACATCATCATCTCCTGTAGCCTTCTTATCCCTCATCTCCTTGATAGCTTTTTCCACTTCACTTTGCAAAATATGAGGGCCTTTCTCATCTTCATCTACTTCATCTTCAGGTTCGACGTCTAGATGTTCTGGTCGATTAGCTCGATCGTAGAGCTCTGTGATATAATTCTCCCAAATTTGCAGTACTCTTCTCTGATTTATTATTATATTGCCTTGAGAGTCTTCGATGCCAATGTTTTGAATCCCATGGTTTTCTTTCCAACCTAGTTCCTTTGTCTTCATGTACATTAAATCATAACGTCCTATTCTTTGAAATTCTATGATCTCGTCACATATGCTCTCCAGATATTCCTTCTTGGCGTTGTCCGTGGCTCTTTTCAATTCATTCCTCAGTCTTCTGTAGTTCTTCCGTCCTTCTTCATTGTTGACATTCTTCCATTTCCTTCGTTCATCCATTTTACTGATCATCTCCTGTGTAATCCATGGCTTTCTTGCTCTCCTCTCGACTTTTCCAACCAAACCACTCATAGTATCTAACACACATTTCTTGATATTGTTCCACTGCACTTCCACATTCCCACTTTCACATTTGATTGCACCAAGCTTTTCTTCTAGTCTATCGTGTACTACCTGTCGTTGAGCATATAGCTTCTCCAAATCCCATCTTGGTTTTTTCTTGTGGAACCTCATGATCTTCTTCAATCTGGTGCAGATCTTTGCAACCAGTAAATTGTGGTCAGAGTCAATATCTGCTCCAGGCAGTGTCTGCACATCCTTCACACTGTTCCTGAATCGTTGTTTCACTAGTACATAGTCCAGCTGATATCGATTCCTATCTCCTGGTGATTTCCACGTGTACAATCTTCTTTTAGGTTTTTTGAACCATGTGTTTGTTATAACAAGTCCATTTCTTTCACAGAAGTCAATAAGCATTTGACCTCTCTGATTCCTCCTTCCCAGTCCATATGGTCCAACAGTGTTGTGATGTGCTTTATCTCCAACCACACTGTTCCAATCTCCCATTATAATCGTGTTTGTCGCCCCCTTTCCATCCTCTTCAAGAATTTCTTCAATTATATCATACAACTCTTCCACTTCGTCATCTTCATAGTCCGATGTTGGCATATACACTTGCACTATCAAAATACTTACCGGTTCTGCCTGCAATTTAATAGCAATGATTCTGTCACTATACACACTCTTCTTAACAACACTTTTCACTACGCTTTTATGCACTACTATTGCTACGCCTCTTTCAGCACTGTCACCTCCGGAATAATACACTGTATAATCACCACTTTTTATTTCACCTTGACCCTTCCACCGCACTTCACTAACACCTAGCACAGACACTGCGTTCTTCTGCATCTCTTTCTTCAAATTTTCGAGTTTTCCTCCTTGATTCAAGGTCCTTACGTTCCAAGTGCCTATTTTGAAGCTGTTCTGTTCATTCTGTGTCTTCTGCTTTTGTCTGTAGTCATTACCGCGTGGTGTCTCCCTAGAAACACTCCCCCCGGAGATCCGAATGGGGGAGTAGTTTACCTCGGGAATGTTTTGTCTCCAGAGGAAGCATCTCGCATTTGGCATTTGTCTCTGTTTCTGGAAGAGACTATCCAGGAAAAGTAATAATGTGGTAGTTTTTCCATTTGCTTTCCACATCGCAGTACAGCAGCCGTTCAGACCAATCTGGTCACGCCTGTTGCTACACGATCATGAACCACCCATACAGCAGACTTCATAGCCGTCACCGTAAGAGTCTAAAAGCTTCTACTGTGCATACATACATACACCGTGTAGTGTATTTCACAGAATACAGCCTGAAATATTGTGCCTTTGATATAACTCTCTGTCATAACCAAGTGTCTGCAAAAATTACCATGAAAAGAATGAGGAAAGTTATGAGAAATCGCAACAAATTCCTTTAAAAAGTGTATGCTTCAATATTCATTTACACGCCTCTAATACTAATAACATAGAATTCATTCATGATTTGTACCCTTCTCGTAGAATAATTAAGGAGATTACTATGGGCTCATCACGCAGCACGCATAGGAACTAGAACTACGTAGAATATGACTTCCAAACAATGAAGGACAAAATACCGCAACTCCTTACCGCTCTCGTTGGCTATATTAGACAACCTAAAAACGTAGCGCCTTTCTGCTATGCACGCCAGGAACAACTTAAAGGAAGATGCACTCTGTGCTGAATGTTGGCTCTGTGCAGGCGTTCGCAGGGAAAAACCATGCACAAAACGTAAAACTAATCTGACACAGACGTCATTATATTCACTGCTGACTTAATAACCATAGTCCCATTCAGATGTAAGTTTCACGTTTGGCCTGGTGCCACATACTGCTGACCTTGTCCTCAAACTTGGGGTTCATTCTAGTCCATTGTAAAGCCGCCGATAAGGTCTTTATCTACAACACTTACAGCTAACTGACATCTTACTCTGAAACATCCCCCTTTACAATTATTTATGACATTTACGTCCTATTATTTCAAAACCAAAACAATTCCCCCTAGCTTTGGACCGCCTTGTGATTTCGAGGTAACAAATCATCCTTCTAATCAAAAGATCCGAAGTCATAACTTTTGTATTTTAATGCAACCTCAAAGTATCACTCTACATTCCGCGTTCTCAGCTGTTTTATTCCTAAATGTCAACGATTCATGGTGAGACCTGCGCTCTTCTGGGATTTTCGCAGCGTAGAGTGGCAATTCCGAACCGACGTTTCGGGACAATTATCGGCCCCATCTTCAAGGGTCAAGAAGCCCAAGAAGATGGGACCGACAGTTGTCCCGATACGTCAGTATGGAATTACCACTCTAAGCTGCGTAAAATCCCAGAAGAGCGCAGATCCTATTTATATCGCGGCAGAAAGCCTGAAATCACGCATTCTTGGTGACACTTCTTTAGATTTATTTCCCTATGTGTACGTTTATGTTTGAAATTATGGGTATTATTATTATTATTATTATTAGCCCCTTAAAACACACTGGTTACTATACGTACTACCTTCTCTAATATTAAAAAAATATGTTTTTCCTCCAAAGGATAATTGTGTTTCGTTTAATTCTTACAATAAACGGGGACTGTGTCATTACACAGCATTATAAACGATAGGTATTTTATTCTGTGTGAAGCAGAAACGAATTTTAAAGATTATTTCAATAAATTTATGGCTTCCAATAGTAAAAAATGTAAATATACGCATAAGATCCGGGCAATAGATTAAAAAACAGCAATGATGATTTTATGTTCACTATTTTAGGCCTGCTCTTAACTATATGCAATGACAAATGTGCGGATTAAGCCGAACCATACATACACTACACTTTACACGATTTGGCACCAGGTTTAGACCACTGAGACTTTTCTAACTGGGATATCTCTTAAGGATAAAGTGTTCAACTGATAATGTGAACGAGGCAGTACCTCAAGATATGTTTTCACTCACTACAAAAACGTTACAAGGTGAAGAATAAAGAATTTAATCACTAGACTTCGACATGCCATCTTGCAGGGAGTACAATATATTGCACATTTTAGTATGTGTACAGTCGTTTTAAATGAAGAATAATCAGGCACGTAAAAATTGTTCTAATTTTAAGACAACATAAAACGGTTCAAAAAAGAAAATATGACCCTCCTTTAGACGGGTGTATCTTCAAAAGTTCACAGTATCAGTTGGTCAAGACACTCCCTTTTATGGAATATGAATGTTCACCTCATACACATAAAAGCTATCATTTGAACAACCAGATTCTGAAGGTTATGTCTCTTTAACCCTTCAATGGCAGTGGTGTTTAAATTCCAAATACTGATCAGGTCAAAAGGGTATGAAATTAATTGTAGTCTTAAATGCATCCATGACCTACCGCGCACCCAGGCCGGCAGCATACTCGTACAAACAATCGAAGGAACGTACAGTGCACCGAGGTCGACAATGAAGGGTTAAGCAAAATGAAACGATGGTAAGTGTCTATACATGTGAATCCAGCAACATAAACAGCCAACAGTCAAACACTGCACAACAGTTTGTGTATCCCTGGTGTACACCATTACAGCCACTCAAACCCCTGGTACTCGTACCTACATTCAGTACCAATAAAATGCCACTGTCTTCAAGTAATAACACTTTACGAGTGTGTGAGATCACCAACTGAATATCGTATTACAGAACATCATTGTCTTTCTCACAGTGCATGGTGAGAGTCGTGATCCAGCAGTCGATTGTTTGCATAACAACATTCTGCCAAGGTGCTTACTCATTCTTATTATTATTAAGCCTCTATTAGTAGTTCCATGGCGCCAGTCATATGAGTCAATAATCAACGAGTAATTTGTCAGCCGTGAGAGTATGTGTTGCTGCATGTAGAGACAGTAGAGGCCACATACATTGAGACACTGAGTTCACTGACTCTCAGATAATTAATTTGGCGAGTCAAACGTAGCTTTCTGGCTTCATGACAGAAAGCCAAAGAATCTAGATTAATTATTTGAAGCCTGGAAGGCAGTTACATAATCAGGTGAAATACGTACCCAGATGGTGAAAAATTATCTGGCACAAAAATGTTTAGGATGGCTCTTCGAACAAAGAAAAACTTGTCATGTTCTCTATCAGGATATTTTGAATTAGAATTGTTTAATTTATATACTTATTTAACGCACTTATATAACAGAGATATATTTTAAGATACTCAAAGTAATAAAATTTCCCACCCCTGTAAAGTTTTGTAAAGATCTGCATGCTTATTTTTCCTTAAAAGATATTAAATCTCCCACGATAAACTTCGCAATGATACAAGTAAAAGCAATTGCTTTACCGCACATGCATACAAAATTCCGTCAGCACGCCTGAGAACTCAATAGAACTAAGAGGAAGAGAAGGAAACGCGAAGGAAAATACGAGACAAAAATTCTGTAGAATGAAGCTGATAGTTGCTATTATTGCCCACAGAGGGACACGTAATAAAATTCACATTGGATGCTCTGGGACTGGAACACTACGTGATCTGAAATATGCAACCCGCGCAAAGGAGATGAAAATAAGCGTATTATTATGCTGCACCAACTACAGGCACCACATTTCTTTCGTTTTTGGGGGTGTAAAGACTTTTATATTACTCCAGACGGCAAGAGAATGGTGCTTATGATATGCAGAGAATCTGCCTTTTATATTCCACGGAATATTTCACACGTCGCTTTTTCGACTGCAGTCTAATATGACGGCGCCGTGTTTTGGGTTACTATACGGTCTGAAAATGAACTACTTAAAAAACTGTCGCGTTTATGCGGTGACAAAGAGAACAGACGCCATTATTGCCCACATTAAGCATTCAAAATTAAAATCATGCACGAGGGAGCCTGAAACAACGTCAGAAATATTCGTCTTACGAGGAATTGCAGTTAGTAATCCACATCAGCTTCCCCAAAATTCTGTGGCCTCGGCCTCCCCAGTCGGACAGTCGCACACTGAAACGTTACGGCAAGACAGAAAAAAACATTTAACACGAAATAAAAACAAGAGTCGTGTGGTAATTATTTACCGACGTTTCGGGACAACGTATCGGTCCCATCTTCACGGGTCAAGATTCGTCGCTAGCTTCAAAAAACATTCCTTTCCAATCGAAAAACGCTGACAATGGACGTACGCTGATGTTAAATAGAACATGCGGTGTGGCGTAGACCACCGGTTGAGAAACACTAAGCTATCTTAAAGTTGGGGCTGTTTATAAGGTTTATATATCAAGTCACGACGACAAAAGTAACTAGTACTAGTGTCGACCCTTCCTCACATTTCGCGCGTCCGCCATGTTAGTATTATCAGTTGAGTGGTTCAAGGGCTTACATTTGGGACAAGCAAAAAAATAGTGACATCATAAGCCTGGCTCTTGTGATTTTCAGGAAGAAAAAGAGGCTACAAAGGGGCGGAGATGACAGATACCTCCTTCCTTGCTGTCTGACATTCATAATTATCTCACCACACCTCATTCGAACCTACACATCACCAACATAGAGCGCATTACGATATAACCACACAACTACCCAGTATCTTCCCTCCCATAGCCTCAGGCCGCTTCACATAAATATCTGTTGTGATGTTTGATGTCCTAAAGGCAAATAATATTGAGATTACGGTCTTCTAGGACGTGAGACCTTGTGATCTAATTGATATGCAACAACGCTTTTCCATCCTGAAGAAGGAGGCACTGGGTTGCTCCGCAACGCTGTGTATTATCGTACTTATCTATCAAACTGCACAGCGACACATTCCGGAAGGCATAATCCACACATTCAGTGTTCTCCTCCTGAAACCTTAACAGGTGATGTTTAGAGGCACTACAATGCCATCCCTTCTGCTATATTTTTTTATCGCTCGATAGCCCTAGTGGGCCTAGGCCTCCTCATTGTTGAGGTTTCGAGATCACACTCAGACACACCACACTCGGTAGGATTCCTCTGGACAAGTGATCGGCCCAACGCTGAGGCCTCTAACTGAAAAAACACAACACTCACAAGAGACAGCCATCTATACCCCAAGAGGCAATCGAACCCGTAATCCCAACAAGCAAGCGGCCGTAAACTCAAGCCTTAGACTGCGCAGCCACCGGGATCGGCCTTCTGCCATCCGCTGAATGAAAATCAAATTAAAGTATATAATCTTAGGTACACTGGCAACGAAAGCTTCAGACCAGGTTTCAGATGCCATTAACCCTTATTACAGAATTTGATGTGAAAATTTGTTTCAATTTTGTAAGAGACTATTCTTCTTTTCACTCGTACAAAAACCACCACATGAAATGCAGTACTCAAAAGCATATATCACCTGCTTTGAAAGATTAATGTTTCTACTATCTAACGACTAATTCAACTAAATATGGAATATCAGTAAAAGATTACGAGTATAATTCAAGGAAATAAAAATCTTCTTAGCACTATTAATTAGGGTGCTCTTCAAATTTTACTATTACATAAATATTACATGATAAATCAAACCTACAATCATGTTTGCTTCTCTGACTGGGGTTGTAATTGTCAATTTAATCCACATTGTTCAACCCATGACTACGGCTTGGCAGGACATTAATCGAACA
Source organism: Reticulitermes speratus (assembly GCA_021186555.1). NCBI lineage: Eukaryota > Metazoa > Arthropoda > Insecta > Blattodea > Rhinotermitidae > Reticulitermes > Reticulitermes speratus. Next base: position 15,293,766 of record JAJKFL010000330.1, read on the forward strand.
CTTATGTCTACTGAAGCCATGCCACTGTTGGAACGTAACGACAACGGTTCATGATCGTCATTTGTCTCGCTCGTTTTAATACCTCTCCATAGCCCTACTGCGTGATGTTGGCAACAGTATAAATGGTCGATGGACCGCATAGAATAGAAATATGAATTATCTGTTGGTAGCAACGTCATAGCATCCGTTTTGCTGAATGTTATATCCACATGAATACAAATGTTTTACAAGTGCTACTGTAAATTACGAACGTGCCTTCTTGAATTCAATTTATACAAAAACAAAACTTTGACAATTCTTTTAAAGCGCCTGTGACAGTATCCATTTGTTTCTCATTTTACCACATGACAAATAAAAAACCGGCTTATCTGAAGGAAGTTCTTTCTCCTCTACTAAGCGTCATTAGTGCAATGGCTGCAATAAACGAGCGTCATTAGCTTTCATAAAGATGCACTGAGATAGTAATGTGAGAGAACGGATCTACAATAAAAAGCTCAAGAATATGAATAGAACCACACGAACTTCTTATTAATTTGTGACACTGTTACGACTTCTACATAGTAGCGTCTGTGATTTCTAATAAAAAACGTAACATTGAATTTCAGGTTGCCTGTTAATATCTGCCAGAAAAGCTTCCCAAACAGTCATTCGCGAACCCCCTCCGGGAAACTATTTCATGCGCAACACGACAAAATGTCTTTCCATAGCGTAATGACACTTCTGTCGTCAATCATACACTAAGAAAATTTAACAGGAAAAGGGACAAGTGGAGGTGACGCTAGATTAGAAGATTCAGTGCTACTTCCTGTAATAGAGGGGAAACGTACATTTATCCCTGTGCTTAATTCAGTGTCTCACGATACAAATGTCTGGAATCTGATGACGAGCTCCACGCATTCTGAAAGTCAGCACCAAGTGGAGGTGAAAGGTTGTCTTTACGCCTCTTGCTTTTCTACAGATCGCGTGAAAAACGAAGATGTATTAGAAACACACAAAGTTAAGGTGGACAAGAACATCCTACATAAAATAAAATGAAGGAAGGCTGACTAGCTTGTTCACATCATGCATATGAGCTGCCTCCTAAAACACGTTATTGAAGGCAAAATATAAGGGACGGGAAGACGAGGAAGAAGGCGTAAGCAGTTGCTGAATGACCTTAAAAAAGAAGAAGATACTGGAACTTGAAACAGGAAGCACTAGATCGCGCTCTGTGGAGAACTCTCTTTGGAAGAGGCTATTGACCTGTCGTAAGACAGACTGCGTGATGATGATGATGATGATGATGATGATGATGATGACGATGAGGCCGGGTGGGTCACAGAGCAAATCTGGACGCTGTGGAGTAGACAGTCTCTTGCCCCTTATGGGAATTGAACACCGATTCTTCGGTTGTCCAATCTGTCGTTAGTTGTTACCGCTCCTTAACTGAGCAATTCATGCTCCACCAGTTGTACAGACAGGTTCGATCACTGTGGCTACACGGTCTGCACGACCTTCCACAGCTCTAACGCTGCCATGTCCTTTGACAGAAGAGTCGCAGCAACACCGACCCTCCCCTCAGGACGTCCTGCCAACTGGTTCCTTCATAAATTGATTTTCATTACGAATCATGCAGACAAGACGGTGAAAATCGGAAGTAGAGTGACTGGCTTCAGACGGGACGACGTGGCTTCGATTTCTGGCAGGAACATAGATTTTTGTTTCCACTACCTCGTTGAGACCGATTCTGGGGCACACCCAGACCTTTATCCATTGGGTATCGAGGGTTTCTTATCTGGATGTAAAATGGCAGGGAGTGAAGTTGATCGCTGACCCTAATAGGGGCTTGAGATTAAGAGTGCATGGAGCTATACCTTCATCCTGCGCATGTCATGGTGTAGTGCTTACTCAGGCATACAGACAATTTAATTTACCAAAGGAACTAACCAATGATAGCCGAAGAATAGAAATATATAAATAGCAACATTACATTATTTCGCCATCAGACATGACACGATGTGATGCTGATCTACAGACAATGTTTTACAGTGTGTCACAACCTGCTTATAATCTCTCGTGCGTAATGCGTCACAGTATAATTAACTCCATGGTACATGCCTTCCATTGACAATTTTAGTCACTCATCTGAGCAAGAATTTACGTTCTGTTAGGAGACCCGAGGGTTCATTGCCGCATCCCCAAAAACCCACCGCTAGACACTATCCAGAGTCGGTTCAACCCATAACAGACTTTCACACCCATTTCTCTTAGATCCATTTTAACGACATCCTCCCATCTACGCCTAGGTCTAGCAAGTGGTCTCTTCTCTTTAGGCTGTACAGCTGAAATAGTTTAAATTGTGTATTTCTTGCGTCCTTCATGCACATTACATGAAGATCGTAATAAGACTCATAATTTACACCTTTTAATGAGATCAAATAACGATGGAAATTGATAGAGCGGTGTAAAATAACCGGAACAGTAAACGTGACAGCTACAGTGCGGACCCACGAGCACAAATTAACTCCGGCGATCAATGCATCCTCTCCTGTTGAACATTCCAGAAGTCTCCCTGGCCAAAAGCAAACACGAGCATGGCAGCTAGCAACAGACTACCCGCACCTCCAGGATATTGCCATACCATCCTTATTCTGGAATAACAGCATCCCCACCTGTATCTCATTTTGCTGCACCACACATGTTAAGGATACGGAGGGAATGAAGCAGGTGAGGATGGATGTACGAAATAGTCGCTTAAAGTAAACAGAATACTTCCTTACGCGACGTGAATGTCTCAGCTCTGTCGTAAGGCAGGATTATAAGGAAGAGGAAACATCCTCAGGGACAGGCCTGTACAAGACCACGCGTGACTCGGTAACCAGTTGTGTAAAATCATTCAAATATATGGTTAGGTATTTAACCCGACTAACCCTTTTAAAGCCCAGTAGTAATTGCATGTACCACCTGCTTTAGCATTCAAAAACCGTACAAATTTTACGTTCAGTGTATTTATGTGTTTCGTATTATTCGTAGACAACAGAGCGATTATCTCTTTAAACATGATTAACCGAGTGGTCTTCGCAACTGAAAATCTTGCGTTTTCTATGAGGTACGAGGTAAGTTGTTAAATGTAATTTATTCCGATGTGTGACGCAGCGCAGTCTTGTAAAAAATTCCGACGTTTCTCAGAATCATCCTTCCTCATCATATAGGCCTGCTACCTCCATATCAACCCTAATGACTGAGGCAACAGGATCCTCTGAAATCTCCATATAGGTCCACTACACTACATGGCGTCACATCTGCAAAGGCTGCAGTCTCCACAATTACCAACGTACGAACTTCAAATCTCACACGATTTAGATATATTTCATCCTTGGTGTATCTAGAAATTTCATAATAATTTATAGTACCAACCTAAACAATTTGTCCTAAATCTCAGCCAGTTTCATCCGTTTCACACCCTCATTACAGTAAATGTAGCCTATACAGAGGATCCCTTTAATATTATGCTTTCATCTACTTGTCTGTTCATCTTCCGGTCCAAGCAACTACTAAGCTGAAGGAGATCTATCTCTGCTTTCTTTGGTTTGTAGACGAGTGTCAGAACCGTAATTCAAAACAGACCCCAATCACACCCATTTAATTCTTTTCAAACCACCAAACATAATAATCTACTGACATAATAAGATGCTAAATCATCAGGAGGGTCAGCTTCTTTGGTAAAGGGCCACAACCGTTATAAAATAACTTAATCTCAGATGTATTTTGTGCAATATACATACATTTATCACGTATAATTCCAACTAATTGCATTTTTGGAGAAACAAAATATGTTGTACAATTTATAGTTTACACTCCCCTACACGTTTATGTTTCAATAAGCCTGGCGATGGCTTGTTTAAGGCGAAACATGTAGGGGAGTGTAAACTATAAAATTGTACAACATATTTTGTTTGTCAAAAAAGTGCATTTACTTGGAATTATATATAATAAATACACTAAACATAACACTTTTTCATAAATGTCTGTAAATATTGAATTTATTTAAACAAATATTAGTATTAGCTTTTATTTCATGTTTACACAACTGGGTGGGCCCCACAGCCAGTCTGGACGGTTTTGAACAAGAGAAAATATCTTGCTCCTCCCAGGATTTTTTTTCCCCTGTCCCGATTTTTCCTTTGATCCATTTTTGTACTTTTTAAATCCTTCCCTCCTTCATGTCACTTATGTTCCATACTACTGTCCTTATACAACAAACACAACACAAACATCCATGCCCCCGGCGGGATTTTCTTTTTCCTTTGATCCATTTTCGTACTGTTTAAATCCTTTCGTCCTTCATGTCACTTTACGTTCCATGCTACCGTCCTTACAACAAACACAACAGAAACATCCATGCCCCCGGTGGGATTTTTTTTTTTTGCCTGTCCGGGGTTTTTCCCCTTTGATCCATTTTTTTGTACTGTTTAAATCCTTTCGTCCTTCATGTCACTTTACGTTCCATATTACCGTCCTTATACAACAAACACAACACAAACATCAATGCCCCCGGTGGGATTCGAATCCACAATCCCAGCAAGCGAGCGGCCGTAGACCCACGCCTTAGACCGCACGGCCACTGCGATCGGCGGATTCGAACCCACGATCCCAGCAAGCGAGCGGCCGCAGACCCACGCCTTAGACCGCACGGCCACTGGGATCGGCAGGATTCAAACCCCAGACGGTCTAGCCCATAGCTAGTCACTACACCGACTACGCTATCCTGTATCCTGAAATGTTACAGATTGACTGTTACTTTAATATTAGTTGTAGCAATACCTTTTGATAGCTGATTAACATTGTGTACGAAGAAACACCATCTTCAGCAAGCTATGACATAGTCCTTAATCCGACTATATGTACACATTAGACTGCGCTGCGGCCTGATTGAGTATGCAAACCGCCTCTCCAACCACCCACCCACCTACTCAAGACCTTAGATAATATTATCCTACTTCATAGCATAACATTTCCAGCTTTGTTATGCAGCCAGCAAACCACGCTTGACAGCGCAGATGCGAAACTTATATAGTCGTTTTGTGTTTCTCAGAAAATCAAAATTTTCTTGGAGCTGCATAACAATTCTATCGTTGACATCTAAACATACACACAGGTTCTCCAAATTCCTACTGAAACAGCTGGAAGGAATGAATAAAATTATAGAAAGCTCTTCAACTTTTACGACAACCAGCCATGATGCGAGCGGGGTACGTCCTGAATGTGAGCCACTCTCGCTGACAAAATACCAACGCATTCGGTCAATTTTCCCACACTTCAGTGAAGTAACAATTTTTATATTTAGGTAGCTTTGCAGTAATTTTGGAAACAGATAGAGTTATGGCATATGAGGACTAGATAACTTAACAAAAGTTATTTTATGAGAAGCAGAAGGTGCTGAAGGAATTTCCTGCTGCTACTAATTCAGAGTATCACTCTGGTTATGAATATCCGCTATTGAAATAAATTCTGTAGCAGTTTATTCTAGATCACAGCATAGGCAAATACCACGTTACACCATGTATGGCCGAAGTGGATATACTCGTAGTTCCACGGATTCTCAATCTCCGCACCAGATAGGAGTCAGTAGTTAGGATAACTACCCGGTCAAAGAACATTCCCCTCGTACATCCTCAATTGTTCAACGTAGGATTATGAGAACGGATGTTTTAGATACATTCGAAAGATGTGCCGCATTGTTAGTTTTGTAAGATGAGCTGTTACTGGGAAATTTTATACAATTATATTTGGGCATGAGAATAAAATTCCACTACAAATTTTAGTACAGAACCCCCGAATACCACTTACATCAGACACGTATTTTTTTAGAAAACACATGCTGGCAGACCAAAATGCATTAATTTAACGAGTTTCAGCAAATAACAAATCACAACCCTCTCAGGCAGCTCTGTTCCGCACCCCGGGCACTGTAAACACGTCCACCTTTAAACTCCGGTGGTCTAAACTTCAAATACAGTATTTTATTACCATACTGACGTGCCCTGAAGACCATAATCCCTTACCTTCCATGAATTTCACAATACATGTCCAAATGACTTTTCCGACCGTAAGGAGACCTCCTCTTCGTAAGTATTTAAATAAAAAACATTCAAAACTTCATGTTGTAGGCGCCTGCACGGGCGCGTTTCTTAGGGCGTGGTTCTTGCTATCACCAAGACACGTGTTGAATTATAAAACATACTGGACACGTGTCTTCTACGAGAACGGTAACCAAAATTTGGAATTTACATATTTGAACAATTTAACTGCCAAATTTCATGCTATCTGTCAGACTCAGAATGCTTGAGGTATGAAATATTAGGTTCTAGGTAGGTGTATCTCCTTTATAAATATATTATTCCATCTTGATTGAAAGTGTTTCACACATACCAGCGTCAGTTAGGGAACCTTTTCCGTCATCTTTCAAAATTCCTACCCAAACGTTGGTGGAACATCAGCTAGAGGTCTGCACAGATCGTATGATCAGAAGTGCGTTCTATAAAAACAAACGTAAAGATATCCCTGTGCTTAATTATGCACCACTTCATGAACACGTGGCTTCTCACGTCAGCCTTAAACTTGTTACAGTCTACTTGGCCAGTGCTATTTGTTATTAGGGTCATCTGTGACGGGTCGTTACCTATTGGAGAGAAATTGACCCGATTATATGTTAACATATCTTTCTGCTTATATTTGTTTTGTAATATCAGTCGTTCTATAGTCCAAGGCCTGCTTTCGGAATATATAACGGTATTTATTTCCTTCATATTGTTAATGTTGTTGTTGTTGTTGTTGTTTAGTATCAGCTAATAAATCACTTTAGCAGTGACCACGATGATAAGAAAGTCAAGAAACTGTTTAAACAAGCTAATCAGTGTAATGAGTACAGATGTGAAAATTATATTCTTAATTCGTAAAAAGACTGTGGCAGCAAGCCTCTCCGAAATGATGGTACATATATGCCAAAATACACGTCATGTCCCAGAAGACAGGAATCTACATCAGCACCGGAGCCAAAGTAATTAAATGCAACTAAAGCGGATATTCTGCATTTGCGACATGTAAACATTTATATTCCTGGACAGGGAGGCAGCAGGTTGCACCGAAACTTTAGTAATCATTTACGAGATTATCCGTTGTTAAAATGCAGAAGACCAAAATGTACACAATCACGGTCTGAGTGCAGTGACGCGAGTTACTAACTGTATCGCACGTACACATATTCGCAATTACTTCACTTCGAAATTTAAATTATCCCTTTATGTGCCGCACTTTACACCGTAACACCGAACACAGCGGTTCAGTGACTAGGACTCCTACTTCTGGAGGTTCCGGTTTCAAGCCTCGATCCCTAGACTACTTATCATGAGTCCATTTGTTGTTTCCTTCAGTCTCTCGAGATAAATGATGGACCGTTATTTTAAAGTGACAATGGATTCTTTTCCTACAGCCTTTCGAATTCATTATGTATTGATCATCCTAGTATTCAATACTATACTGTTCTTAGCTCTGTAACCTGCATTACATAAACAATACAATATTCGTATATATACAATTAATACATCAACCAAATATTGCACTTAATAAAATACAATTCATAACAAGTATTAAATGTTTCGGCACCCAGGTGCCATCCTCAGGGAGTTTTAGAATAAAGGAATATAAGCCCAACACGTTAATCTAGGTATTACAATGCCCGTAATGGAATGTTTACGATGTTAAAATTCTAAAATAATAAAAAGGCTGATAAGCATAAAAATTACAGCACTGTGATATTAAACTTATATGATACTGTGCAGTTCCAAGTATACTCGTAAGTCCACAGTCGTCTGTGGTCTGTAGTATGCATACAAACATGTCTCATTCTTCTGTGATCCTAAGGGATCTCGTCCAGACGGAGCGTGTAAAGTGCGTCGTGTCGGGCGGTGTAGTATGCTCAATAAAATAAAATATAAAAAATATATAGAGTATACATTTTAATGTTGTATATATTTGTTATGAAAACTAGCACTTGGATGTTTAAACACAATACCAATATTATGAGGGTAGTAGACGATATCTGAAGAAAATCATGTCCATCTTTCATTATACATATATTTGCTATCACCATAGATTACTGACAAGCCGGCAATATGTTATAAAGCATTTTAACATAATATATAGCAATACGAGTATTTTATTAAAGTAAAGGAGTTGTATCGACACAAGGAACAGGCTGTACACTGTTTTTGCCAAATCATCAGCCATTTTTTATATTTCTCAAATAAATGTCATATTATTGCATGCACTGTAAAACCTTTGAAGTTTTTGTTGAATTACGTCTGACCGCTTGATAACGGCCCGGCTGGGCTGAAACATGTCCAGTATTAAAAATATTTGGGTGTTTCCTAACAAGAATGTATACCGTTGGGTATTTCATTTGTATTTCATGTAGATGTTATAGGGGTCCTTCGTGACCAATGCACTAGGAGTTGCGAATGGAGGAGACAACTTACAAGTGTGAAGAGTAGCTGCATATACACTGAACAAACTGCGGCGAACAGACAACAAGGGGTGGTCCTTGTTAATTGGGTTTGCGCAAGACGCTAAAAACTCGTCATCGTAAAATCCAGCATGTTACACATTACAGAACAATGTCTTAGGCGGGATCTTGTGAACACGACAAGAAACCTTGGGGTTCCACTGGAGATACGGAACTCCCTGACCATCTGTGTCATTATTAACCCCTCAGAACACACCCCACTGCTGTGTAGCTACAGGCAAATAGCCGTAACACTGAGACATTCATAAACTCACTATCGCCATCACAATTTTAGCTGCATAACGGTTTCTTCTAAAAGCTGCTTTCTAAATTCAATATTTAGTCAGTGTCATAGGATGCGTTACGGAGGAGCCATTTTTTACAGATATATTCAAGAACTTCACTAATGTGCGTTTAGCACATTCAAATTTATCACAAGCTGCACTTAACAGATCTTATTCTACTTATCTACGTAAGTGCTGCATCTCAGCCCGTGATGACTGGCGATGACAGAAAGCACTTAGCCGCACCACTGGCGGAAAAGTTAGACTCGGTGTAACGTATGTCATTAAGATAAGTTCTGTTTATGGAACCACGTGTTTTTACATCTGTCTCATGCCTTGTTATGAGCACCACTGAAAATTCACAGGCATACAGCATGCTGCGGATGGTAGCCTAGTTTACTCAGTAGCGTGCCGATTCTGTTGATGGATTTATTTTTATACAGAAGTCACCATTCTTTTTAGGCGCGTTCATATCCCGAGTAGCGCCCATTAAAATCTATCTGTCTGCCCGTCCTACGCATATATATTTCAGAGAATCGCTGAAAGAATTTTCGTGAAATCTGCTATTAGGGAATTTTGCAAGAAATTGTATTTGAAAGCTGTATCTGAATTTCCCCTCGTCCTGGGGTGACACTGTGTCTTCGAAACTCCGGTCTCTAATGAGTCCATTGTCCAACTCCCAATGCCAGTTTCTCCACGATAAAGTCCACATGAAATACCCTGGGAGCGAACCCAGGTCTCAGCGGCGAGAAGCAGACCATTAATCACATGAGGTACGAATTGGCCCATGGAGTTAGTGGTCCAAATTTTAAAACGCTTAAATATTTAATTGGGCAGATACCCATTCATATTAAGAGGTTTAATATCTGAGATGTCATAGTTTCAGAATTAGTTCTCAGTCGGAATAAACCGGAAGGTCGAATTTATACAAAGAGAGTTATGTTAAATTATAAATAAATTATAATGAGACCCACTTTAAACATACTACGGTTAAAATACTTGGGTAGCACAGGATATTGTATCGGCCACAAGAAAGCGAATTTCGCCTTATCTAAATCGACTCGACAAGACGGAGAGCTAAAGCAGCTACATGGATTCTAGATAGATAATAGTCAGCGGCCAGCTTCCGGCCAGGAAAACTTTTTAACCAGAGAAAGAGAATGGATTCGACCCGGTGTCAGACTGGACATGGCGACGACAGTAAGGAAAATGCAAATGGTTTTTGATCTACAACTACATCACCAATTCCTCGAAGCTAAGTCCTTCTTGAAGAAGGTAACAGCAGTTCAGATGGTCAAGAAATTTTCATTTTATGGAAATCGGAGGTTCATTACCGTATTCACAAAATGCCGCCATTTGACCATCTGAGCCAGTCTGATTATGAAAGAATTGTTTCAAATCTTTAGCTAGGTCTAATTCTGTTTGCGACCGTACACTTTCTTTGATATTTCCCTCGCCACACTCTGGCAGCAAACTGTAACAACACTTAACATATGTTTACAAAGAGGAAGTAGTTGCACATAATGTTTGAATAAAACATGTGTGAATCATGACAGCATTTGAAAAACAAGCTCTAAAAATGTCTCAAGTCCGATAATTCACTCCTTATGTCTAGAGAATTATTAAAAGCGTAAAAAAATGCCGGAATGAAAATATAATTTACTGAAATATAGTTTCAGCAGTCGAAGGTAGGGGGGGGGGGGGGAGATGTGAATTCAAGATGTCGACATCTGATAAGTATGTGATGAAATGCTTAAGTATGTTTTGGGAAAAAGTTTTTGGATGGTGCGAAAAAATTTGCATTGCGACGTGCATGTGAAGTTAGATTTGAAGTGTGATGTAACAAGCAGATTCCTCTTAAAGAAAACCCGGTGGTCCGATATACTCAACACAGTGGGCCATATGGACCAAATATCGTAAAGTTCGCAGACCATATACTATGCTAATTTTAACACGTAAGACTACATGAAGGCAACAGAATTTAAAGATTCTTACACTGTGAAGAATAGGAGCGTTGTCACTAATATGATTTATAGATACAATAAAGCTGTAACAGAATAGCTTCCTTGTACAATGAATAATTTTACGTAATACTACAGGCTCTTAATGAAAGGACTCGCTATTTCATATTGCACATACCTGTTACTTAAACAGTCTTGTTAAAAAAAAGCAAGACGCGCAATGTACGTAGGCTATAACACAACATTGAGGCGCGTTCGCATAACCATTGCTGCCGTGGAAAAGCAATAAGTATTACATATTCTCAGTGTGTCTGTAGCCTTAGTTATTCAGCAGGCAAAGCGCATGCGCCGTGTTATATTATCATCTGCGGCCTGTCTGACTCTATCATATTTTTCCACATTAACTCATAAACGGCACGATTTTCGGGAAAAAAGTTATTGAATATAAAATGCGTGTTTTGATTTTCTCAACAACTTATGTCTGAAACATTTCTCTTTCTAAGAAAAAGTCAGTGTGATATCATAAATGTACATACGTCTTCATGTAAAGTACCAGTTATTCTTGTCATATTTTAATGAAACTTGAAATTTTTAGAGAGGTTCGCAAAATAATCAAATATTAAATTTCATGAAAATCCGTCCAGTCGGAGACGAGTTGTTCATGCGGACAGACATGACGAAGCTAATAGTCGTTTTTCGCAATTTTGCTAAAGCGCCTAAAAACCACGTAAGTTACACGACGTTTCGGACTTGTGTTGTGTGTGTTCATTGTCAACCACTAATCTTGACTCTGTTTTGAAACATGCTCAATATATCCACCTCATGAACAATGAATACAAAAATAAGGAAATACACCATAGACGATGTTAATTTAAAGGATTATCAATACACCTATGTCCGATTGATATTTGGCATTCCGTTGTGATATATATTATAGTAAACAATAATACACACCGTCAACACAACTTGATTATCATTAAAATAAATAAGTCACACCATCTCACAGCAACATGTTTCGATTACAGTCAGTCATCTGCAGGCTAAATCGATAGCATAAAAATGTAAACATGTTAAAATATATAAAATTATAAAATATAGTGTCATAATTTTACACAACTTTAGTATGTTTACGTTTTTATACGTATCGATTTAGCCTGAAGATGATTTAGTATAGTCGAAACATGTTGCTATAAGATGGTGTGACTACTTTATTTTAATAATAATAAAGTAGTGTTGACGGTGTAATATTGTTTATGTGTATATCCAGCCTCCACCTCAAGAACACGGAAGGAAATACACCACTAACCTTGACATTAATTTGAAAGGCACTCAATACGTCCAACGTCCACCTCGATAAAATGGAATATAAACACAGGACAATTTTGCAGTGCCCGCCCCAAAACATGAGTACAATTATTTTCGGCGACTGTTTATTTCACGTTGTAAAACTGCGATATTTTCGATATTTTGAGGATTTGTATAAACATGATTCATAAGCAAGGCAGACAAGAATTAATTTATCCAAGGTTTGTGAAGGTCGCCTTTTTGTGTAATGTAAAATAACAACCTGGCTGCCGAGTGATAGCTACTGTTATTCGGGTTTCTATTTGATGCCCGCAGTTAACGACCCACTGGAACTGAGAATGTGGTAATGTGTACTGAGATATAACATCAACATAGACCTATCCATAAAATCTGCCTCTACGCAGATGAAAGTATTCAAATCAGTCATCACAGATTCTTTTACAAACTTCCGGTTAATTTTTACTCCATCGTTTTCATATTGCACCTTCTTATTCGAGAATCTCTGAATTTCCGTATTTGCAGTGTAACACAACGTCGATAAATGGAATTAATAAATTTAAAATTAATTCAACGGAATAAATGGAAATTCAGGTCGCAACCCCGCCCCCCAAATAAATACAAAATAATACGGCTAACCTATGACCTGGGCAACCGAGAAATCTGGTTCGATTCCGGGGAAAGAGATATTTCTCTACCTGCAAAGGAGCCTCACAGGGTCTGAGATCAAACTAGCCCCCCATTCAACGAATACTGTGGTATGTTTCTCCGAGAATAAAGGGATCGAGTTGTGAAGCTGAGCCACTCACCTCCATTTAGGGCGAGGTTAAGAGTGAGTGGAGTTATACCTCCACTCCCCATACGCCTTCATGGTGTGCACAGGGACGACTTCGCTTTACCTTTTACCTTTACAAAATATTACTGTCAGATCCAAAAGCGTCTGCAGTTTTCACGTAATCAAAATAAATTTAAAATTATTGACGGAATTTACAAGAGGGCAGTTTCAATTATACAATATTATTTATATAATCCTATTATGCTCCTTCTTACATCTGAGTCACAGAACTGTGAAAACATTCCTAGAAACACGAGAAAACTTAAGAACAACCGTAAAAGCACCTCCTGAGCAAATACGGTATTACTCTTACGTTACATGTTCATTAGGACACACTTGTCGTTCTCCACGAATGTCATTTATACCCTTATGAGCAGACATGATACGGTCGCAACACACTGTTCCTGTGAATAACAAATGTCCTCATTTCCTTTCCCCTTGTGGTACAGGCAGCTTCATTGTACCCCAGCACAGCCATCCCCCATTGGCGCATCTGCTCCACTCAACATGGTTACCATAAAGTGGCTTCACTTGTCCCTACTGGATAATCGTTTTAATGCCGTTTTCACATTACATTCATTAGTTCGCGAATGTAAGCTTCTAATTTCTTCAAATCTCTCGCCACCTTGTGACGTCATCTAGAGCGTACCAGCAGTATGCTCTAGCGGTAAAGCTGTAAACCTGTATTCACGGGGTACTGTGAATCGCAGTTAGGTTTCGGGCCTTACTAACCTCTTTACTTATCATTGTAATGTCGATCGTTTAAATACACATATTCGGAAAAGTAGGCACGGACTAAAAGTTTTCTGCGAAATTCATGCACTTCTATTTAATTATGCCAAAAAGAGTAAAAAGTAAATGGTAAAGGTGAAGGTAAAGTCCACGCCATGAAGACCTATACAGAGAGTAGAAATACATCTATCATTCTTAACTTCAGCACTAGATAGACGCCCCGGCCGCTTTACTCCCGGGAAAGAGCCCCAGTACCCATGCCTCCTATGAAATAAAGAGTGAAAAGTAAACGGAACGTATCAGGTGGAGGTAAATCTCCACGTATTCTTAACCTCGGCCCTAGATGGATGTGTACATGTTATAAAGACATTCAGTACCAAATGACCACTGGAACTAATTCAAATAACTCAGGGTGTAATTGACGGCCACCCTCACTTCTACGAACCCCCACCGGCTTCTTCTGTATGACTATCCTTATGGGATCTCCCGCTGTTGGAGCATGAAGAGGGTTCAGGGGTGCATTCGTGTCCTATATGCCAGAGCCAAACAAAAATTTGTGCATTTCCAAGCAGACAAGTTACAGCCAGCGTCAGTCCCACCTGAATGTAGGAGTGTAAATCCTGGTTCGAATACAGTTTTCATCTTACCCGTTGTGCCTCACCTATGATAACAACATACATTTCAATAACTCCGTAACATTAACTTTAAAAGGTTAGCTAACTCTCTTATCAGAACCGCTATTAACGTAGCGCCATAGGACAGGAGTCTGAACCAGTTTCATGCAACTCCGAAACTGAAAGGCAGTTTTCATCAGACCCATTTTAATACAATGCTTGCTGTTCTATTGCACGTGACACGTATGGTGGAGAAGAGAACTGCGTACAGAGTTTTGGTGGGGAAACCTGAAGGTAAGAGACCACTTGGAAGACACAGCCACGTATGGGAAAATAATCGACCTTAAAAGTACAGGATGGGAGGATTTGGACTGCATTCGTCTGAAGCAGGGTAGGTACAACTGACCAGATATTGTGAAGAAGGTAATAGACCGTCAGGTTCCATAAAATGAGGGTAATTTCTTGACAACCGGAGGAACTACTAGTTTCTCAAGAAGTGCTCTGCTCCATGGAGTTCTATTATCTCATCGATCGTCCAAGTGCTCACTTCCAAGCAGCCTTCCGTATCAAAGTTCTAGAAGAAATGAATTTATCGCTTATCCGAGCTACATGCCCAGCTCATCCAAATCTTCATTATTTCAGTACCCTAACAATACTATGTGACATGTTCAATCCACGAGCTTTTCGTTAAGTTTATATACATCTTCCATTACCTTCATCTCTCTTATATTTAAGTATTTTCTCCAGCCATGTTAACATTTTGAACAATCCGTAAGATCTCAGCATGATACTGTAGACCTTAGTAAGTTTGCTAACTTGAGTCGAAGAACGGGTATTTGATTTCCGGTAGGGGGCGGAGTTCCTTTCTTAGCCTGTCTGTTCTAATAATTACAGGAACAATAACGGAGATAAGCAACCAGACCGCAGTAGACCTGCTGCCAGGAATGACTGACGAAAACTCTAAAACATCCAAGTTAGGATAGGAGGTATCCGGGTAAGAATCGAAATCAGGACACTTTGTATAAAAAGCATGACTGGTAACATCTAGACGGCGACAGTCTGTGAAGCTCTGACATTCTGACGCAGTAACAAAGACCTATATCCTCTGTGAAAGAAATGCCACTAGCTCAGTAGCTACTGAATCACTGTACGGGTCTGGTCAACTTTTAGTCTTATATGAGGCAAATGCTGCAGCCAAAATGAGTGTTATCGATACTGTAACTGCACTGAAGTTTAGCTACACTTGGGCTTGTTTGAGATTGGACGTTCTCACTGCGGTAATATGGGACGTGACGCTGCAGTTTAGAAGATATCTACCAACATTTCGGAGGAACTCGCTGCTACAACCTCCAGTTTTGAATTCTTATATCTTAAAGATGGAGTCAGTGGTTCCTTCCAAACGCTGGCATTTATGTCACAGACAGTGGCGAACTAGGGTGAAGTGGGTCAGGTGTTGACTCGGGCCAGTTTTACAACTCCATCTGTATGAAAATCTAGACGCAGTCAATTAAGTGCTACTACTGGAACGTGCAGTTTAGTTGAAGGTAAAAACAGAGTTGCTACAAATAACAAAAGAAAACAGCCGTGCTTACGGTGAGCTGAAAAAAATACTATGTTTGAAGTACTGTACGTATTCCACTCAAAAGACTGATTTCGTATAAATTTCCTGCCAATTCCGAACAACTTCTACTTCATAATTTCACACACTCCGGCCATGTAGGCCCACATGGCCCCATATCCCAAAAGATAGTAATCTTCATTAGTCTACATGTGTTAAAAATCGCGAATATCATGAATACTTGAATCGACTTCCATCAATAAATCAATTTCTACTCCGTATTTTCGTAAATGAACGGAACGAACAACACAGGAAACCTCAGAAAACCGAAAGCACCCGCAGTGTGGGTTCCAAATCAAAAATGATAGTCATTCCAAACACTGTGTCACCCTTGGTTGTTTTGAGGAGCAGCAAAACTTCAGCTGCATGTAGCTGGTCGCTGGTCGTTTGTAACGCAGCCGAAAGACATTACACAGGTCCGCTCGGCAGGGGGCAGGACCTCTGCAGCCCTCCAGAGGCATATGCTATTATGTGTAACTGGTGGCGCAAGGAGGGAAGTGGCAAGCAAGCGTTCAGACATCAGGACTTTACAGGTCAAACGCAGTTGATGCAGTGCAGAATATAGCAAGTGAAGAAACATACACAATCGCACCAAGTACCGTAAGATGGGAAAGGAATATAGCACGCACGACAGATATTAGAAACACACTGGAAGAACTGAAGGAAAGGGAAACATTTTAAGGAGTAGATGGGGGAATTATGTTAAAATGGACGTTAATCAAGCAGGCTGTGAGGCTTTGGACAGGATTCATCTGCCACAGGATACGGTCAAATTGGGGGGAACTTGTGAACACGGCAATTAATCTTCGGGCGCCGTAGAATGTGGGATATTTTTTGACTAGCACACCAAATGTCAGGTTCTCAGTGACTCCGCAAAACACGATTCGTTAGTTATCAGAGACTCTCAGTTCGCTTTTTTTTTTTTTCATGGCGCGACAGCCCCTAGTGGGCCAGGTCCTCCTCATTATCGTGGCTTCACAATCACACTCAAACACACCACAATCGGTAGGACTCCTCTGGACGAGTGATCGGCCCGACGCAGAGACCTCTACCTGACAACACACAACACTCACAAGAGACAGACATCCATGCCTCCAGCGGAATTCGAACCCACAATCCCAGCAAGCGAACGGCGGCAGACGGCGCGGCCACTGGGATCGGCCCTCAGTTCGCTTATAGCAGCTTTTAATTATATAGGCTTAGCATTATAACGATACCCAAATACTTCTAAACAAGCATCACCTGAATACGACTATTCCAACATCCTGTGGTACTGAGCCTACATTTTCTTTCATGTATTCGGTGTAAGCCTATGCGTTGCAAAATTTATTTTACATAATGTAAGAACAAAGCAGTATCCCTGCGAACAGAGGCGTAGCTGGGGGGGGGGGGGGGGGCCTGGATGGCACAGTCCAATGGGCAGTGAAATTAGTATTTTAAATGAAAAAACCTGGTTTTCTGTGATCAAAAAATTTAAATTATTGAGTCAAATAAAAGAAAATTCAACAAATGACTGATTTTTTTTAAAAGTTCATAATTTCTGTCAGGGGCGGACACTGTGGTTACTCGCCCCGGGGGCCGGCAAAGCTAGCCACGCCACTGCCTATGTACGTCAGGAAGGCATATGGAGGAGTGCAAGTACACATATCTCGCTCCTGCCAGGATTCGAACCATGATTGCTCTGTCGTCCTAAATAGGAATTCGGCATTAGGCTGCGTACAGCGACGAAGATTTCCCGACGTTTCGGCAAAGGTTGCCTCAGATTCTTTTACCCTGAAGATGGCAACTGCAACGTTTGCCGAAATGTCGGAAAAATTTAAATCCTCTACGCTACCAAATCCCGACAGCATATCCAATGCATTAAAAATATCAAACTTTATAAAAATCAAAATCATTCATCCCAGTACTTCCGCAAACACACGGCAATGTTTCAATATAAAAGTTACAGACCTTTACAGCACGCAGACCTATACTTTATACTGTGGACAGTATACTGTGACAGTGTTGTGTGAGATCTGATGACATTCAAGGTATCTACTCTGAAGACGGTGGCAGCTGTTTCCTCCAAAACGCTGGAAAACTGACACCAATATATATGGCGTCACATTCCATCAGACAGTAAGTTTCATTCTCCATTGACTCTTAGTTATACTTGTGCTTCATGTTAGCTGAGTAGATCTTACATTGGATTTATACACTTTTTTTCCTATGGCTCGACAGCCCTATATGGGCCTGGGCCTCCTCGTTTCGTCGAGGCTTCACGATCACACACTTTAGACACACCACAGTCCGTAGGACTCCTCTGGACGAGGGACCAGCTCGTCACAGAGACCTCTACCTGACAACACACAACACTCACAAGAGACAGACATCCATGCCCCCGGTGGGATTCGAACCCACGATCTTAGTAAGCGAGAGGCCGAAGACCCACGCCTTAGACCGCACGGCCACTGGGATCGGCGGATTAATACACCTACCAATCAAAATTAGTCCGATAAATTTAATGTAGATCCCCAGTACATGTAACTGACATCGGTCCTCTGGTTTTAGAGATGAAATACGCAGACGCAGTCTTTCCTTTATGTGTTCACTGCGCACACTTTGATACACTTTACAGCCTACAGTGTGTTATTGTTCTTGTACTTCTGCAGTATAATACAACGTAGAGTGCCATGAAACTTCATGTGCGTACACAAATAATGAAGTGCTGTCATTTACACGGTTATGAAGCTGGTAAAAGGTTTTCATGAACTTGTGCTTACATTGTTGACTACTGACAATAATACCAGGAAAAAAGGCTACATTTTGCCCTTTTATTGAAAGGAAGGTTGAGGGTGGAGAACTGTCGTGTTCGCCACTATAGGGAAGTCTAGTATCCTCCTTACAGAGAATGAAGTTGTACTTTTCAAAATTAGCCGCTCTATTCAAACTTTGGGGAATGATTTTGTATCACTTAGTCCCAGCCCTCCTGCCGGAGCTGTCTGTCTCCAATGAAGCAAAATGGAACTTCAATTTTCGTTTGAGTTCAGTGACGCATTTCTTGATGTTATTGTTGCCGTTTAGAAAAACGTCGGACGTCCCACTGCTGTGTTATTTCTAGTAGCTGGAATAAGATCTTAAATTTAGAAACGAGACTAAGACATATAACTACATATTTCCATTTCCATCAAAGTTCCATTTTGTAGGAAGAAATGAGAAGATTTCTACACATCCAGCGATAGCTGGATTTATAGGTATGCATTTTTAAAAGTAATTTATTATATTTTATATCCTTGCCATTTCCAAATAAAAGTAGCTGCACTCTAGAAGTTACATGGCAATATATGTTGTGGAACTATTCCAGGACATTTATTATGCCAAGAATATACGAAAAGAGACATGACTGCTTGGCATTGGGAAGTAAATATTCAACATGGCTAAAGCAAATATGTCCGCCACAGGACACTAAACTGGTCCGGTTAAACCCAATGCACGCCACTAAAACCCATTTTATTTCCTTAGGATTCATTTTAATATTACCCTCTAATTTACATCACGTTTTTCAAGATATTTCAGCCCCAAAATTTTGTACGCATTTCTTGTTTCCACTCGCCTCTCATCAGAAACATGCCCAGACTGGGACAATCTCTTGATTGAAATTTAACAATTTCAGTATCATTAAGAAAAGAGTGCAGAGCGACCCAAAAGTAATTAGAAAAATACAGAGTACAATACGATTACCTAATCTTAGCAATTATATCAACAAATACACTTTATTTGGGTGTAATCCCTATCCGTCTACACGTTAATTTTTTTTCCATAGCGCAAGAGCCCTTAGTGGGCCAGCGCCTCCTCATTATCGAGGCTTCACGATCACACTGAGACACGCCACAATCGGTAGGACTCCTCTGGACGAGTGATCAGCCTGACGCAGAGACCTCTACCTGACAACACACAACACTCACAAGAGACAGACATCCATGCCCCCGGCGGGATTCGAACCCGCAATCCCAGCAAGCGAGCGGCCACGCCTTAGACTGCGCGGCCACCGGGATCGGCACATGTTTAATTACTAAGATCAAATAAAAATACACGGTGATACGAAACACTATAGGAAGGTCAACTAACTTTAGGGTCATTGTTTATACACAATGAAGTTACGTGTTTGTAATTTAAATTCTGTTTTTGTGATTTTCCCCTTTCAGTACGCCCACTGATTCCTTCTCCCTTGTGTCCACATATTTTCCTTTCAATTCTTCATGCACTTGCTACTTATGCATCAAGAGCAGTAATCACAAGAGTGACAAGACTGCAGGTGATGTCATCCATTAAGTGGTACACAGACATTACTAACGCATTCTTAACCTTTAAAAATGTAAAATTTTTATGGTAAATGCGTAAATGTGATTTGATTTACGGCCATAAGAAAATTATGGCTTTCCCTGTGTCAATTTTGGCGATACTTATAAATGATGAACAGAACTGTGTGCAGAATTCTTACATCGAATTTCACTAAAAACTGGCACTAACTAAGCAACCTGCAGACAGCTACTCATTTACGCCCCTAAGTAAAGTACGGTTTCTGCTAAGCCGATTTTTACGAAATTCGTAATCACTCAATAAATTGTTGTGGACATCTGTACCCAATTGTATCCAACCACGACGAAACATGTAGAACATACGGGCAAAATTTAATTTACGCACTTAACCCCTCAGTGACGGAGGAGCTTTAAATGCGTTCTTGGTCTGTCGCACGCTCCTAATTAAAAAGAAGAACTATGATATATTTTGTCAGATTGTTTTCAAATTTTCAGACGACACGCATAAAGGACAGGGATTTCAAATAAAAATTTACTTCTCCTTAGTAGTTCAGTCGTGTTTGGTACAAGCTTCGAAGTATTCTCTTATGCAGAGGCCTAACACCACAATCCTGACAGGACACACGGTTTTTTTTTTGTGGTGAAGGGCCCCGCAGCAGATGCTACGGGCGCACCGCAGCGTTGAGGCTTATTGTGCAACCCTATGATGAAGATGATTGTTTTTTCGTTTTTCCTTGTAATGGAGCACCGGTGGAATGAAATTGACATGAGAAAACCGAAGTACTCGGGGAAAAACCTGTTCCAGTGCCACTTTGTCCACCACAAAGCCCACATGGACTGACCCGGGATCGAACCCGGGCCTCTGCGGTGAGAGACCGGCGACTAACCGCCTGTGCCATGGCACGGCCTTACGGGCGTTTTCTTTTCCCGCGTTCAGAGCAAACACATCTGGGGGATTCACGTGTCTCGGTTTTCGGTGCTACTCTCCTCAGAAGCGTCTTTCTCTCAGCCTTGGCACAGTATTCTCTGATGAATATCGAAATACTGTGTTGCATTCAGCAATTCTACGTTTATTAAACAAGCTTTCTACTAAGAGAATCGTACACAAGCATCAATGTCGCCCAGTCTCTTTCCTGTTGCCTGTCTGCAAATAATCACAGAGTTCAGAAATGTAGCATTCAATAGCCTCGTGAAAAATGTCAGATTCTATTTACACATTCTGTTTCTGCGCATCAAGTACGTGGGCAGTAACTTGCTCTTTGAGGTCCACTCCGACCTTTTGCCTGCACAGAAAAGTTTATCTTTCTTCTTTCCTCCACGACAGACTTCGTTTAATCTAAATCAGTGGTATTCAACCTGGGGTACGCGTACCCACGGGGTACGCGAAGACATCTTACGGGGTACGCAAAATTAAAAATATATATTATTTCATGATAAACACTGAATAATCAGGGCCAGATTTAGGGTTAGCCACAAGAGACTCGGACGTAAGGACATGCGATTTGGTAGCGCCATTTTCTCTCTCCCTCTCTCTTCTTTATGCGATTCTTATCTAGGCGGCTAGTTTCATTTTATTCCACATAGTGCATATAATTTTGCTTTGCTAAAATACTTTGTTCCTTTATTAATTTTTATATGATAGGCAACAATATATTTGTTATTTAATAGCTTGATTCTCCTTTTTTTCATTTAAAACTTATTATTTAATACATTATTTTGGATGTAATTTATTTAACTTATTTTAGATGTAGATTATATTCTACGTATAACTTGAATTATGCACCAACAACTTTGGGGGTACAAAGTTGAAGAGAAATTGTATGTGGGGGAACGCGAACAAAAAAGGTTGAATACCACTGGTCTAAATGATACGTTCAGAGCATGGTGACATTTTTATTTTTTGTCACACCACTTCGACAGGCTAACAGGACACGAACGGTGAAAGACAGGAGTCGCGGAAATACTAGAAAAAGTGACGTCGTAGAACAGTACATGCACTAGCCGCAAGACACGTCCTCCGCGTAGGTTTGTAGAAGTTTTTGTTTTTAACTAGAGATAGCGCCACGAACCAAACCGCCGGCAACGCCTCTGTGTTGAATGTACACACTTCCTTCTGTGAATAAAAGACACTACACAAGATCGTCGATGTATTTTTAAACACTAACGAACTGCAAAGATCCAAAGGTACGCAGACATACCACTTAAGGCACAGTTATTGCCAATAATTGTTGAGAAACTAACTACAGGAGCTGTGAGTGTCATCCATTTTGATTTGCCAAATATGATCATGCGAGTAATTAGCCCATGTTGACGTAAAACAAAAAGAATCTAGGATCACAAAAGGCTGACATCTTCCTTCACAAAGATATTCAATCGCTCTGAAGCTCTCACGAAGTAGGTGCACGCTTACAAGCAGGGCGAGAATGAACAGTTGCACGTGCCGGTGGCATGCGATGAAACACAGATCCATACCATGCATGAGGACAAAAATGAGGGGTTAAGTAAAGTATGGCTTACACTGCACCGATTTTCACGAAACTCATAAATGGTTGGTCGTATTATGTGGATATCCTCTATACCGAATTTCGTCAAAATCGGCCAAATTATGGAAAGTAAAAATATAAAATCATTTACGCGCTTAAGTAAAGTATGACTGTCACTGAGCCCATTTTTACGAAACTGACGCCTGCTCGTCAAAATTTTGTAGACTGCTCCTGTACTGAATTTAATGAAAATCCAACAAACGGTTCCAGGTCACAGACGGACGTATACGGTCTCCACATAACGTCTCTTTTTTATTTTTTTTTATTTTACTTCGTAAAGAATGTCTAATAACCACTGATTAAAAACAACGCCAGGTCCATAGCCCATATACCTATTTGTTCACCATAGATAACCACAGTGACGTATATAATTTGGTGCTTCATAACTTAAACAGTTGATTCAGCAACTTAAAATAACTGAATAACAAAACAATCATGTACTTCGTATAGTATCAGCAACCTTCACTCTGCATAAACGTACTGTGATTGATTAAAGGAGTGGTGTAAGTGTGCCGATGTCATAACCCCATGGAAAAGCGTTCTTTTCGAATCCACAGTAGTCGCTCACGTGATCAATAAATTACTCGCCTTTCATGAAACCTGCAGACACATTACCATCTTCAGAAGAATCTGCCCAAATACACCCCAAGACTATACTTTAAGGGTTAAAACCCGGTAGTAAGTATATGTACCACCTACTGTAATATAAAGAAACTGTATATTGTAGTACATCTTCCGTGCAATTAACAAACATAAAATAAGTTTATAACCAACAAATTGCACATATTCAGAACAGAAACACTCCTAAATATTTTGGCTATTGCCTTTAGCCATCCCCAGGGAGTATCAATACTAAAAGACATATACAGCATACAGCATTGTTATACAGCTTTGTCGTATGTTGATGGTAAAATGTCTAGTGGCAGCAGACCATTAAAAGATCTACGTACAGTGCTACATAAAAATTGTGTTAAAATTATTATAGTACAAGACGTTTACTGAAATCTTCTGCATCCTAACATCTGAAGTATTAAAATATCTCACATAACTTTTTTATATAATAGTAATTTAACATAAATTTAAACTAAATTTCCAGGTTTAGCACTAGATTTCATTTGAAGAGATTTTATTATGGCAGATGTTTGGATGCAGACGATTTCAATAACTTTATTCTACTATAAACTTGTTTTATATTAAGAAACTGTATTTTGTCCACAAAGTGCATTTATGTGTTTTGTACGATTCCCAAATAAACAGGTATTATATCATTAACATTAACCGGTTACTCTAATAATGGAGAAGCACGGCAGAACTGAATATTTAAATATCTGTTTAAAAGGTTAAAAGTAAATACAGATAATTTTAAGAGCATAATGCACTTAGTTAAAAAACAGATATGGAGTAGCTAACCAGGAATAAATTATGATGCGTACCGCTACCAAAAATATTTAATATTTTGGGGGAGGGGGGTTCCCCTCCCCACCTTGCACTCTGTTACCTATGGTTTCGCTAATAAATATGATTTTATAAAACCGAATTGTTCATTAAAGGGCTACTGCATTTCAAGAATTGTACAAGTAACAATGAAATCTGCCTATATTTTGAAACACCTACAAAACGTTTGTAAAGGGTTCACAAATTTCCAGTTATACTGCCCGAGAAAGGACCTGTAGATAATGCGCGGGGATCTTTCCTGTTATAACCCCACCACTCCTGTTCTGGCTACAAAGCGGCATGTTGTAACAGAGACAGACTAGCATGACGTCTAACCTAAGCTCCTCTTGAACGGCAACACAGTGGTGGGGTTATAACAGGAGAGGTCCATGCAAGGTAACAAAGGAAGCATATAGTTTTACTAATTGAGGGGTTTTCTTTCTACACTAGATGCCTACACACATTCAGGTCAGTTCCAGGTTGTCACTCGTATCTACGTCTCAGTACTTCAAACACGAAATGCCAACCCGCTACAAATCAGATGGGGCAAATTTACACTACTACAGTCACCATTTGTATCTTGCTCATTTTGACTGCTATGTGGGTTTACTACCTCCAATAAAAATCCTTCGACCGTAACTGGTCACTCTTATGTAAACATTCTATCTACGTACTGTACGTTCATTTCGTGTGTAAGGCAACTTCACGACCGTTATACAATGATTCCAGACGTGATGCTTAATAACATTACTTTCCAGTTAATAGAAACATATTCCCAGCATTTTTTATTCTCAGGTCTAATACCAATGCAGTGACAAATACCCGGCCAGTAGACATTTTCATTTCTGTACTTCGAAATTGTTGCAAAGGTCGCTGGAAACGATACTAACAAGTCAAATTACATTCAGGAAGGAATTGTAAGCATAATTCTACCATTGGTTCAATTCTATAGAGCTTTGACGATGGTGTGTTATATTGCGAAACAATTTTTTTTTTCTTTCCCGTCCATCGTCGACTTGTAATTAAAACGCAACTTTCGGAGGACGTTCTGCTTCCTTCGTCAGCCATTGGAATCTACCGGGTGGACCCCTTGGAACGACCTGTTCTCAGACACCGTCATTGGTAGTAGGACAGTACCAGCATTCAGTTCACCTAACATGCCAATCATAAACAGGCCCATACAAGTTCAAGTGTTTTAAACAACACACACAGGTAAATGCTAACCTTATACAGAGATCCGTAGACCCGTCTTCTTCCTCTTGTATTGTTACGATTCAATCACAATCACATGAAAATAATTAATAACGATTCAAGCATAACGTTCCACACAAATAGTACTTTGTTTCACAGCTGACAAACTTCTTCGCGGGACAAAGTAATAAATTTGGTAGATGGCAGGCTGACGCAATCGTTCAATTATGCCATCTCCACAGTGATTACGTGAACCATAATCGATTACAGCTGGAGAATCGAATCATT
Source organism: Reticulitermes speratus (assembly GCA_021186555.1). Lineage (NCBI taxonomy): Eukaryota > Metazoa > Arthropoda > Insecta > Blattodea > Rhinotermitidae > Reticulitermes > Reticulitermes speratus. The sequence continues at coordinate 15,319,408 of JAJKFL010000330.1, forward strand.
TATACTAATACTGATCCACAATCCCTACTATAAAACCCAACATTTACGGAAGTAAAAGGTGACGATTGAAATAGATCCTACAATTTTCGTTGTGGTTTTGTGTATGAATAGTATTCGAATAACGCCAAATATAAATAAAACGAATAATCACCATAGTAGTGAATCTATGTTTGAATTTGTTTTTAATATTGTATTTATCCGAGTAGGTGCAGGCGCAGCACAATCGGTAGTCACAGTGGGTTGGAAGTACAAGGAGTTACGGCTTGATTCCCGGAAAGGGATTTTTCTCTTCTGTGAGCTTTCACACCGGCCTGGGGCCCCCCAACCACCTATTCAATGGGTAATGGGGATCCTTCTTCAGGAGTAAAGCGACTGGTCGTGAAGCTGATCGCTGACCTGCATCTAGTGCCAAGAATGCGTGGAACTATACCGCCACTCCTCCCTATAACGTCATGGTGTGGTACTTTATGAAGAACAGAGAAATTACCTTTTTTTAACACTTGTCTGGGTCCAGACCATTACCAACGACATGAATATTCGCCCAAGCCTACAAATAAAAAATACCAAGTAATAATTAATAAGGTATTATGTAACAATCTGTTGGAGGTTATAAGTGCACTTCTTATGCTATTGCGAACTAGTAACTCTTTTGTTTGTTTTTTGTTGTGATTACTTTTCCTGCTACCAGCTGGCGTGTGTGCTTTACACTGTTGCTATGTTGCAGCTATGACTCGTGTGTCCGAGTGAGACGCTTAGTTACACATGCTGACCAGGACTGTGAAATGTAATATTTAGTTTCATTTAATTCACCTCACTCATTACGTTCAACAGGTTATGACTCGTGTGTCCGAGTGAGACGCTTAGTTACACATGCTGACCAGGACTGTGAAGTGTAATATTTAGTTTTATTTAATTCACCTCACTCATTACGTTCAACAGGTTATGGGCCCAGAACGTTTGGATTAGGTGAGACTAAAAGTGAACGTCAATTAGTTTGTTTCGTAACTCTGATCTGCACGAAAGTTTGTGCATCGGCAGTGTGAGGACGAACAAAGAAAACATGGCGGAACTTCACGACAAGGAAAGCATAAAGAAACTAAACGATACAAACTACCAGTTATGGAAGTTCAAAATGCAGATGATCTTAATGCGTGACGGCGTATGGGAAAATGTCACCCTGCCAAAACCAGATGCGGAAAAATTGCCAGCAGATTGGGAACAGCGAGAGCACAAAGCAATGGCAGCGATCGGCCTCGCGGTGGAAGACAGCCAACTCGTACACCTGCTCACGTTATCGTCCGCGAGAGAAATGTGGCTGAAGCTACAAAGTCTGCATGACCGTTCATCGATGTGTAGTAAGCTCTACTTAATGAGAAAATTGTATTCTATGCGATTCACATCAGGAACGATGACAGCCCACATAACAGCTATGCTAGAGGTAGTAAATCAGTTACGTGGACTAGGGAAGGAGCTCACTAATGAAGATGTGGTAGCAGCATTACTGTGTAGCTTGCCTGATTCATACAGTACGTTGGTGACTGCCCTAGAGGGACGTGCTGAAGATGATCTGACTGTGAAAAGTAATATTTAGTTTAATTTAATTCACCTCACTCATTACGTTCAACAGTTATGACTCGTGTGTCCGAGTGAGACGCTTAGTTACACATGCTGACCAGGACTGTGAAGTGTAATATTTAGTTTCATTTAATTCACCTCACTCATTACGTTCAACACAATCGAATATAGCCTACAACAAACCTATTTCAACGATAATTCTGACCGCATGCTTATCAGCTCAGCTAAATCCACTACACTAGAATAATCACTGTTGTTTGAGGTTCTTACAGGGACAACTGTGAATATTACTGTTTTCTGGCACCACATCCCAGGAAACAGCATGGGAAAGGGTGGGGTCGTTAGTACACGAGGCGCATACGTACATTTCAAATCTTTGCCACTATAAGTAAAAGGAATAGAGAAAGCTGGCTGGTGCCAGGTCAGGTGGAAATGGTGGGTGCCTTATCTCCACCAAGTCATGATTTTCCAGGAAGCACTTTACTGTCATGCAAGAATGAGTAGCAGCAGAGTTGTGTAGAAGAAACCAACTGCATTTCAAAATCAGCCTCAGCCCTAAAACCTGCTTCCATAACTTTTCTAGCACCTGTACACAGTATCCCATGTTCTGGGGGTCACCTTCAACGTCGTTACATCAGTCTCTGAATCTTTCAATTCGAAGATACATGTATAAGATAATAGCTTCATTTCCATTAATGGTTTCAAGCAATTCAGGTTCCTATTGCTGTTTTCCCTGAACCCTACATGACAGGCAAACACAACATATGCACAGGGCTGTATGTCACATTTTCAAGAAAAATGAGTCAGCCATGTATGTAAACATTCTGTGCATAAAGGACCTCAATCAGTTTATTCCTTGTGGAAAATCCAGCATGCCAAAACTGAGTATGTTGCAGTAAGGTATCTAGGTACCATTCTGCACAAACATGTCACACTGACTTGTTAAACTGATTGTGTGTAACACAGCAGTGACAAGCAGTATTGATATGTAAGTAGTCAAAATCAGAATGCATGGAATCAGACACTGTGGTAGCCTTACCTTCTGACTACACACAAAACTTCAGACTAGCAGCTGTTTCTGTCCTGAACCTTCTCACTATAAGTGGTTCAAGAAAATTCAGAAGCTAGGCATGATACTGTATATAACCTAACTGCAAAATAAATAAAATAAAAAGCAATATACTGGAGATCAATAAACAATTGTTTAAAGGGGTAACAAAGAATGTTTATTTTAGAGATGTCCTTAATCAGCATTTTTATTATTTCTGACTTCCATCCTGTTAAGATCCATATAAGGAACTAATGCAGATGTTTGGAGATTTAGATAGACCTTCATTTGTCAGAATAAGTCAGTTGAATTGGATTGGTCATGTTAATAGAATGGATAGTAAAAGAAAAGTAAGTCGAGTATTTCATAACAATTCCCTGGGATGTCGACTAAGATGACGACCAAAAAACAGATGGTGGTACTGTGTAAAAAGATATTAATAGATGCAAAATTACAAACTGGAAAGACAAGTCAAGAAACAGAGCTGACTGGGAGAAGTCCATTGAGGAGGCAACAGTGCGCATTGGACTGTAGTGCCACCTAAGAAGATACTGTTAAGGTGCATGTGGTAACAGGGCTCAGTGCAGACATGGAAATGGGTAGTCGGGAATTTTGTCATAACCTTGCCCGTTAGAAACAAATGAAATAGGGTTTTTTTTTTTTTTTTTTTTTTTTCCAGTTTTCTTTGAATTTGCTGAAGTGACTTACAGTTTTCTGTAACATGTTCCTTTATACGTTTGCTACCACAGTTCCTTGAGGTTATATTTCAAACCTTGTTTAACCTTGCAATGTGCTTGCCTAAGAAATGAACTACTACTCTCAAATTAAAAAACAACTGGTAACACAATAGTTTCTGTGTGTCTTACTGAAGATGACCGTTTAAGTGAAACAGAAATGCTGATGACTACCATACTTCCTTTAAATTGAGCAGTGCTCTGGCCACAGCAGAAACCTGGCTTTTCAAAGAACTTATGCTAAAGGTTGAAAATTCTCTTTTGGGTTTATGTTCACTTTAAATCTGCATCATATAAAAGCAGCTTCAACACTCGTCTCTTTCCAACAAGAAGCACTATCTTCATGACAGAAAAATATAAATTTAACTTATGTCTGAATGATGCAATAATATCAATGCAACTTTCATAAGACAGAACACACTCAGAGTTATAATGAGCTTATTCTGCAAATGGGTATTCACATGTTAAAAGATTTTTATAATGTGATGGTTGGGTATGGCAATATGTCAATCACTTATATGCCACACTCTTTATTTTCCCACCTTCCATACTGAAAGTTGTACCTGCAAATCAAACTGTCACACCTCCATTTATATAAGGTAGGTAGAAAGGTAAAGTCCCTGTGCTTAATTAAGCACCAAACCATTAGGACATATGATGGAATGGTAGTATAGCTCAATCCAATTTTAGCAATGGGCTGATCAGTCTCTTCCAACTGTCTTGTTGGAGCTGAGTAGCTTCGTATTCCAGGTGGTCTTTGGCCCTAAGGAAAAAGCACCTTGTCTATTGGACTGGAGGCTGAGTGAACTCAGGGGCTCCTATAGACACTGACAATACGTAACTTCTGAAGAAAATTCATTTACGTTCTAATGATCTGAATATAAGCTGGAAAAAAAAAAATCAGTGAATTAAATTACAGCTGGCCCAAACACATATCCTGGGCCACACTCCCACATAAAGCATACAATATTCTGTGAAAGCAGTGATGTCTTTTTTTACCTAACTCCTACATGAGCTTCATAAAATTTATTAGCTATATACATGTATGCATCTAAAATGGTCAGTCACAAGTAGTGTGCAGCATGCAAATGAAGCAGGATAAACCATCAGCTGAATGAAGTCTCTGAACAATTACAAACTAATGCAGAAAGTACTGCATCCTGTTTCAAGGTAATTTGTTAGGACTGAGGAGGACCTCTGAGAACTTCAGCCCACACTGCTTCTAGCATGTGGCAGCAGAAGCCAGTTTCGTGGTCATAGAGTTAACCCTGAGTTCTTGCACATACATACATGACGAGGTTGCACATAATACAGCACAAGATAAATTACTATAACATGACACTGAAATGTTTTCTTTGCCTATTGATTTACCTTCAAGTGAGAATATTTTCTCATAAAAAGTTGAAAACTTTGCAAACCCTACCTGTTTAAAACTAAGCACATTTAAAAGCAGTTAATTTTCACCAACATGGTTTATCATCAAAGCAAATTAAGAGTAAAATGTAAAGGACAACTGGGATACATTTTCAAAACCCAGGATTTTGTACAGCTGTAATTCAAAGCAGGATCTTTACTTACACCAACATCTAAGACTTGTTAATTTTTAAAACTCTGGTTCTTGTGGTTTACACATCTACAGGAATTGTGAATATTCAAATACAGGTAGGCCTTGTTTTATGCCTTTTTGCTTTAACACCCCTTGTCAATTCACACTTATTTACATCCTCTCATGTTCGGTTTAACAATCTTTGGCTGGATGTGCACTAGAACACTGCTAAGAGTGTACAAAACTCATGGCACAGAACAAAGTCGGGAGGCACTACACTTACTGTAACTGCCTCAGTCACCATGTGCTTGCCATTTAGTTGAGACTAATACTCTGTGGTACGTTTATGTACCTTTATATAAGCCTTCTTTGTCTTAGTAAATGAGTGAGAAACATAAATCTACATTCCCTTAGTGCAACCCCAATAAAACCGGCAAAAGGCAATCTGTATATAAAAAAAAAAAAATAGACATAATTAAGAGGCTTAAAAAAAGATGAATGCACTGCTAAAGCCAGCGGCACTGTAGGTACAATTTCTGATAATGCTGAAAAGAAAAATAAAAGAATGTGTCAGGAAAACCCCCTCCTGTAAGTCTAATACAGCTGCTACTACTACAATTGCCCACCTCATCATCTGACCCAGCTGACACCCCCCCCCCCCCCCTCCATCTCTAACACAGCTACCATCAGCACCACCAGTTTCCTCAAGCCAGCTCATCCAGAATTTAACATAGGTACACACAAGTTGTTTACAATTCCTGTGAAATTTGCATAGGCAAAAAAAGGACTTTTGTTACTTTCTGTATTATCAGTAACACAATAATAATATGTATATGTATACATACCACACACGAAGAGGCTGATACTGCTAAGATTGGCCCTAACCCCTACCTATTCCATTTCACTTATGCCTTCTTGATTTATGCTCACTTTCCCAAGAACACAACCACAGCATAAACAAAGGGCTACCTATATGCATTTGATTTACACAATACACCAGTGTTTCCCAAGATAGGGGCAGCAGCCCCCAAGAGGCCTGGAAGCCTTTTCTCAGGGACTGCCAAAAATGTGGCAATAAAGATTCTGAATTAATTTTAAACATAAATAAATAAATAAGCCAATAAAAATTGTTACATAAATTAAACAATACAATATGTTAAAACAAAAAAGCTAAATCATGTTTAAGTTATTTTTACAGGTATGGGAGCTGAAGCATATACACACACACATCAAGGGAGCCTCCAAAGTAACAAAGTTGGAATCAGTGCAATACAGCACACACAAAACAGCTTACACATCAAGCCTTTTATTGTAGTAGAATGTAATGAATTCCCCGCTGCAAGAAGACACCTATGCTGATTACCTATGTTGCATTACCAGGACCCGTCATTTAACAGTAACAAAAGTAAAATATCCTGCAAGGGAAAGAAACTGCACAAGCATTTGAAGTGTGGTTACACAGGAAAGGGGTATATAAAAATTAAATAAAACTATAGAGCAAAACATGAGCATGCCACTGTATTTATGGTACCTTCAATGATTAAAAAAATGAAACTGGCATAATTAATATCATCCTGAATTACTCCTTTCAACATGTGCCAACTGTTACTGTATACCATGAAATGAACCACCTGTTTAATATATAAAATAACATTAAAAAGGTTATGTTTCCAATTATTCCCTTCCTTGCTTACAATGAAAATACTTAAAAATCTGACTGCACAGACAACTTCCAACACATTAATGGTACAATAACAATTTCCTTCATAACCCAAAACTTCCTTTCTTGACAGTCATTGTGCACTGGATTGTAGAACATGTCACAGAAAAATGTACCACTTTCAACACTGATATAAACTGATAAATACTAAAGCATGATGTATAACCCAATGGTAACATTAAATTTTGAAGATGTATTAAAACTCTGGTGTATATGGAAGATGACTGGAGTACTTGTAAGTACTTTATCTTCAAGGCTGTCATACAAAACACTTCCTTTTACCAATTATTTTTATGCACACAATTTTAAGCTAAAAAAGTGATCAGAAATTCACACTTTAAAATATCCATCAGAAAACTGTCTTACAAATAAAAGAGAGAATCTGCCATTCTTCAATAATAATATTCTGCAAAAAAAAAAAAAGTGGCAATGAATATTACACCTGAATGCATGCCAACAATTTTCAACTCTGTCTAAAGATAATTCAGATACAAGAAAAAGATGGGCAAATACTTGATAGTTACATATTTATTGCTCCAATACAACAGCAGAATCAGCTCTTTACAGTATGGGGCCAGCTTCATATATGGCCATTGAATTATTTGCTTCGCTACCACCAAACTGCAGCCTTGCAAATCTACAAAGAGTTAAAAATGTACTTGTCCACAAAATATCATATCCAGGCTAGAACCACGTTTTATAGTAAAAAGAACTCCATTTCATTTTTATTTTGAATGTCATCACAGACTTCTAGTCACTGCAGAATGTAACTATGATTATAGAGTTTGATTCCTTAAATTTAGTCAAAGCATTTAAAAATAAATTACAAAGCACACTGAAATACTGGAGTACTGTCTTTGTGTCTAATGCAAATCACCAACAAGTTTCTTTCTTGCCCATAAGAATTTTATTGCACCCTATATGAAGAAGGATGCTCCATATACTGAAGTGTCAAAAAGACAAATATTTACATCGGCATATATGAATACTCTTCAACAAAATTATGGCCACAAATATTCCATTATTTCAGATACCACAGACAATGAGCAATCTGAAGTCCACTGCAAGCACTGCACGATGCTTCTGTAAGAATACCAAAATCGTATCCCAGGCTGTTTCCACTCAAGCACCTAAAAAAATAAGCGTGCCATTTGTTTTTCTGTTTTCATTAAATGAGGCCTGAATCATTATGGAGGTAAAAGAAAATACCATCCCCCCACAGTCATTAGTCTTACCAGCTTCTATATCAACATTCCTCAGTCACTATGGTCATATCAGCTTCAATATAAACATCCCTCAGTCACTACAGTCATACCAGCTTCTATATCAACATTCCTCAGTCACTACAGTCATATCAGCTTCTACATAAACATCCCTCACAGTCACTATAGTCATATCAGCTTCAATATAAACATCCCTCACAGTCACTACAGTCATATCAGCTTCTATAGAAACATCCCTCGTCATCACTACAGTCATACCAGCTTCTACATAAACATCCCTCACAGTCACTAGTCATATCAGCTTCTATATAAACATCCCTCACAGTCACTACAGTCATACCAGGTTCTATATCAACATTCCTCAGTCACTACAGTCATATCAGCTTCTACATAAACATCCCTCACAGTCACTACAGTCATACCAGCTTCTACATAAACATCCCTCACAGTCACTAGTCATATCAGCTTCTATATAAACATCCCTCACAGTCACTACAGTCATACCAGGTTCTATATCAACATTCCTCAGTCACTACGTCATATCAGCTTCAATAAAACATCCCTCACAGTCACTACAGTCATACCAGCTTCTACATAAACATCCCTCACAGTCACTAGTCATATCAGCTTCTATATAAACATCCCTCACAGTCACTACAGTCATACCAGGTTCTATATCAACATTCCTCAGTCACTACAGTCATATCAGCTTCTACATAAACATCCCTCACAGTCACACCAGCTTCAATATAAACATCCCTCACAGTCATACCAGCTTCTATATCAACATTCCTCAGTCACTACAGTCATATCAGCTTCAATATAAACATCCCTCACAGTCACTACAGTCATACCAGCTTCTATATCAACATTCCTCAGTCACTACAGTCATATCAGCTTCTACATAAACATCCCTCACAGTCACTATAGTCATATCAGCTTCAATATAAACATCCCTCACAGTCACTACAGTCATATCAGCTTCTATAGAAACATCCCTCATCGTCACTAGTCATACCAGCTTCTACATAAACATCCCTCACAGTCACTACAGTCATACCAGGTTCTATATAAACATCCCTCACAGTCACTAGTCATACCAGCTTCTATATAAACATCCCTCAAAGTCACTACAGTCATACCAGGTTCTACATAAACATCCCTCACAGTCACTACAGTCATATCAGCTTCTATATAAACATCCCTCACAGTCACTACAGTTGTATCAGCTTCTACATAAACAAAATATGGCTAAAAGATTGTTTTGTCTCTGAAACAGCTGCCAACATGTAATATGAATAATGTGTATGCTGAATCAAGAATGAAGGAACAGGTATATGTCTACAGACTTCACCATATGAAAAACAAAGTAACATCTGCTCATTTATTTTCAGTCATCCATTCGTCTAAACAGACATGACAACGGAAGCAATGACACTCGTACATTTTGCATTATAACACAAAGGGTAAATCATGTAAAACACGCACACACTCACGAGCCCTGGTTTCACGTTCTCATTTTACGGTACTGTACAATTCTTACAAGGCTATAGTATTACATTATAATTTATGCAGCATACTTTAGATGCCAGTACTCATTTGACTGAATCATATCTTCTTCCTGTGTTTGCAATAAATTATTATTCACCATACGCAGTTGTTTATGATCATTAAATGTGGTACACACATATGGCAATAATCCACAATTCTGACGTCATGTGAACAATGATGACACCAAACTACAACTGAATGGGCTGACTGTTGGTAGACAAAGTCTACATTCATTTTATATGATGGAAGCATTTTTACACACCAACTGTCCCATACTGTTTAAATTTCAATACAGGTTGCTTAACAATATTAACAATAGCAAATTCATGCTATGTAATGGTGAGCAACAAATTATAATTAAAAAAGGAGACATATCAAAGCACTGGGAGCTGGTGATGTTACTTGTAAATGCGTCAAAACATTTGTCCTGTGAAAAAGCTACAATTTTTCTACTCAAGAATTATGTTTTCCTTCCACTGTCATTTGCACTGTCCAAATTCATTCCATTTTCTTTTCTCATCAAGTCCATTATCCTTTCCCAAACTTCCTCCCACGACTGTTAAAAAACCTGTCAGTGCATCAAGGCTTACAAACATCAATTGCTTATTTTTCATCAATGTGGAAAAGTTCTGGAAAAGAATAAATAAAAAATATGTATAAACTAAACGTAATCTTTCCTTGTAACAGCGAACTGAAAAATTAATGATACTAATATGGCGATATGAATACCTACACATTTTTTGTTTGTATGAAAATGTGTTTGCACACTTTGTATTTACTTCCGAACAAACGGCGCATGGCAGCAAAAAAATATATATTCTACCAGTGTACAAGCACTCCCCACGATTTCCGTGACTCACTGTCTGTGACAATATCAACCATCACTGTTCAATCACAGATAAGAGCACACAGTTATGTTGCCTTCAGTTTCACCCTGCCCCTCATTTCTCTACACAGAGGACTTTTATCTTGAAAATCTCCAAGACCTGCTAATCAGCTCCTTACCAAACAAAGCAGGATGTAGCAAGTACAGGCAGCTTGCTGGTCTTGAGCTACAATTTGTTAAGGCTTTCATGTGTCCAGTTAATAACACTTCACATTATACTGAAACAACACAAGGGAAAAATCTAGTTACTTTTAATACTGCAGCATGAAAATAGAAACCATTTATTATTATTCTCCCTTCACATGAATTAACATTATACTGAAAACAAGTAACATCATATAAATGATGATATTCTCCCTTGTATGGATATCAATAAAGAATTTCAACTGCCACATTTTCAACATCCCAAGTTACTGTGACTGGCAGATCTTTTCTATCTAGGAATCTTAAGATCTCACACATGGTTACAGCATATATATTTTCTACATATTCCATATTCCAACTCTTCTATTATGCTGTAATCTGTCAAGCAAACAGACCGAGTCCACTATTATAACAACTGGCATATGCTGTGAATTTTGCAAATGTAATTTTTTCCTTACCACAACTGTAATCAATTTTTTCCAAATTTTAGCAAAATGAAATATCTTCCACATAAAGATATTTATGAAAAACACCATGCCCAAGTAATGGATATTATACATATGGTAATACATGCCAAAATCCAAGTTAGATCAATATTAAGACAGAGTTAGAAAATTCAATTACATTACCTGATGAATTTGTTGCACTACACCTGTATGCTAGAACTTGTCTTGGAAGAGGAACAGATTGTTTGTAGCTGCCACTGCAATGATATTCTCTGTGGGGTGCCATGCTGTATGCAGAATCTTTTTATTGAAGTCAAGGCAGTCAACACTGATTTCATCCTTCTTGCGTTTGCCTCCTGTACAAACCTACAAATAATAATAAAATAGCAAATTTCTGAAACACAGTATAACAACAGTCCTGACTTTAGAAGGACCACGTAGGGAGACAAATGCCTCCATAACATATGTTCAAACCAGGCAATCTGTATTGCTACTTTCATTTTAACTTCTTGTTAAGGTTTTCTATTTTCTTTTCAGCACAAAGTGCATAAAATGAATGCATAACACGGACGTTGTATGTTATGTCTCTAAAACTAAAAAATGATGAATTTCAGTGAAATCTGTTACTAGGAGTGGAGCTCTATATTGTAAGGTGCTGATGAAACCCGATTTTGGATTGTACTGCACCAGTATAACAGCTGCACTTACACGAACCTCAAACCACACTTTAAAACCAGCACATCCCATAAAAAAATGAGTACAATATTAAATACAAACCTAATTACGATGTATAACTTGCATTTGTACAATTTTTTACTATACAACAAACTGTAAGGTAAAGTAATTTATTACTGCACCATGCAATGTGTCATTAACAGACTTGTACCTACAATACAGGAACATGAAGGCCAAGATATGCCAAATCACAAACAAACCTGGATATTCGGTACAGTCTACCCTTCCAGGTCCTCTGAAATGCATTAACATCAACTTACTTTTCTAGGTTTCAGTATGGTTTTAGGTTTTGCGATGTCCCGTGATGCCTCAAGGGTTGCTTCCCTCTTTGTTGTTCGGTCAAACATTCTGAAGAAGTTGTTGTATGATCCAGTCATAATGGCCGAGTCGTTGCCATTCCAACAACATTCAAACTTATCGAAGATGCAGTCATTTTCATACAATGAACACAGCTTTGAACGCAGGTACTCATGCACCTGTAACACAATATTGAAAATATCAGCAATCACAGAAGTGCTAAAGAAAACACACAAAAATACTATGACTTTTTCATATTTTAACCCTCTGTGAGTAGATTTTATTTTCAAAGTAAAAGGTTAAGAGTCTTCTAAATTGTCAATACATTACTATCTGGAGTCTCGAGCAAACTGCTGGTACCAGACCACATGCTAGTAACATCTGGTACAAATTTAGCAAACTCAGTGGGAAGGACAGAAAAAGTCTCAGTGGGAGGGGCAGAGAAAGAGAAAAAACAGTCAATCTGAACTGAAATGTATTCCTTGTCTGGCGCACTTCGCAGATATATCTGTACAACACCCATACTACACTTAGAAACAAGCTCCACATAGTGACTTAAAACTCTCACTGTATGTAATGACTTTCAATACTACTGCAAATACTACTTTTTCCAGTCAACAACTCTCAGCTACTAAAAATCCTTCACATCATAAATTACCTTCCGTTTGTTTTGCAGCACCTTTCTGTATTTTAAGCTTACTAAAAACAACTCTTTTAATGGAATGAACACCATGCATCCCAGCGATATAAATATATCCAATCTACGTCAAGTGACCAACTTTAATTTACATTACCAATGAACAGCGTGACCCACTAAAAGTCTAATGCAACTGCAAATAAAGTCTTCTGTACAACTTAACACTCACTATTCAGAACTTCACTTGTCAGCAACACCTTTGTTTTATAAACAGCCTCTTAATCTTCCAGTGGCCATGCCATGAGTCAGGTCGGTCACTGGCCTCTCACAGCAGAGGGCCAGGTTCAATCCCACACCAATCGAGGTGGAATATGTGGTGGACAGTTGCATTTGAACAGGGTTTTCTCTGAATACTTAAGTTTTTCCATCAGTATCATTCCACCAATGCTCCATACTCATTCATTCACCTACCACTAACACTACATAATCTTGGCCACTAACAGCATCATTAAATATGACACTTCACTTTTCAATCTTTTGGAAAAACAAATGATATGGCATTTAAACTTCTCTACAATTTTTATGACAGACTCTCAGAAACTCCATGCACCAGTATCAAATTCCATGCATTCTCAACCTCAACATTATGAGCACAATCTATACAGCTAAACTGCCTTTCACCGCCCATACTTCACATACAGTAAAAGCCCTATTTAATGAATTGCTGGGGATTAGAATATATTTAATTAAATCAAGGTTTTCATTAAATGGAGGTTTATTGTTTATAAGGAGCTATGTCGGGACATGAAAAAATCATCACTAAATCCAGGATTTCACTAAATGCGGGAACATTAAATCGGGGTTCTACTGTATTTTACATTAACGTTTGTTTGTTATCTGCTGGCTGTTCATGGTTCTTATTCTTGAAGTGTGTGAAGTGCATTCTTTTTCTGTTCTCATTCAACTGGCCTTTTCCCTACATGTTGTGGCAACTATTCTGGTTTTATACATGCCTCTTCTGCTGGCTGTTAGAGACCTTGCTTACAAAGTTAACACAGCTGTGATGCAGGCAGACTGTGACAAGAGGTCTGTACTCACTATGAAGTTACAGATATGTTTTGCAATTTGGAAGAAGAAGAAGGAAAAAAAAAACTGTTGTGCTACATAAAGCACTTCCCCTATTTCTACATATGCAGGAGAAATAAGAAAATTGACTTACGAGAGATGCAAGTGGATTATAAGAAAAAGAGATTAAATTTCCAGAGACTTAAAAAACTAATAAAATACAAAACTAAGACAGTAGACTGGATCTGAAGGTAGAAAACAAATTAAGGACAAGGCATGAATAAATCAACCTTGCAGTGATCAAGTGAGGATATATAGAATAGACACAGGAGAAATATGCAGAGACACAAATTCTTATGGGAGGAAAGTGTAAAATGGAGGAAGCTGTCTTGACAAAATTTGTCAACAAATTTTAGAACTCCCCAATACTGAATTTCATGAAAATTCATTTGGCAGTATTCATGCTGCTGCACATCGTTACGCCCGTGTTGCAAACACGCCAGAAAGGACAGTAAAAATTTGTACTTACTGGATAAGATTCTATAGGTTTGGTCTCCATATGCAGGTCCCATACTTTAACAGATAGGTAATCCCTAGATATCATGTATCGTCCAGAGTTTGACAACTTCACGTCTGATATACTAGAGATAATCTCCGAGAAAAAGCTTCTATTTGTCGGATCCTCGGGTTCTTCAAATACTGCAACACGATAAAGGTGCAGCCACATTACTTACATTACTCATTTAAAGTGTGAAGCATTTTACATTTCTAATTCTAAAAGAGAGTTATAAATTCTCAGTAATTTACTTCTTAGAATTGTCCACATTAACTACCATATTTATTCACCCATAACATCACTGCCTTTCACAGTTAAAATTTTGAAGATATTTTACTACTTGCTTTGATAAACATCTTAAGCACAATCCTCCTCCTCCTCCAACTCAAACTCAAATCTTCTTCCTATCTTGCCAGAATGGCCTGTTTTGGATATAAGAATGCTCCTCTGGCAAAATCAGCATACAGATATTGCTCTTTGACTTCCCTCCCAAGAAACAGTAAATTTGCTGGACGTCCCACAATTATTAGCCTCTCTTGCAAACCTGATACATCAACTTTTTAGTCCTGAAAGTCGACTATAGTCGACGCACAGTGTGCTGCTGAGAAAACTGAACAGCCACTGAAGTCATTGGCCAATTAAATTCCAGGTCTGAAGAGTACACTAGGCACCTAATTCTGGTTCCAAAGGGTTAATTTAAAAATGGCAACACATGAACTGTACAATAATGAAGAAATCTGCACACCAAATGCCTTTTTCTTTCCATGTGGTCTCTCATAATACACAATGTGACTTAATAAACAAAAACAAAAAAGTGGGGAGAGGTAAGGGGTACAATTTTTATGAACATTTATGGACCCATACCATGAATGACATCAATTGTGACCACCACAAAGGATCACTGTGCATCCACAACCTAAGGTACACTTCAACCACAGAAACTAAACGTGTGTATCCACACGGTATCAATGAGAACACTTCTGTTTTAAGCATCATTCTTTTAGATCAAGTGGCAGCAAAGATGGAAATATATTGATATAAGCTGCTGAATCATTTTTTTTGTGTTTTCTTAATTTTAGAAGTATAAGGTTCCTCCATTTCTGAATGACAACACAAAATCCTCCATCAGTGTGGCACAACTAGTCCTAACATTTGTAAGCTTACACTGTGAAGTTTATCCAAACTATGATACAGTGAAATCTCCTTTTAACATGCACCAGACTGACTGTGTAATGGCCAGCAGTAAAATTCTCCAAAAATTTACTGTGCCATCACTACTAAAACAGGCTGCAAAGAAAAAACTTTTAAGACTTTTTTTTTTGTGAAGGGCGAGCAAAGTTTCTTTCTTTTTTGTCTGTTTATGTGAACATAACTACCACTATGAAATTTTTAATGTTTCAGTGTAACAACATTTAATTATAAAAAAATTCCTATTTCACTTGCTGCCAGATAGATGTTCAGCGTGAAGAGAGCTTTGTAAACTGTTCTTTAACGACACATAAGATTGCTCTCATTTTTGGCACAACATTTAAGTTAACAGTTGTTTCAACACATACACTTTGAATGTCTGTCGCAAAGTGCCGCTGCTCGCATGTCACACAGTCTGATTGTACCCTTACTGCTACTGTACACGAACAAGTTGCACTCCGCAGGATGGAACTCTGCTGCCGTTATCACTTCCGTCAGTTCTTCCATGTTTGTCGGCTTAATGTCAACAATATCTGAGTTTAATGGTGTAAAGGAATATATTTTACTTACAACTGAAGGTCTATGTAATAACCTATAAAATCATAAAACCAGTGAGCAAAAATTTAACCAAATTTCCAATAGCAGACTCACATTTTAGGTACTACAGAAAGACATGTACAATCTCCGCAACATTTCTGTACTAAAGCACCATGACATGAATGTTTACAGGTGCAGCAACGATAAAGCTCCACACATTCTACACCTCAGCATCAAACAGTGGTGAGTGGTCACTGTCATACGCCACACTTGCAGAACAACTGCAGGTGCCCACTGCATTACAGGCTGACTGTATATCATGGTGAGGAGAAAAATGTCTGCTCAGAATATAAAACAAACACAGGTCAGCCACCTATCCTGAGCAATCCTGGCTTATTTAGGAGGTATCATATTTAAACAGCTACCAAGGAATCAGCTACACTGAAAATGATTTTGTGGTTTCTATCAAACATTTCTATGAAACAAATAAATAAATATATAACTAAATAAATAAATAAATAGACAAGCAGGGAAGAAAAAGACAATAGTCTTTAAAATATTACTGATTCACACATAGTGCAAGGGTCATAACAAAATGTACACAAACACAGACAAAGTTTCATTGAAGATTCAAGTCTTCTGGGATGTCATGATGTACTGATTGGTAGGCAGCTAACTGGTACTAGGAGGGGCGTAGTGCCTACAAAATGTCGGCAACTATTTACCAGCCAACGTGGCATAACATCCCAGAAAGTGTGAATCTTCAGCAACACTGTTGTGAGAACTTCAAATCTCACAAAGTTTTCATTGTTTCCTAAAATTATGAAGATTCTGTTGTCAGGTTTATCATTACAAGTGTTACTTCCTTTCCTGCACGTGTAATCTGGAAACACAAATGAAGGATACTGAAACTCTGATCAGTGATTTCTAGATGCCAAAGATTAATCCGTAGATCATCTGCTGATAGGTATGTTTCTTGATCTGAATTGACACTAATGGAATTGATGTGATACGTGTGTGCATTAGCAAATATTCTTCTAGGGGATGCTTCAACCATTAATTCCATAGGTTTAATTACTGGTACCTGGAAAACAAAAAGGAAATCACAAATTGTAAAAGACAAGCCTACCCTTGTGTCCAAACACCACTGCTGTTAAGGCACATACAGGGCAAACATTTTATGTTACGTCTCACTGACCATCAATTTCTGCACATGCATTAGCCCAGTGAGGTATACAGTGGAACCTCGTTGCATCGTTCCCGTTACCTTCGTTTTCCCACATATATTGTCTGCCTTATTTGGTCCCGGAACTAGCCACATATAAATAACACTATTTTTCCCTGCCTCCATCAGTCCTCGAAATGTCATTTCATCGCATCGATCATTGAAAAATCACGGTCCTGACACAACATTTTCCCACATGGATAGTTTTTTTTAAAATCTGAAACGATGATTTAGTACACTGCGTGCACATGTATTGCTGTCTTTGTGCCGCCTTGATTGCCTGCTGCGTGTTGAACCAAATACGAGAATGAGAAAATTGCCTTCATTTCTATCATTTTGGTTTTCCGCAAGATTGAGATGCATGTATATTCTTATACAAGATCTTCGAAAGACTCGGGAAAAGTTACTGTTTTACTTTGTGTTACCATGGATGGAAGTGACAAAGAAGTGCTGATTGTTATCAGAAAATCTCTGAAACCGCGATGTTTCAAGGATATAAAAAAAATTACCCTCCAAATACCACGCGAACAATAAAGCGTGGATGACCACAGACATTTTGTTCTTCATTTCTGCGTTCATTAGACGCAAGTATGGGTGTGCAAAACAGGAACATTCTCCTCTTTGTGGACAATTGTGCTGCACATCCAAAGTATACAGAAAGTCCCCAACTTACGTAAGTGGATCATTCCGCAACCCTATGCGTAAGTCAATTTTTACGTAACTCGGAGCCACGTTTTATTATATACCTTATACACAATAATAATAATTAATGATAATTTTAATCACAATTAATAAAAACATAATAATAATAATTAATAATCAATACTGGAGTCACTGTTGTATTCAATTAAGGCAGAGCCAGGGGTGGGTGTGGTGGTGGTTGTAGTGGTGGTAGTGGCACAAGAAATTTTTTACGTAAGTCCGGATCTACGTATGTCGGGGTCCATCTGTACATCGTTTCTAAGAAATGTAAAAGTCATACGGTACCTGGCAAATTGTACAAGTGTGCTCCAGCCCCTTGATTTAGGGGTAATAAAGTGTTATAAGCTTCTTTATAGAAAACGCCTCGTGCAAACAGCTGTTTGCTTAATGGATGCAGGCAAAGATACGAAAAAGAAGATAAACGTGTTGGAAGCTTTGCACTACACTGTGGCAGCCTTTCAAAAGTAACCCAGCAGACAATTGAAAATTGTTTTCAAAAAGCTGGTTACATGCAGGGACATTCTTCAGGTGATAGTGACGTCGTATTGACCAACGATGACGAAGATTTCTGCCAAGACTGGGAAAAGTTCAGTGGCATGAACAAAGATATATTCGAGGACTACGTCTCTGTGGACAGTCATGTGGCAACCAGTGGTGTAGAAACAGTGCAGGAGCTGTGCGAGAGCCTTGTGGCATCCAGAAGTGTGGAGGGGGAAGGAGGAGGAGAAAAAGAAGATGGCGAACCCGAAGTTGTGCCGAACTTTGCCAAGACGCATGATGCGCTGACGAAAGTAAAATCTTTCTTTTATGCGCACAGCACGAGTGACAGTGATCGTGAAAGTTTTCTAGGCCTTGAATAATCGTACTTTGAATTGAGGCGTAAAGTTTGCACAAAACAAATGTCAATCAAAGATTTTTTCAGCAAGAAATAATAATAATCATTAAATTGTTCTTATCTATAATTGTTAATGGTTTCCCGGTACTATTGTTTTCCCGTATGTATCGTTTTTGTTTTCCATCCCCCTGAAAAACGATGCATCGAGGTTTTACTGTATAAATTCACTTGTAAGTTAGAGGACCTGCCAAGCAGACTCCAACATTCCCACCCCAGTCAGTGCATTACATTTTACCTACCATAAGTCAGAGTAATGTACCATATGTCAATGCATAATTTACACACTTTTTCCTATAATTTTAAGATTAAAACTTGAGGGCATCATTTATTAAAATGATCCCTCATGGACAATATTGCATCTACTTGTCTCTCCACATATGTGAATCACATTTCCAGGCAGACTGACTGGTTGATGTATAGATGTAACTGGTAATAAATGACAGCTGCTTTTACTAATGACATCTTCGTACCAGACCCAACATACATCTTTGTGTGACACAGCATCTTGTCCAATATTACCTGCTGCTCTGCATGACAGCAAGTTAATTCCACAAACCACAATAATTCTCATCAAACCACGTAAGTACAAACCCATTTCACTCACTACACCTACCTAGGTGCCATGGATTTTATACCGGCTGCATCTTTTCTCTGACTCTGCAGATGAAATTTTGAGATGATGTCTTCTGCTATATGTAAGAACTGAATATATGAAATACATGGACATTTTGCTTATTACTTTCACAATTGCAAACTACAGTACATGTACAACACAGTGGCACAAAATTTGCTAATGGCATTACACAGTATTTTGACATACTTATGCTATGAGAAGCATCATAGTGTGATGCTACTGACTGGTTTGTGTTTCAATATACTGTGTTTACCCAAACAACGCCCCCCCCCCCCCCCCCACAATATTCAACTGTCAAAACAAAACCTATACACAACATGTTTAACTTTGTGCACAATTGTAAGGCAACCCCCCCCCCCCCCTTCACATAAAGCACTAGTAAAAAACGTTTCTTATATTTGGGGAAATGTGGTAAATCCATTTTGTACTTATGCAAGTTTCAAGATCACACAATAATACTACTGGGGTTTAAATAATTTAAAACAAAAACTTTCCTTCACAAATTACCTTCATCGCATATTCCTTATACATGACTTTTAACGAGAACCAACTCACCCGTAACGCAGTAACACAAGTTGGATCCCTTAACTGCCCGTTCTCTTCTTTGGTGTTGTATCCTTCAACCCTCTTGTCTCTTTCGGAGACCTTCCATAATTTTATAGTCTTATCTACAAACAGAAAGTTCAAAAACAAGCTGCATAAATTCTGGGAGAATATCCCACCAATACAGCTGTAAAAGTAAATGTTTGGTTTATCTACATCCTCCAGATATATGTAGTCTATGTCACCTTCCTGGTCTCTGCTCACATAGGAACAAATATAGAACCCACTTCTGAAGTAGGGACACCCACATATTAAATAATTACCTGCAATGATAAGGCGATTACAAGGACGATGGTCACTCCTACAGCTCAATGTGGGAAATGTCATTGTTCACATTACTGAAGTTCTATATTTCATACATGCAAAGGCACTGATCTGTGCGCAGAAAAATGTGCACACAGATCGGATCAAAAATCAAACTCAAGAGCCGTATAAATG
The DNA here is from genome assembly GCA_021186555.1 of Reticulitermes speratus. Taxonomy (NCBI): domain Eukaryota; kingdom Metazoa; phylum Arthropoda; class Insecta; order Blattodea; family Rhinotermitidae; genus Reticulitermes; species Reticulitermes speratus. The sequence continues at coordinate 15,339,793 of JAJKFL010000330.1, forward strand.
CCAGTTCAGTGGCATGCCCAAAGACACCATTCCCCATAAGAATGACTGAACGTTGTGTTCTAAGGACAGGACCACGAGTATATTCAAGAATCTACACACATCAACCATCTTTTGTACCCTATTTTTAAAATTAAAGTCCATATATATGTGCACATGCACGTCTACACACAGTACATTTCTTTTATGGCTGTCCTCAACACCACAGCAATCATGGGATGTATTGGTGCATGCATGCTTTCTATGTGATACAGCTGCCATGATCAGTGTGGGGATAACAGAAAGACCCTGCATGTTAACAGAGTTTCTGAATTAATATACAAAGTAAAAAACTTCAGACAAAATGTGAAAAAGTACCCTGCACAACAATAAAGTTCCATCACAGTGACTTCTATTCATAAAATAAACAATTTAACCCTTCAACTGTTGTGTATCTGCATTAAGATGACAATGAGGATGGTGGTGGTGGTGAACAAATTATGGAGACACAATCCAAGATCAATCTCTTTGGAAAATAGGTTTTACTGTATAAACCAAAGCAAAAAAGTAGGCAATAAATATAAATGGACTTCAATATGTAGAAGTACCATTTACTGTACATATGATTTACTGTTTATAGTACAAATGGCATCCAATAATTCCTCATTCAACATGGGCATCATACTCTTTGAAGTCTGAATTGGGAAAACAGTAGCACACAGACAAAACGGAAGGTTAACAAGAACAAATGTTTCCACCAGTCATGGATTACAGATGACACAATGTTCCCATATTATATGCTGTAAGAATCAGACTATCATCTATTTTGGCAAACACCTACAATGATACACACAATCAATACCACAGAACAGTAAAATCCCTATTTCATGAATCTACGGTAAAATGGATTTTGTCACAGTAACTTTACTACTAAATGGGGGTTATGCAAAACTTTTCTCGAAAGACTTGCAGTATATAATAATTTCTTTACATAAATAAACTTCTAAAACAAGGAATGGCATAGAAACACAGAATTAAACTGAGAATCACAGTAATTATGATGCCATTAACTGGTGTAACTCCAGTGCATGTTCAATGTGTGACAAGTCTCATCAAAGATTAAAGTTGTGAAGTAACAATTTCTGGCAGAGCAAATCCACATATCGATTGTTGTTTTGACCATAATCACACTCAATGCACGGGTCACATAAGATAGAAAATTCCTTATATCAAATGTACCTCTAATTAGTAAACCAAAATTTAATAAACATCATAAAAATAATACATTGTTTATGCTGGACTTCAGCTGTAACCACAACATACATTCATTAACATGGGATTTCACTCATTGCAAATCTCTTTGTATCCCACCACCACCAAACTCCGCTTTCTTACACAGCAGACTTCCAACATGTGACTTCTAATCAATTACTTTTTAATACCTGTCAAATATACTGTACCAGCACTATATCCCAATATGTATTTTCATGAATATTGTTGCTGATCTGATTTCAGCTATGCTGAATAGAACTTTATATTCAACGTGCAAAATTCTGTCCTTAAAAGTGTGGCCTGGGTTTTTGGTAATTCAAAAGTTCTGCTGATGTGCAACAGGCTGTCAGCCCCACATACCTTTGAACAGTACGATCATTCCTTTTCAAAAGGGGTTTTCAACATATTCTGTGGTCTCCTCCATCTTCCTCCTCCAGGTGTGGATGTTTTTGTAAGATGTGGATGTTTTTGTAAGATGTGGATGTTTTTGTAAGGTGTGGATGCTTTTGTAAGGTGTGGATGCTTTTGTAAGGAGTGGATGCTTTTGTAAGGTGTGGATGTTTTTGTAATGTGTGTACGGTGTTCTAATGTGTGTACTTGTATGTGCTGTATGTATTTTGTTTTGTAATTGTGTATAGTTTGTTTTGTATTGTTATTTTTACGTATATTTATATGTCCATTTGTACTGTGTGTACTAGTGTAAGGACTACTGCCACCGGGTGAAAACCCAATTGCAGTAAATAATAATAATAATCTACAAACTGAGTTATGTTGATGTGACATGACACCTCTTAGCAAACTATAGTAAGTCACTACTAAAGATAAAATGCAACTGACATAAACAGGAATGTGATATTACGTATCTAATTTATGGCATTTTTCTTGCCTGTCAGCTATTTAGAGTAGCACTTCCAAGTCACACATGGCTTGTATGTTTGTAACAGTACGTGATCAAATAACCTTGGGCTTTTAAATATGTCTCACTCCAGACTGTGTCACATACTACAGCAAAATTCCTTTCATCCAGTTCACACAGGCCCAGAAAGGTGCCGGATTATTGGATATTCCAGACTGTCAGATGGCACATATACTGATCCAAGTTCTTGGAGTCTTGGGACTACTCTTCTAAAATGCCAGATTATCAGATGACCTATTAAATGAATTCTTCTGTACCCTGCTGCAATGCTATTGCAATGGCCATTTGTCTGGTATACAGTACAAATACCATATATTCTCGAATCTAATCCGCACTTTTTTTACAGTTTTAGAGGGCTAAAAAATCAGATGCGGATTAGATTCGCGGTCTAGAGCTGGATTTTGGAAAAATGATTGAGCTGCTGTACAATATAACAATAACGTAATTAATAAACAACGTAAGAACAATACAATACAATAATCTATTATTTTATTATTTATTATTATAATTTATTATTCATCAGACTCGCCGTCATCACTCATAATTCGAGGAATGTTCAAAGATCTGGCCTTCTTTATCGCCTCCTCGCGAGTAGATCATAACTCACAAACAGTCCAGTCTTGCGTCTCTCTTGAAAAAACGTGAAGACTGCATCATCAATTTCAGGAAATCGTCCTTTCTTGGGTCCAGTGAATTTCCTTCGTGACGCCTCACACCCGCTGATCACTGCCTTGTGTTTCCGCCATAGTCGAACGTTGCTTTCATCAACTCCAAAAATTGCAGCGGCTTTGCGGTTTCCATTCTCCTCTGCGCACCGAATAACTTCACGTTTGAACTTTGCCGTATATGAGAGTCGTTTAGATTTCAGGTGTCCCTCTTCCATAACTACGGTACACGACAAATTGGAACAAGCACCTCCCACGTTTCAACAACTAAAGATCAGCTGGCTTCAGACGAGATTGCGCACGTCTGTTGAGAAAGGCCCCGCCTCTATCGGTATGACTCATCGGCCACAGGCGTAGCGTCGGATTTTAACGCATTGGTAACATCCAATATTATTCAATCAGTCGCCCCGTGGGCAAGGGGTGGTTGAAGGAAAGGTGCGGATTAGAATCGCGAACTAACTTTTTTTCGTTTAAGAAGTCGCCAAAAACTGGATGCGGATTAGATTCGAGAATATACGGTAGCTTTTTTGCATTAACAATGTATGTACATCAGACTCACCAAAAATTATGTAACTGAGACTGAAACAGACACATCTGGAAATACTTTCCCTTATTTGTAGTGACGTTACTTTCTTGACAGTAATATAAATAGTACAAAGAATAACATTCAAACTCTCGTACACATCTGTAAGGAAAGCACTCTGGAAATAAAAGGTAAGTTGTTGTTGTTGTTGTTGTACTTAATTAGGCACCATGTCACAAAAAAGTACAAGGATATGAGGGTACAGGTAGCTCTATGCATTCTTAACTTTAGCACTAAATGGAACCACTTTACAACCGGTCAGAGAGCCATGGTATCAACAGGAAAAGAGGCTTGGTGGGTTCCTGTTCCTCAGCCAGTCCCTTTGCTGTGGAAAAGAGGAAAAACTCTTCGCCACTGCATGCAATGAAACTAATTCCCCCATCATTCAGTCCACAACCCAGTCACTACACCAACTTAACTGTACATACAAAACTAAATTTACAAACATGACGCAAAACCATAATCTGCAACGAAGTTACAGTATGCATAAACGTATCTGAGAATGTAAGGACTACCCTAAATATGACAGCAACAAGCTCCTTCACAATGTCTGTTCTAATTACCAATGGACATGGTGTCACATCTCAGAAGACTTCACTCTTCAGTACCTTATTTCATTACGTAAGTCATGCCCATTTTCCCCCAGGTATATTGTCATGATCAAATACCCGAACCTGTAATTTACGAAGTCAACATGGAAAACATAAATGTCTACTTTACTTAACTTGAAAGTCAAACATTACCTGACTCCCCACCCCATCTCTCTCAAAAAGAATGTTAAGGAAGTCCTGTAGAGTTAACTGCTAACAAAAAGATAATGTACTGTATTCGTACACTCAACCTTCATGTCATATATGCCTACTGTATTTACTCGAATGCAAGACGAGGTCTTTTCCTTAAATTTGGCGCTTAAATATGTCAGGTCATCTTAAATTCGTACATGAAGTGCCAAACCGTATCGCTCTCAACCGAACCATGTGGAGCCAAACCAAGCCCCGCATTACCAAACTGTCATGCATAAACAAAGGAGAGAACACAGCATAACTGAAGTTAACTGTCACAATCTTCTTTTTTCAAACTTCGTCCATCGCATGACATTTCGGAAGCCGGCCCCATTTCCGTTTTCAGGCAAAGAAGCACCTAACCTCGTGGAACCCTTTGATCAAGCTATTCTCAGTCACCTGGTACCATACAAACAGCAACTTGTTCAGATTTACACCTGAGAACATATCTAGTCCAAGGGCATTAACAGGAAAATGGCTATTGAAAAATTAAAAATTAACTACAAGACTCAAAAATAAAATCTGGACGAACCTACAAATTACAAACTATAAAAAGAACCATGAACTCAGGCTGATCAGACCACAGATACAACACAAAAATCCAGAACACGTGTATTTAAAATTCTTAACACCACTAACACCATCTGTGGAGAAAATTGTGAATCTTCATGGGTTCAAGTAAGTTTATAAACCAAGAAATATAAATGTGTTGGTTAATGTGGATCAAAGGCATGGCAGCACATCTCACCAGAATTGACTGTGAGGGGTTTTAAGAAGTGCTGTATATCCAATGCAGTAGATGGGACCGATGATGATATGTTGTCGAATGACAGTGAAGAGGATGGTGATGTTAGGAGTGTGAGGAAGATGAAGACACTGACTGTGAAGATGGAGACAATGACACTGATTGGTAAAGGTAGATAGAATCTGACATGCTTTGTGTATTAAGTGTATGAAATTAATAGTAAAATATTTTTTGTTAGCAAACTTCTATTTTTGGGGAATTGTCTTAGATTATATAAATACATTTATAGATATAATTATAGATATAATAGAATTACAGATTTATAGATATATAAATACATTTTCCCATGGCAGGTGTGTTCTATTTGGGGGGGTCGTCTTAGATTTGAGTCGTCTTGGATTTGAGCAAATATGGTAATTTCTTTGATGCGACAATGTCTCAAACCTTACATTCACAACGCTTCAGGCATGTCATACACAGTGCATCAAATATGCCTTCTCATCCACTCCCTTTGGATTCTATAGCAGCCACTATCCTTCTGAGACTTTAGGGACAAAACTGTGCACCATGTCCTACATACACAAGTTCAATAAACTGAGATTGACATATTTTTTATTTTGCAACAAAAAAATGTGGATGCACAATTTATGTGATGAAATAGGGAAAAGTGAAGGTCTGGCAGTTAAAATTAAAAGCTTTCAATTATCATACCATTAGTAGATAATAGGAAATGTGACTGATTTTTCCTCTTGAGCCATCTAATCTTGTTAATTTTCTCCTCTATCTCGAGACTCTTGAGGTAGTCAAACTCTGGTTCATGGCTCTGGAACGTGCTGTACACATTGTATTCTCCTCGCCGAGGAATGCAGTTTTTGCTCTAGAACAAAAACAAATGCCAGTGTGATCTTCTATGGCATCAAATATTTAGTGTAACTGTTGTAATTATTGTACAACAAACTTTTAACATACATTTAAACGTCAGACAACACTGTTGATGCTGTTAATTTAAGTATGCAGGCAGGTTGTATAAATAATTTAGTTTACTGTCTATTTTCAGGCAAAAATGCTTCTGTCATACCAAGGATTGCCCTTTGCAATGCTGCTGTTCTTTGCATGCACCCATGATAAGCAAAACAGTATGATGCATGATACATTCATCTCTGCAACAACATAATGCATACACCCACTCTACTGTGAAGAATTCAAAAATGTCCACAGCCAAACCTGTCTGTTTCAAAATTCACAACATTCATCACTTACATGCAGGAATGGCAAAGGGGTTTCTGTACATGAATGCTATAAGGTAATATTAGGGGGGGACTCACAGGAGAAGCACAGTCTTGTCACTTACAGAACCGCGTGCGTATTCTTGCCTTAGTTACGCGGCATGCAAAGTGCATGCACCATATTATATTGCCATCTGTGGCCTGTCTGGCTCTACCATATTATTCCACATTATCTCATAAATGACCTGACTTTCAGAAAAAAGTTAGTGAACAAAAAATGTCTAAAACATTTCTTTTTCTAAGAATAATTCAGCGAGGTAGCTTAAATGTATGTAGGTCCTCATGTAAAGTACCTGTTATTCTCGTCAGATTTTAATCAAACTCAAATTTTTTCAACACATTTTTTAAAAATGCTCAAATATCAAATTTCAAGAAAATCCGTCCAGTGGGAGCAAAGTTGTTCCATGCGGACAGGCAGAGAGAAATGATGAAGCTAAGTCACTTTGTGCAATTTTGTGAATGCACCTTTTACAAAATTACACTAAAAAAGTTTAGGAATGCCACTACGTATAATTTATGGCACATATGAAACAGGTCATAATGGATTGAAAGATTTGACATCAAGATAAAAAAGGAGCAGTGAAGGTCAGCAGTCAACTTCATTCTCTTGCCACTTCACTCCCTTGGAAACAGCCTCCTATACCCACTGTTAGCAGGATGTGTTGCCCTAGACAGTGATTTGGTACCAAAGTGAAAAATTATTTAAAATAAACATTGTCTGCATGTCATTTAAAAATAAAGAGGACAAATTTATAACACAAGATCCAAGTTCTGAAACCACTTCAGCATGCACCTATATGAAGTCAACACAAACATAATGCAAGTATGAGGATTACTGCCTTCTGGGATGTGATGCTGCATTGTCTTGTAGCTAATTAACAACATTTTGCTACCTACAGCTGCAGGGTTAACCTGACATGTTGGTAACTAGTTACCAGAAAACATAGCATTACATCACAGAAGACTCCAATTTTCACAATGCAAGTAAATTCAACCAATTTCATTTACTCCAACATACATTAAACCCATTACCAAACTCCAATTTGAGACAAAAATGTCCAAATAGAAGCAAAAAAGTTTTTAATTTAATTAATACAAACTAATGTTGATAAACTCCACAAATGTCTGATTTTTGTACGCCAAGACACATTAAGCCCATTACCGTTCATTCACTGTAGTAAACAAATTCTCTTCTAATCTGTTACAGAGTATGTTGAAACACCATGTATAAAAAATGTATAAGGACCAAATTTTGTACTACACAGGTAACCAAATTAAAGTCTCTTTCTTCTGTCACAGCGGAAGCAAACACATTTCTACATATACTCCTATTTAGTGACATTCTGCTGATATGTATCTGTCCCTTAACTTTGTACGTTCTGAACTTCCTCTAATGTTCCGAACTTCCTCTATTGTGACTGGCCGTTGCATTTCCTAGCAAAAGTGGTCAAGCTTCATTAGAAATGGAAATGGTTACACAAAGTCATGCAAATTGGCAACGGCAAGTTCCAGCCTTCTACAAGTTACGGGAATGGTATACAATAAGCCGTATAATTTAACATTACCTAGCCACATCCATTTGTTTGAGAAAGCCGTTACTGTTATGTACCTAAAAAAGTATGTTTCAGGCAAGTAGTTATTTTTACAAGAAAAATCACTTCCAGTTTGTCTTGCATATAACATGCATTCTGCATAGTAAGTGCTTAGTGACGAATACTGTCTTCTCAGACATGACAAAGTGTAGCCTCACAGCAACTCACCAACATTTCAGAGAAACATGCTGCATTTGTCTTCGTGGTAGAATAGGAGACAGCTCATTCCCCTGGTATGTCAATAAATTTCTACCACCTCAAAGATGACAGTATTCTTCAGTCAACCTTAAATTCTTAATTTCATAACAACTTTGGGCCAATCAGATTGTAAATACTCAGCTAATTATGACAGGGTAAGAACTGGTCGCTGTCTACTATAAGACACTCTACCAGACTATCTTCAGCGGTGGTGGGGAAAATAAAAAAATTTAAACAAGAATAGATAATTCTAATCAGAATTTAAATCCAGTGCCTCAAATATCAAACATACATAAACTTCCACATACACTTGAAAACAACATCATCAAGCAGCAGATAACCAGAGTTATTGATTCAAACATGTCTTACTTAGTCAAGGGACAGAACAGAAAGTAATATAAAGGTGAAGGATGCAACCATATCTGGAGAGTATCTAAAATGCTTGGACAAACTTCAAGAGGGAGTTCTCAAAATCAAAACAAAGAAAACAGTTCATATAAACATATGTCTGGAAACAAGTAGTTTCTGAGTTTAACTGAAAGATTACATTCAACAATAAATACATTAACTATGTAATATTTTACTTACACCTGACATGAGTCACAATTTATAACAAATGTTCAAAATGTCCTCCACTTGAAACAATGAATGCATGGACATGTCTGATCATGGACTGCTGCACCCTTTCAAAGGTCTCTGGGCAGTTGCAAATGGTTTGACAGGCATCAAAAATACATTGGTGAAGAGCCTCTTCATTTTCAACTGTAGCTGAATACACTAGGGGGTTTAAGCATCCCCACAAATAAAAATCTAAAAGACTGAGTTCAACACGTTCTTGGGTTGTTCCTCGAAAACCAAGTGTTTGCAGACATATATTGATATCAACTTTTTCCCTTGTTTTGGTGTTGGAAACTCACTCCTGAATTTTGTCCAGCATTTTACATACACCCTGTATACAAAATAGTTTTTCTAGTATGGCACACCCACTCCATTCACAAGTTTCCTACATGTGGCAAACTGTTGTGGGAACATCAGTGCATTCCAGCAGAGGTCCCTCTCTTTCATTCGCCACACAGGCAAGCAGAGTAATATGCAACAGCTGGCATCTGCCCATATGCCTAAGTAGCTATCAAGACATCATGCCAAATGGTATGTACTTCAACTGTACTTCTCACAATTATTAGAACTGTTGCCATCATGTTTTAATTAATTAAACTTAATACAATGACATGCAGGAGAAGGCAATGCAAGTGAAGATCAATACCTTCTGAATCCCTTTCACAATGCATTGTGCTGTTCCATCACCCTCGCAAGTTTCAGCCAAGACCTCACACATCATCCCAATAAACACCAACCTTTAAACATTAATTACTGCTTTGTGTGTGTGCCTGTGGTTGCCGTAACTCAATTTTTCTTATAAGGTCTTAACTTTAATTACAGCAATTTTACTGTGCATGAGATTCTTAAAGAATGTAACCCCCACAAACAGCAAGGGTGTGCTGTACACTGTACATATGCAGCACACCCGCCCTTCCTGCATGATATTTTATGTAAACATTTCATTGTAACAACATGAGCCACCGGAATTTTGGACAATCTAGGACAGTCAGACTTATCTGCTGGAATTGTAGTAGTGACATTAACATCAGTTAAATCCTATGGAAATGCTCAGACACTGAAACATCATGTTAAACAAACTGCTACTACATACAGAGGCACCATAATTCACTTACAAGCATACCCAATGCAAAAATGACCCCACAGTCATCTGTCAGTTTCAAAACTGTGTATCAAAGTTACTGCCTGGATGATCTCCATTCAAAACTCAGTGAAGAAGCTGAAATCTTCTATCTACTACCTCATTACCACACCATTCCCATAAGCCTTGATGAAGTACAGGATGCACTGATTTCTTTCTTTCTTTCTGGAAGTTAGTTTTAAGGAAATAGTATGCAATGTTGAATACTTACAATAGGATCTCTTTGGAAGATAACAACTCTTCCACCCTTATCTCCTGTCGCCAGGAGGTCGCCATCATGATTGAATTCTACACATGATATAATATCAGCTGGAAGAAACAGAACCGGAACTTTAGAACAATGTAATATTTTACATAAGGATGAAACTCTCTAATGCACATACGAACAATATTTCCATTAACATGAATTAGAAATGACCTGTTTCAGTGTTGTGTACGAGAAAGAATTCATACTGTTTGTTGCGATATTATTACGTTATACTGTCTTGCGGTCTCATTAGTCACTGCAAGCACTATGACTCGAACATAAGACATATTTATGTTAATGCACATTTCAAGATCCTTATACAACATTAATAATTACATAGTTTTCTGCCAAAACATGCTTTTTGGCATACATTTTACATGATGCGAATCAAGAGTTTCTAATAAAAGTACATGACCTCAAGATCTGATAATTTAGAGTAAGCATGTAGCAATTGGATTTAAAACTTGCCTTCTGTCACATCGTCATCAAGCGTCCCTTTCACCTGTGAAAAGCACCACTGGATCTCCCCATTACCTGTCAACCACAATTACTCATAAACAAAGGTGACCTACAATACGTAACGCATACAACCACATGTACTTTGCAAGACAACGTACCACACTATTACATGTACCACTCCCTGTAATAAGTATCCAAAGCTAAAAGCACATATCTTCAAATACAATAATCAACTACCTTGCACAGGGAATCGTCCGCATATATAATACTTACCGGCCATATCAGATAGTGGCGACAACTTTCCCCTATCCTACGATTTGTGCCAAACTATATGTACGGGCCAAAGAAAACTTTTGTTGAATAAGGTACCCGATGAAACAGGATTTGTCACATTTCAACATAAAATACTCGGACACAATGGCGGCACTCACGAGTGCATAACAACGACTGTGACGTCATACACGGCGAACACTCCGAAGAAGAAGTGACTATCGCAACCCGTAATCAGGGATCCAAAGAAATCACTATTCTGAAGTAGATACGGGATTTTGGTTTCGGGAATATTATTTACAGTGCTGCGTAGCTATCTTAGCAAACGACAATGTAAAAATGTTTATAGCATGCTATAGGTCAGCAACTGTGAAAAAGAAAACATGGAGCAGTACTTTTCGGGTCTTCATATTCCATACAAGCAGCTCACGATTCCAACCTCCTTGGCTAGAGACGTTCATACAACATGCGACAGATGGCACCACTATACACTGAGCTGCTCCAAGGCCGTGTACACGAATTCAAACACGACGTTTTACCATATAACTTCCGTTAAATTCAACAATATAAAAAAAATAAAGAAATAATTCATGCCCTATGGGACTTCCAATCGTCGAATCTTAAAAACCTATATCTAATGCTACCTTAATTATCCTGTATGTAAATCGCATCTTCTTTCTCCCCATATTATGTTGGATCACCTACGACCTGCTTGTCTTTACAGGATCTTTTGGAATAATCAGGCGACAGGATTTTAGAGAAAAAAGAGTATTTGACATGGGATACGTGTTCTGATTTTCTCTACAACTTTTATCTGAACCTTTTATCAACACAAGAAGAATTCAGCAACAAATCATAATGTTCCGTAGGTTTTCAAGCAGAGTGCCTTCAATTTTTGCCCGACTAACCAACTTGAATTTTCTCAACAGATTTCAGCAGAAGTGTCCAAGTTGGGCGGGTGGGTCGACAGACAGACATGACGAATCTTAGTAGTCGCTTTTTTCAACTCTGTAAACATGCCTAAAAAGGGTACAAGATTCACGAGCTCCGTAACAAGCTACGACGACGACGACAAAAACGACAACAATACAAATATTCTGGGAATGCCCTAACGAGCCAGGAAATTAGTTGTTACACAGACCTGTATCTTATATTTTAGTTACAGTGAACAGTTTCGATGAAAAACAAATTTCCATGAGAACTCCCTTTCTCTATGGCTCACATCACATATATGACGTATATTTCCGTACAATATTATCCATACCAGTGTATCTACGAACAGTTAAATTGTCCATATGCAGTTTTCAAGTAATGGATACTACAAAATGCCACGACAAGGTAGTAAAACACACAAAAAAACTATAAAACATTTGGCAGAGAATGTTCGCTAATGTAAGTTACGCAACTGCGGTATTATTATTTATTGAAGGGCCCCGCAGCAGATGCTACGGACGCACCGCAGCCTTGAGGCTTATTGTGCAACCCTGCGATGAATATGATGTTTTTCCTGCTTTTCCATTTTAATGGAGTGGAATGAAATTGACAGGGGAAAACCGAAGTACTCGGGTAAAAACCTGTCCCAGTGCCACTTTGTCCACCACAAATCTCACATGGACTGACCCGGGATCGAACCCGGGCCTCCGCGGTGAGAGGCCGGCTACTAACCGCCTGAGCCATGGCACAGCCCTACGCAACTGCGGTAACGATACAGACTTGTAGTCAGGAGGTAAGCGGTTCAAATTTGGGCCGCGATACCGGCTACCCTGAGTGAATTGAAATGCCTGCATAGTACCTCGATTATGCCACGACTGCTTCCTTTCACATCCTGTCCAGTTCACTGTCCACCAGTCATTCTAAAATCGACATACTGACAGCGCCGTATAACAAACTACACCCTACTGCATGTTGTTGCGGAAATATCTTTCACTTTTAGAAGACGAACATTTTGTACTAGATATCAAAAATGCGAAGGATGCAACTTACTGTTTCGTTTGCTGTTCACGGCCGTGTTGATCATCACCCCCAGCTTGGTGAGGCTGGACTGCCTTATCATTGCAGTCGACTTCACCATGGGCTTGCCGGTGCGTGTCGGAGTGGTTCTTCCGCGTGAAAAGTAATTTGCAGTCCGATTTCCACTTTTTGTGGTGGGGGGTGACCCCCATATGCCTACCCCCGCCACTTGATGTATTTTGTAGCTGAATTTCTGTAGCCTACCTATTATCTGCTTCGTGTCCGCAGTGGTTCCTGTAAAACAATCAGAGGATTGATACATTAATTTACGCAGTGTTACCACCAAACTCTTAAGCTTGGTCTACACAACGTCCGGTCAACCCATAGCTCGCGGGCAACATACCGCCCGCTTAGACTTATGAAATAAGAAAACATCTTTTAACCCCTTTTCTGGAGACATGTTATATTATCCCTCCATTTTGTAAAAATGCGGTAAAATGACAATACCCTAGCCTAGGATGTAAACTGCATTTGTAATACATTTTTAATATTATTATCAGTATATTTTTATTGCACGTTATGTATTGAAAAATACGCAGGAAACATACACATAATGATACATATACACCTACTTTTAATTTTTCGTTTCATATATTGAATTTCATGTTTCCCGCATACAGACCAAATTTTGCCGAAGTTTCCCGCACCATACAAAAGGTCGAGCTGGCCTGCTCTGTATTATGTTTAGGCTCACGCTCGGCTCAGCGTAAACTCACGGTCACAGACTTGCGTGGATTATTCACACTGAACGCTCCTGCGGCTCTAGAGTGCAGCTCATTTTGCTTTAAACCTTTCAGAAACTTAATCAATAAGGATTTGGCGGCAATCACATTACTTTCAGGTCAAATAATCTTGCGAAGAACGCCAGTCCTCACGTCATCACCCCGTGAAGTCAGTGTGACCGTTGGTATATACAGATACACCTAAAATATGGATGGGCAAAGAATATTTTCACTGACGGTGAGGTTTGCTGACCGTAAGTGTACCCACAGTGTGAATTGCGACTTACGTATTGTACGTTCAGGTAAGACAAACGAAACGGATGGCCGGCCTAACTTGAGATTATAGACTTTTGCTACATTACATTTACTACTAGACACCTAACTCTCCTGATCACAGTTTTATCCACCTACACATACAGCAGTCACTGGGTTTCCACGGGATGTACATTGGGAACCTCGGTCTAAGGTGGGGCTTCATCTCTGACTGGGCTTCTGGTTGTTCGGACAGTAAACAGTAAGTTAATAAAGCAAAACTCTAAATTACAACTGTCACAGCAGTTTGGGAACTAAACCCTTACCGGAAAAATTGCTTTATTAACAAGACAGGCAATATACGTATAAATGTAACATTGAGGTGCGTTCGCATAACCACTGTGGCCGTGTAAAAGCAATAAGTACAGTATTACATATCCTGAGTGTTTCTGCAGCCTTAGTTGTCCAGCACGCAATGCACATGCACCATATTGTCATCTGCGGCCTGTCTGGCTCTACCATATTTTTCCACATTATCTCATAAACGACACGATTTTCGGAAAAAAGTTATTGAACATAAAATGCGTGTTTCTATTTTCTCTACAACTTTTGTCTAAAATATTTCTCATTCTAAAAAGAAGTCAGCGAGGTATCAATGTGCAGACGTCTTCATGCAAAGTACCCGTTTTTTTTGTCAGATTTTAATAAAACTTGAATTATCTTGACAGATTTTCGAAAAATACTCAAGTATCAAATTTCATGAAAATCCTTTCAGTGGGAGCCAAGTTCCTTGCGGACGGACGGACAGACATGACGAAGCTATTAATCTCTTCTCGAAATTTTGTGAACGCGCCTAAAAACTTACCACAGCGCTGAGAAGATGGATGCACATTTCTGGCGGAAAAAAGGCACTGTTAGCATAATATCTACGCAGAATTTTGCGGTTCCGTTCCATTCATGCCAAACAAGCATCGGGTTTGAAACACCACAAGGACTATGTTTACACACTTCTGACTTTTACGCCTCCCCTTAGTGCCACTAAGAGAATTCTGGGATGATACACAATAACGACCCAAGACGCATTCCTGGCCGATCCCTCCCATCTTAGTGCTTGCAAGAAACATAAGGCCGACTCCAGTGGCCGTGCTTTGAAAATCCTCACGTATTGCGCCATGCGCTGCTTACGGAGTTTGAATTATGCTCAGAACGCGAATGTTTAAGCTACTTCTTATATCCCGCCCAGGCCCGCAGCCAGGGGGGTGCAAGTGGGTGCAATGCACTATAAATCTGGATGGCCCACTAGGAATTTGCAAAATATCAAAGACAAACACGCTGATCAGGCCGCTAAAAACGTGCGGCACCCTACCGCATCCACGTGTTGCCTCTGCTGAACGGCCGTGGTTGGAAACATCTCTTTTTAAAAAATGTATGTACATGCAAAAATTTTGTGCAATGTTATAGAGCGCATTATATAATTAAAATGTTGATCTTGTGGTCCTCACTAAGGTGCTTTTTATACTTATGCATACATAATATACATACACAGCATATGTATAACAGAGCATTATATATGTATATAAACATATGTACATACAGACTACACACCCGCACTCGAAGCTGCTGCACCCACTGTGTTCATGGTCTGGCCACGGGCCCGATCCCGCCTATCATAACATCGGCATATGATAGTCCTTCGCAGGCAAGCTCCCTGGCACTGTGCACATAAAACACTTATGGCTTAATAAACTTGAGGCGTGACACAGTCAATTGGGGAAACACATGAAGGAATGAAGAAGACAGAAATGTAGAAAAAGAGAATGGAAAAGAGGAAAGATAGAAAGGGAAGAAGGACATCAAAGGAAGAAAAAAGAGCGTCATCGAGAAGGGAAGGAAGGGATCAAGAGAGGAATGAAAAACAAACAACGGTTTTATGCTGAACCTATCAAGAGGCATATACACTTATTAAAAACCATTTTAAAAGTGTGAAAATATCATAATCATTTAACAACATTTCGGTATAGAATAGCGACCAGTGTCGCATGCTTACTACCACAGTTAATGGAACTTCGAGTTCCATAAAAGCCTGGGAATATTCTGACTAACCAAACGACTATCAGCTTTTCAAAACTGGCTCCGCACAATAGATTTGGGAACATTAATCCAAGCACTAAGAAGTTAACACAGAAAAAATATGAGTTCAGAGAAGGACCTCGAATTTTACCAAAGCTATATACAGTTCGTACCTCATACAGGACAGTTTACTTCTAAAAAAAAACAGTTGGTTAATGTTGCATATGAAACGGAAGGGAAAATGTGGACCAAAAGCAGGGTTTCGTAATGTTAGAACAGGTGGTACATATGTAATAGAGTAGCCACTGGACTTTTAAAGAGTTAATGAAATTCATTCATCCAGAACCAAAATATACTGCTTGCGGAAGGTCGGGCAGAGCAAGTAGACAATTTCTCACGCAATGTCTAGAAATGTGAACAGGTTTTTCTGTCTGTAGCCCGTTAAGAACTGCTGAACAAGTCTTGCATGAAGGTCATTTTCCCGGAGGGAAGTTACAAGTCATAACACAACATAACAACCGAGCATAATTGATATCTCGCTGCTTCCGAGATATCGATTATAATCGATTTTAAATGTGCTGCTACGATGAGGAGAAAACTTATAATGTGTGTTGTGTAAAACATGGGAAGGAACGTTAGCAGAACTCGCACCGTCAACATTATTCTTCAAAATGGTCATGAATTTGAAACCTCGGAACAATGTTACAGCAAACGCGCTAGAAGCGTTACGTTTTGCAGACATTTCCTAACTTGTTACTACTGTTACCACCACCACCCCACAACCACCGCCGCCACAATTTTCGTCATCTCAATCGACACAACGATCAGATTTGTGTAGCAGTAATTCCATAGTGTTACTCGGGAAGAAACAGAAAAATGAGACCCTAATCATTCTTGATGCACACAATAGCGATGATACTTTTAGCACTTGCGGAGACTAATCTTCTGTAACACCGCTTTGTGTTTTACCCTTTTAATTACCACATTAAAGTCGGCGCAATGTAGGAAACACAGTGAACGCAGACCCAGCAACGAAACAGTGAAGGCTCTAGCGCATGTAAGCTTCTCGAACAAACATACGTACAATGGTTTTTACAGCTATATATTATGTACATGGATTGGCGTCAAACAAGGACAATCAAATTAGAGTTGCATGATTTACTGCTAAACACAACACTGTGATGGGAATATTGATATGTTGGTATTAATGAACTTGATTAACAGCAACTTCTAATTAGGGACAGAAAACGTCAAGCTTGATACGTTTACAGTTTACTGGATGTCTCGGGGATACTAGATAATAACCCTTATTAAAGGGTTAATTATTTTAATCACCAAGACTACGGTATCCTGCAGTACACTGGAACCAAGTTTCGAGACGTTAAGGAAGAGAGAGGTCGTACAAGAACTGTGCCACACTCAGAATGAAATCCAGGAGAAATGTTTAGATTTTCCTATGTATAAAACATTCGAATCACGGGTGACTTTTTCATGCGTTCTTTAACCTCAATTCTGACAATGAGCGCACAATTTACAGTGTTCCATAAGTACAGGATATATGACAGCAATTTTATGACTGACTCTCAGCCAGGAAACGTCAAACAAAGAAATCAGTTTCTTTGGTAATTTATCTTACTGAAAGTTAACCTAAACCCGAAACTCGATTTTGCCCGTTAGCTACACAAACTGGATTTAATTGTTCTATACAAAGGAATAATAAGAGAACGACTGCAAAAATAGTATCGAAAATGTAATCTAAAGAACATCCAAAAGTCTCCAAACATAGAACTTCGTTTAAACTATTAGAACCACTTTTCTCTACAGACAGTAATTACATATAAATTCACCCATTTCTCTGTCCCTGCACATTCTTCACAGCACAAGCTCTCACACATGACGCCCTGCACCAATTTCTCTGTCCCTGCACATTTTTCACAGCACCAGCTCTCACCCATGACACACTGCACCCATTTCTCTGTCCCTGCACATTCTTCACAGCACCAGTCCTCACCCATGACGCACTGCACCCATTTCTCTCTCCCTGCACATTCTTCACAGCACCAGCTCTCACCCATGACGCACTGCACCCATTTCTCTGCCACTGCACATTTTTCACAGCACCAGCTCTCACCCATGACGCACTGCACCCATTTCTCTGTCCCTGCACATTCTTCACATCACCAGCTCTCACCCATGACGCAATGCACCCATTTCTCTGTTCCTGCACATTCTTCACAGCACCAGCTCTCACCCATTGACGCACTGCACCCATTTTCTGTCCCTGCATATTCTTCACAGAACAAGCTCTCAACCATGACGCACTGCACCCACTTGTCTGTCCCTGTACATTCTTCACAGCACAAGCTCTCACCCATGACACACTGCGCCCATTTCTCTGTCACTGCACATTCTTCACAGCACCAGTCCTCACCCATGACGCACTGCACCCATTTCTCTGTCCCTGCACATTCTTCACAGCACCAGTCCTCACCCATGACTCAGTGCACCCATTTCTCTGTCCCTGCACATTCTTCACAGCACCTGCTCTCACCCATGACGCCCTGCACCCATTTCTCTGCCACTGCACATTCTTCATGGCACCAGTCCTCACACATACTCTACACAAATTAGACCTTAATTGTGATTATTATTTCCTTCCATCGTATCTACCTGATATATAACCTTTCTTCCTTTTCTTCGGAGCCTCTGTGTTTCTTGTTTCGTGCTTGCCACTCTAAAACAATTTTCGCTTTTTTACAGATAAACGTATTTCTAATTTTCTCTTACATGGAGAACCTCATTATTTCAGCTGCACTTCTTGGCCGGCCTCAAATTGAACTTGTTTTTCTCAAAATCGGTATGGTTGATATTCTTCACACAACAGTGTGTCGGTTGATGCCCCCCCCCCCCCCCCCCCCCCGTGGACCGTGAAGTGGAAGGTGCAGAACATGATGTTGACTTACGGATACATAACTTGATTTAAATAAGAGCTACAGATTCTCTTTTTGACAGTAGCACTTCTTCATGAGGGTTCTTCTTTTCCGCGGCTGCTTTTTTTGCTACTGCTGCATAGAAGATTAAGTCTTAAAAATGTGCCTGTTCAAGGGATATAGGCCGGTAGCCCTAGATTCCAGTCGTAAAAAAATGTTTCCTGTTTGTGCTTGCAGATGTGCATTTCCAAAGTTCAGGTTCTTCGTAAGCATTACTGCGTGCTTATTCTCAAACTGCCAACGTCTTATTTCTTCTCCAAAGTAGTGTTTCAATGGCCCCATGAATGTCCTGTTTAACAGGTGAAGTTTCGTGTAGAGAGACGTGCCAAACAAATCAAGGCGATCGGACGTTCTCTGGCTCGGAAAACTCGACGTAGGCTTCTGGGGTGGATAAGCATTCATCCAACATCAGCATCACAGAATCTGATACAAATGGTTCTGTCACAGAAACAAAATATTCAAACCAGTCCGTAAATACTTCAAAACTGATCCAATCACATGGTTGGCACTTGAGCTGGAAGAGCTCCTCTGGTAAGAAGATGGTTAAAATTCTGGAGTAGTAAAGTTATTAAAGATGTATCGGTAACTACAGTAGCACTCGCCAATATAAAACACTATTATTAAAGAGACCCTTTCTGCAGTAGTGATTATCGCGACAAGCTGACGTCTGCCTCCGAGTGTGAGAATTTTTGTGTATTCCGACCTACAATTAACAGGGTTTCATATACGTTCAAAATAAGAAAAGTTGGGTAATCATGAGTTTCAAGTTCCTCTGCGAACAGATCAGAGACAGTCCCGCTAAATCCTGTAGCTCTGGCAAGGATTTATGAAACGACAACTTATCAGTGTGTCGTTTCATAAATCCTTTCAACCAGTCTTTGCCTGCTGTTCCTTTGGCGACTGAGAATGAATTTGGGTTTATATTCGAAGCAGCTGATAGAAAAGCTAGTCTTTTCACATCGTTTCAAATACATCCGCAATATCTCCTTCCCATTAGTGACAGACTGTTCAACAACCTTCTTTTCAAGATGCGGAGGAAAAAATCAGCTTTATATGAGTCCGACTTCGAGTAAACAAAATCCCACAACGTAACACGAGGAACGCTTATATTTCTTCGAAACTGCAAGGTACAGCACATTTCCTTGTTACGTACTATCCTGATTCCATTCACCGTGTCTTCGTTGTCCCACGAATTCAAACCCGATCTTCTTCCTGTTTTTCCAGATATGTGGAAGAAAGAGCGTGTAATGATAACGATCCCTGGCCAACTGATTGAATTGAAAACAGAGTTTCAGTGCACAATTCCAAATAATGTATTACTCATCCAGATACGATGGGGTTTCCAAAGCGTTTACAGTCGTAATTTGTTGCAAAAGAAGTGACCCCGCCTTACCGAAATCAATTAAACCTTCTTAAGATATCCAAACTTTAACTTGTCAAGAAAACTGAAATGTGGCGGTTAATACCGGACACTGTTCGACATGACTGCATTCGGCTGTCCGACATTAACACTCACTTCACTTCTACATTTTGAATCTTCATGCAAGACGCACTGACATTGGCAAATCCCTCATTGAGCATTAAAGTTACCATTGACATCCGAAAATAATGTACCGTATTACTTCAAATTTAAGACGTTCTCTAATTTAAGACGCACCCCGCTTTTAGAAAAGGGATTTTCAGGAAAAAAGATATTCGCAAGCAAACACATTTCACTGTCCGTAGAATTTACTACTCCTTTAGCGAAGCCACCTTTTCTTAGAGGAAAATGATGTTTTGGAGACTTTCGAAGGGTGAAAAATAATATCTCGAATTTAAGACGAACTCTAATTTTCAGTTCGGAAAAATGTGAAAAAGGTGTGTCTTAAATTCGAAGCAATATGATATTAAATCACGATAAATATACCACGTAATAGTAACTTCGATCTTAAGGAAGTTTTGATTACCTCTGAAAGCCTCGATTTTCAGAAAACACAAAACTGACTGTAAAAATCGCTACTCACTTGACCAATATAACAAACGATAGGTCACAACAGGTTTGTTGTGGCAGAAGAATTTGGGTTCTCTGTTGCTATAAGGCTGCAATTGTACTCTTGCCTAGAGGAAAGTATCCGAAGGTATTGAACTATTCGACATTCCTCGCCCTTTGGATCGTCTCCCAGTAACTTCTCCGCGAAGCAGTAACCGATTTTCTTCTACTCCCACCCGTCTCCACAGTCACTCTCGAATCATTCGTACGTTGCCACACCGTCATGCCGCAAATTGGCGTGATGCTGATAACTTAACTACAAACAATGCAGCAGGAGTTATAAGTTCTAAGCCTTCTGCTGCTGTCGGTATGGAAAATGGTATCAGCTAAATATGACTGAGGTTGATTGCGCACCACGGCGTTGCCATGTTACGAAAAAAAGCAGAAAAACCACTAATAATCTGCAGACGTCGCTGTCTGAACAGGGCAGCAGGGCGGCAACAACAACCCGGTTACAGCATAAAACCTGAACTCCTGCCCCGCCTTTCGCGCAAGCCGCAGCAAACCCTGAACGTGCGTTTTCATTGTATTTCTTCCTTACATTAAATTTTAATTCAGTATTCATCGTACAAAAAGGCGTAAGTGAATATGAACCAAATTAAGATCCAAACCTGTTACTTGTATTATTTTCTCGACATGCTGTAGCCCTACATAGGACACTAGCTCCATTCTTAAGTGATGTGGCAGGCCTATATGCGGTGTAGTTAGTGTGATAACAATACGGGTGCATCTACAAAAAGAAACATTACTGCGATGTTCTCTTTGTAGAGGCATTGACGACACAGTTGCAGTATGGTGGTCACGTCCAGGCAATTGCGTCACGTAACGGAGAGTTCTTACGTCTTGTTGACCAAAATTAGCCACCGAAGAGGCCTGTATGGTTTGGAACGTGCAGGTCTGTTCCAGTACTATCCGGATGGGCTGATAAACCAGACAGATAAAAAGATGTGGTTTGAAAGTTTAATATGGCAAATATAACAAGGTGAACTGAAGAAAGTGTTTTCTGAGTGTTTTTCTTTTCTGTGACATAAGCCGCTTACACACTGTGCGAGTCCCTTCCCATTTCTGAGCCCCTTAAGAATGAAAATGTTTATCAGATAATGTTCTGGAATACATAAGCTGATATGTTAATAACACACGATTTGTAGCAAAGAATTCCAGTCAGCACAACACTATTTATTGGAACATAAGACAGCTACATGTTTCGGTCTTTTTATTAAACTAATATCAGGTGAATACAAAAATTGTACAAAGAATAATTATAATTAATTGCAAGACCATAACTTTCAAACGTGGCATCCCAGTCTTACTTTACATTAAACATTTCATAAAGTAGAGTAGTTAATATATTCTGAAATAATAACATAAACTACTGTATCCGTCGAACATAACTTGTCTTTCAGTGGCATAAAACCCAGCTACATGTACACGTTTCGGCTTCAGCAAGCCATCGTCAGGCTGTGTATAAGAAGACAGAAGGTAGAACTTTACAGCTGTTACTAAGAGCCACTCGAGGTTGAAATATGAGTCTTGTTACAAAGTACTGGTAATGTCGAGTATAAAATACTATTAAGCACAAACCTTTATATAAATATACACAAAAAATGATGGCTTGGTGCCGTAGTTGCACGTCATATACACGTATAAGAACTACATTATGTTGCTAAAACACGTAGGCCTACGATTTAAACAAGATAATGCAATTAAAGATACGAGCTGATTAAGTTTCCAGGCGAACAGCGGAAAGCAGCACAGAACTTGTCTTACTTCAGGGTATTTATAATATGACAAGACAGGCAATGTACGTATAACGTAACACTGAGGCGCGTTCGCGTAACCTCTGTTGCCGTGGAAAAGCAATAAGCATTACATATTCTGTGTGTGTGTCCGTAGTCTTAGTTATCCAGGATGCAAAGCGCATGCGCCGTATTTTACTACCATCTGAAGCATTTCTCATTCTAAGAAATATACAGCGAGATAGTATCATAAAAGTACATACGTCTTCATGTAAAGTACCTGTTGTTCTTGTCAGATTTTAATGAAACTAGGACTTCATCGACATATTACCGAAAAGTGCTCAAATATCAACTTTCATCAAAATCCGTCCAGTGGGAACCGAGTCGTTCCATGGGGACAGACAGACAAACATGACGAAAATAAGAGTCGCTTTTCGCAATGTGGTAAACGCGCATAAAAATGGGTACAAACGCGCAAGATAAAAAGGTGGTAATTCCAGACAGTAAATTGGTGTCTTCGTCAACAGAAATCAGAACATTACAAAAATTGGACGAAGGAGTCTATCAGAAACTTTACGTATAAACAGGTAGTTTGACATGAATTGGGGTCTATATCCAAAACAGCAATGGGTAGGTGGAATGCATTCCAGAGCTGGAAGAGACCATATTAATGAAAATAATCGCAGGTTCTTTTGGACACGCTCCATAGAAGAGTAGAAATAGGCAAGTAGCAGATATGGCATGAGAGTTTTGAAATAAAAAAGATGCACAAGAGTAAATAGACTGGAATGAGAATTGACGATTCCGTCTGGGATATGACGCCGCGTCACTGGTTAATCGGTTTTCAACGTTTCGACACAACGTAGTGTCCTCCACTTCAAGAGTCGAAATGACGAAGGCCGCTTGAAGATGAGGCAAATACTTTGTCTCGAAACGTCGGTAACCGACTGTCCAGTGACGTCGCGCCATATCTCAGAAGATCAGAAACCTCGGCTACACCACCGTGAAAAAGGAAAAAAACTCTGCGCGGTTTTTAGTTATGCAACGACGCTGTTTCTACGGAGGCAAAGTATATCTTTGGTGTTTAGTAACAAGGACCTAAAGTCAGATATAACTAGGAAGGGTATAATTTGACTAAAAGAACAGATAAAGTGCTCTTAACTTTCACTGTACAGAACAAGGACTAGATTTTAAACCTGCAACAGTGCTCAAAAGAGAGAAAAAGTGTGTGTGTGCATAAATAAAAATTGACTTTTGATTTAATCCCTTACTACTGAGAATTAAAGGAGGTCGAAACGATGAAAACTCTATTAATGTGCACTGGATTTTCCTTTTCAGCAGTCTAATAGGCCCAATGAACAATATTAATGACTTTCAAGTCGTAAAGATGATTCAGGCCGATCCAGTGGCCGTGCGGTCTAAGGCGTGGGTCTTCGGCCGCTCGCTTGCTAGGATCGTGGGTGCGAATCCCACCGGGGGCATGGATGTTAGTCTCTTGTGAGTGTTGTGTGTTGTTGTCAGGTAGAGGCCTCTGCGACGAGCCGATCCCTCGTCCAGAGGAGTCCTACTGACTGTGGTGTGTGTCTCAGTGTGATCAAAAGGAATTACAACCTCGACACTGAAACGGGAAACCGGAGTAGGTAGAAGAGGACGACTTAAAAAAAAATAATTCAGTGTTGAAGATGATCCTGTTTGTGGGTGTTGGCATGGTACGGCAGTGGGCTCTGTTGCTGGCCTTGCGTTGCAGCATGCCCGCGTGAAGATTCCTGTGAAAAGTCGGCAACACAGCCCACTTCCATACCGTGCCAATACCCAAAGGATCAACATAAAAGAGAATGCTTCTTCTCCTTTTTGTTCTTCTTCCTTCTACTGTAAAAAGGACAAGGAAACTTGTTCATGTTCCGACACTACAGACTGAAGGGACCTTTCTCCGTCTTCAAACTTCAAACTATTCCATATAACACCATATTGCGAAATCTTGCATTTTTCATCCTTTTCAAGTAATCTCTCCAATACGTTTGTTTACTCCGCAATATCCCCTACAATATCGGTTTCTCCAAATCGTAAACAACACACAGAATTGAAAATTCACGTCTTGTTTTTACGAGTATAAAACTTGTTCTCTCACTAAGGGATGTGATAGTGGGAGGATGGGAAAATATTTAGACGTAGGGACGATGGACGGAAGGCTGGAGGAAGTTGATGACGAGGCGCTTCATGATTTGTATTCTTCATCAAATATTGTTAGTACAGGGGCAGAGAGGGGCGCGGTGGCATTCAGAGCGCCTAGCAGCCAGGATTTTGGGTGAGGAGAAAACTTGGAAGACGTAGGCGCAGTTGGCAGAATAATACAAAAATTTAATAAAATGAAGTGGGAGGATGCAGCCTAGTTTGATCTGACTTGGAACAGAGATCAGCGGCGGGCTCAAGTGAACACGGTAATAAACCTTCTGTGCCACTGGCAGGCGCGAAATTTCTTGACTAGCAGAGCGTCTATTCGCGTCTCAGAAATGATTCTAATCAATAAATCTAGACATTAATAAACAAAACACTTCCTCTTTTTGAACTGTGTCGTTGAGCAACAGATTTATCATTCTAAACACCATTGGGAACCTAACCATAAGTGGGCCCCTGTCACAAGAGCACAGCGCGTCCTCACGTAGCGGATGGAGGACCGGCCACCAGGTATGGAGAGTAACTGCGAATATATTGAATAAGCTGTCATGGACAGCTGACAAGGGGAGGTCCTCCAGTTTGGGGACTGGGCGAGGTGCTAACAACTCCTCACCCTAAACAGTTACGAGGTTACGGCACGTTACACAAGGCCTCGGACTTGGCCCGATCCCTTGGTACGACACAAGAAATTGAAAAGGAACATGAGGCTCAATTGAATTAGTTACTGGGAACCTGAAGTAACAGGCACTAATCCTAATAGAATAATACCAATAGATGAACACACAGTAAGGAAATTTTATGTAAACATGGATAAGTGACAGCAGTTACGGGCAGCTTCAAATTCGCCTCTGCTGACTCAAGAACGATCGATGTTTTCAGCTAACCGGTGGTACAGAGTACGACGGATAGCTCATACCGAGCATCAGCAAGCGACAGGTGAGTCTCTGACGTAAACTCCGGGAAATTAATACATGGATGGGAGTGGAAAAATAACTAGGGGAAGTGAGGGGTCATCATTAGCATCACCACTCAACAATTGCTCTATGAGGTGTACCAGTAAATAAAGAAGCCTTGAAAGGGAAAACTGGATGAAACTGGACTTAATGAGGATGACATACATTTCAGGACATGCAACGTGAGTCCTGAGTTCGCCATTAAAAGTACAGAGAAATAAGTTCCTACGCCTCGTTTGGGGCAAAGGGCAACATGCGAGTGCATGTAGGTAAGCACATGTCCTGCTGTTTATAAAGTTGACGCCCGAAAGTACGAAATAAATTTCGATACTGCTACTGGGAATTTACGATGAAGGCTGTTAGGAAATTTGAAATTAATTCTGTATAGTTCCAATTATAACATCTACTTTAAAAGAACATGAAATGTAACTTTATCGATTTTCCCCAGCACGGCTCGTGGTACATTAATTTGGTTCGTAACACTACATAGGCCGTGCCATGGCTCAGGCGATTAGTCGCCGGCCTCCCACCGCAGAGGGCCGGGTTCGATCCCGGGTCAGTCTATGTGGGATTTGTGGTGGACAAAGTGGCACTGGGAGAGGTTTTTCCTCGAGTACTTCGGTTTTTCCCCTGTCAGTTTCACTCCACCGGTGCTCCATTACTTGGAAAAGTGAAACAAAACTAATCATCTTTATTACAAGGGTTGCACAATAAGCCTTAAGGCTGTGGTGCGTCCGTAGCTTCTAATGCGGGGCCCTTAAAAAAACTACATACATACCTCACGAACATCCATAACTTTTATATGAAACGTTTTTCGATACGGCGTACATGTAATGAAACTGCCTGCACACAAAAAAACAGTTCATTACTTCCTGAAATATGGTAACTGTAAACTGATTAATTTTGGTACATAATTGGTGTTTTGTGCGTTTGAAACAAAAATGTTGCTTTAAAAATACGCACATTAACTTCGCCATCTCTGTCTGTCTGTCCGCATGTAACACCCCGAACACCGCTGGACACATTTTCATGTCACTGGACACTGGTGACGTATGCCCGCCCATACCGAAGTTCTCACGTATGGCAGGGCTGGTTAAAATAGGACAACACAGACGGACGCTTTACATGAAGACCCACACTCATTACTGCCCATATCTCAGGTACAAGATGCGCGTAACTCATTAAATATCCAACGGGCCGAAAACAAATTTTCGGAAGTACGTAGTTGTAGAGAAAAATAAAACATACCTTTTATACCTAAAGCACTGTTTTACTTACGTTTTAACGGTGATCGATGTAACTAATCAAATGTATTATATACTGCTTCATTTAACAATTCGATAACCGATGGACTGATTTTTATCAAATTAAGTATTGGAGGTCCTCGCACAAATGTCGATCCGTCTAAAATTTCATTAACATCGGCGAAATATTAGTGACACTTGACATACGGAATAAAATGTCCATATTTTGCTTCCAAACCCCCTTGCAGTAATTAGCAATTGCTAATCACCTGACGATTCATCAATTTATAAACATCAAATCGATCAGTGTCTGTAACTTACGCAGAGTGTAAGTAGGCGTAAAATCGTTGAACCCGTAATCAATCATTCAGCAGTCCCATACATGGGCAGGACACAATTTTAAACGGGTGCATCAAGGGTGCTATCTTCGGACCATACTACAATATCTGCGCAAGTTTACAGCCGGTCTCTGGACATTACAATAACTGCACACATTTACGACCAGGCTACGACCCATCTGACATCACCTCTGTAAGATGTAAAATTCACTTTCTGTCACTAAACTAATCTTTGCCTCTCTTGTATCTAAGTGGCTTTCACTTCACGAATCCAATTCAGCACAAGTGCCTGCTTCAGCCCTGGCATTATCGTAACACCTACTACATTTAGCAGCCGTAACCTAACCTTAAATTCCAGATTAAGAAGTGTATTGTAAGTTGTTTGTATAGCTGCTACTTGTGTTTTCGTGTTTCTCTCGTGTTTCTCTTCATTTGCTACAAGGCATTTCTACATTTATCCTTCTACACATTCACCGATCCTTGCGGTCGAGTCATCAGATCGAGTTTTCCGTATGTGGTGGGTTCGAATCTCGATCCTAAGATCGGCTGCTTCACTTAGTCCCGTCAACCAAATGGGTCGATAATTCCTTAAATAGGTCATTTCTACTTCACTATTCTTTCCAAGTAACACAATAACAAATCAATATAAATATCCACCAGTTCACCTAGGCTCCTCCCGAAATCAATCCGTGATCTCACCGTGGCTCTTCATAGCTCAACGTACAGCAATTCAGCTGCTGGACCGGACAATATGAAGACTTGCTTTTTATGCGTTCTTTACGAAGCAGAAAAGGAACGCCTCACGTGGAGACCACATCCGTTCGCCCATTCGTCTATCAGTCTGTGACGTAGTATCAGCCACTACAACGTTAGTTGGATTTTCATGAAATTCGATATAAGAGTTCTATACAAAATGTTCTCGAGCAAGTGTAAGTTTCGTGAAAATCGACTTAGTTACAGTCGTATTTAAGAGCGTAGCCGGATTTCTACTCGTACGTTGCACATTTCTTGACCTATCTGGGTGAAATTCAGTACAGAAGATTGCCACGTAATGCCGTCCAACCGTCTTGAGCTTAGTGAAAATCGGTGCAGTGAAAGCCATACTTTACTTCGGGGCGTATAAAAACGTTGCCCCTTTCTGCATTTTTTTTCCCCGATATGGATATAATCTCACACAGGAGATGTCGACAGAACTTACTGGGTGACTGATGTGAGTTTCACGAAGATCAGTGCAGTAAAAGTTATATTTTACTCGAATGTGTAAACGAATTTCAGTCCGTACTTTTAGGCCAACATTTATTGTCCGATTTGGGTGGACATCGGTATAAGAAATCTGCACATAATGCTGTTGAGCATTTATGAACTTCACAAACATCGGCGCAGGGAAGGTCGTACTTTTGTGACTGGCGCCAATGAAATTACATACACGCGTGTACCGTAAACAACTATCACATTTTCAAAGCAGTGAACGCCTTGATAAACGACTGTGTACCACGTCACGAATCACATTTGCAGTCTTGTTACGGAAAAGTGACATACGACACAGCGAAACTGAAAAAGAACTTGGAAGGCGTGGTGTTTCGTGACAGGAAACTGTCCGACCGCTAACCTCAACAGACTAACGAGAACCACAAAACAGCGAAACTGAGATTCGAACTAGATACTTCCTACATACAAATCTAATGCCATGTCACTGTTAAGTTTACGGTGTTGTGGGGTGTGACACCGTGTAATTTGGTAAGGTACCAACATTTCGGAGGAGCCCACTGCCGTCACCTTCATGAAGGAGGCAGCAAGTTCCTCCGAAACTTTGGCAGAAATCTACCAAACTACAGGCTGTCACATGTCAGAATATAATGATCTTAACTTTCACCGCCACGACGCTGTATCAAGTCGGAAGATAGTGCAGAGTAAGACGACACGACAATGAGTAATCAGACATGTCAAAGGAAGCTATCGTTAGCATATTCTGAAATGTCCCAAACCTCGCCTGGAGGATGTGAGAAAAATTACGAACAATTTATGGATAGCTCTTAGAATAGATCAGATGGCCCTATCAGATTAATAACATGATAAAATGTCTTACGTTACTCGAATGCAACGGACACTCGCAAATCATTAGTTACCCAAATTAATTAAAAACTGCGAAGGCAGGCGCGGCGCTGATGTAACTGGCAAACGAACATCAAATGTCACCAGGCAATTATATGATGAAAATTACTGTGCAACGGTAGTAAATGAGGCACATAACCAATGTACTGCTTCCTTCATTAATACTCATTATTATTATCATCATCATCAGCAGTAGCAGCTTATTTGGCGACGCTCAGTATCCAAAACAGCGGTTCTAAGGGACTGTGCCGCCAGTCTATGAATACAAGAATGATTACACACAATTAAATATGCAAATTCAAAACTAAACAAACTTTACTATCATATTACATCCCTAATTGAGTATGAAAATAAACCTATATATATATTTGAAACCTGGGATGCTAACTGATAAGTCTGCTAACCCGAAATTCTACAGACTGAGGGCACTGGCAAACAACTGAACACAGCAATACTTATTTGTGTCTTCTAAGAGATATTTTTACCAGCTGGAAACAAGTGCTAAGCCCATGTAGCAGGTTCAGTAGTGTCATCGTTGTGTAATTGTTATTAATACATACACTGCAGTTTTAATACTTGGGCGGTCCGAATTATATGAACTGAGAAATTTAATTTTGAATTACTGATATTGCTTTATATCTTTTTGTCTGCACTGCTGCAGTTCATTAGAAACAAGTGTGCAGCGGCTTTGATAGCGTGACAGCTCTGTGTTATTAACACACCGTACCATCTTAGCAAGAGTGGAGTCTGAATTATATGAAACTGAAAATTAGTAATTTGGTATTGTTTTAATTTTTCTGCGTGGGTATAACACAAAATGGAAAGGTTTTTAATTAGACAAGAAGTCATAATTCATGCGCAATGCACAGCAATGATATCAACCAGTGTTGCCAACTTCACAGAAGAAGACAATCCACCTGCGAAGGAAAAAGATCAGTAAAATAAATAAAAAAAGTATACGATGAGGCATACAAGGAGTGGGGATCTTCTTGTATACTGGATGGACTGCAACCTCTCTGTGGTTTATGTGGTGTGACGCTTTGGAGCCATTCAATGAAGGCTTCCTTACTCCAAAGACACTTCAATTCATACCACAAGTCAGCGAATGGAAAGTCAGTGTAATTCTTCAACGCCACAAGACAAGATTTATCAATATGACAAAGCAGCACTTAAAAGTATGAATGTTTTATCGAAATGTCTCATGCATCGCATTTCTGAGTGCAGCGAAGTGTAAAACAGCGCATACCGCTGCTGATAAGCTTGTGATACTCTCTGCAATAGAAAATGCACCAACATTGCTTCATAAATTAAAGCAATCCCTTACTCTGACAATACCGTGCAAAAGAGAATTGTAGAAATGGCAGCAGATGTGACTGACTGATCAAGTTGTGGGAAAAAAACACAGCAGAAAAAAATCACTCCTCAATCGAAAGAAAGTACGAACCTTTCAAATGAAGCTTAACTGGTGGCGTTTTGAGTTCCAGACGAAGTAGAAATCATGGAACATTTTGTAGGTCCCTAAAGGGAAAAACAACTGGAACAGCAATTTGGAAGTAATAAATGACTTTTACAGTCAGCAAAGAAATCAAGTTTCAGCGGTGTGATGCTATATGTACAGATGGCGAAACAGCGATGACAGCTTAAATTTACAGGCCTAGTTCCACGACTGAAAAATATAAGTTACTTTTAATTACTAAATTATCCACACGTAAGCCCTGACTTCAAGACAAATTAATCCAAAGTTACAATAAACCCCACCAAAGCGGTCAAAGTAATCAATTTTATCAAAAGTCGACCACTGAATATTAGTGTGTTTCAAAATTGTGCCGAAATGGATTGTGCCAAATTGGTGGAAACATAGTAAAAAGCCTGTTTGAACGGACACATAAAGTTTATCTGCTTTCGAAGGAAATGACTCCATTATCATCGCATTTTGAAGATGATACATGGCTTTATCGGCTTAATCTTCAAGGTGATGGAACACAAAGTGTGTATCTTTCAGAGGAAACTGTTTCTATGGTAAGGACGAGTGAAACCGGAAACGTGGCAGAATTTCCTACGCTTACGGATTCCCTGGAAGAAAATTCTAGGAACTAACCGCCTGCTGGAACTCAGTCCCACACTAGGCAACATTTCGAGAATCTGTCAGAGCAATTTATGTCACGCTACTCATCCTTGAGAAAATACTCTGACGGTAGGAATGAGTGGACCTTTTCGCCATGTATTAAGGAAGCTGTCTCCGAAGCTAAAATGACGGACGATTTTCAAGATAATTTAACTGAAATGACGACAGACCGTCGGTTTAAGACCATTTCCAAGGAACAATTCCCTTCGTAATCCTGGTGTAAAGTCAGCAGGCACTATCCTGCCCTTGAACAAAGCGCCGTGACGGCTTTGCTACCATTTGGATCAAACAAAACCCGTTTTTTCTGTCATGGCATTAATAAAGACTTACACATACAAACTGCCTGCAGTTGGAATCACACTTGATTCTCGCCGCTAGTACCGTGCAACTAGATTCGACTAATTAATGCTATCAACAGGAGCTAAGATCTCTGAAAGACACAGAAGAGGCATGAAAATTGTTTAGACGACTTCCTGGTTTTATTAATTATTTATTTAAATAATGGCAGAACGACTACTAACTTCTCAAGCACGATTGCTTTATGGCGTTATTATTATTATTATTATTATTATTATTATTATTGCTGTTCGATCAAATTTGTGTCTTGCTGCACATTATATACTCACCTATTTATTATGATCGCTTTCATAAGCACCATTACTTCTTACTTTTTTTAATGAAGCACTTTTCAGCAGACAAAAGTTAAGTTGCCATTCGTCAATTCAGTTCTAGAGAAGATATTTCTGCGAATCCCAAAGTACGTTATCTTTATCACGTTTTTTTCGACGAATTGAAACTTGTTTCAGACTTACAAATCTACATGTTTGAGTTATTTCGCTCTATATAAAGTTAACTGAATGGACGGCATTTATGTACGTGTTTGAGGTTTCCACAGTGATGCCAATTAAGAAATTACACTGTACCATAACAACAAAGACCACCAGTCTTAACTTTGCGTAGTTTAGTGCAGTTCAATGAGTATTAGAACTCCTACAGGGTTTTTTGGCACGTGTCTTCCTGTTCATTTCGTACTCTCTACATTTTATAAGAAATTCTTTATTTAATGTGCTTCCACAAAACCGGCACACCCGGGCACAAGCATGGAGTACACAAACCTGCACACTTAAGGCTTGACGTTACATTTCAGTATCAGCAACGCACTCAGTCATCGGCCGGGTTGGCACAGAATCACTTCTTGCATAAAACAACAACGTGAAACAATTCTACAACTCCTGAAAAATTAACTGAATCACATTTCATCGCTTAAAACATGTTCACTTTTTAAACCACAATAAAATGTCATAATGTTTCATTGCATACACCATTGTTTTTCCACTTTCAGTTCAAATAAACGGTTTTTATCTCTTATTCTGCCACAACCAACATACAGTTGGCCGTGTGCAAAAACACGTGTTTCCGAGATCAAGACAAACAATTTTTAATGGTTGGCCTCGACATTTATTGATACTGACTGCAAAACCAAGTCTCACTGGAAACTAAATTTTTCGCTTTAATTTACGGACAGTTCGATTCGTGAACTGAATAAATTCTCTCCTGCCCTATGGCCAACAATAACTGTAGCTCCGACGACGCAACTGTACAGTTGCTTGACCACCAGTCTGATACGATTATAAAGGGTGGGTGGATTCTGGTTTCTTAAACAAATCATTTGTCCACTAATTTTACGATTCAATATGCGTTGTGGAAACCCATACGTTTCCGTATAATTTAAGAATTCAGTACGCGTATCTACTACTACTACTACTACTACTACTACTACTACTACTACATCATAATCATATCAATCATCATCATCATCCACCAATGTACTGTTTTGCAACTCCCGGTATGTTGTCAAAAATGAGCCTACTTACAGCGTCAACAGCATTACTTCTGGGTGCTAAACCTGTTCGTTCCACCTGCCATACTGAATGCATATAATGATTAATATTCGAAAATACCAAGTTTTGTAAATCTTCTAAGGCATCTGCTATGTTTTTCGAAATGTTAAATTGCATCATCCTTCACAATCTTTTCTTATTTGACCAATGCCTAATTGCAACATATTTTTTGCGAATTCACCAACAGAATTATCAGTAGCAATTTGCACTCGCATATTTGTCTTCAGGGAGTGTTTCTGAACTTTACCACACATAACACGTAATGACTTAATGCAACATTGCAATTCATAAGCTTTAGTTCCTCGTGGGACAACACGCACAGTTTGTCGAATATCGCAAGCTATTAAACTGTAACTCCCCACTCCCAATTAGTTGCATTGTTTCTCAATAAATCTTGCAATATGCGGTCAAATGCTGCCAATGCTGCCTTATGTAATATAGTACACTAAGCACCAAAAACACGAGCCCGCACTCTTGTCAAACTTTTGACCTGCCGAGACCTCTACCAATATTGCAGATTGGCTGCTCAACAGACGTCAAATTTATACGCAGTTTAAATGAAGCAGGAGCAGTTCTGCCTTCCTCCAACAGAGTTGCAGCTGGAAATATTCTTAAGAATTAAAAAGTTTAACTATTAAAGCAAACACTAAACTCAGTGTGCGCCTGCAAGAAATAACCAAACCGTTTAATCAATTCCCCCTTCCAAGCTAATCTTGGTCACGCAATTGTCATTTATTTTTTTTTTCCAATGGTTCGAAAGCCCCTTGGGGCCTAGGCCGCCTCATTATTCGAGGCTTCACGATCACACACTTTTTAGACACACCACACTCGGTAGGACTCCTCTGGACGAGGGATCAGCTCGTCGCAGAGACCTCTACCTTACAACACACAACACTCACAAGAGACAGACATCCATGACCTAGGCGGGATTCGAACCCACAATCCCAGTAAGCGAGCGGCCGTAGACCCACGCCTTAGACAGCGCGGCCACTGGGATCGGCCAATTGTCATTTACAGTTCTATAATTTTACAGCCAGCTCTTCTGCCGGCACCTGACGGGGTTCAAGTGCGTTACTGTGAGACAAAAGACAAAGGAGATATTAACATTACACAAATATTTACGTCACTTGTTAATTAATTTTGATTACACTTCATACGGATATTTAATTTCGTGCAGCAGAATCGTTTTAAGAAGCTCCGCTGGTCACTTAACTTTCTGTGTTTTAAGACATGCGACGTTACATGTGTTACTGTGTCCATAAGCCTTCGAAACTATAACCTATTCAATTAAATTTGAAGGCTGAAAAAAAAAACAGCCTATCACATTATGGGGTTGGGGGCAGCTTTCTTGCCAAGGCTTCAGTTGTTGCAGGGCAGTCGTAAGAAAACTTTGTGTTCCGAGCAGAAAGAGCAGTGCAGCGTTGTCACATGTCTCAGTTTACTCAAAGAAAACGGATGGTTCGGAAAACGCCAAACACTTTGCAACACTGTGAGTTTGTCTCTGTGTCACGTGATCAGACCGAAACTTGCTGAAGAGCATACGACTACAGCTGGCCAACTCGATTCTGTTGCACAGTGTTATTCTGATCGGTTTTCACACAAGCTTCACGAGAAAATAATCGTGATACTGCACAATTGAGCCACTTCGAACCCAGTCAACATCCTCATACTCTTTTTCCTTTAAGATCTACTGCAGTATTATCGTCCCATTTGCCTCCAGATCCCCAAAGTACTTTCTTATCTTGAGCTGGGCAATCACACATCTGCAAGGAAACATTCACCAGATTAGGCTCACTGGGCAGAGACATGGACACACGGATGGACAGAGATATCAGACAAAGTTGTATGCGTGTAGGCGAGTAGGTGCAGGGATTAAATCACATAGCCATACAACATTCGCAGAGTGTACTGTTCGTTGGTCAACAATTACTTGTACATACGAACTTCGCAAGTTTACTGCATGTAGGCAACAGCAGACTAACCGCATAAGTTAGATGTCGTATAAGCTGCCTACCCGCAAGGCGGTAATGTAATTACCTCAACAGAGAGGCCACTCTAGTTAACCGTGGGAGAAGAGTCTTCTGGTTCACATGCAGGAGTTGTTATTAGGAGGCACTGAACTGTGTTTCATTTCGTTTCGTTTGTATAGGACAGAGTGAACTGTGCGTGCGAGTAGGTAGACAAGCATGTACATAAGCGTTTGTAAACGAGGGCGTGCAAGGAAGAGAAATTTTAATTGATTTTCAGGTAATAATAATAATAATAATAATAATAATAATAATAATAGTAATAAAGTTTACAATCAAATCAGGACACAAATATTCCGTAAGGCTTTCTTGCGTTATTGTTTATACGCGTTATACGTTTATACGTTATTGTGCTGTCTGTTTTTCAAATCACTGGACCCCAAAAGAGATAAGTTGGGACCCTAAAATTCCAGTTTTAGATGGAGGAAACTCGTCGTGTGAAATACTAACTAAAAAGAAACTTTCTGTTTGATACGACTTTTCATTACTGCGTTAAGAATATGCAGAACTAGACAGACATGTTGCGGCTTATTCACATAAAGCCATTTTCAGGTCTGGCCTAAAAGAATATATATAGGAATTTATGCTTTAGATGTACTGCGTATGGAGGATTCAGATCTCAACGTTTGTAGGGATTGTGGTCAGTACAGGTTTCATTATGTGTTGTTATTAATTACTTGATTGTAAAATCATTTATAAAAAGGTTTATTAACCGAGTTTAAAACCAAAATTAAATGTTTCGTCTCCTTTTTTCTGTTAATGACCAATTACGTCTATTACTACATATTACTATGGTTATTCGCTTGAAAATAGAGCCCAAACCTTTTGTCAGTAGGCCTACTGTTGCAGATGTAAGTCCACAACACGTTATAACTTAGCGAGCTGATGTAACGTTAATGCCCTAGAGTTGCATTCGCGAGGTGCTGTGTTCGAATGTCAGCTTGGCCATTGGATATCGTTGTTGGCCTCAATCTCCCTAGGAAAAAGGCATGGCAGCAACTCGAATGGACCACGACAATTCATTCTGTATACTTCCCTCCCACGTTATTACCCACCAGTCACCCTTACATATTCAACGCCGTACAGTCGAAACACTGACAGCCCCATTAAACAACGCAAAAGAAATGCAGTACAACACAAAAATTAAAATTACATTTCTTTCAAAGTCCAATAAATCTGTGACAATTTTCAAACACGTGCAACTGAGCCATAATTCATGAATACGTACCGAAATGTACGCACGTAACAAGGCATTACACAACTGAGCGAAGCGTTAAGAACTGCAAAACTCCCAACAATCTGTCACTGATTCGTAATCAGTAACCATTCTGGGATAAACACTGCAGCTACTTGTTCATTATTTAAAGTGCGACACTTTACATAACATTTTAAATTCAGTTCCTACCCTAGAGTAAACGCACTACGCGTGCATTTTACAGACCAACCGATTAATGCTTTATAGGGAAACAATCACTGTGTGGATAAAATGCAGACTTTTCAGGCGCGTTCGCAAAATTGCGAAAAGCGACTATCAGCTTCGTCGTCAGGCAAAGTGGTTAGCGATGTATAAGGAAAAAATCTCGGTTTATTACGAGAATCACACAGAATGCATAAATATACCGTGTAAAAAAAATGCAGTTCTTGAATCTCAGATTACGCGTACATGTTAGCACCCACAGCACTTTAAAATTTTAAAAAAGCAAGAACGGTTGTTCAGTGGTTGCCCCCCCCCCCCCCCCAATCATAGTGGTAGTGAGATCTCTTAAATTAAGACAGAAAGTCTCTTCGGACGGTCGGCGGATTTAACTGCCATTTCTCAGACGGCCCCAACAGTACCAGGCGGCAGTTACGGTCGTGCAGAGGAAGTAACTGCACGTTAAAGTCGCTCTGAACACAACATTTACGCACTGTAGCAGTATCACAGACATTTGTAAGCACAGTGTACGAAAGAAAATGGTCCCTAAACTGAGTCGTGACGTCCTCATTTTCTCAAATAGGCTCTGAAGACTCACGCACATTTTCACATTTTCTCTCCTTATCCCATCTATCTCCTCGTTTCTTGGTTTCTATTACCTTGCTTTATGTATTTTTTATTTCCTCCTCCTTGCTTTTCTCATTCTCCTGTCTTCTGTCTCTTTCTTTCTGGTTTTATACATTTTTCTTTCGTCTTCCCTCTCGCATTTTAGCTGTGAGACTAATGCTTGTATACCGAAGCTCACAATTCAGCTACCTACGGACATTATTTTTGAATGATATCAGGGTAAAAGTAAATCCCGCACAATTCCAGGCCAGCCATACTTCACTCTGAATGGCTGTCATTCCTTCGCCTGCATCTGAAGGTCCCAGATTCGAATCTCGGACCGGAAAACGGCTTCTTAGACTGCGGTCTTCGTGGTTATCATCAGTCCCTCCAGACAAATGCCAGAATAGAATTTAAGATAACAACACAACCGCTTCCTTCCAGATTCTTTCCAATTTATTCATCAATCATCCAACCAGTCAACGCTACATACTCTCAGCGACTGACAAAGTCGTGATATAAACCATATCTAAATACAGGGGAGTAGCCGGGGGGGGGGGGGGGGGCGTGGTGCGGCCGCCCCGGACAGCAGAGTCCAAAGGGCCGCGCAATTTTAAATTATTGAGACACAACAAAACTAAATTAAATAAATAATTACGACTTCTGTTAAAGTTTATAATTTCTACTAGAGGCTGCCATGGTGATTACTCGCCCTAGCTACGCCACTGAATAAATATGATATGTAATGTAGCTACCCACGAACTGACAATTCCAGGATGTTACACATTTCGATAATGGGTCCCTTCTGTCGGTGGGAGATGCACGTCGGAAAACAGGCGAGCAATGAACTGAGAAGTGTCATCTATCAACGTCTACCTGAGCAGTCGAGTGAGTTGACTTACAAATACAAGTAGCGATGAGTGGCTACTATTTTCGTGCCGCGAAATGGCGACCGGTCATGGAAACAGCGGAGCGTCCGCAGCGTGTGTTGTCACTCTTGCTAATGACTTAAATACAGAGCACAGGTTGCTGATGTGAAACAAGGAGTTGTCTTGGTTCCTTTGTGATTACAAATATCTCGCAATATCATTTGCCTTAACGAACACAACAGCTTCAGAAATGACAGCAAAATCTGGGACTCTACACTCCATTATCCTTCTATTACACAGCACAGCTTATGACGCACAATTTATTTCAGTTTTGAAGATACTGCTGTCACTTCACGAAAAAATATTTTCAGAACAAAATTACAATGTAAATATAGTGTGTCCGGCTGAACGCGGAACCCGCTCAGAGAATCATCAACTGTCCCTATAATAATATAATATAATATAATATAATATTAATATAAGATTATATTATTTTACTGCATGTCAGAGAGGGTGTTGGAAATGACCCCCTTCAACTCTCAGACATGTTTGACACCTGGTGAACGAATTCTGGACAACTGTTTGAAGTTCTCACCTAGAAATGACTCCTAATGGCGCGCCTGATGATTTCAAGTTCTACCTGTGCGTGTGGGTGTTGTGTGGATTGATCTTATACGCTTTGTGTTTCAAACTTCCCCAAAGGTATCAGTCAAAATGCCCACTTTTACCTAGGAATCTCTTCTGAAAGCAGCGGTATGTTTCGGCGACTGTTTTTACTCAATCTCGGAATTAGGCCTTTAAGCCTAGTGGTTACTTTATATGCCATTTATTTTTAACACTTCGGTTTTTATAAGCAATTCTTGTAGTATTTACTGTGCGTACGAAGTGACTCTTTAAATAAAATTCAGGTTAATCTTAGTCTTTGATTCGGGTTTCCCCTGCCAGTAACACTCCACAAATGCTCCATACTCATTTTCGCCTACACGTAGCTTCTATCAGAAGGGCAAATGGGCGAACCATGGAACCTTCAAAAAAGCAATGTTCTTTCGGAAACCGGCACAGCACTGGATAGAAAATTACCACTTAGTCTCTGCAGTGTTTGTAACTATCTTCCCACAGCCTTTAAAGTTACTGAGGTGAGGTACTCGGATTTTTTATGGTTTGTTTTATAAAAATTCTCTTAGAATTTCAACGGACCTTTTGCTCGTGCTAGTACCTACCATACGTATGTATGAATTATAAAAACCAACCGGTAAGAGAGACAGACATATATATAAAGATAAAAGAATGAAGGATATATGCTTCAGGGACTTACACCTAATGCACGGAGGAAAAAAATATCTTACTGATAATACGACTAAATAACAAAAGCGCATATAGAAAACACGACAGAAGTATCTTAGATAACTCGTATCGCACAGTAAGCCTTATAATATGTGGGGTTTAAACTTACTTGGCCTAGCTATACGACTACTGGAATTCTCATGAGGTTGACGTTTAAAATGTGACGTTACCTGTAAACAGAAAAGGACAGCTGATGAAAAAAGCGAGTGTGGCATTTGTTATCTGTTAATATACATTCTACATGTAACACCGTGCCGTGTGTTGAAAGCCTCATGTATCATCCATATGATCCACATGTGCGTTCGCTGTGTGCGTATATGAGAGCTTTTAGGCTTCCGCAACGGTGAAAATGAGAAATTATTTCTTCTGGGGCATGATGCCGCAGTGCTAGGTAATTGTTTTCCGACATTTCGAGAACACTACGTTGTTTCGACAAGTGGGGAACCAATTACCCAGTGCCGCGGTGTCATATATAGGAAGGACACCTCAACATACAGTCATGTCCCAACTGGATAAACATCTTCCTCCCTTCAGACCGACGTTTATTTGACTTAAGCAAGTAACAACGCCACTCAATAATACGAGGTACGTGGTAGCTCTTTCAAACACCTCTTGTTCTGACGTTTTCGCCATCTAAATCCAATTTTATACAGTACTCTTCTTAAATTGTGCTCGGAACAGAAACCTTATTTTATAATTATTGACAGCGGTTTTATACAAGTTGGAGCATCAAGTACATGACTGTTCTTTTGACCACGCAAACATAAAAAATGTAAACAATTACATTTCTTTCAGGTTTTCGAGCCCTGTCCCTTGCCGGGGTGTGTAGAGGGCTCCCTTCATTTCTGTTTTCTCTTCTGATTTGTTTACTGTTGTCACTGATACACACCAGCATTTTGCTGTTCTTTCGTCCGTACAACAAATAGGTCAAATTAGACTTTTCTCCACTGCCTCTTGTTTACACAGGCGATTCACATGGTTTATTACATCCCTAGGTTCTCTGCAAATGGCTTTGCCCTGTTTTCCGCTGGTCGCCATTTGTCAAGTCTTCAGTTTAGAGCGAGCATAAAGTCAAAGTTATGCACAGCTCTGACCAGATAGAACAAATGATATAACAATGGCATTACGTCGCACGCACAAGACACAAATGCACACCAGTCCAATGGTGTTTTAACTGGAATACATGGGTTAGTGATCACCGTCAGCTGACGGTCTGACTTTCCCCCGTGAAATCACTGCTAAGATCAATGCCAATCCACCACAGTACCTATATTTCTGTTGGTACCGCATTCTCTAACTTTGCCCATAAAGTTAACTGTGTGTAGCATCGCTGCTTCTTCTAACAAGCTGTCTTCCACGAACTTTTCCGAGTTCGTGACGAGCTTATACAGTGAATCTGTGATTTCAAAGCATCCATCAAAGCTGAAATGTCTAAAAGTGGATCAGTGGAAGGGTTACCAGTTAAAACCGCATTTCGAGACGAAGACCGTCAAATTTTACGGCGCAAATTTCATCGAGCTCTGTACTAGTCATCTATAACTGCTAAAATAATCAGACGGTTGCCAGCTTGCAAACGTAAAATTTATATTATAATTACTCATACACTGCTTATTACGTTGGCGAATCTTACATCCATAATGAGTTGCGTGAAGTCCCGGAATTTAATTTCTGTTTGTACCATCTAATTTTATTAGTACTAGAATCTTATAGTCCTGTCTCCTACCTAAAAACATACATACTGACATGGGCCAATACAGATATATAATTTTATATGCTACTTTTATGGGTGTACAACTTCATCCGTTCCTAAGAAAAAAGATAGATTGAGGGTGCTTGAGGACAGGGTTATTAGGGGAATACTCGGACTTCAGAAAGAGTAAGTTAAAGGAGTGTGGAGAATCTGCATAATGAAGCACTTCATAACTTATAATTATTAAATGTTATTAGGACGATAAAAGAAAGAAATGAGGTAGGTGGCACATGTAACACGCATGAGAAACGTAAGAAATATCACAGTCAGAAAATATGAATGGTACCAGAAAAAGCAGGGAATTTACTTCCCCAAAAAAAAAAGTGATTACCAATTCGCAACACTCAACCAACAAAATGCACAATATTGTTCCTTA
The DNA here is from genome assembly GCA_021186555.1 of Reticulitermes speratus. Classification (NCBI taxonomy): domain Eukaryota; kingdom Metazoa; phylum Arthropoda; class Insecta; order Blattodea; family Rhinotermitidae; genus Reticulitermes; species Reticulitermes speratus. The sequence goes on from JAJKFL010000330.1 coordinate 15,381,586, forward strand.
GATATTTATATTATAATATCACACTGAATATTCCTACATGTTTCGATCCACAAGGGATCATCATCAGGAAACCAAACCAAAGCAATACCGCATAAAACCAAATTAGCTACTTTTATACACAGATGACACAGAGTACTAAGAGTTAAATAGTTAAAATGTAAACAATTATTTGCAAAATATTTGTATAAGTGTGCTGGATGTTGATATACAGTATCTCGGAGGCAGCCTACGTACTTAATGATAACACACTTTCCCATAAAACTCTTTGTTTCATGGGCCTAGTTAATTAGTTGCTGTAGCTGCTGCTCTGACGGTTCATTCTGTAATAACTGCATACTCGTCAAATAACACTAATTGCATTTGTTAGGCAGGCCTGTGCAGTGGCTCCATCACATTCACACTTCCAATTCCGAAGCTCATAGTGCTCGTGTTGGCAGCCATAAGCAATATCTCACATTGCAATGACTGCAGTCGTCCTCTTCACTTCCGTCGCTATAGCATACATATAAGTTTACTCTGTTGAAGTTTAATTTAGCTTCCCACATGATAAGTCTCCCACTGAGAACTGTCAGCTTTTACAGGAAACCAGATTTATTATCGACAAACTTCCCACTTTAATCCCCTGTATCTGATATTTCAGGAAAAAACCCTCTAGGGAATATTCATCAGTTCCCAAGATAGAGAGACAGAGGGGAGGGAAGTGTTTCATTTAACGACGCTGTAAATTGCTAAGATTATATACCGTCGATGATAGATGAATTAAATAAACTATGGAGCAATGGTTAAGAGACACTGAAGACAAAATCTAACTACTCGGATTAAAACCGGTACCAGTGCCACAATGTCCACCACATGCGCCACATGGACATTAAACCTCACGGTTACAAAACAGGTTGATAAATAATTAAGTATATTATCACAGCCGATTGCACTGATCGATGCAGTTATTTTTTCTCATTACGTCTATTGAAACCTCTAAAATTTTCGTACCTACTCCTACTCTTGGAAGAACTACGGATTCTCAGGTTATGTCTGAGATACAAGTCCTGAAAACGACGCGTACTCAAAAGCATGTATGAAGGATGCATGACTTCTGTCCCTTTATATGTTAGTGGATGCAACACGTGACATTAAAGAACTCTGCCTTATACTCAAGACATACACCATCTCCCTACACAGAACTGATAAATTATTCTAACGGAAACGAGTGTGTTTTGTATAGTGTACTATTACTCTAGACCATTATTATTATTACTATTATTATTATTATTTCAGAAGGGAATTTGTTACACTTAGTTAGATGTAATAATATATTACATTATTTTAAGGTGTTCTTATTAATTATCTAAGCAAGTTATTGTTTGTTTATTTATTTGTTTTGGTTGTGTTTGTTTTATTTTTGTTTTGTATATTGTCCGTTGTTATTTATGTTTGTATGTTGTGCTGTTTCTGTAATTGGCCTTCTGGCTGTTGATTCGGCACATTAATAAACTAGAGTCGACCTCGGTGGACTAGTGGTTAGCGTGCTCGCCACTGGACCCAAGGTTCGCGGGTTCGATCCCGACCGAGGTCGATGGATTTTTAAGGGTGATAAAAATCCGGAGCACCACTTCCTTCGGAGGGGAAATAAAGCCGTCGGTCCCATGTCGTAGATTTACGGCATGTAAAAGAACGTTACGGGCATGAATAAAAATGTTGCGTAAGCCAAATTGCCTCCATTTCTCACCCAAGTCTCCTGACTACCTGCCAGATGGCTCTGGCTGTAACATCAGGATCGATAGAACAGTAGCGCGGCCAGTTGACCAGTCACCAACTGCCACGAATGCGCACGACTTAGTAACCTCGAAAAGAGGAGGCAAGAGGAGGCCCGGGCCCATATAGGGCTGTTGAGCCATGGTTATTATTATTATTATTATTATTATTAATAAACTAGAATTGAATTGAATTACTAAGGTTGAATTCACCAACGATTCCGTTCACAGCAGCGGTACCTTGATACTTGCTTATCAGTGTCTATTAAAGTAAACTTAGTTGTTCCTCTATCCTTCGTAACAAAACGGTTGAAGGGCTTTAATCGAACTGTAGCGCTCTTATTTCCTAAGTGTATTTTTAGCAACTCTGCGTAGGAGTGTCTCACTAGCCTTGAAGTTAAGACGTTGCAGATATCAACATATCGACACTGGTACTAAAAGTCGGAACTCATTTTCGTTGTATTTCCTACGTATTCACCATATTAGAAAAAACGTATTCAATAAAAATTTCAAGAATGTGCCTATATTTAACATTAGGCCTATATTTTACGTTATGAAACGATTTTGACAAAACTAGTAAGTTAGATTTTCGCTTCAAGTGTGCTAGCGGTTATATATTGATCGAAGTGGACCAAAGTTACATTTCGCGATATTTTTCAGTTTAGACCCCTAATATCAAATGCAATCGAAAGGTATTCAGCATTTTCATGACTGACGCAGGCCTATATCTTAATGCACATGAACAGACAAGATGTCAGTATCATGAATTCGTTTTACGCACTTCACGATCATAACACACAGAGATGTATATATCTCTGAATGGACAGTACGCAACTTCCCAATTCAGCTGGGGTAGCTCAGTCAGTACAGTGACTGTACTGCAGGCTAGGCGACAGGGATTCAATTCCAGACAGAGGCAGAGGCTTTCTCCCTCCCCCCCCCCTCCCCCCCGCGTCCATACCGGCTCCTCAGCCTTCACACAGGCGGATCTTCCACCACCCTCCCAGCCTGCCTCCCCTCGGCTGTAAAACGGCCGGCGTGTAAATCTGACCACTCACCATCATACAGAGACAAACTTATGTATGTGTGGAGTTCTAACTTCTCTCCCCCATACCTCGCACCACGGAGGCACAGGTCCAATCCCATGCCTAGCCATGTCAGGTTTGTGGTGGACAAAGTGGTAATGAGGTAGGCTTATCTTCGAGTTCCGTAATGCCGACAGCAACACCACGCATCACGTGACTAGTTCCCTTTCGGTAGTTAAATAATTAAAGGGGCTTTTCTACGCTACACTAAGCACCATGCTTTGAAGACATGTGGGAGTGGAGGTACAGCTCCACGCATTCCTAACCTCGGCACTAAATGGAGGTATGCGGCCAGCTTACGGACCTTTCACTTTATCCCCGGATACGAAATAGATAGAAGGCGAAGTGGGTCTGAAAGTCGTTACAGACACAGTGAGGAAGAGAAACGCCTCTGTTCCTGCTGCAAAACCAAACCCTATTCCTCCTTTTGCCTGCCCGTAGTCTTTAGATGCTATGCCGACTGAGCTGTTCTGGCTCCCAGCGAAACATTATTTTCATTTTCAATTATGTAACATGCGAACGGAGCCGTGACGCCTAAGTATGTACAGTGAGTAGGCTACACGCTGCACATCCGAGAAATCGTAGCGATATCCGGCCGGTGAAACACACACCTCCTGCAGTGTCCAAGCCGGTGAAACACCCACCTCCTGCAGTGTCCAAGCCGGTGAAACACACACCTGCAAAGTGTCCAGGCCGGTGAAACACACACCTCCTGCAGTGTCCAAGCCGGTGAAACACACACCTGCAAAGTGTCCAGGCCGGTGAAACACACACCTCCTGCAGTGTCCAAGCCGGTGAAACACACACCTGCAAAGTGTCCAGGCCGGTGAAACACACACCTCCTGCAGTGTCCAAGCCGGTGAAACACACACCTGCAAAGTGTCCAGGCCGGTGAAACACACACCTCCTGCAGTGTCCAAGCCGGTGAAACACACACCTGCAAAGTGTCCAGACCGGTGAAACACACACCTCCTGCAGTGTCCAAGCCGGTGAAACACACACCTGCAAAGTGTCCAGGCCGGTGAAACACACACCTCCTCCAAAGTGCCCAGGCCGATTCTGGTGGCCATCCAGCCTTCTATTCAATTGGTACCGGGGGCTCCGTTCACGAAGGTAAAGCGACCGGGGCGTGAAACTGACAGCTCACCTCCACCTAGTGACGAGGTTAACAATGAATGGAGCTATAACTCGACTCCCTCAATGACTTCATGGCGTGCAGAGGGACAAATTTTTTAACATACAAAAAGCCACAAATATATCGTAGATTTCCATGGGTTTAAGATTAGATAACAATGCCCGAAGCCAATATGCAAAACGACGTAATCCATTACAGTGAAGGCCAGAACGGACTCTGTCATATCTGCTGGTCTTTGTACGATGTGGTGTCGTAACACGTTTTCACACTTGACTCGCATGACGCCCGTTCACTCAGCCCAGAATGTGAAAGTTCAATACCGGGGAAATGTGCTTTGAGCACAGGTACAATGTACAGTTTAACTCTAAACATCCGTCTGGGCGAGTGGTTGGTAGCCTTGCTTGATTCTCAAACAGGTAACACAGGAGTGGACCACCCGATTACATACAAAAGCCTCATACTGCAGTCCCACATTACAAATAATAGTAAAGTAAAGGTAAAGTTGGGTGTGTGGAGATACAGCTTCACGCATTCCTAATCACGGACCTAGATGCGGGTGGTCATCAGCTTCACGACACGGCCGCTTTACCCCCCCCCCCCCCCCCCAGGGAAATAGCCGTTATAATGGCTCGTTTTCGAAGCCGAAATTAGTCGCCAACACAGCGTGTGTAATATAGTTTGTTGTGTTGGCTTGAAGGGTTAAATCAACATAATTTGTGAACCGTAAATAGCCTAAACAAATAAACAACGCCGCAACACTCTGAGTTATCAAATCACAAATGATAGATACACAAGTCTTCAGCGGTCCCTTCCAGTAAAACTTCAGGCACGATAAAGGGAGGAGAATTTGATTAGCTTATCTGCTATAAGCGTATCAATGGCCCTGAGCCATGGGGTTACATAGTGTGAAGCCAAGTTCTGTTACAGGGGATGTACATAGTACACAGATATCGAACGTTCTGTTAATCTGTCGGAGTATACAGGAGTCAAATTTGTTTTTGAGTCGCGTATCAGAACAAAAAAATTCGTTACGTGAACCTGTACAACAGTGGGACATAGAGGATTCCTTGTTTCACGTATTTTCTGTGGCACAAACACGACACCCAAGCACTATATTACATCTGTTCACTAGATGAAAACACTAGAACCCTACACGATATGAGTTCTAACCGGCGTGAGGCAGAATGATTTCCAGTGTATTGATCTTTTGGTGTGCGTTCATATGACACTTCGAGTTTGTCTTACTGCTGAAAAGTGTAATAAAGGTCAGCTTTAGAACAGCAGTGGGTAAACAGAATATACAGTAGATAGGAACTGCGCTCTCACCGATTGACGGGGAGGAAGATCCTTACTTTCTGTGAGGGGTGTCACAACTTCTGGCAACAGCACAAAGAATTTGGATGGTTCTCAGATATACTGTAGAATATACTGTATAGTATATACTGTAGAATCTCTACAGTTCGAGATAAACGGGACCGAAGTTACCTCGAATTACCGAAAAGCTCCGGACTACACGGACTACAGTTCAGAATATATAATTACGTATACATGGTGTACATATTTTATTAATACCTACTATGTATATAACACTATGGAATAGCAATGTATACAATAATACAGCAATATGATAATTGAATATATACTGTTAAGTTACACTGTAAAGAAATCAAAACCGTGTGCCCAAACATAGAATGACCTTGAATACAGCGCATCGGTTCGGACGAAACGGAACCTCGAAGAGTCGGGACTCCGAGAATCGAGATTGCACTGTATTTATTACCCCTATTTGTCATAATATCTACACCTAAATTTCCATCCTATTTTCGCTGTCCTTGCGTTTCTATCTCTCACCTGTTTTCTCTCTCCATTTTCCTTACGCCTTTACTTTCCCTTCAACCTGTTTGATTCTCCCTGCCTTTCCCACTTACCATTCCAGTTTCCCGTATGCATGTGCCTCTCTAACAGCAGACAAGTCCACCATTTCAGCAGGAAAGCGTCTAAAGCCCTCCAGACAGCAAACAAATTCAACACCAATCTCACACTGCTTTACCTATTCCCTTCCTTTACCTTACCTTACCTTATTTATTATTAGAACTATTTTCTTTATTTTCTTCCCCTCCCTTCCCTATATATATATATCTGTACCTTCTTTCTTCTTCCTTCCTTCTTTCAATATTTCTTCCTTCAATTCCTTTATTTCTCCCCTTCCCTTTCGTCATTCCTCCTTTCCAATCTTTATTATAGTCTCTCCTTGCGTTCTGCCTCTTACGCGTTCGTTTCTTCCTCTTCACGTCCTTGCTGGCCGATACGTTCTGACGCGTGAGGTCTAGTAACAAAACAAATCCATCACTGCTGGGTGCAATTCACGATTGAATGTTCCAGATATTTGCAACAGGTTGCAATTACACATAGGTCTACTGGCGTGCTGACAAAAGTACTTACTGCACACAAAACAGAACAACTGGGTAACAGGGTCGAATTCCGTCTCGTTCAACACTGACCAACAGCCACAAATATGGTCTTAACGAAGCAGTGCGATAATCAATGACGCACGGACTTGTCGGTTGAAGCCGAGCAGCTATTACGACAATAGGAAACAGTGGAACTGGGCTACACAGTGCAACAGATCAGTGGATACCCAAACCTTCACTGAATGAAGAATCAATAGAACAAGACAGGCAATGTAGGTATAACGTAACACTGGGGCACGTTCGTGTAAACAACTTTGCCGTGGAAAAGCAATAAGTATTACATATTTTGTGTGTGTCTGTATTCTTGCCTTAGTTATTCATATTATCAGCCGCCGCCTGTCCGGATCTACCATATTTTCCAAATTATCTCATAAATGGCACGATTTTCGAGAAAAAAACTATTGAACATAAAATGTCTCTACAACTTTTGTCTGAAACATTTCTAATTCTAAGAAGAACTGAGCTACATGTCAAAAATATACTTATGTCTTCAAGTACCCGTTATTCTTGTCAGATTTAAATAAAACTTTAATTTTCTCAACAGATTTTGGAAAAATACTCAAATATAACATTTCATGAAAATCCGACCAATGGATGCCGAGTTGTTCCATTCGGACGGACGGCCGGACAGACAGACAGACTTGACGAAGCTAATAGTCGCTGCTGTAGTAAACTGCTAATTGGGGAAGACGTGCAAATAAGCAACCAATGTCTACTTTATGGTACAATTCACGAATATGTCTAAAGGAACCGACAGAAGCTACGAAAAAATCTCATTCAAAATAAATGGTTTTCGAAACGAAAACGAAACTGGGGCTACCAAACACGAAACACTAATTTTAAACATTCAGCCACGGAATTATATATTCCCACGAGTTCATATGCAGCGCTAACACGTTACATGACCACCATCAATCTCAGTTTGAAGTGTGGCTGTTAGGAAATAAAATATTCTACCACGAAGCTAATGGATAGTTGATGTTAAAAGAGCAATGCACTCACAACGGCTGTGCTGCTTGGAAGATACATGATTTATAGATTAGACCACTGATCTGTCACGTAACTGACTTGTTTACCATCACTTTAACTTTATTTACTGCAAGTTTAAAGTTTCACACAGCTAAACGGCAGTCTATGTGGGCCTGAATAAGCGTACATTTTATTTAAATGTCAAGACCCTCCGTCACTAGCTGTGACGATACGTACAGCGTCGAACGGAATAGTGTGTACTGAATTGAGAGGGATGCGGAAAGAAGCGGTCGTGACGTAGTTTGCAGAACCATTCAAGCATTTACATGGGCAGACTGAAGTAAACAACGAAAAGCTTCAGTCAGGATAGTCTGTGAACCGGAGAAGATTCCAACCCATCACATCCGCGGGATACAAGTCAAAAGCTTTCCGGTCGAGTTAATATGCTCACCTACGCACACACACACACACACACACATCTCTCTGTTGCACACAGTGTCTGCTCTGTACCTACGCATACACACGTCTCTGTTGCACACAGTGTCTGCTCTGTACCTATGCATACACACATCTCTGTTGCACACAGTGTCTGCTCTGCACCTATGCATGCACACATCTCTGTTGCACACAGTGTCGGCTCTGCACCTATGCATGCACACATCTCTGTTGCACACAGTGTCTGCTCTGTACCTACGCATACACACGTCTCTGTTGCACACAGTGTCTGCTCTGTACCTATGCATACAGACATCTCTGTTGCACACAGTGTCTGCTCTGCACCTATGCATACACACATCTCTGTTGCACACAGTGTCTGCTCTGTACCTATGCATACAGACATCTCTGTTGCACACAGTGTCTGCTCTGCACCTATGCATACACACATCTCTGTTGCACACAGTGTCTGCTCTGCACCTATGCATGCACACATCTCTGTTGCACACAGTGTCTGCTCTGCACCTATGCATGCACACATCTCTGTTGCACACAGTGTCTGCTCTGCACCTATGCATGCACACATCTCTGTTGCACACAGTGTCTGCTCTGCACCTATGCATGCACACATCTCTGTTGCACACAGTGTCTGCTCTGCACCTATGCATGCACACATCTCTGTTGCACACAGTGTCTGCTCTGCACCTATGCATGCACACATCTCTGTTGCACACAGTGTCTGCTCTGCACCTATGCATGCACACATCTCTGTTGCACACAGTGTCTGCTCTGCACCTATGCATACACACATCTCTGTTGCACACAGTGTCTGCTCTGCACCTATCCATACACACATCTCTGTTGCACACAGTGTCTGCTCTGCACCTATGCATACACACATCTCTGTTGCACACAGTGTCTGCTCTGTACCTATGCATACACACATCTCTGTTGCACACAGTGTCTGCTCTGTACCTATGCATACACACATCTCTGTTGCGAAAATGTCTGTCTGCTCTCTCACACAGTAAGACCTACCTTTTTTGTTACTGCATGATTGATAGGAGCGTTAAATATCGTGCATCGGTTGACAGGAGATGATGCGTGTATGTGTGTGTGTGTGTGTGTGTGTGTGTGTGTATGAGTATTTAGAGTGTAACCATTTAAATTGCAAGCACGACTTATTTTATTTGTGGTTTAAATTAATTACATACTGAACTGCCACAGAAAGACACTCGAAACATTGATTTCCGCACACCAGAGTGTAGAAGCCGAAGTCATCGCTGGGATTAAAATCTCCACCCTACACCTTTTAAAAAACATTCTTTTGTAAACGAAATAACAACAATACAGCACTAAGAAACCAACAAAATGTAACACCCCCAACAGACTGCACAGAATACGAGTATATACGTGCATGGCACCACGGTCAAGTGTGCATTCCGATTATGGTCCTGTGCAATATGATGCCGTATAATTTAGTAGACAGGCATCAGCGATGAGGAGGAACCTATTTACCGCACTAGACGGCGTTCCCCAGGCGACATTTATCTTTATACCAAACGTCGTGAGAACCTCAACCCTCCCTGAAGTATGTTTACTTTACTTCTGTCTTCCACTGACATCACTTGATGATCATCCTTCGCAGCACATCAAACAGCACCTACCTGCAACTCGTATCGCAAATTCGATTCGCACAAAACGATTTCAGTGCACTCCATACACAAATATTTAATGCTGACCCTAACTACATCTGTAAATATTTACTTCAAAGCTCTCGGTACAGTCCGTTTCCATCAATGAAAACACCTCTAAATGGAGAATGAGTGAATGACTGAGTTGTTGAATGAACACGATAATGACGTTCACTTTATATTCACCGTGCATCTTTTTATAATTGAATTATTTGTACCAACAAATGCACTAAGAGTTTTTTTCAGTATTCTTTATTATAAGGATGCCCCAATACGCATTTCGGCAGTTATTCTGCCATCATCAGGGGGTATTTTAAGTGAGTTTTTACATAGACCACTTCTTTGCTTACGTCATAACAGTGAGTCAGTATTTGTTACCACATCGTATAAAATTTTGTAAAATTAGTGGTATTGTTAAGCTGCTAAAAGTTATTAAAATTTTAAAAATTACAGTAAAATCAAGTAGTATGTTATACTACCCTCTATAGTATAATATCACTAATTTTACAAAATTTTATACGATGTGGTAACAAATACTGACTCACTGTTATGACGTAACCAAAGAATTGGTCTATGTAAAAACTCACTTAAAATACCCCCTGATGATGGCAGAATAACTGCCGAAATGCGTATTGGGGCATCCTTATAATAAAGAAAACAGTGAAAAAAACTGTCTTAGTGCATTTGTTGGTACAAATAATTCAACGATAATGACGATAACCGATAAAGGCATCAGCACTGTCTTGGGCAGCTCAGTTACTGTGGTCGTGGCTTCAAATAACGTTACAGACATAAGCGCGCGCGCGCGTGTGTGTGTGTGTGTGTCATACTGTGTTCTGATGATCTGTGTAAGTACAGACTTTCGGAAGGGCCGATATAATGTCCGGGAAGTTCTCCCAAATGTACAATTCACCACCACCACCACCACCAACGACAACAACATTCTTCTTCCTCATCTTCCTCTTTTTCTTCTCCTCCTCTTCCCTCTCCTTCACGTATCAGGCTAAGGAACCTGCTACATCCCCGAATATATCTCCACCTTTTCGTTGCCCATCCAAATTCTCTCCTCCCATTATGTTTGTACGTCGTCATTAATGCAATTTTATTGCTCTCCACGACCTACACGTGTGTGTAACATTTCACTGTCTGTTCTCTGCCAGTACATGTAAATGTTGGTTTGAATGCCGTCTTTTCTTATTATTCTTAATCCAGTTTCAATTCTGCCGTTTGTAACCGTAAAGCATTTTATAATTTCATGATAATTAATAACTGTAGGTGGCCTAATCCAAGGCAGGAGAAAAAAACATTATGTGCATATAAGTTTTCAGGTCTTCAAGGCGGGTAATGGTCAAATGACAGTCTCTTAGGTTCTCATACCATATAGGATAATAAGTTTGTTCCGACGTTTCGGAGGAATATGTTGCCTCCATGTTCAGGGTGACGGAACTTGGATCGAACTCTCAATTCCCATTGAGTCGGACAAAATCTAATCCCTCGTCCCCCTTCCACGGCTCTGATTGGCCAGAATTATTAACATCTTCCTATTTAATCGAAACACCATTACCACCATCATCGTTTTCTCCTTCTTCTTTCTGTGGCCCCTCGGCCCGTTTCCTGGCCATGGCCTCCCGTGTATTCTTCCTCTAATCACTCCTACGTCTTGTCGCTGCACGTCAATTTTCGCATTGGGCAATTTGGCGACATCCTTCCGCACTTCGTCTTCCAATCTATTCCTTGGCTTTCCAGCGGGGCTTCTTCCTCCGAGACTTCCTTCCAGAATTAGTTTCGGCATTCTGTTTTCGAAAATTCTTACTACATGCCCAGCCCACTTTAAGCTTTTAACACGCATGTACGTTACCAGGTCGATGTCTTTGTACAGCCAACCGATATATTTCCAGCATCCACATGAACCAAATTGATACCCTGAAGATGGAGGCAGTATTTACCTCCGAAATGTGGGAACAAACATCTTATTCTGAGATGGTAACACGTTAGTACCGTTGATTCCGAGTGCACTGGTTTCACACAGAAAGTTCTCGCTCAAACCAAATCAGCTTGTTGACTGAAAACTCTTGACAGGTACAGCGGTTCAGGTTCTTATATTCAAACTTTTCTACACTTCATACAGAATGAAATGCAAAACCACGAAATGGACTCTGGCACGGAACTTCAACCTACTTTATCACTAAAATGTCAAGATAACATTTTATCGATATGTTTTTATTCTCGCGAGTTTTGTGATTTCTTTGCTTTACAGGTTTCATTCATACGAATTACAAAGCATGTGACAGGTATTGTTCAACATATGAGTACTACACTATACACAGCTAGATGTGTGTAAACCGTTCCACATCCCGGACAGGAAACAACTCTATAAACAAGCCTGGCAAACCACAAAGGGCCGTGAAGTAACTAGTTGCGGGATGGACGACCGGGCTTTAATCCCGGCAGAAGCAAAGCCTTTCATACCGGCCAAAACTCCAGACCACTGAACCTGCTACCCAATAAACAGAAAATATAGGGGTACTTCACTAAGCGGAAAAGTGACCTAAGTATCAGTTTGACAGCTTATGTTCACCTTATGTCGAGGTCTGGAATCGATGGAGCCTTACCATCTCGCCAACTATATGTGCGCTTAACGTGGAAAAGTAGAGTACAGGAAACTATACTTTTAAGTATTTAAAAAATGCAGTTAGTAAATATACGAAAGATATATCTGTATTATTTTGATTCATTCTCGTGAGTTTCAAATTGCAAAAGTCCTTAAAAAGTGACATAGGTCGTAGTTCTAACATTTTCTGAACGGATACAAAGTTGTTCATTTTTGTAACACCAGGGAGGAAAACCACAGTTGACAGACTGAAAATCGCGTAGCCAGTCAATAACATTGCTGCCTTTCATGCCACCAGAAGATGCATTACCGTGTCAGCAAGAGCCGACGGATGGAATCTGTCGTGAGTCACACAAATCCAGTCCATATCTTCGTATCCTATTTCCCTAACTCAATTTTAATATTATCCAACTGTCTACAATTAGGTCGCTTAAGTGATCACGTCCCTTTGGGCTTTCCGATTGCAATAACTGAGCTATATGGACCCAAGGAGAAAGTTATAAGCAGTACAGCGCAGAGTCATAGTGGAGTGTAACTTGGCTTCTATGATCTACGAATGATGATTCAGTTTACAAGCCGATAGGCTACTTACAATTCTGACAAAAATTGCAGTGTGTTAGAAAAATAACAGACAGAAAGAAATTAACTTACAATTTAAATTCTCAAAAATACTTAAATGTTAAGGGTCTAGCTCACCAAATGCGATGTGTTTACAATAAAAAGATAAATATGTTACTGCTCTTTAAGCATACAAATGTTTACTGTTATAAAAATCATCACAGAATCATATAAAATCATACAAAATGCACACATTCTGTGGGCAAAACGAACATGTTCTTCATATTAATGTAGGTGTTGCATGTAGCAACTATTGTGCTTTGAAGGTTTATAATGCAATCTATTTATTTTTTCTTCTTCTATCAAACGTTCGCTAAAAGCTGGAAATTACAAAAGTTTCTTGGCTGAACTCACAAACCCCGCATACCAGCAGCAGTGCTGCCAGCTGTGAGAAACCAGACCGGCTATTGTTCTGCCAGCTTAAGAAGTGAAGACACAAAAATAAGGCTATTAGGAAGAAAGTGAAGAAGAATTTGGGGCGTAGAAAGAAAAGAACCGTAACTCAGGCGAACACTGACAATGAAAAAGAAATAAAAAAGAACAGGAAAAGAAAGCGAAAAACAGAAGAAAAAACTGAGTGTAAGACGCTACTGGAGATAATGTTGGTGACAGTGCGGAAAGGTACACAGCGTCAATTGCTTGGGTAACTGATGAAATGTGGGGGATTTGGAAGGATTCGCAGCTTAAATGAGCTACCATCTCGACACTTCAATGGAGTACAAAGATGCTCAGCGATGACAGCCTGTAGCACGACTGGTATTCGAACCAAGTACCTTCCGAATACAAATGAATAAAACTGCTGGTAAGCCAATCTGTCCGAGGACTATGAAAACCAACTAGACCTTATGAAAGATGACCAAATGGAATCGTCGACCGTCTCCAGATACTCTTAAGTTTTCAGCAAAGAACTCGGACGTGAAGTAAACTAGACGACTGACAGCCCTTTACACCCTTCTTTTTTTGAACAACAACTCTGTGTGCGGCAACGACTGGGCTCAGTAAATAGGCCCATGGAGCGCGTCCGTCACCTCCATCAAACTAATCGATTCCATATATAAAACACTCTCACTCTATTATCAGATCTAATAACATTATCCTGCCTACAGAACGAAGAGCATAGTTCATGTATCGTGGCTAGAATGTAGGGTACAACCGTAACGTAAATACTGTTACTAAATCCATTTAAAATGTGTAAAAATTTAAAAAAGGCGTATGAGGTAAAACAGGAATAAATAAAGAGTTCCATTCATGAAGTTTGGAGAATGCTTGCTAAGCTTAACTGTTCAGTTCACAGTACTCTATCTTGCCGTCTTCTAGACATACAGTAAGAGAAGACGGACAAAGTTAAATAATTAGAAGATTCATAATATAGAATCTTCAACAATTGCTATTGGAATGATCAGAAGAAGGAAGATCAAATATGACAAATGACAGAAAACCTGACAGTTGAGAGCCACTTAGAAGACCTAAGCATAGGGGATAATATTGAAATGGATGTTGAACGGAATGTGAAAGTGTACATCCACTTAGGAGACCTAAGCATAGGGGATAATATTGAAATGGATGTTGAACGGAATGTGAAAGTGTACATCCACTTAGGAGACCTAAGCATAGACCGGGTGGGGGGGGGGGCAATATTCAAATGCATCTTGAAGAAACAGGGTGTCTTTTGTACACTGCATCTACGCAGGGACCGGTGACGTGCGCTTGTGAAAACGTTAAACAAAGAGGACTGCCGTAGTCTGTGAGTGACGTCGTATAGTCTGGTAAAAATGTACCAGCATATCATCAAACCAGGTATCGGTAAAGTATCATTATACACATCTGTGGAAAATCTTAAACACAGCTCACTGTTGCCCTCAAGCAATGCGTCCCCCAAAACTGCCTAAAATAAACCTGAATAAAGACTTCGACCATATTCAGTGTAAGCGCTCCACAGGGGGCCTACCGATTTTGATCAAAACTTTTCAGACAGTGTGGGCTCTGCTGTGTGCGGACGGATGCAGATAATTATAACAGTTGCTTTTCGAAGCACACTACGAATTAAATACCTAATGCTCACAAAATTAAAACGTGTAGATATAATGATGTCTCTTTATTGTGTTATGTGAACAGATTTTGTGAAATGAGTCGTTTCTAGGAAATGTAGGCCTAATAAAGTTCCACTTCACATAAATAACTACTCGATTTCCACACAGTTGTATTAACATCAGCCAATACCAGCTCAGGTTTCTGATCGACTCTACAGGACAAGTGAACAAACACGTACAGTTTATGAACAGTGGGCATAATGCTGTGTGGTTTGGAACGGATCCACGACCTATCCGTTTGGAAGATGTCCTCTGCTGCTATATTCATCCGAGCCAAGCGATGAAATGCGGTCACGCAAACACCAGATCCCTCCGGAAATTGACCCACGTGAATCTGTGCTGTATCTGATTCGTGACTGCAAACCTCTGTGGTGTGGCCTGTACATGTTTGTCATTCAGATCTTCAGAACAATGCTTATGAGATAACAGAGCGCCAAACGTTGTGATTAAATGCTTAGCAATCGTACTAGATATTAGAGAGGTCCTGGGTTTAATTGTCCAACCGGAGAGCTGTCATCACAGGAAGTAAAATGGTTATTGTTTTCAACAGATGTTACTTATCAGGATATAAAACTAATATAAATTACTAATTAAAAATTCCTCTAATTGATCGCGAAGCCCAAAATGGCATTCAACAATAGCCACATAAGGTGATTAAAATATATGAAATGCAAAGAGAACAGTTACAAAATTCAAAACGCGTAAAACATCCGCTGTGCTGGGGGTTCCTGTGGTTTTTCTCACCCACTCCAAGCATACAGTGGAACAGTGCCTTAAAACAGACCATGACAACTGCCAATCCCATCATCAACTGCCAACGATTTGAGACCAAAACGGAAGTGGTTATTTAATATTAAAATGGGCCTTAGATAAAGAAGATGTCTTCCTATATGATACGACGACAGGCTTCCATGCATGGCGTCATGAAACTTCCAATTCCATGAAACGAGTGACATGTATTGGGCAGCTGATGGCCTATCAACTTTTGAAATAAGGTTCTGCAATACTTCGTACAATTCCACTATCCAAGAACGGCATTTCAAAGAATTTTGAATGGGAAATTCTAAGCGAGTAACATCATGTTCAGTACCCGGCAACGCAGGCTTCTACAAGTATTCCGAAAATCTAGGCGCCATATCTAAATTCTAGGCACCAGAAGTGTAACACGAAGCAAGTTACATACAGATAACCCACAATTTTTAAGTGACCCGTGAACCTCACAGTTATTTGGTGCTGCCTCCTCGGTACATGTAAAATGATAAACGTTTTTATATATAAGGAAAAGAAGTGCGATAATAATTATGCTGGAAACATTAGATGCCACCGAATACAATTCAGTTGTCCGGGCGACCCGGCACCCGGGATTTCTGCACCCCTGCGGCTAATAAACTATTCAAAATAATGGATGTGTACTGGCTAAAACCTGGTGTTACCGGTTACATCCAAAGATATGTGTATGAAACTCAACTAACAAACATGGTTTGAATAAACGATTTACGTAAACGAAGAGCAAGGCGATGAATGACGCAACACTTCATGCCAAATTCTGCTTTAGTCCGTAAGTGACTTGAAATTCTCTTTCACATTCGGTAGTTTCCGGGTTTGTATTTGCTGCAGGAGTAGGCTGTCCTTACTGAAAACTACGTGGTTATTCGTAATTTATCCCAAGCGAATACTGAATTATCATCCGATAGGCCCCGACCAATTCCCTCCAAATCCAATTTGATTCATTATTCACAATAATCCTCCATCTCGGAGTCATAAAACTGGGTCAGATGAGAACGCGTCGAACCAAAAGAAAACTGAGGCAGATGGCAGGACCGTTACCGATTTAAAGAATGATAAAGTAGCGACATTTGGTGACGCTGACTGTGTAAGCAAATCAATTTGATACGCAAGAGGCTAGTGCCTCCGTTCAGGTGGTTGTAAACGATTGCGGCAGGTATACAAAACAAGCCTCGAAACCGGTCCGACATTGCTTCAGGAGCAATGGGATGGAAACCGACATCCACCGTGAAACAACAAGCACACAGACAACATACTTGTTCAACACCAAAACACTTACATACGCTATAAACAGGGCATCAGGGCGGTCTCCCAATACTGTATTCTTTGAAAAATAATTTATTTGTTTTGAGTCTGCCTATCACAATGAATTCAAAGTTGGGAAACACGTTTCACTGCATCTACATAGCAGCATAATACTTGTACGCCAAGCTAAGAAAAAGTATTATATAATGCAGAAAGCATATAATAATGACATTCATAATGTCTGAAAAGGCAAAGTTGTTCTTCTGCATACCATGAAGGCACACTGGAAGGTGGAAGTATGGTCCACTCGTTCTTAGACTCTGAACAAAATGGGAGTCATAATTTGCGCTAAATATTACTAGCTCGACAAAATAAAGAAGGATGAGGTGGTGGATGTAGCATGTATAAGGCTTATAAGAAGTGCATGCACAATTGTCTGCAGACATAAGACATAAATGGGGGTGGCAGAACAATAGATACAAAATATTTTGTGAGGTGTGGAATGGATTCATATGGCTAAGAAACGATACCGGTGGCGAACTCTTGTGAACACAGAAATAACTATTTGGGGTCCGTCAGAGCTGGGAGTTTTTTGATTACCTTAAGAAGTCGGCGCATGCCATGAAAGACTATGGATTAGTTCGATATAGGAAGTGCTTATCTTCTTCTTTTAAAAGTTCTGAGAACTATAAACATGGGAAATAAGTGTAGAAGGACGAATGTAACAAAACTGCGAATTGCACTTAGGTTAAGTAGCTAGCTGAGTGACAGGGGTGGACTCACACGAGCAATACTCTGCCGAAGTTACGGCTCTGCAGCACTGCTCCGTTCTTCTGGGATATGATGCGGCGTCAGATCCCAGAAAAAACGAACCCCTCAATCACACCGCCATGAAAATATCAAGGCTCGCACAGATCTGGAAGAGTTAGGGGTTGCCTGTCGTCATGCAATTCCTATCACCTCAGAATCTATACCATACAAACTCGCCAAAATGAGATAAAACAACTAGGCTACATCCAAGGTACATTACCCCAGCCACATTCGTATGTTACAGATATACCACGCAATTGGTATTTAGGAATTAAACTGTTGCACAGGCGACTTTCAGGCCTTAAAGGGTTAAAATGTTGTTCCGAACTTTTAAAATTCAGTATCATAGGGCCTGCAAGAAAATGTTCTCATAATATATCAATGTACATTCAACACAATCCTCCGTGCTATGTGAGGTTTTTCAGTCGATTACGATTCATTCCGCAACTCAAAACACCGAATGTCCAGGCGTAGTGACAGCACTGCCGACTCGCAATGGTAGGTCCCGGATTCGAATCGCATAGCGAATACCAATATCCTGATCGACTAATAACCCATGTTTTCTCAGCAGTGTCAGGAAAATCCTATGACAGAATTTATAACCGGCGAACTGTCTCTTCCTTTCAGATCCCTCCCAATTCACCATCCAAATCATAACACAATTATTACAAATCACAATTCGTAATGATATAGTGCTTTCAGTCTGGTTTCTTTCCTCCTTTCAGTAATAACAGTCAGTATCAGTATCTTGTTATATTCATTTTGTCCATAAAAGTGTTCAAGATTTCACCTCGTCTTCAAATAGGTCTGTTTCTGCGATTCAGATTTAATTTCAGAACCTCTTCGTCGTAATCGATTCTAACATTTTGTTTCTAAACGCCGCCTTCTATCCAAACTAGTCATTTAGTTTACCTTGTATTAAAAATATCTACGATTGGCGAATTCTTTCAAGACGATTGACATGATACCTTGTATTTAACAGATGGCTACCAAAGGTTTGGAGGAAACTATTGCTTATGGCCGTGCCATGGCTCAGGCGGTTAGTCGCAGGCGTCTCACGGCGGAGGCCCGGGTTCGATCCCCGGTCAGTCCATGTGGGATTTGTGGTGGACAAAGTGGCATTGGGACAGGTTTTTCCCCTGTCAATTTCATTCCACCGGTTCTCCATTACTTGGAAAAATGTAAAAAACTGATCATCTTTCGCTTCATCTTCATCACAGCCTTAAAGGCTGCGGTGTGTCCGTAGCATCTGCTGCGGGGCCCTTCTCCACAAAAAAAACTGTTGCTTCCGTCCTCATAATAGACTCTTATACCCTGAAGATGTAGGTCGCACTTTTCTCCGAAACGTTTATTTTCATCCACCAGACTACAAGGCATCAAATCCAATAAAACCATAATCTGAATATCCTCCAAAGATCATTTATTTACTGACTGAGAAATTTATACAATCTCGGACAAATTTTTCATTGCTAGCCGAAATTTAATTCTGCACTTCTTGAACCCTTTAAGACCTAGTGGGTAGTACACGCATCGCCACATTTAACAGTAAAAACTCTGTATTTTGCCCACGCAATGTGTTTACGTGTTTCATATTATCCTGAGAATTAACGGCCATTATTTCCCTATACAGCATTCACCTATCGAACCTTTCTAATGGAAGCAAACTCTGTTATCTGTGCGGTACCAGCCACGACGAGTGGCTAAGGAATTAACAGCTTCTCAAGACAGATTCTGTTCCATGGAGTTAGTTGGTTGGTTAGTTATTTAGTTAGTTACTTAGTTTAGTTAGCTAGCACTTCCACATAATCATACTACGCTTCACATAACAACCATCAAAGTACACTTACCAACTAAATCTTATTAAAATTACTTCAATAGTTTCATGTTTACTCTTCAAAAATGTTAATATCCACGCATCTGAGCCAGTTGCTGTGTAGGTAAATATATTTTATTCTCTGTCGACTTCAGTTTACTAGATTTATGACCACAAAATGAGTAACAAGAAGAATTTGCATAGGTAACGAACTCCACTTGACGTTCCACATAACAGTTTTTCTGTCCAAGTTTTCGTAAAATAATTAATGATCGTCCTAAATTTCAGTGCCAGTGGTAAACCTGTTTGACACTGATAAGGATAAACCTAGAATGCTGTCAACACCATTTTTATGACGAAGGAGACTACAGACAACCTTGCGTGCCAAAACATAAAAGCCACAACACGACGAGCAATAACTATCTACCCAGCAACGTGTCGAGGCGAAATGTTAATGTAAAATTCTTCAAAAATAGCAAAACGAATTCCAAGAACAACAAATGAAGTCTACCTTTCTGTGGGCGCTCTCATAAAAATACAGAACAAAACTCAATTTCTTTTTAACCTACCATCACATAGGTCATCTGGCCTATTCAGATGTTCAGTTATACCCTGAAGTGTAAACATTTCCGACAATTGCTAGGATTCCTTGGGCGGAGGATGAGCCCCTACCCAGATCATGCAACAGAGAAAAATACAGTTAAAGAAATCGGATGGTACGGCATAGATTGTATTCAGCTGGCTCAGGACAGGGACAGATGATGGTCTCTTGTGTATTCGGTATTGAACTTTCGTGTTCTACAAAATTCGGCGAATTTCTTGACTACCTGACGAACTACTACTAACTTTCCAAGGATTGCTCCATGGACCTACGCTGTTAAAGTTGTACTAAAATTAGCGTTATTCGCAGACAGCTATCCCACAAGTAACTAAATAACCAGAACCGAGACTATGTTTTGAAAGTACCAAATTAGCAAATGGCGCGATACGTGACGTTGTACACACATTATGGCATGGCACTCCTTACCTACCAGATTGCAAACGGTTTCACGGCAAACGTGTAAAAGTAATGTCACACCCGTAAGACAAGTATGGCCTCCCGGTGCTGATTTTTACAAGTCTCATAACTGCTCAACAGAAACGCGTGCTGATCCGTTACAGCGAATGTCAAAAGTACGAATAGGCATTCATCTGACGCACAGAAGAAACCTTCGGCTTTCAATGCAAACATTTTATAAAACATGCGTTGAGGCCCCCTACACCGAATTTGACCCAAATCTCAAGATGTATGGAATGTTACGCCCTTTAATAAAGCATGACTGTCACTAAGCCGATTTTCATGAAACTCTCGCTTTCTCGACAAACATTTTTAAAGAACTCCTATACCAAATTTCACAGAAATCTGACAAACATTTTGGACCCTGATACTAAGTCACAGGGAGATGAACAGACGAACCAAAACTCGGACGTGGTCTCCACATAAGGCTTTCTTTATTTTCTTGAAGAAATCCTAAAAAGTAATGTGAAATGACTATTCGAAATTTATGCTAAATCTCTCGTCGATTAATAATTCCGATATACATGAAAACTTTGAAGACAAGTTCATTATAAGTTACAACAAAAAATCCACTTCCTACCTCACAGAGAACACGCTGTCTCCATTACAAAGACCAAGCGTTTAACGGTATTCAAGGAAACAATCGCTGTTTGTTGTACAAATCATACGAAGAACATACATTATATGGGAAAAACATTGTTTTAACTTTAAACCCATTTTTCCAAATAGTGACCAGTAGGTTTCAATGGGCTGATACGTTCATTATAACCCCTATATTTTAGAACACTTCAAAATGAAATGTTAGTTCAGTATTTCTAATTCTACAACACAATTTCTGCCATAGCGTTTAGAGGGTACAGGGACATTATATTAACATCGATACATACAGATGGGTTGTACTTTTAAACCGCACACAAACACTCTAATTAAAGTTTCCTGCATTTAATTAAGATTCTCAAAAGATTAGTAACCTCATCCAAAACATTAAGGAACTTTATCTGTCATTTACGTTTGTTTTCTTCTCTGAACTTTAATATCGCTTACTGGAAACAATTTAAGTGCATTATCTGAATATACTGTACGTCCACAGCGACTCTGAAACTTTCTCGAGTAAGGAGCCACGTAATAAGCGGCGTTAATTCTGCTAAATTCCAATATTCTCGCTCCTTTGCCTCAATTCCCCCCCCCCCCGCCCCAAGTGTCATTAGTTAACTCTTCCCATGTACGAATAAGAACTGCCGTCTCACAGTACCAGCCACTTCTTATCCACGTAATTTCGACATTTAAAATGTCAGCAAAAACATTTCTCCTGCCTAATGTTTTAATTAAAATTATTTGCGGAAACACATGAGCGTAAGTCGCATCTAAGGTACCGTGCGTAATTCACAGGGGGTTGGGGAATAAATTTGTGATAAACAGACCACAGAATGGAAAAGGTGAACCGCTACTAAGACGTCTAGAGAGTTGCGTGAGAAATGTCATTTACTTTACTGTACACGGTTCCATAAATAAGTTGTGTGGTGAGCAGTGAATCGTACTGCGAGTTTAAGCGAGAACATTTTTTTAAACTGACAGTACATTAAGACAGGATTTCTACATCCTGCTTTTGTATATAAAAGGAGTGTAACAGTAAGCCTAAATGAACGAAGCTTATATTCGTCCAATAAACTTTATTATAACTTCCCATATTGAATTTAATTAAAATCCTTCAGGTGTATCGGATGATGAAACAAGCAAAATAAACAAGAGAGGCAATGTACATATAAACGTAACACGGAGGCGCTTTCGCGTACCCACTGTTGCCGTGGAAAAGCAACAAGTATTACATATTCCGAGGGTGTGTCTGTAGCCTGAGTTATCCAGTATGTAAAGCACATGCGCCGTATTATATTGTAATCTGTGGCCTGTCTGGCTCTACAATATTTTTCCGCATTATCTCATAAACGGCACGACTTTTGGGGAAAAATTATTGAACATAAAATGTGTTTTTTTATTTTTTCTACAACTTTTGTCTGAAACATTTCTCATTCTAAGAACAAATCAGCGAGATATTATCATAAATGTACATGGGTCTTCGGCATGAAATTTTCATTTTCTCGACAGACCTTCGAAAAGCAATCAAATATCAACTTTCATGAAAATCCGTTCAGTGGGAGCCGAGTTGTTCCGTGCGGACAGAGAGACAGACAGACATAACGAAGCTAATAATAGCTTTTCGCAATTTTGCGAACGCGCCTAAAAACAATGACAAATGGGCCTCATTACGTACTGACTTCGTTACAAAGACATAAAAGAACAGATATTTAATACAAAGTGTAACATAATTACGAAGCTTCATCTGAGGACATAAATATTCCTGGCCAATTTTCAACAATTTGTTTACAATTAAAAATTAACATCTACAAATTTAACGTTATACATATTCCGTGGAACGGATTGACTAAACAATATTTATTCCAGCTAATTGCACATGTAATTATAAATAACTGTATGTTATTTTGTAAAATTCCTGCTCCATGTTTTTTTCCCGTATAGGTCATCTTCAGAAGGGCCAGTTACAAAGGAATACATTTATGGTAAATGTTGTCAAAGAAGTATATGAACTTATTTATGCGCATCTTTGACAAGATTTACCATAAATATATTCCTTTGCAACTGGCCCTCCCTGAAGATGGCCTATATAGGCCGAAACATGTAGGAGAAATATTACGAAATAACACATATTTATGTATAATTACATGTGCAATTAGTTGGAAAAATACTGTAAAGGCATCTACATGCATCCATGCAGCGCAGTGCTCAGAATAATGAAACAAGACGAGCACAATGTAAAATTATGTAACTTACAAGCTGCTGACAGCAAAACAGATGGCAGCATTATTACGCTTCGTGAATCATTAATGCACACACACGAAAGGCTTCTTATGTATGTTAAGGTTATGCTGTTCCTGAACATAATGACGTATATTTAATTACGTTGCATAGATAAAACGTCACTACGCTTTCCTATCTATGCATAACATGTGTTTCTCCCTTCGTCTTTTATCTGATCACTGTCCTAGTTTTCTCTTGCACAGGTCCATCGCTTCATGTTACCTGACACTGATACCAATAATGTACATAGCAGGCGCCTTTACGAAACAGTTCACAATTTCGTTCAAATGTTCTGACATGTTGTAAGTGCTGTCAAACAAGTCCTTGATAATGGAAATTCTAAACACTTTCATTCAGTACTTTTCAGTAATAAACCAGATGGACAACTTCAGGTCAAGGAGATATAATGGGCCATGAAGCAGTAAGAGATGACAATTAACATCGGGATAAACGTTCTATTTACAATGATCAGGTGCAGTTAACCTTCGTACGCACAGAAGGACTTATACCATTTCAAGCCCAGTGGTAAATATACGTACCACCTGCTGTAACATTCAGAAATCCTGAATTTTGACCCCCAGTGTGTCACGTATTTACGTGCTCTGAATGGTTATCAGAAAAATCAGTAATTACTTCCCTACAGAACATTTGCTAATTGGTCTTCATAAAGGACACAAAGTTTGTTCTCTGTCAGACACGAATAAAACTAAAAGTAAAGGGGTCCCTGTGCTCGCCATGAAAGCATATGGGGGAGTGGAGGTATAGTTCCATTCATATTTAACCTCAGCACTAGGTAGACGTCAGTGGTCAGATTCACGCAAGATTCACGCCCCCGCCACTTTACCCAGGCGAAAGAGCCCGTGGTACCAACTGAAGAGGTGGCTATTTTGGGGGGGGGGGGGGGGGAAGCAGAGCCACTCTGGACGCTTTGCATAAGAAAAAATCTCGTGTACCTGCCAGGAATCGACCCACGATTCCTAGATTGCCAGCCCATAGTTTAGTTTCACTGTACCGACTGAGAAATCTCGGCTCCTCTGTCTGTTAGGTAAGAACCGAAATTTTATACACAATTTAGATAAACATCAGCCTTCAAAGGATTTGCAGGTCTTAACATTATCTATTTTCCGTACAATACACAGTTATTTAAATAAGTCTAAATAAACGCACTTATAGTCAATATATATCATATTATTTCATACTACATATTCTCCTACATGTTTCGGCCCGGCTGAGCCATCACCAGAGGCAACCAGATACAAGGAAGAAACGTTCTCCTGGGTGATGACTCAGACAAGCTGAAACACGTAGGAAAATATATAGCATGAAATATTACGATATATATATATATATATATATATATATAATCGATTACACGTGCATTTATTTGGACTTAAATAAGGTTTTGTGGAATCTGGACAAATATTTTTGTCGAAAAGTCCAAGTATTAGAACCCTCTAAGCCATTAAATTTTTGAGAAACTCATTGCATATGCTACTTCTATTAACGAAACAATGACGTCTGGGTAAAACTTACGGTGTCCAACTTATTTCAAATATATAAGTCTACATAATAAAAGCTGGGTTTAGCAGTTAAGTTCTCTTCATAATTTTCAGTTGCTGCTGTTGTCTTCTGGGTTATGAGGTTGAAGTAACTTCAACTCTGCACTCAGAGACAGTACGTTACAGCCAAATGTTCTTCTTCACGTAACAGAACACGTGGTGTCTACTTTGCGGTTCATTTTATGACGCTAACAGCATCGCGGAATTTTCAGCGTCAGTGGTTGGTTCAACGGTGAAAGATTAATTCAAAAGTATTCGGAAGGAAACTGTCGTGGACTAAGCGAGGTACCGTTCTGGTAAGTCTGAAGGCTCTGATGAAAGTAACTAACCCCCCCCCCCGCATCATAACATACGGGGCCGCGTCCGGGGTTCGAACCCAGAACCACCAAAATAAAAGCTGCGTTACCCAAGGGTAAAAAAATACCAGGCGCCAGGTCGCCATGGCGAATAAATTTTGTACGGTGGCACCTCAGCATGGAACTTGTTTCATATTATCCTTCTGGCGCCTACAATTTTCAGTTGGCTTTTAAATTACTGGAAAATTTGTGCATATCTGGCATTACCTTTACCCCAAACTGTTCGCTAATATCTTTAAATTCTGACAGGATGATATAGGCTTATGAGGGAATCGATACTATGGGCATTCGTATGTGAAGTCACGTTTCTCTGGCGTCGGTACGGCGTCAAGACGCTGTCGTCTCCACATTCAACCACCCACAGACGTAACGCCCGGCCACTATTACGATAGGCCTACGCTGTTGTGCATTCACACGGACCACAGCTACGTGCAACTCTATATTAACGCTCGGTCTGACGTCAGCGGAAAACATTCCGGTACAATGTCGAAGTCTGCCCAACATTTCCGACAGCGATAAAATTAAAAACCTCTTGACGTGTCACGTGGTCATAGAAATTGAGGCCGACATTAGGTACACAACATTACACTAAATGCCACACTCTTGAAATTGAAGCAAGATAATTTGGACCTGGTGGGATGTTACATATCAAAATATGTGTAACCCTGAGTTAAGAAATAAAGGAGGTTACTGTGAGTATCAACTGGACATGCTGTGAGGAGGGAGAGAAGGAATATTTATCAGGGATTACTTCGAGCGCCGAGGAGGATATAAACAGATCTTAAGGAAATATACTGTAAAGATCCTAGGAGACTTGCAGGGCCTATAGTCCAGACGTGAATTGTGGCTTTGGTACTAGCGATGTTGATCAGCCGGGTTCTAATGTCCCTTTTTTTATTGTGACATATCTTACGAATCCGTCAGTATCTCTGATTAAATACCGTCGATTTCGGAATCGGTGAAAGACGAATTGAAGAGAATTTTGTCGGTGGCAGACGTGCCTTAAATCAAGTAACTATTCTGTCATTTGAATGGCGGGACTAAGAAACAATAAAAAATCTGTCATGATAACAAATGTCCCGGCTGAGATACGAACCAAATACCTTTTCAATATAATTCCAAAACGAGGCTACAACACAGTTTTAAAGTGTAAGATCCCCGCTACAAGAAGACTGCACCTTGGGATGAGACGCTGTGTACTGAGGCAGATATCTACCGACGTTTCAAAAGTCTGCTGCCTCCATATTGTGGGTAAAATAATCGTCCTTTTACTCTGGAGAAGGAAACAGCAGTCTCATAAAAAATTCTGCAAAGATATACCAGACTGCACGGGGTCACATCCCAGGAAGACGGAAATCTTCATAGTCGCCACCGTAAGAATGTCAAATCTCACATCCACGCTGGAGTTATGGAAGAATTTTCTTTGACCGTTGTACATCATATCGATAAAAATTATGTTTCATATTTAGCAGCCTGGTTTTGCTCTCTTCTGGAAGTAGTACTAAAGGCTACCTATTCTGTGGAGCAAACTTCATTGTCTCCATCTATCACTCTTCTCCTTTACCGTTTACTTTCAAGCTGTTACTTACCACTAGGCAGAGGCGTAGATCAGAAGTGGGTTCAGCTGCACAGCTGTAAGAGACAGAAGCCAGAAATTAACTAATGATTTGCTTAAAAGTGTTCCATAATCCGTGTATTTGTAATTCAATGTTTATTAACCACCAGAAATATATAAGGTAAATGTACATACATATTATTTTATGTCATACATTCTCCAGCATGTTTCGGTTCTAACAACCATGATCATGGAGATTAAAATTTAAAGGGGAAGTGAAGCATCCAAGAACTAGGCTATACCTGAATATACCTTCATCGATCTTGTGTACATCATACATCAACTCAGGTGTAAGTTGCTATGATATTCAATACTGGTAGGCCAGGTTCAATGTTGTGCAGTTCAGAATATATATATACATTTCTGCGGCCGGGACAGCGTAGTCGGTATAGCGATTTGCTACGGGCTGAACGGTCCGGATATCGAGTCCCGGTAGGGGAGGTTTATATAAGCGGAAAATGTGGTCAAGCAGCAGGGGAGGAGGCGACGACGGGAGTCGGCTAGGCCCATCAGCTCTACAAGACTACACGGTATCGAACCCCACAAAACCACATACCGAAGCGTGACCGCCGTGAAAATCTGAAGGTTACATTTTATGTGCCGGCCGGCTGTCTTACCGTCTTTACACAATGCTGTGACATATGTCGTCTTTCCTCTGGAGTAAAATGACCTGATGGCTGATTTTGGTAAGCGGACGCGAAGGAAAATCAGCTGCATGAAGTTGGCAGCAAAGAGACAAATGTCGACTTTTATGTACGGCTATTAATATTTTTATATTAAACTTAATTCATGCATAGTACAGGTGACTTTTCTGTGTTATTCATAGGCATGTATTTAAAATGCGTAAGACAGCCTAATGATGTCTGCTTTTCAGTAACTATATTAAGGGTGATCAAATCATGGAAGCCAAATTAGGCATGTAAAGAGGAGGCGAGAAACGCTTATAAAATTTCGGACGGAAAAACGTAAAGGAAAAGGCCACTTGAAAGACCTACAAGTAGAAGGAATGATAATAGTAAAATGTCTCAAACACAGAACGTATAGTGGTGACAAAGTGTTCCATACAATTCAGGATGTTTCATGAAAGACAGGGAGTACCTGAAGTAGCTGAGCGATTGTTAGCTTCTCAAGCACAATGTACACAAGCATACAAAACGTCTGGCCATTATTTAGACAGATGGCGGGCAGCCCTCTGTACGCAATACTGTGTCACAATCACAATATCTTCAGCTTTCAATTTCCCTTCATTTGGAGGCGATTCCTCATTCAAACACACGTGAAGAAATGCACTTTATTTCACCCAGACACAAGACCGTCACAACTTAATTTTGTGGTGTCGACTCACAAACTATCCCTTATCTTCCTGTATTGTACGACTCGTCACAGCTGGACATCCCTGGCTGGGTTGCAGCACAGCAGTGGTCCGACCATCTACTGCACAGTATCCTCATCTCTCTCTCATTCTCTGCGTGTCCTGACCTTAATTCGAAAGCGGAGGCAAGCTCCCCGCCCCTTCACGTCCATCTTGTTGTACTCTTCATACCTTTACTATTGCCATCACTCAGCTTCACGATTGCTAGTCTGTGGATCGCAATTCCACAGCAACCAAATTAAGCCACGATTCAGCTAATACCTTCCGGGATGACAATTATACTGAACATATATGAAGTAACACCTCACTGAATAGCTTCCAGCACGGCAGGCATTTAAGTCAAGTAACATGAAATGTAATAGCTTCTACACATAAATTCTATGGAACTGATACTAAGTATCGTTTAATTTAGTAGCTGACATGACGCAAATGTTAGAGCATCCGAATTAAGTTCCTGTAACAGCATTTAAAATGCCAATATTGAATAATGTGAGACTACTTTCATATTGGCAATCATGCAGCTGGGTTATCAACTGGCGTATAATGTTGCATTATCAATTAACGTACAGTTCCTTGACAACCGTAATGCAAGAACTAAAATCAAAAACTGATATCAGCCATACCTGACACGTACAACCCATACCTTACATTCTCGCTGATTTTATCATTATTCATAGGAATGGGTGATGGGGAGAAAAAAATAGTCTACAAAACCAACATAAATTACAGAAACGATTATTTTCTGATGGGTTCCTAAATGAACTTTGCGCTACTGCGATTATTTAATGAAATACAAACGAAAATAACATGACTGATGTAATACAGTTGTGTGATTAGCCTTGGAACAATAGTTTTATGTACAATAAATAACTAGGAAGGGCAATGAACGTGGGGCAGTAGGTACCACCGTGACATTAGTAAGCACATACGAAACTACACTACATCATAACGCGCGAGATAACAATCCAAGGCAAATGAAGCGCGTGAAAACTGCAAATGGGTTGGAAGGTTCACGTGTACTTCAATTACCTAGCCGAGTTTAGTTACATTAAATTATGACAAGGGATTAAAGTAAAGTAAAGATTCTACGCCGTATTGCAAAAGGAACTTGGGTTGAAAGCAAAACTGCAGCAGCGAAAACAATATGTGTAAGCAGTACGAACAGATATTCTGGATAAGATATGTCGAAACTAGAGAAATACGAAAACAAACGAGGATTCCGTAAACAAACGTAAAACAGAAAAACGTTAACCATCAACAGTTAAAACGCCTCACAACAATGAACAATAACAATATGCACAGTACGTGCCCTCCCATTGGAAGCAAAGACAGAGACAGAGGATGACAATTTTAAGTATGGACGAAGCCTGAGCATAATTCTGGTAGAGAAGAAAGAATGAATGTGTTCCTAAAGACGAACGGTCGGTCCATCGCCTGCATTCTCATTTTTCTGCATTAATATCGCACACAAAGGCAGATGAAAACTGTTGCCATATACTTTGAATACTGAAATTAGTAGCGTTACATGCACTTCGTCTTTACAAAAACTTGCCGACTACATCAACAGCTAGAAACTTAAAACGACAATTATTCGACAGTGAACATACTTTTAAAATCTGCTTCCACAAAAGGTTTTCTACAAGACAGGTGTTACACTTCGTAGAACCTGATTAAAAACACGGCACCATTTCAGATTCTTTGACTTTCAATGCGCAGAAAGCGATCTAGTGCAATCATGTACCACAAATGAATCGGCAGCTGCAAAAAGGTGATATGTAACACATGTAATATATGTAACATAACACCTTTTTGCATCTGCCGATTCAATTGCACTGTTACTCTGCAGACTTCAAATTACTATGTGCACTTGTCTGCAAGTGAAATCTAATTAACTTCGACAATATAACAAAGAATCCTGCCTCCCTAGTACGTGGAACACGAATCGACCTTCGGAATTAAGGTCTTCAAGTGCTCGTCTGTAAAGAGATAGGTGTAAATCAATCCACTGTAAATTTATACATCATTATACAACAAAGACTGAAAAATTCTACCACCAGGTTTCACGTATCTAGTCACTGTAATTTTCACTCTTCCTTTTGCTGTCATTGATTGCAACTGTATAGGCTTTTTAAGGCGCGATCATATACATGCGGATCGCCCATTAAAATAGCTCATTCCGTCCGTCCATCCGTTACAGAAGGACCACTGAAACTGCTTGATAGTGAATATTTTTACTAAAAAATATACCAACCCGTTTACGTCATAAACTACATGTGCTACTTCGCGCACCTCGAGCAGGATTCGCTACATATTTCACTCATTCCGTAGTCTGTCTTACGACAGGTTTGTAGCCTCTTCCAAAGCGAGTTCTCCATATGGTTGGATCTAGTGCTTCCTCTTTCAATTTACAGTATCTTCTCTTTTCCTTAAGGTCATCCAGTAGCTGCTTACGTATTCTTCCTCGTCTTCCCGTCATTTCTATCCTTCCTTCTAACTTTCCTTCAATCACGTGTTTTAGAAGGCAGTTTCTACGCAAGATGTGACCAATCCAGTTAGCCTTTCTTCTATTTATTGTATGTAGGATATTCCTCTCCTCCTTAACTCTGTGTAATACTTCTTCATTTCTCACACGATCGGTCCAACTGATCTTCTCCATTCTTCTCCAACACCACATTTCAAAACTTTCCAGGTATTTCTGATCTACTTTCCGAAGTGTCCACGTTTCAGCACCATACAAAGCTATGCTCCAAATGTAGCACTTTACTACTATGTAGTTTCTTTCTTAAATTTAAGTCCAGTTTGCTGGTGAAAAGAGTCTTTATTTATCAAAAGGAAAAAAATGTTTCGGACGCAAGTTGCATAGAAGAACGAAACACATTTTATGTACGCACACATTTCCTTCACAAGGCTTACTGACATAATCAAACAGAAGGGGAGATAAGTGCACGTCCCCCGAGTTGTATATTTGACAACAAACAACGGTCTTCCGAACATATGCAAAGATTACGTGTCACTAACTATAATAATAATAATAATAATAATAAAACGAAGCTTCTTCCCACCTCAGCTTACAGATCTACATGCATATGTACAGACGTGAAATTAAAATATGAGATTTCAAACGGCATACTACGTGACACTGTACACAGACTTTACCAAGGCGTACTTTACCCCGGTACATGCATAAACGTAATTTCATTTATACCCATACGAAAAGTACGGCCTTTCCTTTACCGATATTCACGAAAATCATAAATGTTCAACAGCATTACGTGAACATCTCTTCTTGTAACGAATTTCACCAAACCTGAAAAATAAATGTCGAAAGGATAAACATTCACCTACGCCCCACGACAAGTAAGGCTTTCACTGCGTCGATTCTGGCAAAAATCTTTATCACCACATACATTTTCGTGGACACTAACTGTACCGAATTTAAACGAAATCGGAGTGAAATAGTAGAAAACACGAGCAAAATTTCGTTTACACTCTTAAGTACAGCAGACTTACTTTTTTGTTTTATCGTGTCCGGACCATTAAATTAAAGATTTTTTGCCCAGTATTGGGCTACGTCAATTCATTTTTTATTTGCAAGCCATAAATCCTCGATGGTATATTGGTGGGGGCAGTCCTTGCATGACAGGAGATGCTCCATGTCTTGTACCTCTCCACAGCCACAATATAGGTCGCCAGCGTCTGTTTTCCCCATTTCACCATATTTGCTTTTATTGGTGCCACCCCTGTTCTAATGCAGTTAAGAGATTTCCAAGTATTAAAATCGAGGAGGTGGCCACTAGGGCAAATCTGGGTAAGGGGGAAGTCTTCAGGTGGTTCAACTTGCACTGTTCCGAGGAAGCTATTCCGCGATTTTAATCTTCTCTGTGGTGTTCTGGCTCCGTAGAGTGCGTGTCGCTCATCGACAGTTTGTGTTCATCGACAGGGGGGACAAGGAAGGGGCCTCCACGCGTGCAATGATACTGTGACTCACTTGGAAAGTACCATTGACGGCGTCCACTGGAAACGTCTATTAATAGACGGCTAATCCTTCCAACACCGGACAGTAAAAAAAAAAAAAATACAGCAGAGCTTTCACTGCGTCGACTTTCACGAAATTGCTCTCAAACGGTTACACGTGTACGTCTCCTATACCGCATTGTACCACATCGGACAAGAAATATGGCAAGTAGGGGAAGAAAGTCATTTACTGTCTTACGTAAAGTATGACTGTCACTGAGTTGATCTTCACGAAAATCGCGACTGTTCTACAACTTTTTAAAATAACTCCAATACCGAATTTCACAATATGACAGAGGTTTTAGTCGCAGATAATAGGTCACGAACAGAAGGATGCGTTCTCCACATCAGGCGTTCTTTTTGTACTTAGTAAAGAACATCTAATAACTGAAGGTCCTGCTATAACCATAACTTAACATTTAAATTTGTCTCTTTGGTGAAAATTAAACAACAGACAGAAGGCGCCAGATCTGTCATGCTATGCCTACATTTCCAACCTCTTCTTCTTTCTTTCTCCCCCCCCCCCCCCCGTCACATAACAACACATAATGCACAGCGCACACAATGAAGTGTTAATAATAGGAACGTACGTTTCTTCTTCAAAAAGAAATTCTACGAATTTCATATTCAAGGTCAGAGAGACCTGATGATGCCATAAACAAATGGAGTGAAATGTGGAAGCACAATCAGCTGCAGAATGATCAAGGAAGCGATATTAGCTTCCAGCCATACTTGGAATGGTAACAAAGGAAAAATTATGAGAAGTTACTTAAGTCGTATACACACTCAAACAGGAATGTGTAACTTAGCCACTGTCTAGACCAATACGAAGAAGCACAACACTGTTAACGAATATACAAATATCAAAATGAGAAGAGTGCTTACATACGTCGAGGCACGTAACAGATTGGTGACAGAACATCATAAATTACATGAATTTGAAAACACGTTGAAAAGGAAAAACATACGCAGAGAAACAGAAAGCACGGACAAAAGAGAAAAAAAGAAAAATTAGAAAACATGGATGGATGGGTGGATGGTCGGATGGATGGATGGATGGATGGTTAGTTGGACGGACGTATAGCATACATGTATACACAGACAGAGAAGAAAATGTAAAGAATCTAGGAGGAAGAGATAAAACAGGAACGACTTATACAACAGATGCGGTGGGGAATGGAGAACATTATAAATCATAGCGAGGAATTTCATGATATATATTCCTATTTTATTAACACTGGGGCTGGTTAAATAAACGCCAGATCGGATTTGGCTTGAACTTCGTAAGAAAAAAAAAAGCACGTAGAGATTTGATAGGGAAATTTACTGGAAATAGGTCACTAGGAAGACCAAGACAAAGACCGACGGTAAAATTACAACAAACATTAAAATAAATAAATGTTGGTTTCGTAATTTTTATTGCACTTATTTCACATCTTCGTCCGTTACATTTCTCCCAAACCATTTTTATCTTTCATGTCCTAACTAAAAACCAAAGAACTGAAACATAAAAAAGCTATAATTGTACCTGTTATTCCGTAGAGGTGTGAAATTTGCTCTCTCACTCTGTAGGAAGAAAACAGGCTGAAAGTGCTGAAGATCAGAAGCACAAGGAACACATGCCGACCGACAACAGATAAAGTAAGATGCAAGTCCGCGGAGGAAGCTGCGTAATGAGTACCTTCACAATATGCAGTCACCACCAAATATCATGATGGTGCATATATATCAACAGGAAGGGGAACATACAGCAAGCACAACAGATCACTTGTGGTACGCAGTCGTACAAGAGATGATGAACTCAAATTTACTTTGGTGAAGTACGAAAATAAGATTTTTACAGGACTAAACTACTTCAGAGATTACGAGTGTGTAAATACAGCGATATAAGTCGTAACAGACAGGAATATTAAATAAACATCCATCAACACCTTAAGGAACACTTTGTACCACAGAGTTCTTTAGAATATGACTTAGGAATTAAATCCATACTGTGTCCTAATATTACTCAGCTGATTAAACCACATAACATAATGATGTAGATCATGTAACAGGCAGTGGGAAAAGAGAAATATAAACAGAATTCAGTACGGACATAAAAAGCAGTTTAAGTAAGCCACAGCTGAGATAGGAAAATGGATCATCTCTCTGCAGTTTTCGAGGCAGTTGTATAAGCGGATACAAGGAAAAATAGAATCGTAATTGAAACTGATACGAAAAAAAAAAAAAAAAGAAGAGTCTGAAATAAAAGCCGGAATCCGTACGAGTGACGACGACACATATTCCATTACAACCACAGAGTACCGTGATGGGTTTCCCTCAGGGAAATCCCCGCCCATGAAAACAGGGTTTTCCATCAAACAGCGTTACAAGAAGCAGGTAGGAAACGTGCTGTACGACAACAGCCGACACCAGTCGGTCGATTTATAAGTCTTGGTACCTTTATAGACTTAATATCGAATTCGGCAGCATAACAATGCGTCTTTTCTCGATTCTAAAGTCTGTGAGAATGATAGATTCAGTACATATAATGTTGGACATTGGCCGCTATCCAACGTGTATTTGATAAATACAAAGTTTCGGCAGCGGGCTATGTTTCTTCGTCAGGCAGAAGAGATATAAAGTCTATTCCGTTAGATCCACTAGATGGAGCTGTCTGTCGCACAGGGACAGTGGGAGATAGTGTCTTGTACAGGAAGGGAGGCTCGGTTCAGACACTACCGAACATACTTTAAACAGACCAAACCAGTCGCATAACAGAACAAGTGAATAAAATGCAGGCAGAAAGAAAAAGTGGCAAGAAGGTGGAATACTGGGAAATAATGAAAGACATAAGAAAAGAAGGGACGAAATTACTGAGACACCGCTGAAACTGACTACGCTCACTCTAATTTGGTTTATTTCTGTGTTCTGACGGAGGCAATAAATAAATGTATAAACCTTCCAGGAGACCTGAAAGATGCGGTGCACAGCAGGACGTCTCTTCTCTCATTCCTTCTGTCCCTCATTACGACCGTGAAACTGACAAAGTGCGACAGAAACAAAGACGTTTTGTCCAACCCTGTCAAAGCTGTCTTGTCAGGATAAACATCAAGGAAAATACTGTTATAACTGCTGTCGCAGGGAAGTGTCATGTGTTAACTGTAACAAAGAGCTGAACGATAAACCGACCAATTGCGTCTTCTGTCGCCTAATGAGCTACCGGTCCTTTCATCCTACGACGTTCTCGTGTCCTGCCAGACAGTGAGGACACTACACAAAATTACACAAAGGAAAGACTCGGATTACAGCGTACTTCCGTTGCGTTCCGAGTGAACGGAACAATAAAGTTGGCCATGTACTTCAATTTCATTTGAGTCAGTAGCTGTTTTAATTAGGGAGACAGAAACGAGGAGAAAAAGAAGTGCAGGTAAGACCTTATGGCCCAAACTTGGCTTCGAGGACTAGTCTATGTGTTTACGCTAGCAGGAACTACTACGAATTACATAGTTTATTGTTGCATTACTTCAAATAGTTTCCACTGGTTGGATCAACAGATTCTGATTGTATTAGATGTGCCATTATTAATTATACAGAACCTAGCATCTAGGTTCACTGTTGTAATAACTGTAATTATTAGCACACGAAAAATGTCTCTTACGCGGTTATATATTTTCGTAACACTTTCGCAAGATTAATTCCAACACGACACTAGCTATCGAAATCAAACCGATTTGAGCGGCAGCCACTGTTGTTTTAAATTCCACTACAATTTTAATCTGCATATATTATATATATATATATAACTTTAAGCTGCATATATATATATCACCATACCTCGCTTCATTGCCCTACAATATCATGCGCTAGTGTCCCTCTCATATCATAATAACGCATGCCATGTTGGTATTACTGGGAATATGAAATTAAGCTCAACAGTAAGATGGTATCAAGAACCATGACGTTCACACTAAATTTCATGAAAATACGTCGACCACTTTACAACTTAAGAAGGGTGGCAGAGACAAACAGATAAAATATTATACTGCAAGTCTGCTTTTTCTTACACACATGCAGATTAAAAACAAGTCTGGAGGAAGGAAACCATTCTAAGGACCCAGGCGTAGATGGCGTACTACTACGTACATATTTCCTACTACTCGTGAATACTTTCAGTGCAGTCTAATCACAAACACTAATTCAGGTTGCTTTTCGAGTGGGATATGTTTGGATCGTCAGTTGTTTCTCCGGCTTCTGTGGCTTGTATCTACCGCGTAAACATGCAGATTTCGCATTTCTTCTACTTCGATAGTAAAAGTAAGAGATATCGTCTTTCCTGTACTTGCCTCGTTTAGATCATCCACTGTGTCTTCGGCCTCAGCTCGTACCGCACAAAGACCACTCTCTATTTTTAAAAACCAACCACGGCGTCAGTTATATCACATAGAACACATTCTGTCGCCGTACACAATTCTTCACGTGCAGTGCCTTTTTATTTTTGTCACATTTTAACTAAAATCGGAATATGCCGACAAATTTTAGTATAAGCCACAAATATGAAATTTTACGGAAATTTGTCCGGTGGGAATGACGCTGTTCCACGCGGACATACGGATATACATGAGGAGGCTAACACTCGCTTTTCGCAAGTTCTTTGCGTCTGAAAATAAATGTGTCAGCAATACAGTGTGCAATGTTGTGAACTAGATTCATGGTGGCAAGGATAAGGGCAAATGGCACCTCGACAACTCTGTTCCATGTAGTAAGTTAAAATATGAATTTATGATGAGAATAGACATTGAATATTGTATACTGTGGGAAGACGTTTCATCCAGGGACAAATAGTCTATGTTCAGTATTCCAAGAATTTCGCATGTTTATCTAAAATTAGTCCAATTGGTATGGCACAGAGAACTAGTGCATTCTGGCCGTAGTCTTTGAAAGTTA
The DNA here is from genome assembly GCA_021186555.1 of Reticulitermes speratus. NCBI lineage: Eukaryota > Metazoa > Arthropoda > Insecta > Blattodea > Rhinotermitidae > Reticulitermes > Reticulitermes speratus. The sequence continues at coordinate 15,418,872 of JAJKFL010000330.1, forward strand.
AGTCCACTGGTAAAAATTGTTAATATAACGATTTTATTACAATTCCTTTTGTCCAAAACAAAATACATCCAGGCATCTTCTTCTCGTTCCCGTTAGCTTCACAACCCTTTGTGGGTTTTTGGCTTTCTCCAGCAGGTCATTCCAGGCCTTCCTATTCAGCGCCAGTTCTTTTTGTCTACGCATACAAGAAGAACAATTCCCACCCGCAAACGTCGATCGGTCGGTCGTCTCGTATGCAATAATTTCACTAACTGAACTGTTACTGGAATCATAAAATTTCGTCTAAATCCAATCAGCAGATGCTGATATGAAACATGTGGGCTGACAGAAATGACTTCTTCCTCTTATACTTTCATTTCATATGTTCAGTCTGCAAATCACATAGAAGCTCAGGCAAATATCCGTTCGTTGAGCGACTTGCATTACAGTACTACGGTGGGTTTAGATCGCGCAGCAACCAACACTGGCACTTTGATATAGACGCAGCACAAACTGCTGCTTTCAAAATAGAACAGGCTTCATTTCACTTTCGGTCCAATAACCGGCATATATATATAGCGTACTTTCATTTTCCTTTCATGAATTCGCAGCGGCCTTAAATATCGCTGCACTAAAGACTAGGTCTGTATGATGGATTATATTATTTTAAAACCGTGCGTTTAACGAATGAAATAAAACGTGTATATTCCATTTCATGGCTTCCGAAAAAATACTGATTCAAATGAAGAGTAAATGAGACTTTCGTACTTCTATTCATTTTAGAAATGTATGGAATCGTATGAAAAATTAGTGGATGAGAAGAAGTGAGTATCATACCGATTTCGTAAGTCAGGCACAGTTATCATCGATTCGATCAAGGGAGCAAATTAAACATACAATATGGAAAAACAGAAGTGACAGAGAACCATTAGTGTAAGAACAAACATCCCGCAAGTGAACACAAACAGAAGGGAAGATAAAAAGCAAACAGGCCGATAAAAAACACAGAAGTAGACTTCATACTAGTGGTGCATGGCAGCCATGGCCGATAACAAGAACAAGTGATGAAGCAAGTCGGCCGGGACACCGACTAACCTGACAGAGGCGTTTCGTGGTTTTCCTCCGTCCCTGCAGGCAAATGACGAAATAATACATCGGAACAGACCAAGACCGCCTTCTTCCACATCCCTTCCAATTCATCATTCATTAATCATCCTGCCATTCGACACTACAGTCTCAGACACTGACAGCGTCGTTAAATATACAAAAACAGAATATAAACACATGATGTTCATTTTCCAGGTTTATAAAACTGATGCATTCGGTTTCACTAACTAAATAAACGCAGCGAAACCCTTTCATGATTCCACGACAAGTAACCCATTTTCGTGAAAGAGGCAGCGTTGCTGAAAAGAAGAACAAGAACTGGTCACCCGTCAATGTTCAGCGAACAGAATTTTGAAGATGTTAATCAACGTATCTTGCAGTAGCCCAAACGATCACTGAGAACACGTGCATCATCAACTGCTATGCCTTACACAAGCAGACAAGTGGCTGTCAAGAAGTTAAGTCTAAATACTCATCACATGGATGTAATGCAAAAAATTAAATCATTTTATAAAGGACAAAGATTTAATTATTTTCGCTCAGTTCGCGTCTTTGTTGATCCCACTGGAACAGACATTTTGGTTGTGTTTTGCTCGGTGAAGCTTGGTTTCACTTGAGCGGCTACGTGAACAGCCACAACAGCAGGACATGCAGTAAAACAAACCTCTTGTTTTTCATTAGACTCCCTTATATCCTCAAAACATTGGGGTATGTTTTGCTGCTTCCCTTCAACTCTCTTATTTGCAAACACAGTTGACGTAAACGCATACCTGGATTTAATAAACCAGTCCGTTAGGCTGTTCGACAATCCAAACACTGTTGGTTTCAACAAGACGACGCAACTTGCAGGACAGCAAATGTAACAACAGCTATTCTGAGAGACTGTGTGGTTGATAATCTCACTTATAAAAAAATTGTGGCCCCCAAGGTCCCGTGACTTCACGTCGACAGATTATTTCCTGTGGGAAACGTTGAATATCAAAGTGTGTAAAAATAATTCCCACACGCTGGAGGATCTGACAGCCAGTAACAAGATGACGCTGCTAACACAGACGCTCGAAGATTGCATAAAGCGTCAATGAATACAATGAAAGGAGCTCCTGCCTGTATTCGAGAAGAAGGCGAATATTTTCAACATTTACTACACTTCATAATTACTTATTAGACTTATTTTAGCACAATCTTGTAGTACAGAAGAACTAATATACTTTGATTACTGATAATCCATTTACGCGACTTTTAAATCGCCCTGTATTATCCTGAAATCTACTCTTATATCGTTCAAGTTGTCTAGTCCCTTTACACTTCCCGACCAAATGTTATATGCATTTCTCAACTATCATGCATGCTACATGCACCGCCCACTCCAATCTCCTTCATTTAATCTCCCCGACATATTTGGTAAAGAGTACAAACTATGATATGAAGATGAAATAAAATAAGATGTTAGTTTTTGGTGTAGATCCTGGTATCAGATTTAGCCTACTTGAGATGGTTTCTAGTTCTGTAGACGAAATACGCAGACAGACGCACAAACTGACCAGATCATCCTTATGCGAGTCCACTCTGTATACGTAATTGCAACAAAGCGTATGAGAGAACATTGACGCAATGAGTCTGAACACGAATGTCCCTAAGCAATAGATAAATGTGGCCAGAAAAAAAGGAAGCAGAAACATCCATCTGTCTTGATTTCTTCCCCCACCCCCCTCAATCCGTTAAAACTAGGATGTTCGAGTCCTGACGTAATAATGATATCATGGCCACCACACATTCATGCAGACCTTTCCATGGCCCAGCTTTTTGCAAGGAAATCAAGAATATTAGGCTACTTACGCGTACAAACGTACTTCTATTATGTAACAACGTGCTTCCATTATGGGGTAGTGCAACGGACAGTGCAGAATATTAAAACGCCAAGAATGGGACACAAATGCACAAGAGATGAACCAATGAGTACAAGCACTTTCTAAACGTCAGACGTGAGAAGTAATGCTGTTACCAGATGTAGCACAGTGTAAAGAATTTTAGATTGTAGTCTGTTGCCTTATACGGCAATGTAACCTGCAAATGGATTTAGCATGGTTCCCAGAAAAGCTGGTAACAATCAACCTAACAATGACCATAACGCAGAATACCACAACCTAAATTTTCACCGCAGTGGAAATCTCAAATCTCTTACTCTACAAAGATCCTATCTTCTCTTTCTGTACTAGCCTTTTCATCAGTTTGATTACATAACTAAGACAATGACAGTTGTGGGTTCGCATTCACACGGTTCGGCTGTGCTTGGGATGAACTTTTCTCTTTCAATGGAACAGAACTACAGGCACAAAATTACAGTTCTTTCTTTTTCTATGACGTTCTAACAGTTCGAATTATGTGTAGTAAACTGAAGGAAAGAAGTTTCGATTGCTGCATACGTATTTCCATGACGCAACAGCCTCCTCATTATCGAGGCTTCACGATCACACTCAGACACACCACACTCGGTAGGGTCTCCTCTAGACGAGTGATCAGCCCGACGCAGAGCCCTCTACCTGACAACACACAACATTCACAAAAGACAGACATCAATGCACCCGCGAGATTCGAACCCGCAATCCCAACAATCGAGAGCCGCAGACCCATGCCTTAGACCGCGCGGCCACTCCTGCATATATTTATCGAAATAAAATTCGTAAGAAAATTAGTGTGCTGGTTTGGAGTACGGAATGCTCGAACAGACATGACTTTGCTGTTTGCTAAGCTTTGTGCTGCACGCTGACTTCTTCCCAAAGAAATAACATGTCTAGACTGACAGTTTCTGTTAACACCAGAAAACAATGAAGTTAATCGACTACAAATCAACATGACACTCAAGTCTGAATATTGTGATATTCTGCCACTATGTCGGCTTTTATGTTCTTTGCTTCTTACTTTCGTCGTAATAACATGATATAAATAAGGCCACTGAAGTTCCAACATGTAATTCACTTTGCAGGTCACTCCAACCTTAAAGAAAATGAAAACCTTTCTCGTACTGAATGGACTATAAACACTGACCCAAAAAAGCGAGGTCGACAGGATCCTCGTTCTTTAACGAGGTCGATTCAAACATACTTTTAACTTTATTGTATGATCTTTAAAGTTTGCTTTTTTCACACATCGCAGTATAAGGCGAAGAATAAAATGCGATGAATTTTACCAACAGACAGCATAAGACATATAAACAATTCCAACTACTAGACAAAAAGTAATTCCTGACAATATATTGGTTAAATGTTCATCTACTTACTTTATAATCTATTTTCTGCAATTAGGAACAAGAGGCAAGCCTATTCGTTAATCACCTGGGCGGGTCAGAAAATCTATCAAGAAAAACTAGAAACGAAGCAATAGGAAAACTAATATAATGGAAAGGATAAAAAGAATACGGAGGAGAAAGAGAATTAAAGGAAACGTTGACAAAAGGGAAGCAACATCTGGAAAGAAAGCAGAACGACGTGGAGGAACAGAAGAGGAAGACAACGAACAGCATAGAACAAATGTTTTATGACGTCTGCTATATTAATTGGGCCGGACTCTTCGGGTGAAAATCAGCTCATTAAAACTGAGAGCCGTCCTGGTGATTGCGTTCACAAGGGTTTTGCTGTCGTTGTGTCGGAGTAATCCCTAACATTTCCTGTTGACACATTATTACTTGTGTATCGTTACTGTGTCATTCTACATAGCTGTATTCATATTTAAAAATTTAAAAATCTCCCCTCGATTTATTCTGTTTTTATTACACGCCCACTTCACTTGCTTCCTCTGAATATCCATCGCCTCCTCACGCGGTCACTCAAACGGCTCTCAAGGATACTGGTCATTATCTCTTTATACATCTGTATACACCTTAATTACGCCCACTTCTTCTGTCTAGCTCCATATAACTGGAAGAACGGGAAAAGAACAAACGGAAGCCCGAAATCAAGATTATTTTTACAACGAAGAGCTGTGGTCTCCTTACAGGCTAGATATAGGGAAAAACAACTATACGAGGTCCTGGCTTCGGGACATGAACGCTTTTGCCATACCCGCAGAAGACTGCGGATTTATTTTCTACTTTAGGAATAAAATTTCTGTACAAAAATCAAATTACAATGCGTTTTCTAAGCAACGCAACCATGAAACACCCTTATGCGTTATCAGTCTGTTCCCTTTGATGGGAAGTGTCCGACCATTTTCCTTCTAAAACTGGAAGAAAAATAAGTCACGAAACGTCCGCAGAGCTTAACATTGATGCGTTCGCACTGTTACTTTGTCCCTGGATTTTTCTAGCAAAACACTGAAAATGTGAGCATTTTAAATGTGTTTGTCCACGTTTTACATAACACACAGGATAAGATTTCCCCGTACCTTAGCACCACAATAGTAGGCTACTTGTATTCTGTAAACGTCAAGGTGTCGTAAACGGGGAGGTTTACAATCGACCATGCCTGATTGTTACGTTTTGACCGTCAACTCTTTCTTCGGCCACAGCTCGTACCACACAAAAAAAAGACTGTTTCGGGTACAAAGGCCAATAACGGCGAGATTATTATGATAAATTTATAAAGGTCTTCATCTGAAGTGTCTGCTAGTTTTATCCGATGTTAACCAAAATAGGAATATGTTGATAAATTTTCATAAAAATCCCAACTATGAAATTTCACGAAAATGTGTCGCGGTGGGAGTCCCGCTGTCCCCATGCGGACGGACAGACGGATAGGCAGACATGACACACCTAACAGTCGCTATCTTTGACTGCTTTACGAAAACGCCTAAAAATGAAACACACATTTTATATGAATCACCTTGGACGACATCTTATGGCTATCGAGAAAGTTCAACAAAATGAAGGGAATTATGCAGAACTGTTTCACTACGCGAGTATTTCCGAACTTGAAATCATCCACTCTTTAGGCTGCGTCCGTCCTTTCGTGTTTATGGTAAACATGGAACGATGGAGAAGTCCAAGTGCCATACCATCATCAGTACCCTACAAAATTGAATTTCAGAACTCACACATTCATCAACCAACGGTAGCCTTCCAAAGCTTACTGAAGTCTTTTTATTGTCGATAATAATTAAAGGAATCTTCCTCTCCCATGAATTTCTGCTGCTACACTAGTTACTTAATTTAAACTTCAAACTTTGTTCCTTTCGAGATAATTACATAAAAGGGAGAGAACACGCCAGAAGTGTTAAGCACTGCACATATTTTCGAAATTATTTAGACATACGTGAAAAATAAATTAAATGTTGATACAGATACATTGTAAACTAGAATAATGTCCCACGTCATTATAAGCTTGGAGTCTAGAGATTACAAAATTCGTCACTAAGCCAGTCCTGGATAGTCAGTACCAGGCTGGTACCAAACGGGATGTCCCATAATGGGAGCGAGATGTCACTGATCTGTCCCTGAATAAGGGCACCGTAAAACATTAACTTTATGAGACCTGAAGCTTTCGCGGAGACTAAAAAGTGATAAAATCTTCCCGGCTGAGGAGCTGTGTGACTCGGGAATGAAGTCAAACCTTCTGGGGACCTGACGCGACGCTGGGCTTCAGGTCGAACTGACGCGGCTAGCGGTCGAAGACGTTTGTATCAGAACGTGCACTCATCTTCTTTTCCTCCTGTCTTTCTTTACTTACTCCCCGTTTCCTTCACTCTACTGCTGGCATAGAATATATTAAACCTTACTCTCTATACCTAGCGTCCAGATTCTACTCTACCTGCCCTCATCATCCCAATCCTCTCATTCGGTCCATTGGTCACTACACACTACAAGATCTAACTTCAGTGTATAAGAAATATAAACATAAGAGGCCGAAGCACAACCTGCTCTAAATAGAGCTTCTTGGTAAGGTAGTGTTTGTTCTGTGCGGTTTTTCACTACAATTACGATCCGGAATATCTTCTACATGGCGGCCAGGGTTAAGTTCCTGCTCCTAGGCGAAATGGAAGTTGGTAAAAGGCACAACAGATTACTATTCTTGTATTCTCTATTGATGTAACTTGGTACTGTCAATAAAGCTTTTAATAATAATCAAATAACTCCCCGTTTCACTTCCGTTTATTTGTCTTGATGACTTGTTTGTATCTTTCTTCACTCATTTCTTTCCCCTTCTTTCCTCCGTTCCTCACTTTCTCATTTTCCTAACGTTCTACTTCATTACTTTCTTTACTTTTACTTTACATTTTAAATTTCCATTTCAGACATTTTTTTTTCACTCTTTATATGCAAGGAAGCTAAGTAACAACTCTGCTAACGCTTTGCTTACGAGTTCTGCCTCGCCAGTAAGGCGATTTGGAGTAAAACTGAAGACTCAATCATCAGCAACGCTGTGAAAACCTCAACCCACGCATAACATAGCAAGCATTCCTGATACAGGGCACACGTCCCTAGCGTGGGCTGCGAAATGCACCATGCGATCAGAGAGACCAACTGACATGTTTTACGAATCAGGCGTTACTTCATGCAAGCGCATCAGTATGTAAACACAGAACAACAACAAATAAACTGGATCATAAAGGCATTACGCTGTAGCAGACCCAAACATTTTGTTAAGCTTTTATGACATTTCAATTCTGCGACACGCTGAAAAGCATCCCCTGTCACAATTAATCACTTAACAGTGCCGTCTCTGCCAAGACTGCTATGTCTACTATTGCAAATGCTCTATCATTTACCCAGTATTAAGAACGAGACTTTACGTGAAACTGTGATGTCACACGTGAAAAAGGACAACTTCCACCTCCCAGTCTGAGCAGTTACAATTTACTTTAAGACAAATATCTTGTGCACACAGAAAACATGAGCACAACGTAACATTTCGTTCGCCATCACAAAAGAACACAAACTCACTTTATTTATCCAAGCCCTACATATTTTGCCAACTTTCACATTACACATCAATGTAAAACAAACAGTTACAAGGACTCCATTGACACTTAAAAAAGTGTTCTAAGGAAGAGTCAGTTATGCCTATGTGCTGACACACATTTTGATTTTCACTGCACTGTGTACACTACAGTGGCACATACCAAGTGTGTGGGCTCTGAATGTTAACTGTATAACTTTATAAATTTCACACTGTTGACACCGTGCATCTTCGTCATATTAAATTAAGTTACAGACCAACTGATGCACACTAAAACCACTTTTTATGTAGCTTTATTATTAAAATTGTTAAAATTATACTCCAACACGTGTTTCGATCCCACACGCCAGCACTTCCGCAATCTACTATCTACAGTGCTCTTACAATTTTACAACTTTTAACGAGTCTTTTTACAAGATTTTAACTTATAATATATAAGTTTTTAAAGTGCCGTTAGAATGTTTAAAATCATGTACATGAAGTGACTGTAGCTTTCAACAAAAAACCCCCTGACGATGATCCTAGGATCGAAACACGTGTTGGGGTATAATTTTAACAATTTTAATAATAAAGCTACATAAAAAGTGGTTTTAGTGTGCATCAGTTGGTCTGTAACTTAATTTAATATGTATAACTTTATGTTATCTGCACCGTACATTTTTATTGTATAAAGTCTTATTCCGACAAATGTACGTTTTATTATCTTCTATTTAATACATATTTATGTTAATAAATAGTCAACATGTTTTGAACTGTATCAGTTCATCTTCAGGACTCACTCTCATTACACCAGCTATATGGTACTCATTAAAATCGATAAAACAGATAAAATGTCGTCAACTATGCTGAGTATGTGGTCACTGAAAATAATATTAAAATATTTTAAGCTAAAATATTTAAGTAACCATCAACATTATAAAATGATTAAATTTGGTAGTACGACTGTTGAAGTGTTACACTGTACATACCTGCATCTGTATAGTTCGAAATAAGTCGGGCTTGGTTAACTAGAGAGATATTGTGATGGTTAAGAAAATACACATTTAACGGTAATGCAAAGGCACGGCTCCGAATGTGATTTTGCAAGTACATGTTTCCTGTTGTAGCAAATTCAAAGTAGGGCGAGTTTCGCAGGCAGGGTGGCTGTGAAACAAACTTGCGCCATTTGGGTTGGTCCGACTTCGCTAAGAGGACTTCCGACTCATACACTAGTCCGCACTCACAAAAACTCCACGCACGTTGCAAGGGAACACTCAAGTGTTCTCTCTGATTTCGAGCGCTTCGAAGCACTTTACAACACTTGCACTTTCTGTAGTACTGAGGATATCACACTAATTCAGTTGCTTTGAGATTAAGAATCATGCAAATTATTATGCTGATTGCGTTCATGTTGTGTTTTCCGTAAATCGACTTCAAACTTATTGTTTTGTGAATCTCATTTTTACATGGTAGCCCCTCATAAATATGTATTCCAGAACATGAAACTTCAATACTTATTACAAACTCATATATATTCTTATTTTCTAAAGGTTTGGAACAACGGTTGATTCATTACAGTAATACCATATTAGGCATCTACAGAGTTTGAAGTGCATACTTCTAAACACAATATTTAGGTACGTCGATTTATTCTGGTGTCGAGATTAGCGAGCACAGATGGAATCGAACCCGTGACCGTTTAAATACTGATCAAGTGTTTATTGTGTGTTGATTCAGTGTGGCATAACCTCTTAAAAACCACCCGGTTTTCTTACACAAGTCATGCTTCACACAGTAGCCGCTCACCACAATTCCTAATCTAATCTCGTAGAAGTATTTCTGTTTTATAACTTCTCGTGTTTCTGTATTACTCACTAAAACCTAAGAGGTCCGTCACGAAACAGCTAAAACGCGACCACGTGTCTTTCCAGCATTTCTGCTTTTCTACTCAGCTGAGAAATTTCTCCTCTTAAAAGTTTGAACAGAGCCCAAATACACCGTTTATTTTCCGTCTCTGGCTCTTTTCGTTCTGCTGAAACTTTAGACGCAAGAGTATCCAAGGAAAGCAATCATCTGTACCATGTCGCTTCCATGTCGCATAACACAGTACTTCATGGAACCCTGTAACACATGCGCTACTACGGTACTGTCCAGACACTGTTTTTGTCACTGTTACGGTGTATTGTAGTTTTTAAGAAAGAAACGCTTGCAATCACGTGACTTCTTTTTATACATGAAAATCTGCTTGCAATACTTATAGAAATATTCCAGTCGGGATAGATCAGTCAGCATAGTGACTAGACTTAGCGGCTAGACGACAGAAATTAAATTTCTAACAGTGGTAGAAACTTTGCTATAGCGGCTCTGGGGCGAACCCAGCTTCGTAGCTATGAGTAATGGGGGCTCGTTGCACTGGTATAAAGCTCGTTGCACTGGTATAAAGCTCGTTGCACTGGTATAAAGCTGCCTACTCACCTCCACCTACTGCCGACGTTAAGAACGCTTTGAGTTATATCTCCACTCGTATGTATGTATTCATGGCACTGTGCTTAATTTAACATAGGAACTTTACAGACATGATAACATCTGTCAGAAGGTCTACGAACACTCGAGTGGTTAGAAATAGCAAAGACTGAAGCTGCTAAGGAAGGAGAAATAAAACACTCATCTGCCGGGTTCAATCTCAGGACAAAATAACAGTGCTAACGGCTAATTCATTATCCTGGTTCAATAAAAGGCAGTAAAAATGGCTAACCCAAAGTTTCTGAAACCACAAATTGCCGGGTCTGGAATACAGTACAGATAGTATTCTTACGTAACGTTACAAAAGGTGGTATGCATAAATGGCTGGACTTGTCAGAACGTTCAAATAATGAATAAATAAAAAGTGCAGTAACCGTGCTGGCAAGAATATTTGCAGGTAAGAGGAAACATGCAGCATCAGGTTGGAGAAAAATGCCTAGCGAAATATTATCAGTAGGATGCGGAAAGGGGAGGGGGGGATTGGAACGATGAGAAATGCACGTAAAAGTTGAGTGGAAAACGCTAAAGGGAAGAAACAATATGACGATCAGGAGTAAATCGAAGGATAATATTAAAACTTATCTTCAAGAAATATTAACTGGATTCAACTGGCTCAGGATAAGTTCCATTGGTGGAGACCTGTGAACATGGTAAGGAACCCTCAGATTCCAAAGAGTTTTGTGACAGACTCAGATAATCAATTTATTTATTTATTTATCAATTCCTTCCTTAAAGACACGCTTAGCTTACTGGGCTATATAGCGTCCACTAACAGGCCGAATAGAGAATGATTTGATAAATACGTGGAAGTGGTCGTGGCCCAATTTAAGGCACTAACCAGGCATTTGCTTGTAGATGACACCTGGTTTCCGGACCAAGATGCCCGCTTCTTACGAAAGATACAAGGTATAACGGATGGACGGACGAATTGCAGATGGCCGGATGGAAATATGGACGGACGGATGGAAGGATGGACGGAGGGAGGGAAGGGTGGACGAATGGATGGAAGGATGGACGGACGGGTGGAAGGATGGACGGACGGATGGAAGGATAGACGGACAAATGGACGGACGGTTAAAATAAGATAGATACACTACGACAGACAACACGTAAGTTGGACATATAAACAAGATTAAAGAGATGAGACAGAATACATACTTTTTAAGAGACATTCACACATAAGACGTGTTATACAAAAGGGACAAAAATAAAGAAGGAAGAACGAAATATGGAGAAAATGACTACTGGCACTATTTCAGACTGTTGCTTCCAACTTGAAATGCTGAAACCTTCATATGAATTAATTCGCCATTGACCCTTTGTACGATTCGCTGTACGCTGTCCATCACACATTCAGACTGGAGCCGCGTTCTGCTATCAATTTTGCGTACTATTTTTAGACGAACAGAACATCCAGTGGACCAGGGAATTCAATAGACTAAACAGAGAAGTCACAGAGCAAATAATCTTCCACAGTTTTGGAGTACAAAGAGCCGTAAAACAGTAACGTACAGGCAAAAATATGAATCAGTGCATTCCTTAGGGTCAAGATTCCGACTCTTGACCCTTGAAGTTAGGACCGATACGTTGTCCCGAAACGTCGGTAAACAATTACCACACGACGCCGCGTAATACCAGAGAAGACCGCAGATTTCATGAACATCGCGGCGGAAGTCTGAAATCAAGATTCATTTCCCTGTTCACGACAGCGAGATGAATGAACCGCACATCATCACATTATATTTAGGATCCGATTAATTTTAACATCCCCCCTAAGCCTTTGTCTCTCAAGTGGCGTCTGCCCTAACAGATTCAACTCCTGTAGGACAGTTTTGAAAATACATCTTTCACAAAAAAAATTTCAGGATCCTAAATTACGCGCTGCTAGTATCGCTCCCATCTCTGACGTGTGCATGTCTACTTTGTTGGTATTATTCAGGGTAGGAAACTTAAAGTTGGAGAAATAAGCAGCACCTTTGTCACGACTTAAATTGCATGAAAATATATTAGTTAACTGCAAATTTGTCTTCCTTGGACGGAGGAAGACAGGAACACCATCTACATCCGATAAAGAATTTACATTCAGACACACGCAGCACCTGCCGAATACGAAACTGTGCCTATATCGATCTACTGGTTTATCCCGCCATGCTTATCCAAGCTGCTGAGCCGCAAGAGGTGAAGGTACCGGAACGAGGTCCGACTTCATTCGACGTTACCACAGAGTAACACTGCACTAAAGCATGGTGTTACAGACTGTCAAGGCTGCGACGTCGCCACAATCTTAAAACCTTCAATGGATCCCGATGAGAGTCCTTCAGAGCGTTAGAACAAGCTGTCGCAATAGAATGACGTCTATATGCAGACCAGCAAATAATTTACTTTGATGTTGTAATTCTTGTTCAGTACACTACCTTTCGTATCTACCTATGCCCTCTCCGTCTGTTACATTCCCCTCTCTGATCCACTACGGTCGCCCAGAATGCTTGTTAGCGAGAAACACTATTCCCTACCATCAAACACAAAACACTCAACCAACAAATGCACTCTTATTATTATTATTATTATTTTAGATATTATATATTACAATCCCTGTAAACTAGTCCAACATGTTTCGACCCCTTTCTGGGATCATCATCAGGGCACTTGTAAGATAGGATCTACCCTGAAGTGATCGCCTACAATTTTAACCATCTTTTATACATTTTATAGTCTCAACATGTATTTATTTTGTTGGCTTTAGTTTATGTAATTTATACTCTCACAAGTGTCCCTGATGATAATCCCCAGAAAGGGATCGAAACATGTTGGACTAGTTTACAGGGATTGTAATGTGTAATATCTAAAAATAATAATAATAAGAGTGCATTTGTTGGTTGAGTGTTTTGTGTTTGATGACAATGCACGGTACAATACAAAATGTATTCCGTACCATATAAATGAAATGTCGTTCACAAATAAGAGTAGGAGCGTAATGAGGTTAGTAGAACAAAGTACCTACAGGTATCATTTCTGTAGCTCATAAACGAGATGTGTTGGCTTCGTGTTCCGCTAAGAAAAGTGAGCACAGTTTGATTTCAAACATATTTCACAATTTTCAGTTGACGTTTAACACAACATAAAGAACATTAATCAATATAAAATAAACAGTTAATATATTAAATATTACATCAAATAAGGTTACAAACGTGTTAACAAAATTATCTGTATTTAAATACACATCACTACCAGCAATCGTGTGAACAGAATGGCTGAACGTCTTACGGGCCTAAAGGTAAACAAGTTTGGGCCGGGGGGGGGGGGGGGGAAGGTAAATGCGGATCAATCTATGGGGGTTCTTTAATGTGGTTTAATATCGCATTCCCAAGAACCCGCCACTGGGTCATATCTTTACGTACTTCAATCTTGTCCCTATTCTAACACCCCATTTATTATGTCTGATCTGTTATGTAAACTACACTGTTATTGTTTACAGATCCTAGATAATTTAATTACGAAATTAAATTGCAAACACAAAGAAATACAAAGGTGAAACTGCAGTGGTACATGCATACACGGACGGGTGTGACTTTTCTAGCGCTTGCGCAGTTGAGCCTTCCGGGAAAACATGCCATGCTACGCATAATTCACTTCACAACCGTTTATCTACCCACCTTTAAGATGAAATTTTAAAACTAAAACAGGCAAAGCTGTAACTTAGCCCTTTTTCATGTGTGCATGAAACCCGGTTACCACCCTAAGAGAAGAAAACGCTACGCATACCAGAATGCGGTCTTCTGGGTTATGACACCGTGTAGTCTGGTAGGTGGCATGCAAAGTTACGGCGCAATCTGTTGCCTCCATCTTCAGGGTCATGGTAGCAATATGTGCCAACGTACCCGTCAACTACCTACCAGATAACACGGTGTCATAACCCGTGCCTACCTCCGTCTCATACACAAGCTGTCTCTGAAATAGTGAATAATCAGAACTCCGTGTTACTATAAGATCACATCTAGTCTACACGGGATAATCTACATTCTATATACACTTTATGCTACTGTATGCTGCCCAAGACACCAAGATTCACTATAGCTTACTGGAATAATTTTGTTTACAAAAAACCTCAGTTCTACTTCATATTTTATGCATATTTATTTATTGTATGTTCTTCCTGATGATGACTTATAAACAGTAGAAACATGTTGGAAATATGATTTTTAAATTGTAAATATAAACTTACATTGATATATTGTGCATTTGGTTGGTTATTATAAGATAGTTTATGAAATAACACACGGAATGAATAATTTACGACGCAATACTTGTTCCACTTTAACCTGCACTAGGCAGTTCTAAAGGCTTCTGAAGATGGTCCATTACCCTTCTGAACTCTCTCAAACGTCTCGTATTCAGAAACGAACACAGCCTTTCATACAAGCTGTTCCCGCGGCAGGCAAGTAATATGAACCATACTTCCTATCTACTTTTGAACAAATGAATCTGGATTGGTCCTTTGTTAGGTGTTGAGGTATTAAATCCGACTTCTCTCTCATTCTGTCTTTTAGTTTCAGTTCTGCAGGCAAGTAATATGAACCATACTTCCTACCTACTTTTGAACAAATTATTCTGGATTTGTCCTTCGTTAGGTGTTGAGGTATTAAATCCGACTTCTCTCTCGTTCTGTCTTTTAGTTTCAGGTCTTCATGGTTATTCGCACCATTTTCCTTGTCACTGTCTGCTACTTTCAGCTTGCAAAATCTGATCTTATTTAGATATGTAAACAGTTAACTGACATCGGTTGTCCAGCGATCGAGAACGGACAGAACAGACCCAGTTTCCGAAAGGCTATACTTTCTTCCGAATACTAGATGATGGGCTAAAACCAGAAGTTTGGTCTTAAAGTAAAGACGTTTAATGTTTACTGTTTCGGAATCAAATGAGGCAGTAACATGTAGGAAAGAACAACGTATCCCACCCAAAACGACAGCTACACCAGTTCCTCTTCACAACGGTTCGTAGTTCATCACCGTCTTCTCCATTAAAAAGTATGGCTGCATCCCCACATTCTCGTCACATCCGTATTACCTCTTATCTTCTGAAATTTCACACACGCCTCTTGTTACAGCTGCGATTATCAAGACACTCAATTCCAGCCATTCTTTATGTTTTATCTCGCTGTGACTGGAAACATATCGCTTGCATAAAGGAATGTCTGTGGGTCATATTTAGAGTTCTTGATGTAACCAGTGAAGGTTAACGCGATAACACCAAGCACATTTTCAGACTCAGCTTTGTGGCCCCAGACGTTAGGAAAATGTCAGGGGAAATGCGGGAGACGATTCCCGGAAGGAAGAAGTCTTATCGCTTGCCGTGGGATCGAGTGGACAAGGTGTGGTATGCTGTTTGAAAACATTTGTCGATAGAGCCGGTGTAAGAACACAGTGGTCGCACAGCGCTATTAACAGATGAGTGGAGGCCTTTCCTATTGCTATAGTGTGAACTGCACCAGTTAGAAGGAGCAGCGCCTTTTGAAATTCCTTCCCGCAACGCGCGACTCAGTCCCGCTCAACCTCTCTCTCTAACCGTATTTCGGGTACACAAAGGCAGATATTCAAAATAACGTAAGCCATATACAGGGCGAAGAGGGTGGGTGGTTAACGCAAGGCCCCGGCCGCTATACCCCCGGGAAAGACCCGGCACCCATTGTATAGGGGGCTGAGTGGGCTCCAGGGCCGGCCTGGACGGATGCGGAAAATCTCCATTCGATCCCGGACCGTCCAGCCCGTAGCGAGTCGCTATACCGACTGAGCTGTCTCGGCCCACCAAATGAAAGGAATGGGTGGATAAAATATAACAGGCAAGTTGTTAAGACTTCGCCTATCCTTTCAGTAGGATATATTTCAATAACTGAAATAACTTTAAGTAAACTGCGTTGTACATCCAGCTTCTAAAGAGACATTATCTGACGATGTGGCATGGAGGGTTTATCTGATGCAAAATTTAAACAGTCGTAACTGACCTTCTTATTAGTGATCAAGTTTATGAGCCATACAGCGTGGTAGATATTGGGACGAGGCTAAGCCTGCACGTCCGCAGAATCATATTTCGATTCCCAGCAAGGGCAAAAGATTTGTCTTTTCTTTAAAACTTACAGACGGGCTCTGGGATCCGCCCAGCCTCCTATTCAATAGGTACTGCGGCCTCTTTCCGCGGAGGTAAAGCGGCCGTGGCGTGAAGCTGACCAATCACCTCCACCTCGTGCCCAGGTCAACAATTGGAGGTATACATCCACTCCCCTTACGTCTTCGTGGCGTGCACGGGACAGCATCACATGTTATTATATATAAATATTCAAAAATCTTTACGAATGGACAGTACTTCTCTTTCCTAAAACTAGGAGAAAGATGATACATGGTAGTAGTCACTGTCCGATTATCCTATGATATATGAGTACAAACGTGTTTCCAAACATAACGTAAATGTAAGTCGCATGAAGAAATACGGCAGATTAGTATCGATCACTATCGTTATCGAGTGCTATCGACTGTAAGTCGCATGAAGAAATACGGCAGATTAGTATCGACCACTATCGTTATCGAGTGCTATCGACTGTAAGTCGCATGAAGAAATATGGCAGATTAGTATCGACCACTATCGTTATCGAGTGCTATCGACGACAACCATGGTAATGACAGTAAACAAAATGGACATCACTGAACGTAAAGTTCCTGCTATTGTGGTCTGATTTTAATCAAACATGAATTCTCTCGACAGATTTTAGTATAACCCCCAAGTATAAAGTTTTATGAAAATCCGTCCAGCGGAAGCCGACTTGTTGAACGCGGACGGACAGACACGATGAAGTTAACAGTTACTTTTGGAAATTTCGCGAAGGCGCCTAAAAAGAGAGAACATGTTTATTAACGTCTGAGATTCAGAAAATAAGACCAAAATTAATGCTTATAGGCAAAACTAATTTCGAATTATGCGGTTTCACAACAAGCGAACTGTTTTTCGAACACAAGTATCGCACAAATCCAGCATGCCTGTACACGAAAAAGATGACCGCGAAAGCCTCATGTAAAGTGCATGTAGGCCTACAGTACTGCTGTAAGCTTGCACTTCGGGTTAATCAAGTCCAAGACAAACCCGACCTCTGAATATTCCACAGGTGCAAAGTCATAATACGAGCGCGCCACAAGCCTTAATGTATATTACGAACCGGAAAATCGATATACTACATCAGGGCTGAGGAAACAGCTATATCTGGGTCACATCCGACACATCAAACGCGTTAATATAGAGACCTTCCGAGTTGTGACACCGCGTGTTCTTGTTGGTGGACAGCAGCGTTTCGGAGAACGTAATATCTTCATCGTCGGCGTCTACTAACGTCATAATTGGAAGCAAATATCAGCACCTTCTTCTTAAGAAGCTGGCAGTTAATGGGGTGACCAAGATATTCTCCGCCTTTCACAGCATCCGAATGTTCGTTACAGTGTCCGCAACAGCCAACCACTACTCCCTGTCCAAAGCCAAATAAATCAAGTCCATATCATAAGGCATTATTTATAAGATTCATTTTCATATTATCCTCCCACCTACATCTAAGCCTCTCAAGATATCTTTTTCCTTCTGGTTCCCGATCCAAATTCTATATTTATATCTCAGCTCTCCCATGTTTATCACATTCACCGTTCTTCTGTTTATCCAGATTGTTATCGCCGTAAATGATACAGGCTCACTGTCTGCAGCTTGCTATTACTACCATATATTAAACTGGAAACGTGAAACTGGCGTGTGTTATGGCAATGTAAAAATAATTTAAATTATGTAAGTAAAGACACAAAGAAGTGGCGGGAAGACGAGGAAGAAAACGTAACCAGGTACTGGATGATCTTAAGGAAACGAGGGATACTGAAAACTGAAAGAGGAATCAATAGATCGCACTCTGTGGAGAACTCGCTTTAGAAAAGGCTATGGACCTGTCGTAAGGCAGACTACGAAACGATGAAGTACTGTCCTGAGCCAATTTTTGACATTATCTTCAGGAAGTAGCATGGACGCGAAACGTTTTCAAAAGTAATATCGCGGAATACAATAAATGTTTTGCAAAGACGTCATTCGGATACACTAAAATAGTTACTGGGCCTGGTTACATGCCTTCCTTTAAAGTGCACTCCGACAGGTAGTCTGTCATTTCCCGCCGCTGCGCGTGTGGGCGGTCGGCTGAGTGGGCTATGTTAAAACGATAAATCAGCCGATATGAGGTGGCAACCGATAGTTGTCAGATAAAATAACGAGCCTCTACAAGGACAAGTATATCACCCTACTGGCAGTCCATATCCTACCTTATAAAGAGCATAGGTTCATACACATTTATTTCACTGGCGATCATTCAGCACTAGGACATCATCACTGCAGTCATGCGAGTCAAACTCTAAAGCTAAATATAAGTTTTAAAACTTTCGCGGCGACATGATTCAATATAGTTTTCTCGGGCGCACAGCCGATCAGTTTTGCCTGAGGATGGGGACGGAGCTAGTCCCCGAAACGTTGTATTCAAACGAATTGACGCGGCTGTGCGCCCGAAAAACTATATTGAATCTAAAGCTAAAGCTGGCGCACCAGCAAAGAGTTTGCGAAACATTAATCCACTGACGCTTTATAATGGCAATAAACTGGTAGTCCAGCAGTCATTGAAGCTACAGCGATTACTGGACTTGCAGTAAGAAAGAACGTATTCATTCCACAAATACCCGTAACGCCATCGAACCACACATTCCACTTTTAAAAATTGAACTACCAATGACACTTAAGTTTCGTCACGACTATCAATAAATCTCAGAGGCAGCCATTCAAAACTACTGGACTTGATCTCCGAAATACGTTTTGCACACGGCAGCTGCATGTGGGCTGTTCAGGAGTAAGAAATAAAAAATTGTTTATTTCACTTGAAAGTGCGAAAATAAGCACTGTTGCATACAAGGAAGGCTTACGAAAATTTTACTGTGAGTTTACTATTAAGAAGAAAAACTAAATAGATTCAAGTCTTTTTTGTGTGAAAAAGGCTGTACTTTTGGTATAAGTTGCAGTTGTAGGCAAAACGTGATTCGATGCCAGTCCGCGCGAAGACGGGGCACGTGGGTAGTACATGAACAGCCTAATGCAGGATGAAGTTAGAATGAAATAAACACATTAGGAAAGGGAATAAAAACAATGGAAGGAAAGAACAAAAGAAAAGCAAGCATAAAGGAAGCGAAAAGAAAGAAAACTGTGAACTGGTTAATCAATTACGTAATTAATTAATTAATTAACGCGCTGTTCGTATCCCTCAAGACCACTGGCATAACATGACGTAACATGACTTATCAAGCCAGCTGTACGCACGTTCTGAACATAAGGGCTCTCATTGTGCAACCGAATCTCATTTTAAAGACCGAGGTTTGTCTCGGTCTTGCAGTGCTTTAAAAATAGGCCGCTGTTCGTGAGCGGTGGATGACCTTGGTAAAAATGAGGACTTTAATATAAGACCTCCCCCCCTTCAGGTCAGCGATGACCACTCTGCAACTTGCAGTGTACTGTCATGCAGGGGTGTCCTGAATAACTTAGTAAAAGCGATGTAAAGACAATATTCGGGTCAGCCAGTTCGTAACCTGCTGAGAGGAAAGAATAAATAATGAAACAGAGAAACAAGGGCAGAAAAGATCAATTAAGAGAGCTTTACTGGATGATTGCCTTGTATATTATACGACGCTGTACCAACTGACACACTTAAGAAACGCAAACATAATCAATAGGACAGACATAACAGAACTTAAAGGAAAGTTTGTTGAAGTGTGCTGCCATTGGCCTAAAAAAGTTGAGATACCGGTAGCTGGAAAATCTTAGTCTCTTAGATGGTCAACTTTTTTCCTGGTCGAGACTCAAAACGGTTACATCCTAGATGCAAGTCGGACGCGTTACCCCTGATCTAAATTACTGCGTTCAACTCTCTCCATTGTACCAAGAAACAAACTACAGGTTCGGACTCATTCAGGTGTTTAGCAACTCTGGTCGATTTTTTAGATCTAGTTCACAAAACTTTTGCAAAGCTGGTGTTGGTCTCGCGTTTCTGTCTCTCCCTCTTCTACAATTCCAACACAACTACTTTTAAATCAACAATAAACCTCCGTCAAATCGCAAACTGGACGTCACAAAAACAGCAACAAATGACTAATTCAGCAGACGGAAATTCAGACTGAAAGCGCAGGCGATGCTGTGCAATTACAAGTTAGGTTTCAGAGGGAGGAGGTCAGTAGTACAGCGCAGATGGTGTGGCATCCCAAATACGGTACATTCCGCTCTCTTGCGTTGCTTCTGGCGTAATGTAACACTGGATAGATCGTGAAAGGAATAGACGTTTCGAAAGCTACCACACCAACATCTTTTGCTGTGTACCTTTCATTTCTGTTCATACATGCTATACAAATATGTGTGTGTGTGTGGGTGAACTGGACCTCCATAATACATCACGGTTTTCCCGCATATCAATTTCATAACAACTATCAACAATAATTTGCTGTTTCAAATGGAGAGTTTTATGGCCTTCAGTACTCTTCACAGGGCATTAACAATATAGATAAAGGTAACCTTACACTCGTGACTATGTGCAATGATATGGAAGTGTATAGGTGGTGTGAAAGTAAAGCACCATGCATTCTAGGCCCTCGTACTAAACGACAGTGAATAAACAGTTCACGATCCCGTCATTATGCCTCATGGGGAAAGGACTATAGCACAGAGAAATTACATAACAGGAAGCTTCAAAGTACGGTATGTGCTAAAATGTTATTAGGCTGGTTAGATAAGGATATTGATGGGTGAAAATATAGAATATATGGAGCAAATAAAAAAGTGTACTGCACAACATTTTCGCTGAAGCCCTATAAGCTGAGGAGAAAGAAGACAGGAAGGGCAGAATAATAGAAGATGAACAGGATAAAGTTTCGGCATACAAAAGAAAGCAACTGAAAAGAATAAGGTAACGGTAGAAAAAACAGAAACAAGAGAAGTTAAAAAAGATACATTCAAGATAATGCAGAATGAATAATGATGAACAGAAAGGAATGTAAAGAGTGAACCAAACACAGCAGAAAGATTGTGACTGGTTCTTGCATGTGACTCTAACAGATTCTACATCGGATAACCCCATTTTTCAAAATAGAGAATAAAATATAGAAACGAAGACGGACTAAATAACGAGATACTAAAAAGAAATATAAATAACAAGGAAAGATTACGAAAAAGCGCAGAGTTGGAAATGACAAAACCAGGAGACACAGAAAAAAAATAAGCCATTTCTTACGAGTCGTACCCTTGTAGGCCCTGCTCTGGGGGAGCGCCTTTTTATTGCCTGTAGTCAATTTGATGTCATTTGTAACGCAGGGCAATGCCATGATCTGAAAGCAACTGCACAGACTGCACAGACGAACACGTAAGTTAGAGACGCTCTAAGGATTTGACAGCTCTTGCGTAGCCTACCCCATAGCCCTTACTGTTTCAAGGTACACGAACATACGACTGTATTCGTCCACTCCTTACCCCCCTCCTCCAGAAAACATACCCATTACTTATGGTTAAGTGATATTAACGACTAGAATGTATCTACGAACTAATTCACTGTTACGATCTATTACTCTTAACGCGTAATCGATTAGTAAAATAAAAAATATGCAGTGACTGAACATTACATATACCATGAACAAGAGGAAACGTGTCTGCAGCTGGCGTTGTAATCCAAAATCAAATAATGGTAAACTGGGAGAATGCGGTCAAGCATATGTGTACGTATGAATGTACACAAACACGGCCCAGTCGTCACGTCCGCCGATTTGTGTCAGAGAAGTGTCAAGTACTTTTCAGAATAGATTTAATAATACTGTAAAACAAATTTTCATGTTTGTTTTCACATATGAAGTAAGATGGCTGTAAATAACTTTATTCTATAATCACCGTGCATTTTTCACAATTATTGTTAAGTCACCAACTGAATGCACTATTTATTTATTCAGACGGTGCAGACTAAACACAGTGAAGGTAGTAAATTAGCGTTTATACAATGACCAATGTATAGACGTGTTTTTATACAAGCAAGTTTTCTAACACCCCTGAGGATGGCTTCATGAGGAAGCCGAAACATATGTAGGGTGTTTACCAAAATATTTTAAGGAACCATATAGTGTTTTGTTAAAATAAATAGTGCATTCAGTTGGTGACTTAACAATAATGGCTGTAAATAAATCGGGTATACGGATCACAAAAGCGGCTGTCAAAATGTGTAACACGCAACGTTTTTGTTATTTTCTATTTTTATACGTACTTACAGCAACACCAGACCTGCGAATCGCTGTTACGTTGCGGCAGAATGCTCAGTCTGGACGTAGCCTTACGCAAAACATACCAACGTACGTCCCACTTATTATTCAACTTAGAATAACAACATTATTTTAACTGGAAGTTACATTCATTTAAAAATATCATGTTCTCACATTCTCACAGCCACTACCCTGCAGGTACAACTGTAACAACCTTCATTAGGCGATACTTTTAAAAATACATATGTAAAATGGTCACTACATTTCTTTTCAAAGTTGCGACGTGATGCAATTTTTTTGTATCCATATTGTGAAAGAATATTTGGCATCAGAATTAAGTTAAAAAGTTAGTTTCACATTGTTGACACCGTGCATCTTCGTCATATTAAATTAAGTTTCAGACCAACTGATGCACAACTAAAACCACTTTTATTGTAGCTTTATTATAATTGTTAAAATGATACCCCTACACGTGTTTCGATCCTAGGATCATCGTCAGGGGTTTCTTTTTGTTGAAAGCTACTGTCACTTCAATCACATGATTTTAAATAGTCCAACAGCACATTAAAACGTATGTATTATAAGTTAAAATCTTGTTAAAAGTTGTATAATAGTTGTAAAAGTATTGTAGACAGTGTTGATTGTGGAAGTATACATATACAAATTCTATATTACTTATCAAAATCGTTTATTTTACAGTCCATAATACCACGATTCTACATGCCAGCGCTTCCACAATCAACACTGTCTACAATACTTTTACAAATATTATACAACTTTTAACAAAGACTTTTAACAAGATTTTAACATATAATACATACGTTTTAATGTGCTGTTGGACTATTTAAAATCATGTGATTGAAGTGACAGTAGCTTTCAACAAAAAAAAAACCCCTGACGATGGTCCTAGGATCGAAACACGTGTAGGGGTATAATTTTAACAATTATAATAAAGCTACAATAAAAGTGGTTTTAGTTGTGTATCAGTTGGTCTGAAACTTAATTTAAAAAGTTAGGTTTTCTTTAATGTTTACACAGCCTTGTTGACCTATGCAGTTCACTATGTCCTGGCAGCAGCCAAGTGATTGACACCGCTGTAGGTTCACCACCACCATTATCAATATTCGTCAGTGACTAGCATCCGAAACTACTTCTATTCGCGCCCATCAACATAACTACCTCTCTTAACAGCCATTTTAATTGTATCTTCACACCACACATATTTTAAAGCACGTCGTTTTCAAACACGGTTTGAATCTTTCATGGCGAATAGTTGGATTAAATTCATGTCGGGCGAACAGGCGCGCCAAAGTGTCGTTAAAATTCCACGTTCCGGAGACCTATTCTGTTTCAATCGCTATCGACCCTGATGACGGAGACGGAGTAGGTCTCCGAAACATCGGTTTATAATACAACTCTGGGGCGGCTGTTCGCCCGATAGAATTTCCGTACACTTGTAATATACGTTCTTATCTCAGCGTAACACCCGGTTTCCCATGACTGGTATATTTGACAAACATTTGTCACTTGTGGATACTTACCACGTCGTGGGAACGGTACACTTGCAGAAATATTGGCGATTTGTCCTTTTCCCACAGACTGTTGATAAATGTGACGCAAGTCAAAAGAATGAACAATGTTTTATCTAGACTTGACCCTTAGACTTGTTATCGCGTTACCACGATTCATTTATATTGGGTCCTTATGTGACAAACATTTTCGCTTTCCGTCGACTGGCTTGTCAGAACTTGGCTGACTCACTGACAGCGCTTTCTCCGAGACCTTATGTCAGCGAACTCCTTGCACAACGCGCAATTACTGACACATTTGTCAAATACAACAGTCGTGAGAACACGGCTTATATACCCGATGCAGGAAGTTTTTGAACCACGGATATAGTTCGAAAATTTCGTTGATCTGCGGTCGCCTTAAATAGCCCTAACCGTCACCTGATCAACATGGCCGGTTTTCAGCATGAAGACTGTGCCAGACTATAGAGCATTTTCCTAACCCTGAAAATTACGAAGCATTAGGCACGATTAACGTCACCAGTTTAGTTATGCACGTGAAACAGATGTTTGTCATCATGGACAAAGGAAAGGCCATGATCATTAAAAAAAGGTGGCTTGCCCCGTGCAGAATGCCTCATATATGTTATACGGTTGCGGGATATTACAACGTGACAATATGTCTGCGCTGTATCTATGGCTACAATGTAAGATATGCAGGCGGATGGACAGATGGATACAGCCCTCCGTAGTTTTATGCTTCGCTCTGTAAAGAACGCCCGAAAGCTTTTACTGTCTTAGGATGTTACAAACTGGAAATACGTGCGTATTGTGCATTAACAGCATTCGCATCATTATTCCAAGAATCACCCACCACACCTAATGTATGTTGTAAATAAGACAGGTAATGTACTATAAACGTAATATTGATGCGCGTTCCCGTAGCCTCTGTTGCCGTGGAAAAGCCATAAGCATTTACACATTCTGAGCATGTCTGTAGCCTTAGATACCCAACATGCAATGCACATGCGCCGTATTGTATTATCAGTGGCCTGTCTGGCCAGATCACAGAATTTTATTAAGTTGGCAAACTTACACACAGCGTAAAAATTCTGGCCTGTTCACTCGCTTTTGTTCAATGATCTTTAAAACCTCAAGACTTAAGGAAAAAGTGCACTGGGTGTTTTATATTTATTTTCCCCTTCCTTATAGGTATGTTCGCTTTGACAAACACTCACATTTAAGAGTGATGGGCGAATTACGCTGAGATTTGTGAAAAGACACGTGTTAGTCTTCATGTAAAGTGTCCATTACTGTTGCCCTATATTAACCACAACTTTAAAACTGTTAAAATGTCTAATATAACATTTCATGAAACAGTACAGCTGTTCTCGAGTTATTTTATGCGTACAGACGGAAGGACCGATTTTAATAGGCGCAAAACAGGGTTGCGAAAAACAGGGAGATGTGACACATTACAAGGTGCCGGTACGGTCATGTCGAAAGAATGCAAAACCGAAGAATGCCAAAACAAATTGTAACAACTAAAATAAAAGGAAGAAGGAAAAGAGGAAGACCACGTAAAAGATGGAAAGACGAGGTTCAAGAGGATTTAAAAATAATGGGAATGAAAAACAGGGCATGCAGGTGCCAGAGACCGTCGGGCATGGAGAAACCTTGTATTGCAAGCCAAGGTCCACTTGAGGAACAGGAGGAGGAGGAAAAGGCTCCTGAAGATTTCCTTCTGTGCCCCGGATGTGATTCCGAACAGAAAAAAACACCTATCCCTGTGAGAAACGGGGCCAACTGCAGTCAATGTATTGAGCTTCACTGCATCCTTGTTAACAGTCCACACTTCCAAACCATTGGCTTCAAAACACTATCATTCCACGAAAACCAACAGCAATTAGGTCTTCCTTTATATTCTGCATGACTCCATAAAGACTTGAACCCGAAAGCCTGCGAACATAGTTAAGTAACGCTAAAGATTTCAACTATCATTCTGCTTGCCATCAAAAAGTGAGGTTATCCACCGGGTCTGAAGCAATGATTTCCCGTGGGCGCATTTAAGAGCTAGAAGCGTGTTGTGTGGCCACATTACCTTAAAACGTCTAGCTCTGTATATATAAAACAAATCCTGTATAGCAGAATGTTACTAATTCACACTCTAAAGCAAAGTGGGGATAAAATCGGAGTACCTCAACTTACAGCAACTAATTAAATGGAAGCATGCTCAATGGGCGTGCTTCCGCACCTAACTGAAAACGCACATCCGAAGGTAAATGATTGCAATCGTGTAACACAGACCCACAGCACTGGCGTAAAGAGATCAGCGAATTTGCAGACGATATGGAAAACGTTTGCCTCATACTCGAAAAAGGGTTTCAGCAAAAAGTTAGTTAACAGCCATGAAAATTACTGGTGGCCATGCTTGGATACCCCTGCATATGATGATTAATAATTAATCGATCTTACAGATTAAACTACCAGCAAGAAAATTTGTCAGTATAATAAATGTTAACGGGGTATGCGGTGGCGCAGTTGGTTGAGGCAATACGCTACAAGCCGGAAGGTCGCGGGTTCGATTATCGATGGGGGTCATTGGGATTTTTCATTGACTTAATGCTACCGCCCGCACTATGGCCCTGGGGTCGTTTCAGCCTCTAATAGAAATAAGTACCAGAAGTATCTCCTGGGGGGTAAAGGTGGTCGGTGCGTAGGGCTGACAACTTTGCCACCTTCATGCGCCAACTATCTAGAAATTCTGGGACCCTCAACCTCCTACAGCCTTCAGGGCCTGTCCAGGCCAGTATAGTGATTGCATTACCTTTTACCTTTAATGAATCGAACAGAAAACCAGTACGAGTGATGATATATTTATTGCCTGCTGTGACCGTCCTCCTGGGTGTTTTAATTCTCGGCCAGCGGTTTGCACAGACTTGTATCAGGGATGTTTCTGGAGGAGTGTCAATACGTCTTCTATGATGGTCCAACCGCTTTTCGGAATCAAATATAAAACACATATTATGCTCGGAGAACTGTCCCAGGTTTTTATTAAAGTTAATACTGCTTGCAAGCTGATATGATTCACATATACAAAAGGTCCTGCTAGAGCTGCCCGTGAAGTGCTGATGTGAGTGGGACACTCATTAATACGAGAACGAGTCAAGAATATACGGAGTATAGTAACGAGATTATCAGTTGTACTGGAGTTATCCTTCGCTATAGCGAAGTTCGAATGAACTGCACTCACTCGCTTATAAATTTTATATTACTTTCACCGCGCATTTTCACTCAATACTTAATAACGAACAATTGACTGAACATATGGATGTGAAATAAGTGTAGTTTGTGACCCCTTGAAGATGGTCAATAAGTAGACCGAAACATATGTAGGGGAATTTAGGGGAATTTAATAAACTATAAAATAGTTTCAAATGAATGTGAATTTAGTTGGTTATTAAGTATTGCACTCACTCGCTGTTGGTACAGCACTAACGACCACATTCCAATGGGCAAAGTTGTCCGAGCGCCGAGCCCCACAGCAAAATTACCACTAAAGGGGTTCAAAACTGCAATTTATCGTCAAGGCAGGGTGAAGCTCAGCGACTGTTCCACAAGAACCATCAGGTAGCTGACATCTGACCTGCCTTACAGCTCCTAAACTTACAACAGTAAAAATCCAAGAAGTACCCTTTCTCTAATTATATAAAGAGGGCCGATGGTCGTTATAACAGTTTATACTCTCATCCCTGGGGGCAAGGCCCCAGGCTTGAAATCGCACCTTGAGCGGTGTCATTGCAGTACGTCGTAACAGTTTGGAAATACGTAAAATTAAAATAAATTAAAAAGGACTGATTTCTAATTTAGGAGACAATAACCAACAGCTGTTTTTCCCAGGACAACGATGAAAACAGAATATTGTTTAATGGTGAACAGCACATTAGCACACCACTGACGATAGCATACAAACTGAGGTTTATATCAAACAATCCACATAATTATGAGGACCCACTGAAATTACATATTTAGAGATTGTAAGAATTTATCAAAACACAGTCCTAACATTAAGATTCTCTATATATTGACCCAATCCTTGTATATGTCTAATATTCACGATATATCACTCCTTCTTGTCCAGAATGTACTAACACAATTGACAGGAAGACGAGACTACGTGTATTAATATTCTGGTCCTCTGTAAGGAATGTAAAAGGTAAAGGTCACCCAATGACATGCCTGGACAGGCACAGAGAGGTTCAAACTCATTCGCAACCAGGCGCCAGAAGGAAGTGGATGATCAGCATCACGCTCCAGCCGCTTTACCCCCGGGAAAGAGAGCCGGTACCCATTGTACAGAAGACTGGCTGGACCTTAGCGTCGGTCTGGACGGCACGGAAAATCTCGCCCCCGCCGGGATTCGACCCTCGGACCGTCCAGCCCGTAGCGAGTCGCTATACCGACTACGCTATCTCGGCCGCCGGGTGGAATGTAAGCCATTACCTATTAAGATTTACTTTACTGAGACCGTCAAATCCTGCGTTTAGACAGGCAGTGGTCAGACAGGGTACAGTGAAACGTAAGAGAGAAGTTGCTTCCATTTCAGCGTTTTTGTCCGATGTCACAAACACATCCGCCTAGGCTGCAGAATCGGAACAAAGAAATGCAGCCTGCATGCAAACCCGTACCTACAGCATGCAACTGCAACCACTACTTAGGAATGCGGTCAGTAAGATATATCCTTACTGTGACAAATTCGCTAGACCTATTCAGGCCGATAGTTGCTGACCAGACCCGTCAGTCAGGAACTTTATTTAGAGAACTCCATTACGACAGATACTCACGTCTACCGTCATAACTTCCAGACACCATCTCCTTAAGAAACAGCAGCAAATCTATATTGTCCATCTTAAAAATATAATTTTA
This sequence comes from Reticulitermes speratus, assembly GCA_021186555.1. Lineage (NCBI taxonomy): Eukaryota > Metazoa > Arthropoda > Insecta > Blattodea > Rhinotermitidae > Reticulitermes > Reticulitermes speratus. The sequence continues at coordinate 15,448,122 of JAJKFL010000330.1, forward strand.
TGGCGCAACATTTTACGAGGTTCTTGCTCCAGACCACATCACCAGATACACGTCATTAACGTTTGGGCTGTACATGAGCAACTTCCTTTCATCTGGACGTGTGTGCCCTCGGCAAACTACAGACTGGAACCAAAAACCGCGTATTTATGTAATAGCCTACAATCACGACAGGAAGTTGTTAGGAGCAGAGTTAAAAATGGAATTGCGCCTTAGGACTTCACAGTCAATATGTCTGGAATGACACCGACAAATCAAACCTTAATTCATGACGACGCTCAAAACTGATCAAATTTGGGTGACGCCTGCTGCCATTCGGTTCAGGATCTTACATCTTCCTTTTCAGCTATATAAACATTTAAAGACCACAACACAGGAAGCTATTATCTTGCCTGTTGTTTAGCATGGGTGTGAAACGTTGTCACACTGTGGACAAGACACCAACGGTGTTCGAGAACAGGGTGCTAAGGAAAATATCTGCACACAAGGGGGAGGAAGAAACAGGAGGCTACAGAAGAGATTATAGCGAGGAGCTTCATGATTTCTACTCATCAAACAGATCGGCGGGGAATACAGCATGCAAGGGGGACAAGTGCACCTACGGAGTTTAGGTAACATGGAAGGATGAATTAAAACCGACCTCAAAAGAAACAGGATGGGAGGGTCAGGACTGGATTCATCTGGCTTTTTACAGGGGCAACAGTCGGGCTATGGTGTGCACGGTAATAAACCTTCGGGTTCCACAAAATATGGGCGAATTTCGACCAGCTCAGCAGCTATTAAATTCACAAGAAGGACTCTGCTCCTTGAAGTTCATGCACATTACAGAACCCATTGTGTAAAGAAATGTTTTCTGTAGCTGGTTAACATTAGAGGAATTTGAGGAGGACCGTGTTGAACTTTATAAGAAATAGCGTATGGAGGAATGTTTCGTTCACAAAAGAAGTATAACTGCTTTCTAAGTACGTAGAGGCAATGGGCTGTACACAGAACAACAATGGCAGGGTAAAACTGGAAGCATGGGAAATGCTGTCGATAGTGCATACTTAATCGGCATCACTAGAGACATACACATGGGATATTATAAAAATTAGTAGTTTATGCAACAACTGTATAAAAGAGAGTATATAGCATGTGCCCTTTAGGAATGCCTAAGGGTTAATCACGTACCATGCCACGAAGACCTACGGAGAAATGGAAGTGCACCTCCACACACAACTTTTATTAACGAAGACCTAGCCTGTTGTGTCCTTAGGCAGGGCTCTTCTGAAACCATGGACCAACAGAGTATGTTTCTGTTGTTCTAGTGATTAAAATAAAGCAGTTTTTCGAAAAGTAATGGTTTTATGAGGGCCGGGATAGCGTAGTCGGTATAGCGACTCGCTACGAGCTGGACGGTCCGGGGATCGAGATTTTCAGCACCCTTTCAGACCAGCCCTGGGGCCTATCCAGCCTCCTGTACAATGGGTACTGGGTCATTCCCGGGGGTAAAGCGGCCGGGGCGTGGCGTTGACCACCCACCCCCATCTAGCGCCTTCATGGCCTGTTCTAGGGTAAAATTTACCTAAATTTACCATTTAATGATTTTATGACACTGGGTCAATGGGCAAAATCCAAAAGCTTTAGTCTTCATTAATGTGTCACACCGTCAAATAAAATGTAAACCTTAGCAGACATCACAGATATATACGAATCTTTTAGTCAACTTGGGCCCTTCATAATGATATTTGACTTATCTCCTTTTAACGGAATATCAAAGAGGTCACACCTGTCTCCTCATAAATTCTGTTCCACTCCTCTATTGTGATCACTTTGCCACCTTATTTAATCCTACAATTTGACTCATTAAGTGAAAAAACACACCTTTAAACCAGCCTAACACTAACTAATCAGACTTGCAGTTGGTTTTGCTCTTCAGCAAACCTTGGGGTAACTCCGCTTCGCGCTGTGGACGGCGTTACTAGTCAGGATCCGGTGGAATTGCTGCTGCCTGGCGGGTCGTTAACTGCTCAATCCAATCAGCTCTGTCTTACGACGGTAATGTGGTAAGTCGATAAGAGCTGCTAACTTGCAGAGGCCAATTAAAAGCTCTCAGCTTCAGGTAAAACAGAAGAGCGAAGACTCTGCTATTTTCGGTTTGTAACCTTTGAATGGAGTGTTGTCTTTTGCTGCGGAATTCTTGAAATCGCCTTCTGGTGTTCTCTAACTCCTAAGAAGATTCGGGGTTAGTTCCCTGCAGGGGTTGCGTGTTCTTTTCAAAAACCTTCCCTTCCATTTACTTTATCTTTCATTCAATTTAAATACAAGAATCTCAGTTCGCTAAGTATGTTCTGGAAACTGCATGTACTCACTCTACAGCAAAAGGTTGTACGCCTATCTACGCTCTTTAAAAAGCCACAGTATTTACTGATTGTTGATATCTTACTTCGATAATTAATTACAAATGTATCTGAGTCAGTGTTAATACACTGAACGATCATTAGGAAAATAATCGCTGTTGTTCATTTGAATCATACGACACACACAAATACACTGTGAAGTAGGGAGTTCTTTTAAAGTCAAAGCAAGTGGTAAATATAGTAACCATTGTGATTTAAGCGATTAAAGAGACTGAAGATTCATATCAACTGGTGAGCCCTGAATGACTCTCCTAAAATGCATTACAGACTTTTACGACCCTTTGAAGAGTACAACAAGTCTAATTTACACTGAAGATTCAGTTTGTAACGCCCAGTAAACACTCCGCGTTTCCATTTTACAGACCAGTCGGTTAATGCTTTTTAGAAACATAATCGGTGTTTGTAAGAATCATACGAAACACATACTTATAAATACACTTGGCGCAAGAAAGATGCAGCGTTTTTTTGGCGCGTTGGTACAGCAGTTGCGGACAGCGACTACAAGCCGCGTCATGTCTACCGCCCGTCTGTCCGTCCGCATGCAACAGCGCGGCTCCCATCGGACGGATTTTTTTGAAATATCATATCTGGGAATTTTCACTAACGTCTGTAGACACATCCAGATTTTGGATAAAATCTGACAAAATCAAGTGTTCTCTGCGAGGTACGAGCTCAGGAAGAACGAAAAGTTGATGATCCATATGTAAACATCCAAGCATGACTGATATCTCGCCGCTTGCAAGATATTGATTATAATCGATTGTAAATATGTTGCCAAGACACGAGGAAACATTATAGTGTGTGTTGTGTTAGTAGGGGAAATAAACATTTCAAATACTCGAATGTCTGTATCAGGGTTTTTATTGAAAATAGCCACGATTTTCAAACCTAGGGACAATCACAGAGCGAACACGCCAGCAATACGACGTACTGCGGGCATTTCCTCACATGTGACATCGAATCTTGTGGTACTTATAGTAATTACTGAACATGAGCAGGTTAAAAGAACGATGTTAGCTTCAGGATTTGGTCCATGTTAACTCCCGAATATAAAATGGGCCACGTGCAGGACTGTCAGTCATTATGACGTCATCCGATGAATGGTGAGGTATAAATAGCAGTGAACAAGCCCTGTGTCTTGCGCGGAAGTGGGCTTCCGAAGACGGCTGATATTATATGTAGATGCGTTATTGTCTGCTCAAGTGTAGACATGACAGAGCTCGTACTTCTGGAACTCGGTCGTTATGAAACACTACGTATATTTCCCTTTCTGTCTTGTACAGAACTGCGAACACAATACAGCTTTAGTTTTAAGACTGAGGCTGCCACCCAACACCTTGTGGTGACAGAATTACTACACATACGAAAAACATTTTTTCTACCTTTTAAGAACAGGTTGATAAAGACAAAATCAACATTTCCCAAATACAATGACTCATACCATGCTATCGTTCAAGAAAACTGCCCAAATTTGAGTTCTATGAACGCATAATTATGTCCCATCTGCTTCTTTGAATATTAACATGCATAACACTAACATGTGAGCTGTTGTTTCCTTTGGGTGTGGAACTTCGCCCCTCACTCTGAGAAAGGAACATATTCAGGGTAAGATTGGTTCGGGGTACACCCTGAAGACGGAGGAAGCAGGGTTCTCCGAAAAGTTAGTAGATTTTATGTAATAGCACACGCATGCCTATAACCAGACCATGAACACAGACGCCGGGGAAGAAACCCGAGACTACACGGTGAGAAACCAGCGTCTCACCGTCTGCGTTACTTCGTAATTAACTACCTCCGTACTGAGCCACATAATGAACTAAATTATCTAAAGACGTACGTAATTAATTGCTAAGTAAGTAGGTGTAACACTATGCGCCCTTGAGAAGAGAAGTCGTCCAGCCCGCCAAAATACGCCGACAATTATGGAACCCGAAAGGTCTTTACCATGTTCACGAAAGTCATAACCTTTGACGGACGAATCCAGCTATATCTCGACACCCTGTTTATACGTTTAAATATTATCCTTCCATCTACGCCTAGGTCTCCCAGAGGTTTCTTCGTTTCAGGTTTTGTCATTGAAATGCTGTACACATTTCTCATCTATTCCAAAAGCGTATTACCTGCCCATCTCATCCTTTCTAATTTGATCACGGGAATACGATTTGGTCAAATACAAACGATGCACCTCCTCGTTACGTAATTTTCTCCATCCTCTTGCTCCTTCCTCTCTCTTTCTAGTGTACAAATACTCTCCTCAGAAACCTGTTCCCAGACACCCCCAATCTACGTTCTGACCTTGAAGCGACAAAAGACTTTTCACGTGCATAAAAACAAGTAAAATAAATCACTGTGTTGTCAGATTTGAGGTTCTCACGACGGCGGTAACTAAAAGGCACAGGATCTTTTACAATGTGACGCCGTGTAGCCTGGCAGAAATTTATCGATATTTCGGAAGAACATATCACCTCTTCTGGGCAGACTGAAGATGGAAGCAGTCTACCCCAAAGATGTTCCTCCGAAACTTCAGCAAATTTCTAACAGACTACACGACGTCACATCCCAGAAGAAATATTAACCAAATCATTGTCCCCTATGTTTAATTTCAGTTTTCTTATAGGAGACATGATGACTACGAATTCGTAATGCAATAGCAGCAAGAATCCCCCTCCGATATACAGGGTGTTTCCTGACTTCATAACTTTATTCCTGATGTCATTCCCGGTCAAAACTGTTGTATAACTGGGTCCGATTGTCAACAGTCATGGTGATATGGGAATGTGAGGTTGAAAAATGATTGGCACGTAACTACACTGGTTTCAACACCTTCCCGGGCATGTACATACCACAGTTCTATGTTCCGCTACCGTCCCCAGACCACAGACCATTACATTTCCAGATGTGTGGTAACATTAGAGAAATGGAGTATTAACGCAAAGTAAACACAAGAGATAAATGTGTATTCTACATGTTGCAAAGTGCCTTAGTAACCATGCGCTTCCTGGTAGGTTCACACATGCAACAGGAAAACGAGTCGGAAATGTGTGCCGTAGTTGAAAGCGGCTGTGTCTAATATATATTGTCGTATGAAGGGTAGGATGTATGAACCTGTTCATGAAAACAACCTAGTTAGTCACCTGTCAAATGTCAAACGTCCCTGATAATCGGATCCATGTCCATAACATTTATGATCAGCAATGTGATCAGGCATAGGCAGCTGAGTCATACGAATCGTGCATACGTGGGACGTTCAAATTTAAACGAGAATTCGTTTCTAAAAAATTTATTCACAACAAAATGGAAAAGTCTTACACACTACTTTTCAATGTAGTCCCTGTTGACTGCCATACACTTGTGTCAACGTTCTGGAAGCTTCTTAATTCCAGTTTCAAAGAAGGTTTTCGGTTGCACGTGTATCAAACTTTGCACAGCTGCAATTACCTCATCATTATTCATTTTCAACATGGTCTCGTCCTTCTCGAAATGATTTCGCACAACTGAACACCCTTGGCTGTGACTAACATTCATCCCCAAACTGTGCTTGAAGCCTGGTGAAGATTTCAGAAGGAATGACACCTTCCTTCGTGAGAAATTTGATAATTATACGCTGCGCAACACTGCTGGGTACTTCTTGCTCTGCCATCTGATTGCACCTGATCGTTGAGGTGGAGAGGGACCCGACTAGTGTGGGTTGCAAGTTTAAACATGTCATAACTTGTCAGCGTAAGCACGTTCATGCAAGTTGATTTGTGCTCAAAAGGGAACTAAATTCTCGTTTAAATTTGAACGGCCTATGTATTTAACAACATCGTGGGAGTCAGTTTTCAGGCAATTTCGAAATGTTCTAGCCATTTCTTCTACAACACATTCATTTTGTTTGTAATCCGCATCTCTGCCATTTCCATTCTTCTAATTTGCTCTTTTGCTTACTTCTAGTGTTCGAAATCGCAGAAATGCCTAATCCGAGAAAAAGTGTAATAATTCCAGAAGTGTCATCACATCTTATTAAAGCTGTGTTTTCAAGACAAGCGGGGGCACGCGGTGGCACAGTTGGTTGAGGCACTGCTCTACAAGTCGGAAGGTCGCGGGTTCGATTCCCGATGGTGTCATTGGAATATTTCACTGACATAATCCTTTCGGTCGCACTATGGCCCTGGGGTCGACTCAGCCTCTAACAGAAATGAGTACCAGGAGTATTTCCTGGGGGTAAAGGCAGCCGGTGCGTAGGGCTGACGACCTTACCACCTTCATGTGCCGATTGTCTAGAAATCTGGGAGCCTCAACCTCCTGGAACACTAAAGGCCTGTCCAGGCCTGTAATGGGATTGCTTTACCTTAAGACCACAAAACCTTGGAAAGAGGAGGCCCAGGCCCATATAGGGCTGTTGAGCCATGGTTAATAAATAATAATAATAATATTTCAAGACAAGCTGCATATTCAAAGCAAAGTCTACTCTGAGGCAGTCCTCCGTAATTTGCTGTAAAGTAGTGGCGCAGACATGTTACATGGCCCGGCCCGCTAACCATCATTAAGTTACGCAAACGCTGACTGTGAGTGTGTCATGCTGGTTGACGGATAGATGCAGCAGCTTTTTGACACGCTGCATGCAACAAATGCTTCACTAGGGCGGCCGTGCGGTTGATACCGTCTCTTTTGACGTCAGAGGTCGGTCGATAATCTGAGCCCTAACTACAAGGAAACACCGAAACCACGCACTAAAAATCTGACAGGTACCGCGACCTATTAGTTTTCTGATTCATATTCAGTCAGATTATATTTACTTTCCTTGGGATATCCAATGAAATTAACAATGAAACCGACGGACTGGACACTTCCAAACGCCAATGAGTGCAGGTGCCTCCATGGAGATGTACCTGTGCAGTTGGTTCCTTCTAAAAACAAACATGTGAAATTAGCAAATCCCAAAATTCAACTTGTGAGGCAGGTGACTGCTAAAGGGAAACGTGAAGGTGGCCACCTCCGAAGAGAAACCTCTACATTTGGGTCCTTTCAAATAGGAACAAGTGAAGTTGGTCATTCCTAAAGGGAACATGTGAAATTGGCTCCTTCTACAGGACATCACATGCAGCTGTCCACTTCTAAAAGGGAACGAGTGAAGGTCGGCCCTTACAAAAGATAACCTGCGAGGTCAGCCGCTTCTAAAGGAGAAATGTGAAGCCAAAGGGAAACCTGTGCGGTTGGCTCAAGGAGAGTCTGTGAAGTTGGCCATTCTACAGGGAAACATATAAAATAGTTCCTAGGGAACACAACCCGCCTACCCCTTCGCTACCTAGCTAACACTCGTGACTTTTAACATACGTCGCCAAAACGTCTGTAAATGGCTGTGCGTCCTAATATCACTTGCTGGATTTCCTGGCTGCCTGTTCTGCAGTGACAGACACACTGCGTCAAATGCGCGTGTGGGAATTGCATGGCCTAGCGACAAATACGAGGTCAGACTAAGTCGCAACGTGTGTCTACATTCACTTCGTACAAATCGTTAACTAAGCTATGTAGCCTATGGTACCTTCATTACCTATCTAATACATTGCAATAATTACGTTACTTCGTATACCGCTAACTTCCAAAATATATCACACCTTCATTCCACGAATGGTGTGTGTGTGTGTGTGAAAATCGATCCCCGGCCGGGACAGAGATTTGTCTATTTTCCAGAGTACCTCTCGGAAGAACGTACTATCCCCATCTGAAGACGGAGGTAGTAAGTTCCTCTAAAACTCCAGTAACTTTCCACCAGACGACAAGGCGTCACAACCCAGAAGATCGTAATATGCATAATCCCTGGGTTCCGCTAGGTCCGCTTAGCTGATACGTCGGTATTGAGAAGCAGTCATGATATGAACAGACTCGCAGTTTTTGAAATGATTTTCAAAAAAAAAAAAGGTAAAAACAATACCGATGTTGTCTCTGACATTAGTGGACCTAAACTCGAGTATGCCTCAATTATACGGAATTCTATAACGTCTACAAACGCCAAAAAGTTGGAACGCATCCAAGAGTAGTTCGTAGCCCTTTGTCAAAATCGTTTTTCCCCATCACCATGTAGGCTACGACGATTTCCTTAAGTATACGTATTTAAAATTACACACCCTAGGAGATAGAGGGCACCATTCTGATGGCCTGTTTTTATTACTGTTTATGCAAGACTAAAATGCTGCCCGTCCCTTCTGGGTATCAGAGGTATTCGGGTTCTTATTGGTAATTTCAGGAAATGTTCAACGTTTTCCGTTAGTTGTAGAAAATATTCCTTCTGCTAGATGCGCTTCAGCCGCTAATTAGGTGTGAAAAGGCGTTCATTTCCTTTTACGAAACCCTTTTCTTTCGCCCATGGGGCAAGAGCCCTTAGTGGGACAAGGCCTCCTCACTGTCGAAGCTTGACGATCATACTCAGACACACCAAACTCGGTAGGACTCCCCTGGACGGGTGATCAGTCTGACGCAGAGACCTCTACCTGACAACACACAACACTCACAAGATGCAGACATTCATAACCCGGCGGGATGCGAGCCCACAATCCCAGCAAGCGAGCGGTCGCAGACCCACGCCACAGACCGCGCGGCCACTGGGATCGGCTTAGGAAGCCTGTTACTTCTATAAAACAGATCATGTCTTAATTAAAACTTTCACAGTTACTGATACGGTAATGACTATGGGGCTGTTGAAGCAACGCATGATTTATTTTTTGTTTTGTTTTTATTTTGTGTATTTGTGTTGTATATTGTCCCTTATTAGTGTTTATGTATTGTACTCTTTCTGTTATGGCCACTTGGCTGTTGACTCAGCACGTTAATAAACACGATTTAAATTATTATTGTTATTTTATTATCATTAGCATTATTACCATCACCATCACCATCACCATCCACATTCCTTACTTCACGACAATTTATCTGGTTCTCAAAAGAGTACGGACCTCACTGACCAAGCACATCTTATTCAGTGCTGTGCCAAAAAAGTATTACTGCTTTTTGCATTAGAATATATAGAGCAGGGCGGAGATAAAGCAGTTTTAAACTTTCCTGTAATTTGTTTGGAATAATACCCGTTGTGTATAGTACTAGTGGTATTACATATGCCGTTTTCAGTTGTCCTATTCTTATAAGCTCTTCTTTCAAGTCTGTATCTTTCTGGAGCTTCTCGTTGATGATGCTGTGAAGGTTGTGACTGTTGGGAATTGCTACATATATTAAGTACGCTTTTTTGACGGTTTTTGCCAAGTATAACTAATAATAATAATAATATTATTATTATATCACTGCTCCGATATAACAAAGTATCCCCCCTCATTAAACTTACAGAAAATACAGACCTACATGTAGGCTACTCATTGTGTTCTCTATTGATCGTATTCACATGTGCGTGGTCTCGGGGACAAAAAATAGGCCTGCCGCGTGTCTGCTGTGCTGAGGTGTTACTTCCATAGTGAAATCTGTACCGGATTGTACAGTTTACACACGGTATTCTAAATTCGCATTGCGGTGGTGTACGTACATTTTCCAAAGCTCAAAAATACATTCGTATGGTTATTTTAGTTCCCATAATTAGTGTGGTTACTACCGTTAACTTGGTAGTGGCGCTAGTGTCACTCCCATCTCAAAAGTTTGCGCGTCCCAAACTTCATGAGCTACATGTTGTAGAATATTGCAAAATTACGAATTTTGTCTGACTTCCGATGGCGTTACCGTTCATATGAAATTCCTTGAAAATCTTTACAGTGATTCTCGATTTGAAACTTGCGGATACGCGGAAAGATATGACCATCTTGTCATGCGTTCTTTCTTTCCGCGTTGCGCAATCAATGCACAATTATCCAGGGAAAACTGCTGCTACTGTCACACAATCACAACTCTTTGTCCATTCAATGAGTAGGATATGAATAAGTTCAGGGTACAGCAGATGCGCTGTTTGTACTCAGTGCATGTGTACCAGCCTTACATCGAAAGGTCAAACCTGTTATTTTGTTTAGCACATGGTCGGTTTTGTCAATAAGCTAGAACAAAGTTTCCCAGACTGTGTTCCGCAGAACCCAGGGGTTCCGTGCGAGGTCAGTAGGGTTTCCATGACAGAACTTCAAAAACAGCAAAACTTTCACAACTACCTTTGTCGTTTCCTCGGACGCAGCTGTCTCTCTGCTCTACTGATGTGTGCTGCAGTCAAGACTTACCGCGATGTTTTAATACAGTGCCGGTAGGAAACAGGACGAAGGAATGCACTGTACGGCTCAGAATGGTACTACAGCGACAGGAAGGCAATAAATCATAAATAATACATATGGTTGAATATCAGAGGTAACAATTTTTTCTTATAAAAAGATGTTTCATTTTCTTTATTTTTCTGTATTATTCTCCAGGGCCATTTTCGGCCCCGTCTGTATATTCCAAGCGCAAAAGGGTTCAGAGGCCAATCAAGCTGGGAAAACGCTGAACTATAGGAAAGTATGCCACATCCCACATTACGTTTGCTTAACCGAGACATAAATCACAAGCTGGAAAAGCAGGCGTAGAGTAACACGTTCTGGCGCGTTCGAACGTTCCTGTTTCAAATGTCTCAAAAGGCTTTAGGCTTTAGTTTAGGCTTTAATGAAGGAACTCTGACGGCAGCAGTTTCAGTCAGATTCAATTACATATATATTTATACACACGTGGAAGTACAAATTATTGGTGCCACTACTAAGTTAGCCTATTATCAACAAAAAGAAACTTAGGTAATCTCCTTGCGCAAGCTCTTCGCGAGTTACGGTCAACAGGACTAAATAAACGCACACGCGTCTTCACAAAGACTGGTCTTCAGAACGGTCTAGTCTAAATGAAAATGCGACTAGGCACATTTAAGTAAAATTTTTGAATGGGCAACGGTTTCCGAGTTGTTTCATGCGTACAGATGGACGGACGGACTGAAATATTTTAACAGGCACTCAGCCAGGTTGCGAACACGCCCCAAAACAAAACGAAAACTGAAAGAAATAAAATCCTTCTTTCACAAAATTCACCATTAGTTCCTGTAGCTGTTCGCCTGATTCCAACATTATTTTAGTGCAGTCAGCCTGTAAGTAGCGTAAATACTTTCGGTTTCGGACACTCTTGTTTGTATGAAGAACTAGCTTGGCATAAGTTCACCGCTGCTTGTATGCAGAACTAGCTTGGCATGATAAGTTCGCCGCTGCTTGTATGCAGAATTAGCTAGGCATGATAAGTTACAACTTCTACACAAATTCATATTCCTGTTACAGTTTTGTTACATTACTTTGGTTAGCAGTCTCAAAATAAACCCTTTGGGAGACGTAGTTGTAGAGGAGACGCAAAATTCAAAATGTATGTTACAAAACTGGGTATGAAGATAGAACATTCGTATGTCTCAGGACAGAGGCTGACATGAGCGAAGTAATAATTAGCGAATAAACGTACTTGTAAAAACCGTTCGTGTGGGACATGACGTCGTGTCACTGGACAAGCGGTTCCCGACGTTTTGAAGAAACGTACTGCCTTCATCTTCAAGTGCCCAGTGGTACTTGGACCCAGGGACGCAGCGTCATATCCAGTGGTACTTGGACCAAGTGACGCAGCGTCATATCCAGTGGTACTTGGACCCAGGGACGCAGCGTCATATCCAGTGGTACTTTGACCCAGTGACGCAGCGTCATGTCCAGTGGTACTTGGACCCAGGGACGCAGCGTCATATCCAGTGGTACTTGGACCCAGTGACGCAGCGTCATATCCAGTGATACTTGGACCCAATGACGCAGCGTCATGTCCAATGGTACTAGGGCGTAGTGACACAGCGTCATATCCACTGGTACCAGGACCTTGTGACACAGCGTCATGTCCACTGGTACAAGGACCTTGTGACACAGCGTCATGTCCACTGGTACAAGGACCTTGTGACACAGCGTCATGTCTACTGGTACAAGGACCTTGTGACACAGCGTCATGTCCACTGGTACGAGGACCTTGTGACAGCGTCATGCCCACTGGTACGAGGACCTAGTGACGTAGCGTCATGCCCACTGGTACGAGGACCTAGTGACGCAGCATCACATCCAGTAGTACTTGCACCCAGTGACGCAGCGTCATGTCCCGGAAGAAAGGACCCGTCAACCACAGCGCTGTGGAAATCTCGAAAGTGGAAAACTCACTTGTGTCCATTACACCCAGTAAAAATTGTCAACTTCTACTGTACTTCATGATAAACTCCTGTAAACTTTGTTACGGCGTTTCATGGAAGCGATCGATAAGCTCTGTAGTAGGGCAGGCTTCGGATGACCTTGCTAATAACTGCAGGCTTTTCTTTCAATGGCTCAACAACCCCTTGGGGGCCTAGGCCGCCTCATTGTTTGAGGCTTCACGATCACACACTTGAGACACACCACACTCGGTAGGACTCCTCTGGACAAGGGGCCAGTTCGTCGCAGAGACCTCTACCTGACAACACACAACACTCACCAGAGACAGACATCCATGCCCTAGTCGGGATTTGAACCCAAAATCCTAGTAAGCGAGCGGCCGCAGACCCACGCCTTAGACCGCGCGGCCACTGGGATCGGCAACTACAGGCATAGTAATGGTAAAATCAGATGGCCTAAGTGCCATAGTGTTAAACACATAACTGAGCAATGCATATTTAAAATTATAAAATATTCCACTTCACAGCCTCTTTAAATTGCTCTAACATGATACCATCTTGTGTAACAGACACCTATCCATCTACTGAAAGCATGCAGAGCTCTCTTTACCAAAGTACACATAAACTTCCTTTCGACAAAATCATTTACAAAAATACAACCATACACTCCAAGTACTTTTAGGATTAATGTCTTCTTCCAGAACAAATCATTTCTCATGCGATATTACGGACACCTCTAACTGATCGAAAGAGACGTGTCTAAAAACAGATTTATACTTCGAAAATATTTGGACTTACGAGTACAGAATTAAGCGATACATTTGAGATATCAATTACATGACGACGAACGTTTTATGCCTTACATACGTCTGTACGTGTATGCAATGCAGGTAAGAAAGTACACGTTGCGCAACAAAAATGAAGCACATAAAATTTTCACAGTTCGAAACCGGATGTATTATATCGTACATAGCTTTACTCCACATTCCATCAATTGCAGTTATTTCAGCCACTGCAGACAAACAATGTTATTCGCCAAGCACATACAATTCACAAGCGTTTTTTTTTTCTTAACAACCTTGTGGTTTTTCCTCCTGCCATTACATGTGTCTGTCTACCTACACAGTCGAAAACGAAACTACTTATTACATTGATAATGGACAATAGCCTCGTCAGTGCAGCACAAACAACTTTCGAAACACAGGCCTATATATACTTCAATAATATATATGGGCATTTCGCACGAGTATTTCTGCGAATACTACGCGAAAGAAAAGACCGATACCGCGACTCTATAAACAGCACACGTCACCTTCACATCAACACTGGTCTCCTAGTCACGGTCCACCACCAAATGTAGACGTCGAAGTGAAACAGTCTCACGTTCGTTTTGTCGCAGAAGCTGGTGACACTTCCAGGAAAGTCACTCGCATTAATAAATGTTTTTCTCTACATTAGGCACATGTATTGGTGTCTATGCTCTACAGATAACTAACAAAAATAATTATAATATACCGAGTGTGTGTGTTTGTGTGAGTGCACGCACGTACGTAAGTAAGTATGTATGTACTTATGCACGTACTTAAATATGTATGTGCCAATCATGTATTAGATATTGTTAAATTCTTTTAAATTCTTAAAAAATTTTACGGTGGAAGAACTCGGCCATTTCTGTGGCACAGCGTATTCAACTGGAGCATCGGAAAGACAATTAGAATAACAAACAGTCGTTAGTGTGACACAGTTACTACACAGGCAAGCATGTCATGCGGTGATTGGGGTCACGGTGTTGCCTATATCAACAAACTATATCAAATATGAAAAGCGACTGTAGCCGGAGGAACATTGATTTCCGGTAAGTGTATCAGCCTGACTCTCAGTTGTTCTCTAGACCCTGGTTCCCAACACAACACCGCAGGCGGGCCAAGCGAATAACTTTGAAATTTAAGGCGGGCAGCCCGTAAAAAATCCACACATGATTTATGACGTTTAATACCTGAAATACAATTACTGAACCTAATTCCCAAACCCACGGTAGCCATTAACTCCCACAGGGCAGCAGGTCTAAAGATATGGCGCCTTTTCCGCGAGCCACTCTATCATAACAGCTGCAGAGTCCTAGAGAACACACAGCAGATCTTTTTTGAGACTTCTTGGCCTGTGACGACGCATATACATCTTTTTTAATTCTTTAAATTATAATAATTATTGGAAACTAAGCCGGGCCACATGCTATAATTAAAATAGTATTCTGTAATTAGAATAAGACAGGTGATAGGGCCCAACAAATTGCATGACAGGTCGCATGCGGTCCGCAGACCGCGCAATCTAGACTCGTGCACTAGGATCTCACTACCACACAATGGCATAGTTCTCCTGTTCACGTAACTGCCCTCTCACTGTAAGAAACCTTAATTGTCAAACGTTGTTACACGTATTTCATACAAATGTCAATCGTCTGACGTAATTCATTTAAATAATACATAAATATGCCTACCTCACACTACAATGTGTCTCCATTACAGGGAAAAAGAGGGGTGTGGCTGAGTCGGGGACACGGCCGTGTGTTTTACGTGAATACGTGTACGTTAACGGGTAATATTTTGTTTCAGCGTATTATATGTATGTCATAATCATTGCTTAACAGTAAGAAGTCCCTCGTATCTGCATGTTTTATTGATGATGGCAACATGTTCCTTTAGTGGGGTTCAGGAAAGAATTGAAGTAAACAAATAATTAGTGTGTTATAATTTTATTAATGATAGGTCTGTGATACGAAAAGTACGATCTAAATGGCATGCAGGATACATTGAGATTACTAAGCAGCGTTAAGTGTTTTCCCTTTGGTGGCTTCAAGGAGCGCAGAAACCATAAACGGTCACACACGTTACACTTACGTCCGAATGGATTGTTGACAAACGTTGTAGTGAAACGTGCACCAGCTGGTGCCGAATGTGTCGTCATTATCGGCGATCGCACACAACCGATGTCTATACAGCCCGGCGTTGATACATAAGCGATTGCATCATCGACTTGCATAGGCCCGGCCGCCCCAGCGTCAGATGTACCTGCGCAGTCGTTGATCCGCTCGGACGCCCTCATTGTTTTACGTTCCCGGCACCGCCTCACTCTATGATATGGTGTTTTATGGGTATCACTGGATAGCTGTTGAGAAGCCTTTTCCAACCCTATACGATTTATATATTTCCAATTGGCTTTTTGACGAGTATAGGCCGACATTGTATTCAGTTTTTTAAAATTTTAACTTTAACACCATATATATTCACCATAAGTATTCCACAGTCATGTTTTGTGTACGCAATAGATAAATATTGAGGAGAGCTGTAAATTGAAACTGAAACGAGCGTCGTAGCTTGTCCGAGTCAAAATGTATACTAAACCGAAAGTATGTGACGCGACGAAACGACCTGAAAATGGCGGCGCCTCCCCCTCCGCCGCGCGCGAGGCGTCACAGTCCCCACTCAACGTAATGAATTCTTTGATCCTTTAACTATCGAGTGGTGTAATTACATTTTGGATGTAGATGATAGATATGTAGCTGCAATGCCAAACTGTATCCCCCAATTTTGTTATCATCAGTTTTCTGAATTGGCTCCCACTACGGAAGCAAATTTAAAGACGTATTCACGTCAAAACTTATTAACTCTTTAGGGAAATAACCACTGTTTATGATTTCAGACTTCCACCGCGATATTGATGAGATCTGCGCTCTTCTGGGGTATTACGCAGCGTCGAATGGTAATCCTTCTTGGACTTCATGACCCTTGAAGATGGGACCGATACGTTGTCCCGAAACGTCGGTAAAGGATTACCATTCGACGCTGCGTAATACCCCAGAAGAGCGCAGATCTCAGTCGCTGTTTATTCTGAGAATCATACGAACACAATGTCTGAGCAAAATTAAAAACTTTAAATGTTAAAGCAGATGATACGTAACATAAACACTATGCTGTAAAGGATTAAAGATATCGGCGTAATACAAAAACATTCTAAGTTCCTGGAATAACGTGTCCCACGTAGAGTTCCGCGTTCAGTTAGTTTATCCAGACAGATATAAACATTCGTACTGCATCTAGCGCAGAGTAGGTCTACCCTCAATGGAGGTTTGAGTTCAGGAGCAAGCAGTTAACTAAGGCACACACGGTACCGGACCGCCAGAACACTGCGTAACAGGTTCACAAAAAGCCTACCGCTACTGGCTCGCACGGCACCACGTCCATACGGAAACGTACGAGGTGACATAATCCTACAGACACCCCCCCCCCCCAACTTACGTAATTTCAGACTTACACAATTTTAAAAAAGTCGAAATAACAAAACGAGCGCCGATTTTCTCCTTGCGGGAATGAAAGCGCAGTGAGAATAAGGTGGCAAAAACACAGGCGGAGCGACGGTCATGCTGCGGCCGAGACGGTTCCATTGTGCTGGAGTTTGGATATAAGCTGGGTTGCCTTGTATATGCATATACAGCTGACCACGTGCATACTCAATACCTACTTGCGCAAAATTCGACACGTGCCAGACCTTCCGGAAGGTAACTACTGCGTGAGTGGAAGACAGCGTGTCGAATGACACTCCATGGGGTCCTACCAAATATTTAATAATGTAAATAAGATATATATACTGCTAACGGAAACGGTTAAAGAGGGCAAAAGAAAGGATCTAGGAAAGACAGGTATGACGTAAGAATTTTGGGTCGTCCGCTAAATTTTATTTAATTACCGGCACCTCAAAAACGATTAAGACGTGTCAAAAAGGTACACTGGACAGAAAAGGCTGTGTTCGAAACATTTTTTGGTCCTTTAGATAAATATTTAACGAGTCACGGCAAACATACATGCAAAAACGCTGTCAAATGCCCATTATTTATGTTGGATTTAAAAAATTGCAATGGAACTAAAACTTTCAGTGAAAGTCCCCATATTAAGTTTCATAATCCATTAGCGGTTCTAGAGTCGATACAGAAGGACAGACAGACAGATATGGCAAAGTTGGGTGGCGTACTTATATAAATTTTCATTGCAAGAGAACAAAATAGAACATACGTGAAAGAGTGGACTATAGATCGAATGGGAGATACTTTACAGTGTGTTAACAGCGCTGCCTCCCATAACAAAGTCTGTAAAGAAATAAGCATGTCTGAGTGTATAAATGTAGATACCCAATACGTAGCTGTTACACAGAACCTGTCAGAATACGCTCTCAATTAAACAGCAGAGAGGCCGTGATTGATGGGTTGAATGCCTCCACTACGCATTCATACTGTCTGGATTCAGGGTCAAACCACTTGCAGCTCGTTCAAGTATGAACCAGTTTCCTTCTACGGTTGTCTGTCATGTCTCCACTGCTACTGACAGTGGCTTTTTAAAAATCATGAATTACGTGGTGATGCTCCTTTCAAACACATTCTTCCAGCAGTTCAGAACACTAAATACACAGAAGGCGTAGGAACTAAAAAAAAGGAAAGTATGAAGTGGTATGATTTATGTCGTACCACGACACAGATGTTTTAACATTTACATGCAAATCTATACAGTGTTAAATGTTAATTACAAAACCTCTCGTGTATTAAGAAGAAACTACTTGTAACTTTAAAAAAACTGCAAAATGAATTATTTTGGAGATTTGACAACTACACCACTGAAGAGATCGAAACGATTATTATCAGGGCTCCACAAAGTACCAACTTGTCTGCTCCTTCATTATGAGTGAAAGAATAAGGCGAACGAGTGAAACAATCTTTGAATTCGTTAATATTCACTCCGCATCTCAATTTTAGACGCGTGAAAGCCGACTGTCTGCTTCATCATGTCCGTCAGTCCCGCCGCAGTCCCACCGGACGGATTTTCGTGAAATTTTATATTGGAGATTTTTTACTAACATCTGTCAACACACTCCAATTCTGGTTAAAATCTAACAAAAATAAGACACTTTACATGAATATATCTACGTACATTTATATCTCGCCGTTTATAAGATAAGTAAAAGAAACACGATATCTCGCAGTTTACGAGAGCGCAGTTTACTAGCGTGTAAAGTAGCCCCGTGTAATCCACGCCTTACTAAACTTTACATCGCGGCATGATTAAAATGAATTCCACCAAGTCAAGACCCGAAACTTTAAAGATACTTTGTGTTGCGTCACTTTTCATGTACAATATATGAACTGTTTTCATAGTTGCGACGCAATGAGAAAATGAAATGAGAAAAATAACAATAAATATTTTCCATAGTTGTATTATTCTCAAATGCACTATTTGTAATGTCAAGTGAGGGAGCGAATTAATACAAAAAAGTAACTTCTGAACATTACATAAACTTCAAAAAAATTAAGAAGTAACATTTCCTTACAAAAATTATGCAAACTACAAGGAATTAAAAAAGTACATCTATAAACGACTTTAGAATGATGCACAGTAATTGGGGCATGGTATTACTTTTGAAGAGGTCTTGCAATTTAATTTCCAGTTATTAAGCGCGGGCATTCGCTTGACAACCTGCAGTAACATTCTCGGAATCTACATTCACTGTGGAACTGTTCCACTTTCTGCTTGCAGTTGCTCTCTTGTCAATTTCATTATTAATTCGGTACGGCAATTCATGACAAAACGATGGAAGAACAGACTCATAACTCAAAATTTAATTCTCGCCGAGCAGCATTTCTTAAAATAAAACGTGACTTACCTTAAAACAAAAATGACACAACTACAAATATCAGCTATGTGACGTAGCTTGTTATGAAGGCTAAAGCGTCGATCACAAAAAACGACACAGCTCCAAACACGTACGTGAATAAAAGCCACGAAAGCCAGCTACTTTTCTATCGACAAAACAGACATAACTACACATGTGACGTCTTTGTGACAAGCAGAAGCAGTTCACTCTCAGACAGTTATTACTCATCCAAGAAAGGACACACTAATACGCAGTGAAGGAGAACGACACTAGTGTTCTCTAGTAGGATCTTTTGCATTTATATGTAACAAATTTCTGCACAAAAACTCACTTCTTCTGTGGTACAGCGGACTGATAGGAAAATGAAAATTTTTTACTTGTGTCACTTTTCTAGCGAAGGTGTGATGTGTATTCAAAATTCATACTATGTATTTATATGTATATGCCGGACTGTACACGCCTCTGTGTGTGTGTGTGTGTGTGTCTGTCTGTCACGCGTGTCCGCCGAATCCTATACTCACACAGAAATTTTTTGCTTTTCGGCCCAAGCAAATGGGAACTATACTGCACAGTTTACAGTAAAAATTTGCAAAACCGATTGCCACCGCTACTCTTAAATATGTGAACTATATGCGATCTGAACCAAACAAATGAAGACAAATTCCTGAAGTCGTTCCGGACAAACGACAGTTTACATCAAGAAAAAAAAATCAACGGAAATAATTTAATTTATCCGAAAATATAGTTCGGGTTTAATACAATTTCAATATGGCAATGAAAAACTTCACTGTTACGGCACATTTTTCGGCGCATTCTCAAAGCTGCGAAAAGTGACTATTAGCTTCGTCATGTCTGTCCGTCAGCATGGAACAACTCGATACTCACTGGACGGACTTTCGTGAAAGTTCATATTAGGGATTTATCAAAGTATGTCGAGAAAATTAAAGCTTCGTTAAAATCGGACAAAAAATATCAGGCACTTTATATCAAACCTAAGTACGTTTATGATAATATCTCACTGAATCTTCCATGATATGAGAAAGTTTCACATAAAACATGAAGAGGAAAGAAAAACACACGTTTCGTGTTAAGCACATTTTTTCCCGGAAATCGTGGCGTTTTCGACAAAAGTACGAAAAATTCGATACAGCCGGAGAGGCCAAAGAGGACTTAAAATAATATGGGGGGAAACAGATGCGGTTTGCATGACGGGTAATTAGAACAAAATACACACAGTGCATCGTAGTATTTAATATTTGTTGCTTTAGACCGACTGAAATCCGAGTTTAAGATGCACTACGGATAATTAAGACAAAAATAGTCACAATATTAATACTGTACTTATTCCTTTACACTTCATTGTAAACGCATAACAATAAGGCGCCACATACGGTAGACTGTAATTGCTTGTGATGTGACGTAATATAAGCGATGACGTAAACTTCGTGTTGTTGTCACGTTGCTATGCTATCAACATACTAACATGACGTAAACTTCGTGTTGTTGTCACGTTGCTATGCTATCAACATACTCAATATTTGTTGCTTATATCAAGGAGTATGAAATTCGGTATGTACCCACCTTGAGGGCCGGAATAGCGTAGTTGGTATAGCGACTCGCTACGGGCTGGAGGGTCCGGGGATCAATTCCCGGTGGGGGCGAGATTTTCCGTACCCGTCCAGACTGGCCCTGGGGCCCGCCCAGCCTCCTGTACAATGGGTAAGCGGGTCTCTTTCTCGGGGGCAAAGCGGCCGGGGCGTGGCGTTGACCCCCCCCCCCCATCTAGTAGAAAGAGTAGAGCTATACCTCTACTCCCCGTCTGGGCCTTCATGGCATGTTCTAGGGTGAACTTTACCTACCTTTACCTTTTACCTACATTACGACTATGCCTATTAATTGTGTACGAAATATTGATAGCAAGTCAAAAAATTCAAAATATTTAGAGGGGCTGAAACTCAGAAGTATGTGTGACCCGATACTTTTAAGAAAATCAAAAAGAACGCAGTCACACAAACAGTAAGTTCTTCAAATAAATGTAATAACATGCCCTGACAATACTAATGATATACCATACTATATATATATATATATATATTCATATACACAGCCATAGTTGTAAACACCAACAAAAAGTGTGACCCACCTGGGACTAAACAGTACGAACATCTGAGAAGAGTCCAGGATGCAAAGATACGAACGCGCCTGTGTTCCGTTACAAGCACGTACATTTCCTGTCTTGTTCGCCTACAATTTGTCTATTTTCTGACAAGCTTCTCGCGTTTGTATCCATTTAGTCTCATTTATAACTCACCCGGAAAACAAGTTTCTTTCCTGCTCTGAGCCTGTACGTTGAGAATGAGCCCCACTTAGTGATACCACGACTTCATTTAATATTATACGCGTATTCCATGGTTTAAAGAGGATAGCACTACATGGCAAGTTCATAACCCTACCCCTTTAAGAATGGGCTAGATGGTCCGGGGATCGAATCCCGGTGGAGGCGAGATTTTCCGAACCCGTCCAGACCGGCCCTGGGGCCCACCCAGCCTCCTATAGAATGGGTGCCGGGTCTCTTTGCCGGGGGTAAAGCGGCAGGGGCGTGTAGTTGACCACCCACCCTCATCTAGTGCCAGGGTTAAAGGAAGAGTAGAGCTATACATCTACTCCCCCTCTGGGCCTTCATGGCCTGTTCTAGGGAAGACTTTACCTTTACCCCTTTAAGAATAGTGAGACAATGTGCGGAGCCGCAAGAACTGTGATATCGCATACACCGGCCAACCTGCGCAAGGTCCTTGCACTAAAGCTCCATTATTTTCACAAAATAAAATTTCAAAGAAACACAAAACTACACTTGTCCTTAAATGCAGTGTACAAAAGTGACAGACGATTAAACACAAGGGCAAAACGCCAGAGAAAACAAAACTCTGCACACGCAGACAAGAAAGTAAATCACTATCATGAAGATGGAGGCAGCAAGCACCTGCGAAACCTAGGTTAACTATTTACCAATCGACATGGAATCATATCGCATAAGACATGAATCTTCAAGGTAAATTACTTCTGGCGTTCTAGTCGCGTAAACATGAAACATTTTACACTTCTGTAAATGTAAGGGACAAACACAGCTCTTTCGATCCAGCGCAATTTACCACACACGAAGCTGTAATACACATGATGACGTCTTATTGCTTCATGTCTGTTGCAACGCCACGTGTCTTTTGGACACTCTGCAGCGCAGAAATAAAAAGCGTTTGTGTGCTGTCACTATGTTTAACACGTGCATCTACCTTCGTGTTGTTTTTAACCCTTTGCAGCACAGCTGTTTCTATATGCGCTACAGGTAATATAAAGAGACTGAAATTTTCCTACAGAATGTGCAATTTAAATCTTGAACATCAACCGATTATTTCCCAAGACAGAATTCTTCGTAACTTGTATAGCGGGATACATCCACAAAGTCCCTGTCAGTTTGCATGACAACGTTGAGCGTCAGTCTCACAAACCTTACGGCCCTCCTACCTCGGCCAAATGATTGCAGCTGTTACGTAAGAGAACGAATACTGGCACTTCCACCGCTCTGATGCAGAAACACGCTGATCCACGCGCACACGACTTCGGGCACTCTTCCCACTTGACATGCGCCTGAAGCTGGAGACTTTGTGAAATAAATCCTGCTATACACGGTGTCTTCTCTGTGTGGCACAAACTGTAATTCAAGTACTGTTTCACAATATATGAAGTTAATGCTTCAGAGTGTTAGAAGACATGATGAGAGGGGAACTAAGTTGGAGAGATACTGTACCTTATTATTGGAGTGGGCAGAGTGACGTGGGTGGAGTCAATTGTCTATTATTCAGTAGAGTAGCTCGATTGAGGGCTGCCCCATTACCAAATCGTATATTATATCCTTGTCAGACTAAGAAACAGAAAGCGAAGGAGAGAGATGCAGAGAGAAGAAAATGCACCTGTCAATTTAAAGCAGCTGTCTGCAACTTGACTACAAAGAACGAAATGAATGTCGGGCAAAATAATTGCTTTAAAAATAAGTCTAAAATGTTACACAACATACATTCTCAAAATTTTAGTTTTCGAGATACACATCACCGTCACATGGCGCAAGGTATCAAACGATCAAACTACGGGCGCCTCGTATATACAGTAACGTATGTCGCGTTCAACCACCGCCAGATATCGTCCCCATAGTGTACTGGGGGTTCGTTGCGCTGATGCCACAGTCTTTGCCTCATAGCCAGAGGCCCATTTTCAGGCAGCATCAGTAGGAAAATTTACAGAAATTTACGATATCGGTTAGCAGTTAAACTGTCAAGTAGCAGCTACAGACCCACTCAAATGAAGCCAAGCTTAATCGCTAAACAGTGCAAGTGTGAGGGTCTGTTGCAGCATGCACACCACGACGGTCAATCAAACAAGCAATCAATCACTCAATCAAACATGTAGTCTGTCTTACGACAGGTCCATAGCCTCTTCCAAAGCGAGTTCTCCAGAGAGTGCGACTAGTGTCTTCTCTTTGAACTTAAATATCTTCTGGTTTCCTGAAGGTCATCCAGTAGCTGCTTAAGTATTCTTCCTAGTCTTCCCGTCACTTGTATCTTTCTGTCCATCACGTGTTTTAGAAGGCAGTTCCCACGCAAGCTGTGACCAATCCAGTCAGACTTCCTTCGTTTTATTGTATGTAGGATGTTTCTTCCTCCTTGATTCTACGTAATAGTTCATTTCTCACACGATCGGTCCAACTCATATCCAGCACCACATTTCAAAGCTTTCAAGGCATTTCTGACCTACTTTCTGAAGTGTCCAAGTTCCAGCACCATAGAAAGTTATGCTCCAAACGTCGCATTTCACTAGTTTCTTCCTTACATTGACGTCCAATCAGCAGGTGAAAAGTCTTCTTCTTGTTGAATGCTGTTTTGTGTCAAGCCATATTTGTCGTATAAAATAAGGCCCCGGTACATACACACCGCTGTAACAATAATCGTCCACTGCTCATGATGTTACGTATACAAGCAATAAAATGTATGGAGAAACTTCTACAGTAACAAGACTGCCTATTGTCTGACTTGAACTCGTTCCATAACAACAATCACACAGTCTGACATAACCATCATCTTCCTTTTCCTCTTAGATGCTAGGTCGAGTTGCATGCAGATGACTTACCAGTGTAGACCACAGTATACGAGAAACTGTTTGCGTAACTTTATAGGAGAACACAAAAGTAAGAGCTCTATTAAATATATTACGCATAAAGTTAGTCGAAATAATATTTAAAAACTCGGTTGTTACCACCAAAAAAACACATCCCGTCACTACCATTACAGAGATCGGCCGTTAAATGCTACTTTGAGAGCTAAACAAAATACAAAAGCCGAACTCTATACGGAGACTAAAATTAATCTACGTTATATATATAGCCGATCCCAGTGGCAGCGCGGTCTAAGGCGTGGGTCTACGGCCGCTCGCTTACTGGGATTGTGGGTTCGAATCCCGCCTAGGGCATGGATGTCTGTCTCTTGTGAGTGTTGTGTGTTGTCAGGTAGAGGTCTCTGCGACGAGCTGATCCCTCGTCCAGAGGAGTCCTACCGTGTGTGGTGTGTGTCTAAAATGTGTGTGATCGTGAAGCCTCGAAAAAATGAGGCGGCCTAGGCCCCCAAGGGGCTGTCGAGCCACTGAAAAAATATATATTTAAATACATATATATAGTTCATATTTCACAAGTAACACAGCGTGCTTCCATTGCAAAGACCAGTCAGTGCTGTATTGGGACACAATGGCTGTCTATTGTGAGAATCATAAGGAAAACACAAATACATTCTGTAGGAAAAACGCAGTTTTAGTGTTAAACCTGACGGTACATATAGTAACCACTAGGCTTTGAAGGCTTCAAGCAGCTGGTAGAGACTGTGCCTCACAGAATTAAATAACGTGTGCATTAGATGCATTCGACATAGTTTATAATTTTCTGACACTATGTTCGAACAGCCGTTAGCAGATGCAGCAATGCCACACCGGTCTATATTGACCCATTTTATACCACGTCAGTCCTGTTTGCTGTCTTCAAGGTTAAAATAAGTCGATTTATTTTCCTCAACTGACTGACACAGAACAAGAGGCAAGCGTCATTGTGAAACGTTTGGAATGTACACAAGTCTACTGATTACTTTCACAGTCTTCAAATACTCGTTAATATTCTCAACGGAATGCGTCCTTCCTTGAAGAAGAACATAAGAGTCATACGTATAAATGTATACTACTGTACGGTTACCTGCATTTTACACACAGATTTTACGAAATATACTTTAAAATACACAATCCTCAGTTCGAAAAGAAAAATGCTCGATGTAATTTCCCCCTATATTGTCTCTTCTGTAACATCGCAAATTTATGTAGGCCATATACAATACGGACACATAACTTAATTCATGCAGAAATACGTCCTTATTTGCTTCTGTACACTATATCAGGGGTGCACAGATGTTCCAAAAATTCAGGAGCCACTTCAAAATTAAAGGGGCCAGAAAGGTGACATGAAGCAAGTTCCGTACTGAGGACCCACAAATATTGAGGCGTCACCGTACAAAATTTATTCTCCGGGGCGACCCGGCGCCCGGGATTTGTGCACCCCCGCATTATTTATATTTTATGATCTTTTGTACTTTCATCACCGAAACATTAACTTAAATACAACGTTCATTTATACACATACACGCTCTTTAATTACGTAGTGACATGTGTATGCTTGAATAAAAATCTTTCTCTACCTAACATTAGCGCAAATATAAAACAAAATAACATTTGGTATCTTTATGCTAAGAGCCGAAACAAAATCAGGGCATTAAAGTAGCCACATATGAGATCGCAAGAGACGAAAGAGGTCAGTATTAGTAGACGGTTCCTTTACAGCAGAACGGAGAGGATTTTCTACCAGAAACAAAACGCCATCGAAATTCTGATATTTCAGATTCTACCCTTATTAAATCTCGGCAAGATATATCATTCAAATCCCGAGCATGCCACGCCTTAGTGTATTTGAACATGAAAATATTCTAAAATTCAAGTTTGACAAAACTGGAAGCGTAAGTGTTCACCAGTGCAGCTGTTGTCTTCACCCTAAACCGGAAACAACCCCTTAACTTGCTTCGGTTTAGAATTGTCATTTTACTCGTTCCGGAAAACCAGGTCATGTGGTCGGTACGGAACGAAAACAAAATTATGTTTCGACAGTTTCAAAGGACCCTAAATTTAGAGTAGGCTGGACTACAAGTATTAACCTTTTAACACGAGGACGTGACTTTTCAGCTTTCGCAGAGGGCGTTTTGTTACCACGGACATTTTGATTATGTTTAACCACCGCGCATTACGCATTGACGACCAGTGACAGTCGGCCCTCTTTCGATGCCCGACCAATTATTCAAGTCGAAGACACATTTGTCACGTATGTCACTTTTTGCACCGCTAAACAGTAATATGACGGAAGACGGGAGTTCTCACAGTCAGCAACTCACTATAAGTCACGTACTGAGGGCAGACATTCACGTAGCAACTCAGAGCCGCCTACAACGAGAAAGTATAGCTACTGCTGAGACAGTGTCGTAACTACCAATTGTGCACTCCAGTAACTTGATTAATTCAATCATCACCCATTGTGGTTTCATTAAGTGACATATTTTCAGTAGTACGTACTTCCGGAGCTGATAACGCGTTAAGACCCTGAACACTCAGACCGAGCCTCTATAACATTCTGAGCTATGCGAGTTTTGAAGTTTTTCACAGCAGTGTAAACGAGGAAGCCGGTCTTCTGGGATGTGGTTCTTCACAGACCCTGAACTCATCAAAATGAAGGCAACACGTTCGTTCGAAACGTCGGGGCCCACTTCGCGTCACATCCCAGAAGACCGCAGTCTCGATTACTGAGCTACGCTGTGCACCTCAGATATCGTAATTAGCTTGGCGCCCATCCCTGTGGTCGGAAATGTGAAGTAAAAGGGACAGCTAAAGCCGGCGCCGAAAGAAGTGGGTCTCGAATGTGGGCTCACTGCGGACGGGGCGACAAAGCCTAACATAACTGTTCGACCAAGGCCAACACAAACCTAACAATTTCTGCTAACACACCAGTCACAAATATATCTGCAACTACAAACATTACACACTCTGAAAGAAGCATACCCAGATTTCAGGCTTCTGCCGCGATGTTGATGAAATCTGCCGACTCGTTAACCCGTGAGGATGGGACCGATACGTTGTCCCGAAACGTCGGTAAACAATTACCACACGACGCCGCGTAATACCCCAGAAGTAAATGGCAAGTAAATACCCCATGGCAAGTAAATATACGTCATACAACCCTCAAAAACTACAGGACATTAATTACTTTATACACTACATTTTGACAAAATGTGCACTGTGTATTCATCGAGACGGAGAAAATGATCATATTACATGTGACAGCTTTCAGCTACACCATCCAGCTACCGAGTAAAAATAATTGCCTGTTCCTGGTGTAAACAGAGAAAACGGAATGCAATTTCACATTAAGACTGCACTTCTGGAATAAGCACACAGGCAAACAATCACCCAATCTTCCTTCCGGCTGTCCTCGAATAAAACAATTTTTAATGCTCTAACAAACTTACCGAAATGCAGTTGAATTGCCAACAAACTTCCAGCAGACTCCTTCGCAATTCAAGCTGCAAATTCTGTGCAATGTGTGTTCAAAAGTTAAAACGTTATTCACACTTACTTTTCAACACAAACAAATGAATCCGCACATAAAACGTTTTCAGTAACCTCTTGACGTTCAAAACCATTCAGTGTTTTAACTTGTTTTGAGTCAGAGTCAAATGACAACAGGTTGTTATCGCATACTATTCCGTGTTGTGTAATAAACAGGAATCCTTCCAAGCAGAAATGTGAAATAAGCGGCACACGATGGAAACATCTGTTACACAAACCATACTCTTAACACCTTCTTCTTCATGTGAATACTGGTATTCAAACACATACAGAGCACACACAAACAATCACTTCACCCCACCGACTTCTCTTGCCCAAAGTCCCGCGCATTCTGCGGTAAAGTAACAGACAAACACGCTCTAGTCGCTCTGATCCGTGCTTGTTAGACATGACGCAAGGAAAACATCACTGCCATCTTCTGGTCTACACTATTACTAAATCCGGCTAGCTCTGTGCTGTACTCTGTGCACTCATCGGTACATTTAAGTCTGGTGGGATGGGACGCTTTTTAGGAGGAATACGATGACTGCATGTTTAGTGTAGAATACGGAGGCAGTGTGTTATAAGTAAAAATAGTTATTTTATTGACATGAACGCTGGGTACAATAATACACTAATCGCTAACGTTTCTAATACAAAACTTCTTGAAACAGTTGCTGACAATATATTGTCCTGGAAAATTCATATAGAGCAAATTATTCCCGATGGTGTCATTGGAATTTTTCATCGACATAATCCTTCCGGTCGCACTATGGCCGTGGGGTCGACTCAGCCTCTAACAGAAATGAGTACCAGGAATATTTCCTGGGGGATAAAGTCGGCCGATTGTCTAGAAATCTGGGAGCCTCAACCTCCTGGAACCCTAAGGTCCTGTCCAGGCCTGTAATGGGATTGCTTTATACCCAAACTAAGCGCAGCATGCTATGCATTGAGATTTGTCATGCCATATACATTACAGGAAGCATCAACGATGGTTTATTGTTCCTATTTTCATTCCATTGCAAACTATGAATTAATATTTTGTGGCAACTCTTAATATAGCATAAAATTTTCAGGATACAAAAGAATATAATTAGAATTATTATGGACCATAGAAGTAGAGACTCATGTAGGGATCCATTTAAGAAACTTAACTTTTACATATGCAAGTTTCATTTCCAACTACTGCACAAAGGAATTTGTTTACGCCCCTAAATGTTTCAGCTACGCATTGTAGCCATCACCAGGGAGTCACAATACTACAAAGACATAAGCAGTGTATTGTACGTTGGCAAACTGTAAATATACACACATTAGCTTTTTACAACAGTACATCGAGGTACAATATCACTAAAATTATTCAGATTAAAATACAAGTAAATTTTAAAACATAAAATGTTAGAATGTAAAAAGCCGTCTCCGAACATCTTTCAGCATTAAATATCTCGTTTTTGATGGAATGGAAACCCAAGGTTTTGACACCCGATGTTTACTCTGGGAGTGAGTGTTACTGCATGCTATGGTGCGTAGCTGAAACATATAGGAGTGTAAAAAATTGCTTTGTGCAGTAGTTGGAAATGAAACTTGTATTTGTGAACAACTGCATGGTATATATATATATACATAACATTGAATATAAATGTTTCACCCCTTCAATCACGATATATATTTTCACTTCTATTTGTGGCCAATAATAAAGGCCAATACAAAGCAAACTTGGAGTTTCACAGCATAAATACTAGACAAAACTCCAACATTCTTCTACTTTCATCAAATTTAGCACCATATGAAAAAGGAATCTAAGACCTTGGCATCAAGGTTTTCAACCATCTCCCTTCCCACATCAAGCACATATATGAAGAGGGGTACAAATCATGAAACTCAAGATGCGATATTCTGCAGCCTCATGTCACATATTGCCCTTTAGGTTCAAAAATCTCCCTCAGCCTACAGGCAAAATTATATTCAATTGTACACATTTTCATCTTTATCGGGAATACTCACATAAGAACGCATTCTTCTTGGAAGTGATGTCATGTAGGCAGCATGATCCTCTGAGCTGGGGGTACTTACCGAACTACACAGCATCACATCCCACAAAACAGTACACATCACAGTCACTGCATGAGAACTTCAAATGTCATACTCAACAAAATCAATCAATTCATTAACAGTGTGTTTCTTTATTTCTTTATTTACATGTGCAATACTTCAGACTTAGGCTCTAAGAATATAAAGTGTGTCTGTCTGAGAAAGAGTGCCAAGAATTATGAACCTAAGAGAGGAGAGGATGGGGAAAATTACATAATGATGTGCTTCATAATGTATAATCTTCACATTACATTAGTTACGGTGATAAAATTAATAATAATGAAAAGTCAGGCTCTTAAAAGGGTGCAAGGGTATGGACTGACCTGAGCTCGCTCAAGCAGTGGCAGGAGGGAGCTCCTGTGTACAATGCAACCATGGTAACCATAATAAAGGTGAAAAAAACTTGTGTTAAACCACAATTCAGTACCAATTTTATAACACACATTCCTTCTGTCAGCAACCATCCTACAATTCAGAGCAGCAGAATTTGCACCATCGGTTCTCTAACCTCAGAACGAATTTCATTTCAATGCAAAGAAATGTCGAGAAATATTGATAAAACAATACTTAAAGCCATTTGCCAGTTATGCAATTTGCAGGGAAATTAATTTTCATTAAGCTACAATTTTTAAAAGGCATTATGTGACTTGTAACAAAAATAATAAAATAAACAACATAATTACACAGATTTTGATGTCTGTATCCAATCACATTATGATGCCAAAAATATCAAAATCTTGCACTTTTCTTTTCCTCTTAAAAGAGACATATTTAAATTGATATACAGGTAGCCCTCGATTTGCCCTGGTCCAATTTGCGCCGATTCAGAATAACGCTGATATTGAAACCAAGAGGTCAAAAAGTGGAAAAAATATATTTTACTATTATTTATAACGTTTTACAATTTTTCTCGTACTGCTTCTTATACTAAATCGTAATTCTTACATCCCTGATGTAAGAGGAAGTGGAGGAAAGAGAGGAAGAAGAACTTCATCTACGTGAAATGAAGACGAGCGATCTCCAGCGCATCCTCTCAGACACAGATAAACTCACTGATGAGCTCTGCGAGATTGACCATGACTGGGAGCGGAGTGCTACAGTGAAGAGGAGCGTTATGGCATCCATGAGGCCTTATCATGAAATTTTGATAGAAAGAAAGAAGAAATCACCGCAGTCCACACTGCATGCTTTCTTTAAAAAATGTGACAAACCTCAACCAGGGACATCATCAGAGAACTAACGCAGCTTCATTACGCCATTGCTGGTTGTAAGTGTACAAAATATATTTTTTAAATTCCCTTTATTATATTTACATTATTTCAGAGCTTTAAATGCAATGCCATTAAATTACTCGTCAATGTTTGGGTGCGGGAACACGTCATTGACTTTCCATTGATTTACATTATAAAATCATTTCAATTTAAGCAGATTCTGATTACACCGGTTCGTCCAGGAACGCATCCCTGGCGTAAATCGAGGGTTAACTGTACTTATCTCCTGCACTGTTAACAATATTATGCAGATCCTAATTAATTCATTATAAAACTGCTGGTTTCAATATGTGGTCTAGTAGGGTTCTGGATGAAATTATGTAACTTCCAGAAGACATTACATGAATAATCGAAATAGCCTTTTTAGGTAATCAGCTATGTTGACAACGGAAAACAAATCACACATTTTAGAGACTGCGTCCACTTCAAATTTCAGAGTGTGTCTGCCAATGATGATACATGATCTGGGAATACTGGATTTCATGCAGTAAAAAAGAGGTGATTACTGAAAAACACTTCATTACATTTAGACACTACAAAAACTTTTGAGTTTACATACTGGTAAAAACCAAGCATGTTAATTGTACAAATAACATACACACTATGGTAATAAAAATGTGCATCAATTACACAGGAAAAACACAATCCTGTACGTCACAAGCGATTCAAAGACATGCAAACAAAAATGTTCTTACACATGGTCATTCCTGAAGAACCTAGATACAGAAATGTACCCATCACCTTTCTGTTCTGTTCAGTATCTTGATGTGGCCTGTAGACATAATTTTGTTTTTGTCTAGTTGACATGTGCTGCCATAAAAAACATACTTAGAAGTTCCTATATTTTTTTAACTATTCAACCATTGATTCACCTTGTGTCCTAAACAAACAGCACACATCTTCAACATCCATAAGTTCATAATATAATTCTTGGATTGTCATTTGAAGCATCCGTGCGCATTCTGTAATCAACCACCGAAAAGAAAGTGGAAATTCAACTGCGACCTCCCTTTCAAATTCCTCCACACTCTGCCACTTTGAATTAACCTCATTCCGCCAGTATTCCACAAATGGCAAGTACAATACGAACTCATCATTTTTGCCCATTTCATTCTCTGTAGTATTATATTTTTTTAAATGCTGTAACAAAATTTTCTTTGCTGCCAAGGGAAGATCTACTTCTTTGGAACAATGAAACAGCTGGTCATCTAATTCACTAGAAACGCCTTCTTTTTCCAAGTGCCTCACCAACATGTCTTCTGCTACAACAGGTAAGTTACTGAATATTTCTGAATGCTGGAACAACCTGTCACTTTCAGTAGCTATGGAAGGGCATGACTCTTCTTCACTACTGCTGGTGCTGCTTTCTGAACTGACACCTGTCCTGTCACTTCTACAGCACAAGAGGTTGTCTATTTCAGCATGAAGACCATTTCTCTGCAGATGCTTTACTAACATATTTTCTGCAATGACAGGTAAATTACAAGATATTCTGAATTGCTGAAACAATCTGTCTGGAGGAGAGTCTGTATCATGGACTATCACACTGTGTTTCTTATATCTCATTTCACTCAATTTTCTCTTCTGTTTTCCACCTTGCCTACAATGTGGAACTTCCTTCATTGTATCTACAATCATGTATGTTTTGTTCCCTTTACTCTGATATGTTTTCTTCATTTTATTAACCTGTTTTACTTTATTCTGGGCACTTCTCTCCTGAACAACAATTTTTATTCCCTTCATATTAGCCATTGCCACATACCTGTAAGAGACAACCAATTTAAGAATCACAAATGGAGCTGCAAACATATGTTGCACACCAACTAATTTTTACAAAAAATACACACATTTCTCTCAGTTTCCAGTATCCTAGCACAAACCTATTAGACAACACCCAAATATAATATTAAGACCTTTACTGCATACTCTTGCCGTTACATACAATACCCACCACTGTTCAGGTGACACAAAAGAATTGCAATAACTTTTGGATGCAATTTGAATCCTTGGTCCCAATCTTTTTTTAATTACAGTCAATGCCAGATTTAGCAACCACAATCCCATATAGTGCCACCCCTGCTCACTGCCATGCACCAAACACTCTGGTGAAAAAAAGTACCTAATAAGCATTAAATAAAGTCCGATACAGCGCCATGCTGGAAAGCATTTAAGGAATGCAGACAGTGTGGGTTAGGATTTCTGCCTGGTGATACAGCATAGGTCAGTGATTACTACTACCTGTGCAAAAAAAAACATTTATCATCTATGAAGTCAGATGGCCAGTGTATTTGGGGCTGGTATTTGTCATGACTTGCTATACATTCAAACAGGTACTAACCTCATAACCGCAGCTTCCTTTTGCCTCCTCCTTCCCTTGCTTCATCACACCAGCAAGTTTCAAGTTATCAGTCCTAGACTGTACAGCTGACAGTCTGGACACTTTCAAAACCATAAGAGCATACCAAGACGGTAACACAGTTCTTTAGTCACCATCAGACATACATCACATTACAGCACAGTTTTTAATAATTATAATTATATAATTATAATTGAAAAGGAAAGCAACCACATCCCAGGCAAAGAATGGGTATGTCAGCTAATATGATATTACATAAAACAGTAACACCTAGCATGTTTAACTTCTGTGCTGTATATTCAGGAAGGCTACGGTCTAATACCCAAAGTTCTCGATTTACACAGTTATCCTTGGTTCTGCCCAGAAAATCCTCTGTCCACTACTCTCCTAAACAGAATTCACTATTCTAAACTGGTTCATGATCACTGTGCACCTTAATTTCAATAATTACAACATACAAACCATCTAGGTACACATAAAAGGATGTAAATGGCCCCCTGTTCTATTTTGACATGTTTCTGTCCTGCAGGACCATGCTCGGGGTATTTACATTTACACAAGTTTTCCATGTGAATTCATAACATTGACTTTTGCAAATGCATCTAAAAATATTAGCTTTGTGTGCAATATAATTTACAACTAAACACATTTGGTTTGAATGTTATACACATCCTATTTTGAGAAGAGTTTTCACTGCTTTCTTTTTATTTAACTTGCTAGTTTTGTCATGTAATGTGACACCACAGTATCAGGCAAATGGGACAGCACATGTTTGTTGTAAACATCAAACACAGCTGGCTACACATGTTCATGCTTTGTTTGCATTTGCTATGCAGATATGAGTAGATGTGTATCATTTCAAGCTGCCCTGATAACAGCCTTTGCATAACTTTATATTCAAAATGTTTCTATCTCCCCTTGTTCAAGGCCAATGTTGTGCAGCAGTACAATGCAGCAAAGTATAAAACTGGAAGACATCATCAAGTTTAAAAAACAGCAAATAAAGTGTTCTTAAACATAAGCTTGTATGGAACTGGAGTAGTACAATTTTAAAATTCCATTACTGCTAGACTTTGTTTTTACATGCATTCATATTATATAGAGAAATCCCTGTCCTTTGCATGCCTGTGTTTCAACCCATCATGCAGTTAAATATGGTACATTTTTAAGTTTTTCTTCTTTGTTTTAGGCAAACTGAAATCATTTAGTGTTCATAGGTTATCTGAAAACCCTGCAGGAGTAGCAAGACTGTTCATGTGGGAAAAATGGGTGCAGTACACCGAGTGTTGCAAGTCAGTTTATGCACATTTCCACTTCCCCACACAAGTCGCATCACAACCATAAGGCATTCAAAAACCCTAGAAGTGTTATTACGTTCTGGAAAAGAATGAAGTCAAAGGATGACAAGAGACATGCTAGATTACTCTTATGTATGATTTCAATTAAACACTTGTTAATCACATATTTCTGTGGAAAAAGTTGATCTGCACACAGGTATTACAGGAACTTTGTGATTATTATTTTTGTGCCTAAGTGTAAAATATACAATCTTCATTTTTTTGTTCATTGTGTTTCTGACACATTTAATGCTTTCCTGAAACTGTCACTTTCCTGCATTTAAATTTTCTTTGTGCAGTCACTTGAGAAACAATGGATAGAGATGTTTCACTGTACTTGAATCATGCCATTCCATGTTTTACGTAACACACACTGTAAGTCTTCTCCATATCTCAGCAACAGATTTACAAGTGAATATAACTCATATCTTGGAAACAGCAAGATATCAATTATGCATGATTTTTACATTTCGATCATCAACTTCTTCTTTGGTCTCAGCCTCTATCTCTGAGAACACATTACAAAGGACAATCACAGTGATACATAACATAAATGTTTATAGGCTTTCATGTAAGGCATGTGTCATTTTTGTTCAATTCTAACCAAAATCAGAATGTGCTGACAAATATTAGTAACAATTCCAAATATGAAATCCCTGAGAATTTATCCAGTGGGTGTCCTCCTGTTCAATGTAGGCAGATGGATGGACAGACACAAGGAGAATAACAGTTGCTTTTCACAACTGTTTCGCAAACATGCCTCAAAATAGATCTTAAAGAAAATAAATTGTACAAGCAATAAAATCATGTAGCAAAGGACAGGGTTCAGTGGTTGGTTCTTGTGTACAGTAAGGAAACTTTAAATTCCATAAAGGGTGTGGAATTTCTTGACTAGCTCAGTGACTATGAGCTTATCATGAAAGAACCTGCTCCATGTGGACAGCTAGCATAAACTTATAAAATTCTGTAGGTCTGTTTGGAACTTTATCAGTACACAAGTTACCTAAGATATGCAAACATTCTTTGCTATTTGTGCAATACTTCAGAATGTTCACTTACTGGTCAGGTTTTATTAAGTGCTCCAGTGTTGCACGAGTGAAATCTTGTTTCAAAATATCAGCAGAAGATGGTATTCCTGCGGCTGAACACTGTATATCCACTACCTTGGATGCAAGGATGGCTTCAAGATTTGCTTTTTGTGGCATTAATGATGGAACAAAGTCCACTGCACTGTCATCATCTGTCTCCTCTTCTATCAAATTCACAAGAACACGTTTCACAGCAGTCACAAGTTCAGAATTCATCTCTGCAAATACAATACAAAATGTAACTTGTTATACGCATATAGGGCGATATAAGTTGTCATAAGCTGTGCACTATTTTTTTACTGGGTCTGTAGTACATGCAAAAATATTTAGGTTTCGGCCTCCTAGCGTCAAAGATCTCTCCTCTTTTATTATTTTAACTAGTGAAGTAAGAATATCTTTGCCAAGCAAAATTTAAAGGAGAAAAGTATTAGTCACTTTTGTAATGATAAATGGAAACATGACTGAGCCTCCCAAACTGGGTCTAAACCTTTGGAAAATACAGTATAACTATTCTGGACAAAACTTTAAACCATACAACCATTAAAAATACTTAAAATCTTCCCTATTGCCAAATACAGTAAAACCCTGATTTAATGTTCCCGCATTTAGTGAAATCCCGGATTTAGTGATGATTTTGTCATGTCCCGACAATAGCTCCATATAAATTGAAAACCTCTATTTAATGAAAACCTTGATTTAGTGAAATATATTCTAATCCCCCAGCAATTAATTCAATAGAGGTTTTACAGTAATATACTCGTAAAGATCATGACAACAGTACCTTTCTCCAATTGCACAAATAACACGGACTCAGATATTTTAAATTCTGATATCCATTCAGTGTCAGTGTGCATGGTTCTCCTCAAAAAGTGAACATTCGGTAAGTTGGTCATGAAAGTACCTACTTTTAAGTAAACAGAGGGTTTATTATCACGTTCACCAAACATCACCATTGAACCTTACCTTGTCCCTTTTCCTAAAAGACCCAACTTATTTAATACTGTCATCACATCTATGTCTGCATCTCCCAAATGCTCTCCTTATCTGAATGTTTTTCAGCCACACTTCCCTCAATAAATGCTTTCTTCCTAACTCAGCTTCCTTTGTGTAATCATCCTCACAATATTAGGCAAAGAGTACATATTATGAAGTGCTTCATTATGTAATTCTCTCATTCCTCTTTCTCCTTCTCATGGCTTACTTCCTAAACACCCAAGCCCAGTTCTTCCCTGACAATGACAGCTAACCAACTAACTTATTGAGCGACTGACTGACCGACTGCATGGAGCAGAGTCCTTACTGAGAAGCTAACAGTTCCTCAGGTAGTCAAGAAATTTCCCACATTTTATGGAACCTGAAGGTTCATCACTGCATCCACAAGGGCCTGCCACCTATCCCTGGCCTGAGCCAGATCAATCCAGTTCATGCCCCACACCCCAACCGATTACTTGACGATTCGTGTTAATATTGTCTTCCCATCTATGCCTAGGTCTTCCAAGTGGTCTCTTTTCCTCAGGTTTCCCCACCAAAACCCTGTATTCACCTCTTCTCTCCACCATACACACCACATGTCCCGCACATCTCATTCTTCTTGATTTGAACACTCAGATAATATTTGGTGAGGAGTAAAAGTCATGAAGCTCATGCAGCCTCCTCCAGTCCTCTATTACCTCGTCCCTCATAGGACCAAATATTTTCCTCAGCACCCAATTTTCAAACACCCTCAACCTATGTTCCTCTCTCAATAAAACAGACCAAGTTTCACACCCATATAAAACAACAGGCAAAATTATAGCCTCAGAATGACAGATGTTACAAATAATAACTATTTCTTGGCCATATGGGAAATTATCCTATAATTAGCAAGGTATTTTTGTGGATTTAATACCCTAGTTATGTAACAATTCGTCATCTGGTATTAATACATGGGGTAATTTTTTTGGACATTCTTTTGGGGGGGGGGGGGATCTTATGAGAGGAGAAATACTGTACACAAAAATCATATCTGAATTTAATAGATTATCTGCATCTTCTCTTATTCAATCAGTTTGGATTTTGTATTCCTCATTTGCTAGAAGCAATATTGCGTATCAGATGAGTTAATCTATACTGCAGGAAGTAACCCACCCTGCTTCAACACAATGATTACATAAATCATAACTTTGATATACATGTGATTTCTAACGATTTCAATTAACTGAACTGACAGTACTACCTACTAGAGTTTGCTGAGAAGACTAGTCTGGCATGTCTCTTGTCATCCTTTGACTTCATTCTTTTCCAGAACTTAAAAAAACTGTTAGGGTTGTTGAATGCATCTTGATAATGTGCTGCCTGTGTGGGAAAGTGGAAACATGCAAAAACTGACTTGCGACACTCAATGTACTGCACCCATTCTTCCCACACGAACAGTCTTGCTGCTCCTGCAGAATTTTCAGATAACCTATGAATGGAAAATGATTATCACTTTGCCTAAACCTAAGAATAAAAATTTACAATTTAACATATTTAATTCCATGACAGCCCCTTTAATATGCACTTCTTTTATTTTAAAACACTAGAAGAATGCAAAAACAAAGTCTAGCAATACTGGAATGTTATAACACTACTACTCTGCCTCCATACAAACTTGTATATAAGAACATGACTTATTTTATTTTCTTGAAACTTGACACTGTACTTTGGCTGCATCATAATGCTGCACAACATTCGCTTCAAACAAGGGAGATACAAAAATTTTGAATATGAAGTTACAGAAATGCTATGGATCCAATGGGAATGGAAGCAGATGGAATACTGTAATATAAACAATGGTAAATGTCATGTCAAAATACAGGAAAGGCAATTATGTATCACTACAATTAATCTTCTTTTCTCTCTTCATAATGTGGGTTATGAAATTACACAGCAAAGGCTATCATGCAAGCAAATATGGCATATTATTAATATGTTGGGGTTTCATGTGGATGGAATGCAAACTTAATATGAATCCAATGCTGCACGTACAGAATTTGAAGCACCTAACAGCAACCAACAGGAGAAATATTGCATATATTATTAATACACATTTATGCAAACCATAGTCAGTTACTACTAAGTTCCTGTATCACAAAATTCATATGGACAACACCCATTATCTACTCAAAGCAACAAATAGAAGAGTGATTTTAATTCTATAGGGTTCTGACCATGCTATATTACATTTAGAGCTACTTAGCTTTTGGACTTTGCTTTCCATCTAGTGTTCCAAGAATACTGAACAAATAAAAAAAAAGGAAAAATAATAATATTTCAGAAACTGGATCTGTTTGCATCTTACTTAGATAGAGCTATTGCAACTTACATCAGTTAAAGTGTCACAAAAAGTGCACATTCAATATTTTGTCAAAAGTAGGTAACATACATTTTTCACAACAAAAACTGTGGGAACGGCCATGAATACCTCAAACCATGACAGTAAACAAAGTTGAAATTAGGATCATCAAATAAAACAAGAATATAACCCACAGACCAATAACTCAAAAGGCACAAGAAATTAGCATAATGCATTATATCACCCACCTTTCACTTGCAACATACGGTACATTTATTGTTGTAGTTTTGGAAAACTACACAATAGGCAAAGTCCAAAAATATAAGCAGCACTATAAGTAGAGGTTTAGTAAAATACTTTAAAAAACTTGCCATTCTTAGCTTCCATCCAACCAACTAACACCTTGACTGTGGAAGAAATTTCATGATTTACTATTACTACAGCCAGTAACAACTGTTATGCTATTTAACAGTGGATGGCATATGCAATTTAAATTAAAGAGGTTAATAGATTAATGTTTCTGCCTAAAATAATCTTTATTCCATTGACTTACTTATTAAGCTTCTTACTGACTTTAGATATCTCATACTCAGTCTTTCCATCAAGTCCAAGAAGTAGTTTAAGGACAAATATGATATATGCCATTGCACGACCCTCGTAATTGAGAACCTGTGTGAGAGACTTGTTGAATTTCACGGGTGGCGATGAAAATGTCATTACACACTCCACATATCTCACAACCTCAGCTACAAGAAGTTTAAAGAAATCCATTAATTAGAGTATGTAAAACAATGAACATGAACAAATCTGGGGAAGGGAAACATGGAAGCATGTGCACAAACAAAATACAAACAAACAAACATTTCACCATTAACTTGTGTACATGGTCCATTTACACACATAGAAACATGTGCTAAAAAGATCATGCATATAAATACTCATTTTCACAGACTGCAGAACTGATTATGAACATGTAATTATGTTTTCCCATATATGGCATTGATTTCATGTGTTGCCCTCTCTCATGGAAAGGACTTACTAATAAGACCTAGTGCCAATGAAATGAAATGTGCAAAATATAAAGAAGAAGAGCTTCCAACTCCACAATACCACGTTTACTGAATTGCAAGCCAACCTTTTTCCCAATTTTTCACTCTCCAGATATGCCTATCAGCTTAGAATTGGTGTCAATTAGAGGTAGTCAATGTAGCATGTAACAGTGCTTATCAACCTACCATTAATGGCATATTGAACAATGAAAGATCACTGCACGTACATTCTATACATTCTGCAAATACAACCAGTTGAGACTGTGCTTCTCAGAATGGCCAACTGTAGCTGTATGCAGCTAAAAGTAGCTGGATTTTAAACCACAAAGCTGCTAACAGAATAACTGCAGATGATTAATAACAAACAAAAATATATGCAACATCTTCACACCCCATTTAACATGTAGCTCAATTCTGGCTTAAGTAGCTGGATTTTGGAACACATGTAGCAGGAATGCTAAGTGCGACAAATCCTACATATACATTTTTTTGGTGTATGTAAAATCGACGGTTGGCTTACATTTGGTTTGTCTTTTGGCTGAATAAATATGGTAATCACTCAATCAGTATGCAAATTCATGTCACAAACAAGAACAGAAGTGTGAACTGCATATTCCAATGTGGAGGATAAATATTATTCAACAGCATTATTGCCAAAATCATATTCTATTATGACCCCAACATATTTTGGTCCTCCAGAGGGCCATTTTCAACACCAACATGCAAGATGCTAAGGGTCATTACCTTCAAATTACAATGTTTCTTGTTATGTTACTTCAAATAATTAAAATTATAAAGATTAAGTTGTCATGTGCTTCATTTACAACTGTTTTTAAATTTTATTTCCTACTGTGATACAATAAATGGCTTTTAAAATTCTTGTATGCCAAGCATGGTTTTTTGTCCCTTGTTCTTGTCTCTCTGACCTTGGTTGCTATTTTATTTAAGTCCTTTTTACAGGCAACCAGTTCATTGTCCTCTATCATTTTTGTCACAGTTGATCTGCCTCATGGTAATGTGTCCTGATGAACATAGGTTGTAAACTTTCCGTCTGTTAGTGTACAGAGTTCCCGAAGTCCGCCCACGTTCCATGTCTTGGGGACTGCTGCATGTTATCATACCAATCCACCCCAAGTACTTACAACATAAAAATAAATATGAAAAATGTAACATATGCAACACAAACCTGGTAGCTGTAATTCTTCAATATATCTTTTCGCCAGACATAGCAAATCAGGTGCTGGCAAATGAGTGACATGTAAATACAAAGCTAAATCTTTTGCTGTTTTGCATAGGCCAGAATAAGAAGGTTTATTAGTAGTGGGACCAAATGCTACAAGATCATGACCTCTGAGTTGCACATCATCTGGGAAGAAATGTGCTACTTCATAGAATGACAGTTCACCCTCTTCCACCCACCTGTCAAAAATACAAATAATAATAATTTGAAAATTAGGCTTACCACTTCCATGAGTATGCATATTACATTTCACACATACATAACACTGGGCCAAACAGTATGCACCCACATGCATGCTCTAACTTTCTTTTGGCTGAACACACACTTCTACTGAATTTTAAAATGTCTATCATGTGCTGCTATCTTTGGTTTAAGTTTATGAAATACAGTAAAGCCAGTTGCACTGCTTGCAACAACAATGAGGTACCAACAAAGGAAGAGGAAAATCTAACCACTGGAAAACTTTCAGTAATTCCTAATAAATCAGAACCCTGTGCTGAAGACAGTGACCGTGATTGACTAGAATATGGTCATCCAGATGTCTTGAATGCTGTGGGATATACAGTGAAAAAGTCTAAAGTTCACAGGCCATACATGACCATTTTATCTTGTAAGCCTATGTAAGACAATATTTAAAGATCCTTACAGCATTAAGCTTATATCTATATTCCTTATGGCAGGGCTCAACAAATCCCAGGTGCCAGTCTGTCACAGAGCAGCACACTGCCATCTGCTTGACAATCAGGAAACTAGAGGTTTTGGTTCCCGTTCCTATGTCCTAGCTACGTGTTTGTACAGATCATGACTTTTATTTTGGGAATAAAATTTACTATGCTTTTGAAATCTCCCACCGAAGTTCATTGGAGCCAATTTTTGTGAAGATAATAACATCTTGCACTTTTGGTGAAGTGCAGTCGTCTGTGTAATAGCTTGTGTAAACAGTGACAATGGAAAAAGCCCAAATACCAATCAGTGATATCTCACATGCAATAGTCTGTTATAGTCCTTCTTCATGTGCTCAAATATGATGAAAGTCTATTGTAACAAGTATTTATAATAGAATAAAAAATTGTTGTTATAGTAGATTTGCAAATGGTCACATAAATGCTGCATCTGAAAAGAAACAGGGTATTTTTACAAGTGCTTTAGATATACCAAACTGTAGGAACTGCACTCACTTTTGCGTAACGTGACATTACTCAACAATACACATCACAGCCTTATTCCAAGCAGGAAATGACCCAGCAGACTCCCCTCTATCTACATACAATGGTCATAGTTTATGCTGGCAGCAGTAGTACGTTCTGCAGTCAGTCCAGATACCATTTGATTGCACCATGTGTTTGTTTTATCTTTGTCTTTTATTCACATGAATATCCTGTCTTACCTCAATATATCACTGAGCTGTATATTGTCCTGTAAAATTTGCAGAGCTATATACAGGATGGCCAATAACTTGATACGTGAAAGGATAAATGGATGTGATGACTTCAGGACTTTGCAAGTACTTCTGTTACGACTCATGACTGGTCTGCCTGGAGAGAAACCATATTTTCTGTGCTGTTGAGAATGTTGTTTACGTGCTTCAGATGAGAATGAAAGTCTGTGAAATAAAATTATTATTGTAACACACACTAAAACACTGAATTTACATTGTTCTTATACATTGTTATGTATTTTCATCAACTTTCCACATGCTTACAATGAATTACACTACTCATATCTACTCTACTTGAACTAAAACACATTATTATTATTATGTACAAACAACTCTACATTAAAAGCTATACTGATATTTGTCTGCACCTTGGAAATGTGAAACATGTCTCATCATCTGACTTCGCCTGTCCCCTAGACGATGTCTCCAGGCTCCTCATACTTTCATCAAAATCACTCATCACATGTTTTGATGATTCGGCATCTTTTTCATAATCCTCCTCAAAAAGTGCTTTCTGTACATAATGGAAACAACAGACATAGCTTTCAGCTACAAAGAAAATAGCAACCTCAAAGAAAATAAAACGAAGGCATATGGGTGGGTTTATTGGTCCAGCAGCATGATACATCTCAAAAAACATTCAACAGATTGAAATTAAACTAGATACTGGGAGTATACATGACTCACACAAAACATGAAACACAGAATAAAAAAACTGGAGGATGAGGAGAAGAGAGTGATTGGCAGTGTACAGTAAAAGTAACCATGTGAATTTTCTTTTGGTTCATAATGGTCCAATATAATCCTTATCACCTTACATGAAGCTGAAGTCATAACAATGCTCATCATACAAAAAGAACTGTACATAACACAAAAATACATATCTCATTAAGACCTATAACTTTCATTTGTAACACTGGAATATGGTGAACATTTAATGCAATATAAGGAAAAACAACTTTCTGGCTGTGCAGTACATATTCTGTTCTATTTACAGTAACCAATTCATAGCTGCAATAAATGAGCATCAAGATGGATGACATATAAAAAATTAAAAAGAATGCATCTGGAAATTTGGCACACCTCTCCAATGTGTTAATCTTCCTCAGTCTATAAATTATCTTGCGTCTTGCAAGCTGTCAGTGCATGGCAAGCAGCAAAGATGGGAAAATGCTACGTGTACATCAACATGTATTTCAAAAGACACTAGCTCTTCCATTACCTCCACACTTCTAGTAACGCATGGTACCAAGTATCCACAATAGTGAATGTTTTTCAAATGGCTGCCGCAACAAAAGCAGGCTGCTCCAAACATTAACCTGGCTGTGCCAAATGCAGTACAACCTGGGAATTAGGAAGGACAGCTCACAAGACACATGGTGATTACTGGACATGGCACTCAATGACTGAGAATACAGATGGACCCCGACTTACGTAGCTCCAACATACGTAGATCCGGACTTACGTAAAAAACTTCTTGTGCCACTACCACCACTACTACCACTCCAACCACCACCACACCCACCCCTGCCTCAATTGAATACGACAGTGACTCCAGTATTGATTATTAATTATTATTATGTATAAGGTATATAATAAAACATGGCTCCGAGTTACGTAAAAATCGACTTATGCATAGGGTTGCGGAACGATCCACTTACGTAAGTCAGGGACTTTCTGTAATTTATTATGAGATAATACTGTATGATATGACTCAT
Source organism: Reticulitermes speratus (assembly GCA_021186555.1). NCBI lineage: Eukaryota > Metazoa > Arthropoda > Insecta > Blattodea > Rhinotermitidae > Reticulitermes > Reticulitermes speratus. The sequence goes on from JAJKFL010000330.1 coordinate 15,492,980, forward strand.
CTGCAACAAACAAAAATATCACACTAAAACAGAAAGGGATAGCTCATGCCATACTTTAGTTTTACGAAGATGAAGCTTAGCTAAGTGTTCATCCATGTAACTGGAGATTACTGATGTAGTAGTCATAGTTCTCTCTGACATGGCTCTCTTGTATGCTTTTCTTCCACACCGCCTTCTCTCCTCAACATCACAGCCATATACCAATTTTGCATCTCTAGAAGGAATTATGAAAACAACATTCATTTTTTAACATAATTTGAGACTGTAGGATGTGTTCAAGTCATGAGGCACAATTTGAAATTCATAGAAATATGTGGAGAGCAATTAGCCATTTCAAACATATCACAGTGAATCCTCATAGGATTAAGTAAAGCAGTAATGATGATAATGACTGATGGACCAGCAGGAACAATAATCATAAAGTCTTCTAACTTACACACAAAGCAACACAACTTCATATAAATATTTTTTTCCATATAAAAATTAAATATGTTGTGTATTACCTGGGATGGTAGTTAATTCCTAGCTTTGGTAGTCTTGAACATTTCTTTGATGTAAAAGCTACTTCAAGCTTCTTGAGGTATGTAGCCCATAACTGCAGTACGACTATTTTAACTGTCTTTTGGGCTCCCAGGCCTATCAATTCATCCACTAAACCTTTCAGAATGAAGTTATAATATTCCCATGATGTCCACTCATTTGTATCATCTAAAAGGAAAATGCTAAGTCAGTTATAACTGATAATGTTGTATGGATCATAAGGCATAATATTCCAGTGATATCCAAACTGAGTAATATGGAAGGCATAGAGTTATGCAGACTTCACTATGATCATGAACTAAAACAATTTTTAGGTTAGTGTACGTTTTTGCAATTTGACAGTAGGAACTGCTCAAATGACAGTCTTCCACGTTAACTGCACCATGTAGGATCGTAGGTTTGTTCAACCATTTCGGGTGAACATGCTGTCTCCATCTTCAGAACCACAGAATTAGGTTCAGGTGAATGCTGAAGTGATTGGGAGTCAAGAGTCTGAGTCAGAGTTGCATTATGACTCATGGCCAGTCAGTCATTCCATCTTGGCACTGAGTTCTTCACAGACTTCTGTTTCTGTAGTGGACAAGTGTCATGTTGCACTGTGGCACCTTCTGAACAGGGTGCAGGTCTGTCCATTGTCAGAAGTCACCATCTTTGTTGGTTGTACATCTTTAAATATTTACAGATTACGTGGTAGGCTATATGTTCAGGTAAGGGACAAGCAGCAGGCTCTGGTGAATGCAGTAATGAACCTTCAGGTTCCATAACGTGCCGGGAATTTCTTGACTAGCTGAGGACCTGTTAGCTTCTCAAGAAGGACTCTGCTCCATGTAGTTAGTTAGTGGTAGGGTATATCTTTCAGAGCTTAACCCTCTTAGTACTGCGTGGCCTATCTGTTGACACCAGCATCTTGCACGTTATGCCACCAGATGATCTACTGGCCACCATTCCAAGTGTGTTAAGCTTCCACTCATCCATGAAACTTCAGGAGCACTCACATCATTAACTAGCATCACTCTTTTACTCACTACCTACTTCGATATTTCTCTATTTAAACATGTTATCGATTTTTAGCATAACCTACCCACACAGCCTGGCACTAACTGTCATGCTGTAACATGTACGAAAACCAAACTGGTTTGCATTTAGCAAGTTTCTTTCTCCAACGTACATTTGGACTATTTTTAAAATAATCTTTCTGAATAGTTTGTCCATTGTAGACAAGGGGAAAGTATATGGTCCTTGCTGAATCTGGACAAGTTATTGCTTTTGCTTCCCTCCAAGACACTGGGAAATGTGACTGCCAAATACGTACAATCATTAAGAAAATGTGTGCAGTGTACCAAAGGTCATCTTGGAAGGTGACTGAGGCATTTATTGTGAAGCGATCAATTCCACAAGCCTTTCTTTATTGGCTTTAGTATGTCCCAGGGTTTCATTCTTGTGGGGGCTTATGTCTACAGCTTTGGGCAGAGCTTGGACTGTAGCCTCCACCCACCATTCATGGTCTTTGTCACACAGGTTATGAAGTGTGAACTGGTTTTCCAAACATAGCAATCACTGCCAATATGGAAAATGACTAATAGGTGACCTGAGTCCAGAAGGCCAGAGATAATGACATCTTACAATGATTTTGACAAATGACAATGTCGAGCTTATCAACATTCCATGCAGAAGAGTAATGAGTTGGACACTGCAATGCTGAAATTTTAAAATCACTCACACCAAACAACTCTAACAGTTGAACAAGTCTTGCTCTCAGCTGTTCCCTTTACACCTTTTATGCTTGAAAAACCACTTGCTTGTCTTCACTGCTTCTACCAATTTCCAGATCTCCTTTGGATGTACTTCTTTGCAGCAGACTCTTCAGATTGCTTAATATTGCTGTACATACCACAAGCAGTGCACTCAAAAGCCTCTTCCCATTATGGAGTTTACACAGGTTTTTCCAGTCTTCCATTGCACTGTTCACTATTTCAGCCCAGTCATTACTTTCTCACACTTTGGCAGGTGTATCCAGTGATTATGAGGGAAAATGGGTAATTATATAGGAAGGATGCACGGACTGCAGGCAATCAAAGGTATGAAAAGGTAAGAACAAACAGATCTTGTACCAAGTCAATAGGAATTGAGGGATAACAATAACAACTGACCCTTCACTGGTAACCAATAGCATCAATCATTATTTCTACAGGTTCATCAAACCATACGTTTTCATGGGAAAGAGAGAAAAAACGTGAATGTTGCAGACACTAATATCACTGTACAACAAATTTGGACTTTTTTCTGCTTCAGAAACAAAATATGTTTCCCTTTATACATTTTGGGATGCTCAACACGAAAATGGTCATGAAAAGGCTTGATTGGCTACAGTTTCAAAAAAAATTATCTAACTTAGTTATACGTGCCTTACACACTACATTCTTGACATAGTGTATACTGACTGGCTTGCCTTGATTAAATGCACTGCCTCTTCACATGCTGTTTTTACACAAGTCCAGGAGAATCCCTTGTTACTGTCCAGCAATAGTCAGCTAACATCGATGAACTCCACTTACCCTGGTATTTATTCTCCATTGCTGCGATATCACGATGATAATGTTCGACGTGCTCATCGCCCAGTGCCACACAGTTTTCCGGAAAAAATCCAGGTGAGAGTGCAGAAAATGGATCTTTAAAGACATATTGCAGCCTAATTCCCCATAGGACAACACCAGGTTTTCAACAAGTTCCTTGTAGTTGTCAGCCTTATTATTTCCTAGAAAGTTGGTTGCTACAAGACGGAAATGATTCTATGCCCTCTTCTCGTTGCCACTGAGAATGTGGTTGAACTGTTCGTCTCTAAAGTGCTTGCGGATCTGAAGACCATTGAAAATACCCTCCTCCTCCTTCTTCAAAGGGCCCGTCGGCAGAAGCTTCGGATGCACTACAGCCTTAGGCTTATTGTGCAGCCCTAAGTATTCCATTCAGCACTGGTTCATTAGCCCTGTGCCTCTAACAAAGAGACACAAGTCTTTTAATGAAGCCATGCTTATATCTTCTGGTTTAGCAAATAGCTTCCCAAAGTACTTATAGCGTTGACAAGCCAACGCCTCGCAACAACAATATGGTACACACTTTCAGTCTCTGACCTGCAAAATCTGCAGGTTGGATCTCCATCAAAGAGGCCCATAATATTCACGTGCTTCCTCACAGGAGCATGGCCGGTGAGGAATGCAGCTACCAATCTTAGTAGATGCCTGTTCAGTTTAAGTAGGCCTTCAGCTCTTTTCTTACATGGTCCACTAATAAAAAGTTTACCATGTCTGTGACCTGGTAAATTATTCCAGGTGGTAAAATGTTGGCACTCAATCCAGTTCTTAATAGCTCATCTTGCTGAACACCTAGGTATTCCAAAAGTCGGCTCTGGGCCGAGTAATGGCGTAGCTGCTCCTTGCCTTGCAAGTTTATCAGCTCCTCCATTACCAGGGATGCCACAATGCCCAGGCACCCACATGAGGATTACCTCATTGCGTAGCAGATGGTATTTTCGGATCGCGTAAGGTCCACTTTTTCTTCTTCGAAAAAAACCCTTTCTGCAGGGGAGGCACCATGCAGAAGTAACAGTCACAAATATGATTCGTCTGCTCTCTCCACACCATGGGTATGGCAAAAGGCATTAATCGCCTTTTGTGGATCAACCACTTTCGAAGGTTTGCTGCCCAAGTATTGCAGCATATGTGCAGGGCCCAGCTCTTGTCCTGGTCCCCAATCTGGCATCCAAAGTAAAGATGGTAGGTTTTCCTGATGATCAGTATTACGGCACACTTCTGTGATGAAAACATCACCTCCCCACAAATATAACAAAAATTATCTGCACTGCTCACGCACTTTCACTGCATCCTTATTGAGGTTCGGCCAAGAAAAGACTGTATAAAACTTTTAAGGCATTTATAAACACTTCACGCTGCGAAAGACAACTTTTTGAAATGAGAAACACACGTGTGTACAATGCAACTCCCTGGAAGAAACTGAAATGCAAAATGTTAGGAGTGACAATACCTGGGAGCTGATTTCATCATCCGCTTTGCCCCGCTTCACCCTTCTGATGAACAACAAGTAGGCTGATGCAATGCCTGGATATTGTACTAAGCATAAAACAATGGTCATTGTGCAAAATAATATTCTATGTAGTGTCATGCACGCAGTATACTTACCAGACTTCTCTTTTTCTGCATTAGTATTCTTTTTAGGTCTTGTACTTGTTCTTGTAGTATCGTAGTATTCATGAACATGTTCAAGGAGCTCCTGAAAACACACAGAATTATTGACTGCTTGTCAGAGAAAATTCTATTTTAAACTGTACATTCACTTCAACAACATCTAAGCTACACATACAGACTATTTTTCATCAGTCACATGATGAAGAGAGAGACCCAACACTTCTTCTGTTTATTGGTGAAGCTTGGTTTCATCTCAGTGGACATACAAACTCACAGGATAACACATAATAATTTGCATAAAATCCCATGTTAATTTGCAAAGTGTCACGGCACGACATTAAAGGTGGTGTGTAGGAATGATTGACTCATTTGTGACTTACGGACTGAGCACGTTTTTACCTTACTAGATACTTGGTCATACCTGTGACTGAGTCTGACATTCTGAACAGAAATAAAACCCACATTCCTTATAGTACTCCGACCCACCACACACGGGGCACGCTGCTGATTTCACTTCCATTAGCGAAACACATTTAAAAGCAGGTTATAAACATTCCTTCGTACGTCCGATCACCTGTACCGTGCATCACACGCACAGATTACAGCATTCAAACCACGGATAACTGCTAACCCTACTTCTACTTATGTTTCCTCAATTATCTCATACATGATTGGTGGTATCCATGGAGTACAGAAGATTATCGGTTCTGCCACATATTACGTTTATTATGGATATCCAAATCATTTTTGTTTTTTGGTGAAGGGCCCCACAGCAATGCTACGGACGCACCGCAGCCTTGAGGCTTATTGTGCAAACCTGTGATGAAGATGATTAGTGTTTTTTTTTTTCGGAGTAATGGAGCACCGGTGGAATGAAATTGACAAGGGAAAACCGAAGTACTCGGGGAGAACCTGTCCAAGTGCCACTTTGTCCAACACAAATCCCACATGGACTGACCCGGGATCGAACCCGGGCCTCCGCGGTGACAAGCCCGCGACTAACAGCCTGCGCCATAGCAAAGCCTAAATCACAGAATAATAACTTTAACAGATTGAAACACCGTCGCAAACAGTAAAACTACAACGCCATATGCGACGCCTTCGTGTGTCACTGTAACCGGCAGGGCTCACTGGCTGTGGGTAAAGCATGCTCCTGGTGGTAACTTATAGAACTATGTAGCATGACATCGGCAAACCAGCCTCCTGCTTTGCCATACCCACTCTTTACAAAAATAGCGAACTTCGAAATTATTACAAACCAGCTAAATACACTTATTAGGATATATTATTTTACATTATATTTTCTCCGACATATTTCTGCTCACATCAAAATATAATACAAATATTCAGTTGTTTTGTAACAGTGATACAATGCATGGAAAATGCAGAATATTAAGATTCAAAGTTATAGTCTTCCCGAGTTATGGGACCGTGTAGTCTGTCTGATGTGTACCGAGATTTCGGTCAGGACATACTGCCTGTGAAGACAGACCCAGAATGCTTCTCCAAAACATTCATAACCATGTACCAGAATACACGGTGTCCTAACCCAGACCGCATTATGAATCCTCACCACTGTGACCACCTCCAATCCTGTATCAAAGAATATAAAGAACAAGTGAAGCATGGATGGAAATGTCACGTTGGGAAAACTGAATTACAGGAAGTGCAGTACGTTTTTTAGAGACACAGTACTTAATACCACATCCTTTTTCCACTAACTGTGTACACCTATCTCATATTATGCCACTCAAACAAACTGAGGAAACGAGATCTGGAACACATCCTGGTTACACACATTATCAATACAAATACACATTTTAGGGCCAGGACCACATATGATGAATTTCAAAGTTCTACTAAAATGATATCACAAGGACAACCACACACTCAAAATTACGATATTTGCAATGTTGAACATTCTCGAAGTAGAAACAACTGCCACTAATATACACAACTGTCATCACAGGAAATAAATTAAATACATATGCCATAATTATGATTACATGAACAAAAAACTTCATTTCTAATGGTGATATTTTATTTGTATTTGTATTGTATTTGTATTTATTTATAAGTTCCAGAAATCCAATAAGTGGATATAGAACACGTCACAAACTCAAGTATAAAAGCACAAAGTTCATACATTAAGTAATCACATCTAAAACAAACAGAGTACTAAATACAAACAATATAAAGTAGAATTTCTTATTGTAACAGTTATCCAATTAAGTACTCATCCACAGTATAAAACGAGTGAGTATTCAAAAAATGCCTTAATGCAACCTTAAACTTTTTTAAATTACTAGAGGTATTCTTAATCTCTATGGGTAATTTATTAAATATCTTTATACCCGCATAATAAACTCCTTTCTGATAAATAGTTAAATTAGCTTGAGGCAAATACAAATTTTGTCCTTGTCTAGTATCAATAGTATGAGAGTCAATGTTTGATGGGAAAAGAGTTTTGTTTTGTAATACAAACATTGATAAAGAAAATATATATTGAGATGCCAACGGCAGAATATCTAAATCTTTGAATATATTTCTACACGAAACTCTATTGCCACATCCCAACATTGTTCTAATTGCCTTTTTCTGAAGGAGAAAAATAGTGTAACTATGGGATGAATTTCCCCAAAAGATGATGCCATAGCTCATTAACGAGTGAAAAAAAGAGTAATAAATTGCCTTTAGTGCTGAGGTAGACATGTATGGTTTCACATTTCTGATTACATAGCAAGCCTTGCTCAATTTTTTTATGAGTAGATCAATATGGTTCTTCCAAGTTAAGGCACCATCAATCATAATTCCCAAGAATTTAGTACAAGAAATATTATTAATGAATTTATTATTATAACTTATTGTAAGAGTATCTGACATTTTTCTCTTAGTTTTAAAATGAATATAATGTGTCTTATTAAAATTTAATGATAATTTGTTCACTCTGAACCATTTATTTATATTTTCAAATGTTATGTGAATGTGTTTGTTGAAGTCATTTATATTAGAATGAGAAAATAGGATGCTAGTATCGTCGGCGAAGATTATAGGTGTAGATAATTTAGTTATTATCTTGGGTAAATCGTTTATGTATAAGAGAAACAACAAAGGTCCCAATATAGACCCTTGTGGAACTCCATGTCTAACTCTAAGCCAATCTGAAGCTATATTGTTATGTCATTATTATGTATTATTGTTCTAATGTATCTGTTATTTAAGTAAGATTCATAAAGTGCATGGTCTTTCCCATTGATACCATAAAATTTGAGTTTAGATAATAAAATGTCATGATCCACACAATCGAAAGCTTTCTCTAAATCACAGAAAATACCTCCCACTGTTTGTTTGTTATTCATAGCATTTAAAATCTCTGTAGTCAATTTATAAATTGCATTATCTGTTTTTAATCCTTTCCTAAATCCATATTGTTCAGTACTTAAAATATTATATTTATTGAGATGATCCAAAGTTCTTGAGTACATTATGGTTTCAAATATTTTTGAAAAAGATGTTAAAAGTGATATAGGTCTATAATTAGACACATCACATATATCACCATTCTTATGTAATGGTTTTATTAATGCATATTTTAATCTATCCGGAAATACTCCTCCCCTTAACATTTTATTGCATATATAGTTTATAGGTGAACTTATAAATGGTGAGCTTATTTTTAAAATCATAGGTGATATCTCATCATATCCATACAAATTTTTTGGTTTAAGGGACTTTATTATTTTTTCTAGCAATAGCTTGTTGATTATTAAGCTTCTTACCATCAATTTTTAGTGCTTTTATTTCAGCCCTATTTGTATTTCTACCTGTTTCTTTATTTATAATACCCCAAGCAGTTTTAATTTTATTATCAGAATTTAGAATGCATTTATCATACTCCATTCTTTTTGCCTTTTTTATAACTGTAGTCAGTATTTTAGAGTAATTTCTGTAATAAGTTCTAAAAGTAGGATTATTATTATTCCTTAATTCATTACAGAGTTCTCGTTTATGTTTACAGGATGTTATTATTCCTGGCGTAATCCAAGAATTATTTTTCTGTTTACATTTTATGTGAGTTAAGGGGAAACATAACACTAATACACTCAAGCTGCAGCATTGCCCAGAGTTACACAACAGTCGATACACAAAACAACACAAAGTGTAATACAAAATACCAGTTCAATCTGAAGTCACTGAGGTCACAGACAACAATGTGCACAGACAACGACCACAAGGTCATCCTTCATCACTTGGAACAGCATTTTGTCACTGTTGCCCGTGGACAAGTACATGATTTTAAATGGTTATCCACCTCCTATTGTTCACACAACAGTTTGTGCTGTGAACAACACAACTGATTAACATGAAAACACTTCATATAAGCAAAGCTGTCTCCATGTTTCATTAAGCACCACACACTGAGCGTATAGAAGGGTGTAAAGGTACAGCATACACAGCTCCACACATTCTTCCCCTGACACTAAACAGAGATAAGTGGTTTGCTATCTGGCCCAGCCACTTTACCATGAGCACATACTGAATAGGAGGCAGGGCTGGTCTCAGAGGTTGTCTGGATGCTTTGAAGATGAAAGAAAACTTTTCTCGTGCCTGAAATTGATGGACGATTCCTTGGCCATCCAGCCCACAGCATTGCCTTCTTGTAAAGCAAGCAGTTGCCCAACAAGCACAGAAGATTCCCACAATACACAAAGCATGGAAATTCATCAGATCAATCCCATCAGGAAAATCACACCTTATGTAAGATGATGTTAATATTTTCCATCCATGTCTAGGCCCCCCAACTAATCCCTTCCATTGAGTTGTGAACTGCTTTCTCTTCCATGCAGTGTCTCTGACCTACAAAGCACATAATTTCTGAAAACTCCATGCTTGCTACATGCCCTACCAATCCCTTCTTTCTTAATTTTGTAACATTGACATTATTTGGTGAGAACTACATTTTATTATGCAATGTAGTGCATTATTAACAGTAACAACACAATGCACATACTTCACACAATGTCTATTATTTTAACTAACTAACTCCATGGAGCAGAGTCCTTCTTGAGAAGCTAACAGGTCCTCAGCTAGTCAAGAAATTCCCCGCATTTTATGGAACCTGAAGGTTCATTACCACACTCACAAGGGCCTGCCACCTGCCCCTGTCCTGAGCAATGTCTATTATTTCAAATTACAAAAATTATACTTGCATATTAACTTGTTCCAAGAGAGTGCTGAGGTAAGTAGCCCTAAGTTCTTGTGTGAAAATGTTCACAATGACAGCAAACAGTTCCTTGTCTTTATTAAAGCCAGTGTTCTTGCCTTCTTCTCTGGTGACTTTTCCTACAGAAAAATATAACACAGAGCACAATATACTATACTTAATAAGACATACAGAAAAATGTTGTGGTCAGGCTGAAATACAGTTGTGCTTGTCAAACAGAAATGGTTTTCACTCTTTTTACGATTTTGTCATTTTAGTCACTGGGTTTAGGTTAAGGTTAAGGTTACGGTTAAGGTAGGGTAGGGTGGGGTGGGATAGGGTAGGGGATGGGAGGGTAGGTTAGGTTAGGTTATTTATGTTTGTTTAGTTATTAATTTATTTTAAAACTTCTGGCACTTTTAGGTCTTTAGGTTTAGGTCTAGGTCTAGATTAGGTATGGTTAGGATAGGTTAGGCTACCTACCTACCTGTCTGTCTGTCTGCCTGTCTCTTTATTTATTTACTGATTTGTACAAAGTAATGTTCTCCAACCACACATTACTTCCAGAATATCCTCATTAATAACTGTAAGTGACAAAAAGGCAAAGAAAAATGGTGTTAGAAATCAAAGCTGGTTGGCCCCACTGGTGTTTCATCGATGACTGATCGGTGGTGAATGAGTGTACGTGTGGCAACACTGAGACGAACAATATGGCGTCCATGAGTATACTGTGGAAATTTGTGTTGGAGTAGAGAATAAAGAATTGGTTAAATTCTAGTGAATTCTCAACAAATGGGAAACTATTGTGAGCAGAAGAGCCATGGCTTGAATTTAACCTTTCAACTCCATCAAGTATCTTCTTTGGATGAAAATATAAATTTTGTTCCAAAACGTTATATCCTTAAGTGTGGCTGGCAGTAGGTTTGCAATCCATAGCAAGGTGGTTGTGCATGACCATGCAGTTGATACCACGTCTGCGATATTTCCTTGCTGTCAGCACTTTTTCAAAATCTTGATTCTCAATTGTTTCAAGTAAATGGAGCATTGCCAAGAGACTGACTCAAAACCACTGCATATGCCACTTGCATTTTCCCAGCAATGAAAAGCAGACATACCACTCATATGCATGTCATATTAATTCACTACTATATTTAGTCCTATTGGTCATTAGGTTAGGTTAGGTTACGTTAGGTTCTGTTATGTTAAGATATGTTATTTGCTTTCTTATCGTCAGCTTCCATAAAATATAGTAACGTGCTGAACAACTCCTAGCTTCTCATGAGCGACTGTGCTCTGTAAGTTTTTTGGCTGTATATTAGGCAATATAAATGAATGCTTTTGCAATGCTGAACACAAATATTGAACAGTCACACAGAAAGTGGCAACAAACTGTCTCAAACAGTACTGCCAACATCATGCCCTTCCCATGATATCATATAACATTTATTCATATAATTCCAACGAAGTGCACTTGCATGTAGTTTGGATTACATGCTTAATGCATGGAATATGAATAATATTCAAATCCTAGGACCTATCCCTGGTGTCTGTGTGTGATCATGATGCCTCGATAAAGAGGACTAGGCCACTAGGAACTGTTGCACCATGGGGGGGGGTCCCTATTCCATACACTCCAACAGACCCCTAACACAATGTCAATGTTACATTCACCAACCTACTGGTAGAGGCACTTTCATCCCTCAAACTGTTGAAACAACCCAATTAAACCTTAAATATGAGGTGCAGCTTATCACATCAAACAGGACAGCTCCAAGGTACTGGTGTGAAGATTCTGATGCGTTACATACCTTTAGTACAGATAATCCTCATGTACTATGTCAAACCAGACGAACGCAATTGCTTACTGCTACCTTCTTGGTTCAAAGTCAGCGATATTGTTGCAGAGCCCTGGTTGTTAATCATCATGTGATTCAACTTTGCCTGCAAAAGTGCCTTTCTCCACCATCTATGTGGTACTAAACACAGCCACTGAGCGCCGGCTACAATAACGCTCATAGGCGCCACAAGACCTTGTTTCCCAGGGTGCGTTGAATTTTCTGTCACAATGAAAGCCACAGATTGGAAAGTCCATGAAAATGTAGAATGACAGCGCCACAAGCGGCCTGGTCATCCTTATGTAGCTGGCGTGGCTCAGTGGCCGTGGGTAAAGCATGCTTCTGGTGGTGACTTATGGAACTATGTAGCATGACGTCGGTACAGCAGCCTTCTCCTATACAATACCCTCTCCACCACTGTCTCTGCTCATAATGGCTCTTACGCAATACCAAACTTCGAAATAATTATAAAGCAACTAAATACACCTATTAGGCAATATACCTTATTGTTTTACATTATGTTTTATCCGACATATTTATTGCCTCATACATGTATTTAGTTGGTTTGTAATAAACACGGTAGTGATACAATGCATGAAAAATGCACAATATTAGGATTCAAAATTATGGTCTTCCGGGTTATGGGACCACGTTATAACTGGTGGGTACCGAGGTTCTGGTCAGGACATGCGCTGTCCATCTTTTGACGGCCTGTGAAGACAAACCCAGAATTCTCCTCTAAAACATTCATAACCATGTACCAGATTATACACTGTCCTAACCCAGACAGCATTATGAATGTCACATTGGGAAAACTGAATTACAGAAGAGCAGTATGATTTTTACAGACACAGTATTTAATACTACATACTCTTTCCACCAATTGTGTAAACAGTGCTTCATATTTTGCCTCTCAAACAAACTGAGGAAACGAGATCTGAAATACTTCCTGGTTACAGACATTATCAGTATACGCTATCCCGGCCCATGCCAAGCGTGCATAGTAAACACAAGGAAGGCCACATACGAACCAAATGTAGTTCATTAAAAGATCACAATTAATTTGCCTTGTTAGCAGTAACAGAGACATGAAGTACTGTTAAAGTAGAAATATATATTTCATACAGAATTATTCAAATTTAAAAAATACTGTGGTTCACATTGGACATACGTACATATTTCCCCATAGTACACAACTTGTAATGATATGAGTGCTGTAATCAAATGATTGATGATGATGCTGATAGTGATGACGATAATAACAATAATATTAAGTTATTTTCTGACTTACATACTGAAAGGCTCCTACTTCCAATTCATATTTAAAAAAAAATATTGCTAACAATATCCCTACTGTGAGTTGACTTCTTTGCTGTAACAACAGCAATCCTGATTTGGTGAAAAACCTTTTACATGGGACCAATGTGGCCAGTATACATAAAAAAATATTTCTTCACAAACTGCACTAATGTTGGAAATTTTAGTTCATTTCCTTGTCAATTTTCAACTGGATTCTGTGATCTTGTTTCATACCTTTCAGCAAGTCACCTTGAATTTCCACAGTATGAAGTGCTGCTGATTCTTTTTGGTAATACATGTATCAAACAACTGCCACAATGAATTGTTTGTGTTAATGCTGGTTTCCACTTGTGGAGGAGTACTGTCATATTTGGGGAGTTTGAGAGCTTAAAATTCGTGAACACTGACTAGCGAGAACACACACAGCCTCTTCTGCCTTTTTGTTCCTCACAAATGCCAGAGTTTTAAACCGTGGGTCCAACAATGTGGTCAGCACTAATGGTAGCACATTTACCACACTAACAAACTTTGTATCGATTAGTAACAGTTGCTGGTGCCATATTCTTTGCACCAGATATTCTTGTCTTGTTCCTGGTTATGCTGAATTGACTGACACATTTGACAATGAAGACATAATTGTAGATACAGTAACACATTTTAGAGGATGGTTCCAAGGTCATTATATTGAACGCCTCAACACAATTAGCAATTGTTGGACCGCAGAACATTCAGCTAGAGTGAGCAGTTCAATTTTAAAGTCAACAGCAGCAAGTGCAGTACCAAAGCTATCCATCTGCTCCAAGAATCTTACCATCATGTCATACATGCTGTTCCACCTTGTGTCAGTTTCTTGTGTAAGTTTATGGACAGGCTTGTTCAGTGTCATTTGCATTGACACAAGTGTTTCTTTTGCAGGAAGATTTAAAGGAGCCCACAATTTTGCAGCATGTCCCTCACAAATCAGACACTGTTTCTAGGCCTCGCTTTACAATGAGGTTAATCATATGGGCAAAACAGGGCACTCAAGTCACATTTGGAGTTATGTCACAGCACTGCCAACTACAATGCACAAAATGTTACCTGGCAATTGACAAAACATATCGTGTTTCAACTCTCTCACAGGACTTACTGCCATGTACACATCCCATAGAGCTACAGTTTCTAACTACAAATTCTTTGCTTTGAAATGACAGGTGACAGCCAAAGAGGATTCTGTTGATAAAAGAGGTCGACAAATTGGTACTGAAGGTAACATGTTCCACTTCTTCCAGTTTTCTTTTGTAATGTGGCAACTTCAATTATACCATGTGTTGGCATCATTTACATGTTGGCAGTGTGTAGTGAGCGTCCAAAGCATAAGCGACACTGCAAAACCCGTCTTCCACTATCAACAGCAGTTGGAAATCTTTCATTACCATCATTACTAATGCATCACCAATAACTTTCTGCATACCCTTCTCTCTAAAAAAGAAAACATTTAATTTAATCAGTGCCAGAAAAACTGACCAACAGCTTATTAGAGACAGACACGTACCGCATCTGTTAACTACTAAAGTAAACACGGTCAGTCACCCCCTAGGCTATGTAAGACATGAATCATGTAAACTCAGTCTTATGTATTCTTTTCCATAAACCACTTTTGTTTCCATTCTATGCTTAGAATGATTCTTTTTTCAATGACTTATTTACTGTACCCACAATTATTGTTAAGGTTTTAACACAATTACACATTGCTTAGTATCTCAGCAGACAGTTATAGGATTAACAGCACACACATATATGTATGCTATATAATTAATATTATACATATTCCGTGCAGTTGTTTTAACAACTACTGCACACCAATTACATATATTCATTCCATATACTCCTACATGTTTCAGCTGACATTCTCAGCCATCATCAGGGAGTCATTCCCTATAGACTCATGCAGCTTGCAGTGTGTCACTGAATGGTAAAATATATACATATATTACAGCCATAGTTATAAAATACAATAAAATTGTATTTTATAACTACAGCTGTAATATGCATATATATTTCACCATTCAGTGACATGCTGCATGCGTCTATAGAGAATGACTCCCTGATGATGGCTGAGAATGTCAGCCAAAACATGTAGGAATATATAGAATGAATACACGTAATTGGTGTGCAGTAGTTGGTATAAATAAACTTATATATATATATATTTATATAGTTACATAAAGGTGCAGAATGGAACCCTTATGTAAGCTGGGTAGTGACTGTACCTGGATAACTAGAAACACTGTCTGGTGCAAGCATCCAATTTGTTTGGTTAGAAAATATTATGTCTTCTGAATGAAGAGCTTTTAGATGTCTCATCATAGTGGAAATATTTCTATTGCATGCTTAAGATTAAACTACAAATGTCATATATTACTTTCTTTGGATTGTCATCGTCAATCTACATAAGATCCCATACTACAGGCTTCTTATGTGACATTACTTCTGCTGTCTTGTGCAAGTATTTAATGCCTTAGTCTAAGGTCAGTCATACATCAATCTTGAAAGCACCCCTCTATCATGGTGTCAGCACAGACATACACCATGCACACCACAAAAAGGCCAGTGGAACCAACTTTTTGCATGCAAACTGATTCCAGTGTTTAAATCAAAGGGGTCAAGCATCACGACTCCAGGCTTCCATCACAAACCATCCCTAGGTTTTGGAGAACTCAGAAATTTCCAGATGGCATTATAATCATTTGCTTTCAAACCCCAGGTGTCTGAATGAAATTACAACTGGAGATTTGAGGTTCTCACAGCATTACTCATGAAGGTTCAGGACTTCTGGATTGTTAAGCTATGTAGACTGGTAAACAGTTATCAAAGTTTCAGAGAAGCATGCTGCATCCATCTTCAGGACCTATCGGTCCACTTTTCTAATAAATGTAATGTTCAGATTCAAAGTCTCTGGGGATATTACACCATGTCAACTGGTTAAGAAGCTCACCCTTGCTCAGCTTCTGAAGAATTTTTTCAATTACCATGAAACCGGAAGATTCTTTATGAAGTACATGAAAGTCTTGTCTCTATTTACTGGGTGGCACAGAAGCCACTTGACACTTAACATGTTGCATCAAGTGTCAAGTGACTTTTGTGCCACCATTATACCCTATCCTGAACCAGATTAATTAATCCAGTCCATCCACTACACTACACCATGCCCAGGTTTCTCATGTGGTCTCTTTCCTCAATTTTTATTCTAAAATTCTGCATGCACTGCTCATCTCTCCCATGTATGATGCATTCCACCTCAACCTCCTTTATTCTGTTCCCTAATAATACTCGGTAAGACATACAAATGACAAAGCCTTCATTACGCTGCTACCTTGGCAAGGTTTTTTTTTTTTTTCTTCAACAATTTCAGTGGTATACAACAAGAGCTGCAAAGTAGTGAAAGTTAGTCAGAAATATTAAGAATGAAGGATTTGTGATATCATCCAAAATAAAAATGTGGACAAGGACAGTGTAGAAATCCGTTTCCTGAAATCCTCTAAGCTATGGTATGGTGCTTTCGTTTAATGTGGGGATGATAATCTCATGCATGAGGACTTCATAGTACAAGACCCATGTCTCATAAAGCAAACTATAAGACACAGAATGACTTATAGGTACAGCATAAATTATACAGGCTGGTATCTGAAGAACATTGTAAGAAAACCCCATGCCATGAAGATGTATAAGGCAGTAAATGTACAGTTCCTGACATCTTAACTCATGCACTACATCAGTGGTGCACAACCTTTTTTAAGCATGGGCAACTCACATAACAGTGATTTGGTGACATGCCAGGGGTTTTTAAAACATAATAAAATATAATGTAATTATTTTATACATATCTGTATTTGATTATGATGAACTGTGTAGCTTCTTTATGAAGTAACACTGATTCATCTGTCTATTCTTGACTGAATTTAAATGGGGCTGATGCTCATTAGAATCTCAAATAACTAAAGGCTCCATGGACCACTTAGGAAAGGGTTGAGTTGCCACAGGATTTGCATCACTGCACTAGATGGAGGTGAATGGTCAGCTTTATGCCCCCCACGCTTTACCTCCATGGAAAGTGTTCCCACCACCCAGTGGTTACGATGCTGGGAACACAAAGCAGGCCTGGTCACTGTGGAAAAGACAAAAAATTCTGCCCCCACAACTAAACAAAATCTATTTCTCTTTTTAAGTGTTCCATCTTATATAGCCTGACAGCATGTCATTCAGATCCTAAAGCAATTCCAGTATATCTTGTATAGCCATTTACCTGTAAAAACTGGTATTCTTTCATGTCTACAGTCTGGAATTTGCAAACTGTGCCACATCAGTCCTACACCTGTTGATTCTCTTATCTATGCTATCCGCATACATGTAATAACCACACTATTTATGAACATATTTTGATTAAATCTGATTTCCGAATTCTTCTATAAATGAGCCCAAAATTATGTACTACAACAACAAACTTTAAACTTATTTTTAAACACCATGCCCAGAAAGATACAATCTTCCTATGTAATCCAAGACATTCCTTACATGCCACTACAGTTATCTAGAAAGCCTTGCAGATTTTCATGAGATAAAGCATAAGTGATACTAAAAACAGAAACTTTTTTACATTGCCACAACATGTCATAAGTAGCACATACATGATAAATACAGTAATAAATTTCTTATAAAACTATCACACTTTACTTACCACAGGCAAAACAAACATATGGTGCCAAGCTCCTGGAGCACATTAAGGCTTTAAATACAAGCAATTAATTTACATTGCAGACAGTGTCTACTATCGTTTATGTTTCACTCTTTCTTTGCCACTGTCACTGCATGCATCACCTCGTTTATGTTTCCTCTTCTTTTTCTTACTATGAGAATGTTTTGTTGTTCTTTCTTCTTTTGACTGACTTACTGACTTAACCACTATACTTTTCTCTGCCACACTATCACTGCACTTTGAATGTGTCACAGATTGTGATGGAGACCTTGTCCAAGTCTGTGAACGAGATCTAGAATATGAACGAGTTCTTGATCGAGACTTTTTCTGTGACGAAGATGCTGAACGTGATCTGTAACGTTTACGTGAGCAAGATCTTGATTGGGAACATGACTTTGAGCGTGATCGTGTCCTAGACAGTGACTTGCTCTTCAAGTGAGATGACTGTGAATGTTTAGAAGAGCATGAATGATTGGCAGAACAAGAATTCTGGGACTGTGTATCAGATGACTCTTCCTTTTTTCTTCCTTTAGCTAACTTCTGGAAGTAGCGGTAGTAGTCATTTGTCATGTTTTCATAATAACACGAATCAGAAGGGACGTCTTGTGCCTGGAAGTTCCGATAGGAACCACGTCCTCCTCGAGAATATTTCTGCCAACGAGGAATATAAAAACCTCGTCTGCGAGGATAAAATCCACCTCTGTGATGAAATTTTAAATTATAAGCAGGAAATCTTTCATAATTCTTGAAGAACTGGGGATACATAGGATGACCTCCTTTATCTCCATATGGATAGATGTAGCTGTGTGAATCTTCACAATAATGTTTATTCTGATACCAGTGTCTGTCCTTATACTGTGACACAACGTGATAGTTCTTTCCATCAAAATCTTGTTTCTCTGAAAAAAAATCCAGTAGTACAATTATAAGCAGACTTAGCTTCAGGGATTAAGTCTGCTAAAAATACCATTTTACATAAAGTACAGATTTAACAAAAGCCATTTATAGTATTTTAATAACAAATTCTGATCACTGTGATAAAATGTTACATGCAGATTATAACTTTATTGTTCAAACTTAGGTGTGGAACTCACAGCCAAGATCAAATAAATGTTCACATTCGCAAATCAAATACACATGGAGACAAAGAACTTACACACCCTCAGCACTGAGGATTTTCAGAATCTCAGGTTTCCTGATATATGTCACTTCAGCAGAAATATGTTACTTCTATGAGGCCTGAATTCCAATGCAGTATCAGACTCACCCTTCCAGCTGGTTTCTCTCCGTTCTCCAGCTGATGCAAAATCTGTGCTATCTGAAATGGAAGACTTATCCTTGTCGTCACCACTGGAGGAGATGCTAGACACTGACGACCGGTCATGTCGGTCTTGCCTCTTGCTGGTCGAAGCCAACACACTGCGCAACTTGTTCTTGCCCTCAATTGTTTGAAGCAATTTCTCTCTGTGTTCCTCTAACTGCTGTTCCTGTACACTCTTGTACTTCTTCACCAACTTTGTACGCAATTCTCGCTCTCTGTCTTGTAATTTGTCTTTTTTACTTTTCTCCTTTTCCTGGAAGTTACAATACACCCATAAAACCATATTGAATTTTATTGCAATCAGACATTTGGTTCAAAAAAAAAAAAAAAAAAAAAAATTATATATATATATATATATATATATATATATATATATACATATATATATAGAAGACCTTCCTCTTTGTGTATGGGCAACAGCAGAACAAATTACTTTAAATCAATTTTAAATACTCCACGCCCATGCAATGAGCAATTAGATACGATATCAAAACCAACAAATGCACGTAAGTGTACTTTCATACACTTATGTGCACTTGTTGGTTTTGATATCATATCTACTTTAAATCAAGTTTACTTAGTAAGTTTTCATGTTACTGTACTAAGTTTTGTTGAATGCCATTATATTTTGACATAAAAAATATAGTCTCCAACCACTGTCAAAAACCATTTCAAAATTCAAGAACTTACAACTGAAACAGGTGTAACTGTAAAAATATGCACAATGTAAGTATTATGGAGCATTCGTTCCTCTACAAGGCTGATACTTCAGATACTTCATTTTCCCTATATCCTAGCAACAGCAATATATTTCAGTGTGACAAAAATTATGTGTGCACATACAGAAAAACTATTAAAAATAAGGTTTTGCCAGGGTAGTCTGTCTTCCATGTAGATTCATCCCAGACACCTCCCACATGTAAGTATGTGGCACTACTGCTTGAGCCATCTAACCCACATCAGTTCATGGTTCAGCTTTTTGACAGACTAGGTGAAATGGGTAATGTGAGTGATTTGCATGATTTGGTACATGAATATTGACTTTTCATCATTTTTACTGTTGTTGCTGCCTTAACAAATGCTACTGTTTGTGGGGCTTAGAAGTCTGATTTTGTGAAGACGTACGACAAACTCCTTTTATTCGTGCGCCTTTAGAAGCATGACTCCACATGTTGCTGATTTTTATCGTAAACTATGTAAAGAAATTGTACAAAGACATGTATAACAATGAATTAGAAACGTCAGGGCCAAAACAGCAAATTTGCATACAAAAGATAAAATGGTATTACACGATGGATCACAGTATAAATAATTACAAGTTACTTACTTGTACCATATATTTTTATAAAACGTGAACTGTTTCTTTATTTACCATGGATCTAAAGTGCTAAAACAATGTTCCAATTCCAATTCCATACTACTAATACTAGTACTGCTACTAGTACTAGTACCACTACCAGCATCACCACCACCAACATTTATATTTTATTAATTTCATTTATTTTTTATTTATACAATACAGTATTCAGTAACTCAAAATATAGTATCAAATGGTAGGATGATTTGGTTAAGAACAAACAGGAAAGGATATGGAATGAGGTGGTCCTGGCTTTGTCTGAGGCACTACCCTGGAATTTGCCTGCAAGGAATGAGGCAACCCATGAAAAACCTCAATCAGAATGGTCATCTCAAATGAGATTCAAACTGGGCACTTCCTGAATACAAGTTAGAAGTAGCATTGCTAGAGTCAACTTAATTGGTTTATTTTATTACTGCTGTTCTTGTTACAGAACATTTCTCACAAGCATAATTATTCCATTATCAGTGGTAGTTTCAAATAAACTCTTTCCTGTGTATCAGAGTACAAAGTCTAAAAGATGTTTGCATTATGAATCATAAAGGTACTGTCTGATACAGCGATGAAAGACCTTCCCTTACTAAACCTTGTGGCAGAGGGATGTGTGAACTTCAAGGTCATGGCTAATGAAACACTAAGTCAAACCTATCAAAAAACCTACACAAGACCTATACATACAACAGTAAATGTAGAAACAAGCATACCTTCTGCTTCTTCCTCACCTTTGCTTCTTTCTTCTGCTTGCCTTTGACTGACTTGCTTCCTAACGTCTCTTCCGTTTCCTTACACAGTTTTCTTTGTGCATTGACCTGAAGGGGGAAATTGAGTAAAATCTCATTATTACATACTTCTGGGGACTGACTTTATATAGTTAATACTGAAATAACAACTGAACAAGACCTTAGAAGTTACAGCAGACATGTAACTTGTGTGTTCACTTTGAGATGACCCATGCAAATGAAACTCTTCCCTGAAATGACTAGGACTATGATGACACTCTTTCCTTATAACAAACCAACATTCAATTCCAGTGCAATTATTCTGTGTTACTTGATTTGTATCATGTTGGCAAGAAGTCACAACTATATTATACTGAATGCCTAAACAGTCAATATTAATGGTTCAATGTCAAAAATTAAATATGTCTATATAATTTGACATACACTTTGAAGTCATATTCTAATACAGCACTACATTAAAGGATTACAAATAAAATCAAAACTCTCTATTGCAGCTCACATGACACTATGGTTAAGTTCATTTAAGACCATTAATAGATTTCAGTATCCTGTAAGTTCAGAAATATATGCATGGCATTACTTTCATTTAATTATCTCAACAATCAGAAGATTTACAGAGAAAATACACTAAACATAACATGTACGTTTTATTCTCCTCTAAAACTTCCGTCAGAAACATTCATTCTCACAGATATTTAGTAAGTTATGCCTCAGAAGTGCATACAAAAACACGCACAAATCTTCATGTAAAGTCAAGAAATTCTCTGCATTTTATGGAACCATATGGTTCATTCCCATGTTAAAAACAGTGCAGTATTCATCCCTAACTGAGCCA
This sequence comes from Reticulitermes speratus, assembly GCA_021186555.1. Classification (NCBI taxonomy): domain Eukaryota; kingdom Metazoa; phylum Arthropoda; class Insecta; order Blattodea; family Rhinotermitidae; genus Reticulitermes; species Reticulitermes speratus. Next base: position 15,515,044 of record JAJKFL010000330.1, read on the forward strand.
GATGAATACAGTCCTTGCCATTCCATCATACTACATATCTCTTTAAGATCCATGCTGATATTATCCTCCCATCTATGCCTAGGTCCTCCAAGTGGTCTTGTTCCTTCAGGTTATCCCACCAAAACCCTGTATGCATTTCTTTTCTCTACAACATATGCCATATGCTTTCAATACCACATTACTATAAAAGTCAATCGACAAACCTTTACTCTTTCAAAAAGTTCATCAAGGAGTCGAATGCTTTCCAGTTTCCTTTGTGCTATAACAAATTTCTTTTCCTCAACTGCAATCTTCATATTCATTTCCTGCGTTTCTTTTTCTTTTAATTTAATCAGTTGTCTCTGTTTACGTTTCTCTTCTCTTTGCCTCTGTCTCTCTGCTTTTTGGCGCTTTTCTTCCAACTTCTTTAGTCTAGAAAGGGAACAACACATTACATGAACTGCAGAAGCATCTAAAATATGGCACGTGTGAATGCAAACATCTTCTAACTTCAACACTGCCATATAACAGAAGTTTGAAGTTTAATAAAATTTTCAGTTTGCTTTCATCTACTAGCGTGGGTAAATATCCTCTCATTAGACAGTCGAAATCAGGTGCATTTTGTCTAATGCAAGAAATTCAGAGATTCACTGGTACATCTAATACAGTCCGGTAAAGCAACCCATGGAAAGTGGTCCCATGTTTTACAATTAAATGTTTTAATCCCATAAATGGCATTTATTATTTGTGTAAGTTACAGCGGTACTGGCAAGCAGGACCAACACTGAACCAGGAATGGACTCTGTACACAGGAAATAATCAACTGAAGTGATAAATACAAACAAATAAGTGCAAATGTTTGAGCTTTGCAACTGCAGAGTGAAATGCCCATGTACTTTAAAAATTATGGTCCCATAATGGTATATAAAACAAGTAAAAACTTGCAACATACCTTTCCTCTTCTTTCTTCTGTTCCTGATGCTCACGCTCTTTTCTTTCCTTCTCCTCTTTTTCTCTATCTTGTGCCATTAACTTTTCTCTTTCATTTTTGCGTCGTCGAATGGCAGGATCACTCAAGTGTTTTGTCTTATCAAAATCCACCTTCAAAAAAACAAGGAAATGTCACTTCCAAATCAAACGCAATACTGCTTAAAAATTCACATTTAAAGAAAGAGTAATATGATTACCTTAATATTTGCAGTATATGCTTTGTCACCTTCCTTATGTAACAACTTCATCCCACGAAGAGCATCCATTGCTTTGACAAAACAGATGTACTCTTTAAACTGAACATAACCTTCAAAGGAAAGATCTTTTTCAAAGGAAAATGTTTTCATCCCAGATAAATGAGTTTTCATTTTGTTTCGATATGGGTCTGCTAATGGAATATCCACACATCTAACTTCTCCAAATACTTCAAACACTTTTCTGAAAAGATATTCACTGGGAGTGTCATTGCCTTTCGTTTTATCTTGCTTTGTAGCAAACCATCTGCAGGGCAAATTGCTTATATGTATTGTATCCGGCCTTTCCCCCGGTTTCATTTCATTCATGTTTCTGGCATCACGAAAATACGAATCCCATGCATGTCTCGTTGGATAAGGTATCTTCGCTTCGGCTGCCCGTATCTTTAATGCTTCAGAGAAACCCGAAAGTTTTATTGTTCTTGTATCTAGACGGGCTATGACGCTGGGCAGTTTTGATTTATTTTCAATTTCTGCTTCAAATCTGATGAATTCCAAGGTACTTTTGGAAACCCTCAACACTATGAATTCTTCTGGTTTCGTCATACTTTTCAGTTTTTCCATCACCTCCCAATTCGAAATTGTTTTTCCTGGAAGCTTCATTTGTGGAAGCTGAACAGAAATGTTCAGCCGTGCAATAGGCTTTAAATACAAAGACTGAGGAGGAAAAAATTCAATGGAATCGCTTGTGTCATTGCAAATTTGAAATACGTTCATGTTAACCTGAATCTTGTTCTTTGACAGCAAATAATGTATGACAACACAGTTCTTAAAACTACAAAATACACCTCAAAAACAAAAAAAGTTACAGTGAACTATATGTGATCCATGTAACGCTCATGTTACAAAAAACCTGCACTGTCAAAGTGATATTCAAGCTTAAAATTAAAACTGCACCCTCTCACGACACCCATGTTGATTTCACACAGGTTAGCCAATAGTAGTATGGAGTAAGGAGCTGCCATTGCCGTGATGAAATTCCCCTTGTTCTCTCATTGATTCCTACAATTGCCCTCCTGACGTAATACATAATCTGTAGGAATGCAGGGTGGACTGGCAAGAAAATAACTGCAAATTAAACACAACACTAAACCACACGGGGAGATCAGAAACGACTACAAATTAAATAAGTCCATGCAGCAGAATCCTGCTTCAGAACCTCAAAGGTCTTCAGTCAGTCAAAAAATTCTCCGCACTGTATGTGGACCCGAAGGTTCATTACCGTGTTGCTAGAGCCTGCCATTGATTCCTATACTGAGGTAGTTGAATCCAGTCCAAATCGCCCCTTCCTAATTCTTTATGATACATGTTCAAAATATCCTTCCATCTACGCCTAGGCCTTTCAAGTGACAATTATCCAGGGCATCAGTATACGCAGTAACGTAATGTACTGCAGGCTGAAGTCATAAAAATAATTTAGATTATGGGCGTCCAGTCCTTTTGTGGCAAAGGGCCACACCTGTTATTATGGACTGATTCGCGGGCCGCACGTGCAAAAATAATTAGTGGGATACCGAACCGCCAAAATTATTGTGTAATTTTTGGTGTCTAAATAACTTACACGCGTGGCCGCATAATACAACCTGGCGGGCCGCAGCTTGGAGACCCATGGTTAAGATTGTAACTACTTTTAAAATATACGTTAACATCAATTAACTAAAATTTAGCAGCTCATAAAGTCGTGTATACTGTCTTGCGTTTCGTAATTGTTTGTGACACGGAAGTAGGAGCATTTCCACTGTTATTATGTAGTCCAGCCAATGTGGCAAGTTACCGACCCACGATATCTTACTGTTACTCTGTTGGTCCAAATCACACATGCACTCCAACTTTTCGAACACATTCATTTCTTCACGGACCTTGAATCCTTGAAGATGACGACGGTAACCACTTATCCAGCAATGCAGCATCGCATCCCAGGAGACCGGCATCCTTATTACGCCATCGTGACAAACCTCAAAACACACATTCATTTTCGTTGGCACGATCTTTTGTCTGTGTTGTGCTTTCTATATTTGCTCTTCTGTGTACTGATCTAGGACACTAACAATTGATGGAAATACTGTCCTCACAGTCTAAGGCTATGGTCTAAGACAAACAGATCATTGAAATGTTTTACATTATGCACTCCTGAGATTTTACAACTCATGGGTTCCCTTTCTCTCACAATATTTCTTATAGCTGCCCATATTTACCTAACCGCTTCTGTTTAACTAATTTTTTAATTCGTTACTTTGTTCTGATTTCTTCACTTGCCATACATGTCTTTTAGTCTGCAGACTTTTCACACTCCTGCTTTCCTAATAACATATCCTGCTTTTGTCATCATCTATCTCTTTAAATTTCCTTAAAAGCTTCTTTTTTTATCCTCTTTCCATACATTCCTTGTTGAACCAAAGCACCTCCTATACTTTTATACCACACCCCTCATTTTAATTCAAGCCGTTTTTGCCATAAAATGAAATATGCTATTTCTTCACGTGTACAAGCCCAAACAGAAAAATATAAAAACTTCACTCATAATAAATTACAAGATTTCAATATAAAAAGATGGGAAGATACCACTTGGGAGTCTTAGGTGTACATGACAGGACAATAGCATCTGAAAAACATGGGGCGTGAGGGAGTGTCCTGGGTTCATGTAGTTTGGGATATGGTCCAGAAATTATTCATGTGTCAGGTCATCCCCTCTCCATCCCATCCATATAGACTGTACCTAAGGTGTTTGGACAAACTTCAAGGGTAAGTACTTCACATCAAAACTATGAAAAAGTTCATATAACACACACACAGAAATGAGTGGTTTTTGAGTTTGATTGAAAGATGACATTCAACAATGAATACCTTCACTACATAATATTTTAATTACAGCTGACATAATACATTTACAATACACGTTCCCAATTCAATAACTGTTGCGTTCTTATTGCTATGAAGTCACAATTCACAACAAATGCTCAAAATGTCTTCCACCTGAATCAACGCATGCATGGACATGTCTGATCATGGATTGTCGCACTCTTTCTAAAGTCCCACGGCGGTTGCGAATGGTTTAATAGGCAGTAATTTTTAAACAACAGAAAAACCGCCGTACGCACCAAACACTGCCTCGCTCTAGCAGACACAGCACGAAGACTGAACAAGATAGAATCACGCCCCTGGTGTCGGGTGACTCATGAAGGTCACCGCTAGGATGCGCCACTTGCCGGACATTGCTGCGCATTCGCGTTGGCCCGCTATTTTAAAAGTTCGGTAGTTTTACGGACTGCCTACGTATATACACCCATCCCTTGTTTTAGGCCTTTTTCCTTTAATACCCCTTGCCAATTTACATTACATTAAATTACGCTCTCATTTCTGGTTTAACGCCCGTTGGTTTGCTGCATTGTATAATGCTAACCGCTTATTTCTGATGGGAATATCATTTTTTACACCATATTGGTTGACACGTGAAGATGGGACCGATACGTTGTCCCGAAACGTCAGTAAGCAATTACCACACGACGCCGCGTAATATCCCAGAAGAGCGCAAATCTGGAATGAAGCTGCTCAAAATGGGGTCCAGTGTGGATGACTGTTCTAACAGTGTTCAGACTCTTTAAGTACTAATGTTAGAAAATGGGTTACTAGTAATCACTTAGCTTCAGTGCAGTGTATATTTAATATTTCTATTCGGTTTTACCAACAAAATGCACACACAAAAAACTACTTTTTTTTAATAGTTTTATTAGTATTGATGTACACCCCTACACGTGTTTCAGTCCTTGGACCATCTTCAGGGGGCTAATAAGCTACTACACTTCAACTTGCATGTTAAAAGGGTGCTCACCCTTGTCTCAGTAATAAATTTTAAAAACATTTGAGTTTGTAAATTTTTTTTTGTAAAACTGTAAAAACTTATGTTATCTTATAAGTTAAAGTCATAATTTAAATTATTTAAAATGTTTACATTAGCGGTGTTGGTCACTTGTGCACGGAATAGTGGTATTGTTTTTGTTGTTAATTGTAAGCTTGTTGCTTGGCGTGTTGTCGTATGGAGTGGTATGGGCTGAATACTAATAGAACTATAAAAAAAGTAGTTATTTGTGTATGCATTTTGTTGGTAAATCCGAATAGTGTGAAAAAATGCACGGTGAAAGCAATATAAAATTTAATATTTCTGTTTGGGTTTATGTTCAGTTGAGTGTTGAAATCCATTGTTTTCCACATTATAAACATGCAGGGCTTTCAATGATATTACAGTGAGTTTATTCATATTGTATATCAGTGTTACGAAGGTATGACGAGTTAGAGGACTGATGTGGTTAGGACATATCAGTGATTTTTGAGTGGTAAATGGCAACTAGGCATAACAAAGTGGCCAAAAATGTCAACACATACAAGTTATTTCTCGGTAAACAGTATCATTTGTACATAAAAACAGAGATTCTTATATGTCTATTTTGTACAAAGAAAATGCCATTTAGACATTTGCACATTATGTGCAAGGTGAGCCAGAAACACCCAATGGTTTTTGAAATAAAACAACAGTCTAAGACAAAGTGGAAAAAATTAGTAAAACTGACAGATAAATTCCATGTCCATGAGACTTCATTTTAATCATTACTGTTTGAATATGACACTAGGTGACCACCATGTCGTTCAGTACACTCCTGCAGTTGTGACGGAAAAAATGCCATAACACATTGTAACATTTTTTTAGGGATCCCTTGAATGAATTCCTGAATTTGATGTTTTCAGTCATCAATATTGGCAGGATGGTTTTTATACTTTTCTTCTGACATAGCCCCAAAGGAACTAGTCTGTTACAACAAGATCAGGCAAGCGGGTAAACCAGGTGATACCCATGAAATGAGAAGTAAGTCTGCCTGGAAAATTTGTCTTGAGAACTTGCATGGAAATCTCTGCTGTGTGAGCAGTTGGTACAAACATCATCATACATGACAACAGTCATCATGGAAGCACCACTTAGCAGGTAAGCTGGCTTCCAAATTTCACATGCCATCAGTAGTTCCTATTGCTCCTGGCCCACATGCTCACCTGATCTTGCATTACCAGACACCTTTCTTTGGGGCTATGTCAAAAGCAAGGTATATGAAAAATGTCCTTCCAATATTGATGACTTAAAACAGCCAATTTCGGAATTCAAAGGATCCCTAAAGAAATTTTAAGATGTGTTACAACACACTTTCCATCACAACTGCAGCAATGAACTGAATGGCATTGTGGTCATCTATAAGGCATCATATTCAGACAGTAATGAGTAACATAAATTGTCATGGACATGGAATATATCTACCAGTGTTAACAACATTTTTCCACTTTGCTAAAATGTTATTTCATTTAAAAAACCATCAGGTGTTTCTGTCTCACCCCTATGTGAAACACAGTCTGTCATGCTTCAAAACAGACAAAATAGAAAAATTACATTGTACTAATGTTATTACATACACACATGTAAACAACTGTATTACTTAAGTTTAAACACATAAATTCCACTTCCACAATGTTGTTTAGAAACAAAGTACAAATTATGTATATAATGAACAAAAATCATATTTACATCACTTGAAGCATTTAATAAATAAGTATTAAATGTTCGTAGTTATTATTTTCTCATAAAGAAATGACATGTTTTTAATCTTATGCAAATATTTTGAGTCTCTTGTTTAAATTTATTCCTCAGAATGATTACTCAGATTATGTTATATAATATTGTATTTTTTTCCAAGATGTTTTAATTTTCTGTAACATAAAGTCGCTCATGTATAATTATATTTTTATCAACTTGCTCTAACATAAATTATGTTTCACATTAATGTCAATGGAATATATCATAGGTTTTTTCTATTTTTTAAAATGCAGAATCACACTACAGGGACCTTTCCAAAACACATCTTTTGTGATGTAGAAAGACAAATGTATCAGGTTACTTCAAAGCCTTTCATGTCATGTAATTTCTGAAGAACTGTTTCAGTTGAATTTTAGCATATATTTTGATATGAATGTTTGAAATGCATCATAGGTCCAACATCTATATGGAACAACTTAGGAAATAAGCCACACATTTACAGGAATTCTTAGATTTCTTAAAAAATACTGCCTCATCCTGATCAAGAGATCGAGGTTTCCCAGTGAGTTTGGGGCGGGGCGGGGGGGGGGGGGTGCAGGGGGTTGGAGCTCTTATCAACTTAGCTATCTTAGTCAATAAAAGATTTATTAGTTCTGTAATCTGGGAGCAACATGATCCCTGAATTTGCAGCATAAGTTATAAATTTGCCAGTGACAGTTTATATATAACAGTTTTTTTATAGTCACTATGATGCCCAGAATACTGCAGTGTGGAAGGTTAATGTATGGTGAGAGTGACAATTTAAAGATTCAGCTTCAATAAAATGTGTTACAGTCACAGATCTGTAATTCCCCAGAAAAGACGGTGTAGTAATTCATGGTGCAGAGATGTGATCCAATCCCACATTTCCCTTCGGATTTTTACAGACAGTAATGAACATTTTCTTAAAAGAGCAGTCACCTAGTAACATTCCTTAAATAGAATCAGTTATTCTGTAATCACCATTCTGAAAGCAACAAATTTAGACACAAGATAATATTTAATATCACTGATAAATATAACCTGCAAACCCCGACACATCAGTGTTAAAAGAGATTATCGATGAATATTGAAGCTAACTGGCCGTCACAACAATATCTTCAGTTTAACTATATGCTATTGTCAGTCAGAGATGGCTGCAAGATAGATCACATGAGTGAACAACTGCAATAGTGCTGTATAAATTTTGACAAAATTTGGTATAACAAAGCTGCATAAAACTTGGCAAGAACATCTTATTTCCTCATCAGTCCATCAGTGATTCCAAAGATAAAAATTAAAATTCCTCTACTGACTTATGAAATTCTAAATTATTTTCTAATTTCATTTACATTCATTATACTTGTTACACAGTGTTTCAGGTATATTAGATTTTGATCTACCTTGGTCTACTCTTTGTATCAAAACTATACAGTTATAGATGTATTATTGTTACAAATACTCACTTGAAACACGCGTCTTTGAGAAATGTGAACACTTGGGTGAGTTATATTACAATGATTTTGTTGACTGCACTTGTGTGAACTTCTGAGATCATTTAGTTCTGAGTTGAAATACTGATATCTAGAATTTTAAAAGTTACAGGTACTTGTACTACACATGTCCAATTTGAGCAACACAGCTGAGACTTCCAAATGTATTTTAATATGTATCAGGAGTGTTCCCCAAGATTTTTAAAAGAATCAATTCCATGTTCTCGAATATACACATCTTTAGGAGAGGCACTCTTTTCAAAATTAAATCATAGTCTTAAATAGTTATAACTAGAATATATTTAAGGCTCTGCTCTTGGTCTGTGTCATCCTAGTTTATTTGTCCGCTTTACAGAAATGGGTTCTATTCCCACCTACAGGTGGAGATAGTATGAAGAATACTCTGTGTCAGTCCTCTTAGTATATTTATGCTCAGACCTCAGACCAAACCAGGGATCAGGTCTCATTCTTTGGTGTGAGGTTAAGTTAGAATTTTTCAAAGCCACTGTATTAGTAGGCTGGTATGCTGCACTTCAAAATCATGGTACAGTATTATAGTTAACATAATCATACTAAATGCAGTTTCGCACAAAACAATGATTTGAAAATACAGAAGATTATTGGGCAGGGTGTAGTATAAAGTACTGAAGTCAACAATGAGGTACTGAGCCCTGCAATTTACCTAGTGCTAGACATATCCTCTCTGAATCTGACTATCACTTTTCTCGAAAGTACTGAGTCTCTCTTCCTACTGTGCACATAATTTTTAAAGGGCAGAAGCAGATAATTTTAAATGTGAGATTTCACATTTGGAATGCAATTAAGTGAATGTTATTCCATATAAATGAAGTGTTATATTTCATAATATACTAATGGTGGGTTAACACAATCAGCAAGTCATTTATGTCATTCCTGTTTGTATATCCTAAGCATTCAAGAATAAATGTGTTTGTAATACGGAGTTTATACGGCAAGATTTTAAAAAACTGACTACCAATTGGGTACACACAAATAAAATGGTATGATCAAATACATCTTCAGCAAGTTATTACCAAATAAAATGTGATATTATGTTATAAAAAGGAATATTTTGTTGTGGAAAAGGCCAACACTATGACAACGTTCCTAATAACATAATCATATGACAAGCAGCTTGATGTTAAAACTGGCCTTGACCACTTCCATATCGTTTAAAATTCATAATTCACAGTCTTCCTTCTGTTTGATGCTGTATGACCAATACAGTTGAAACATCATAGTTAAATAAGCTAAGACTCAAACAATCTGTTGTTCTTTGTACATATAGTACAGGAACAAGCATGCAGAACAATGGCAATATTAATGTCCATTGTTTAGCACATACAAGAATTTTCTGTTTGTGTAAATACCTGGATTAAAGTCAGGTAGGCCTAGTATGAAATTACAAGAATGAAACCGAAAGACCAAACATATGAGAAAATGGGCAATGAGCAATAAAATATTAAAGTTCGTCAAATATAGAATGTACAAATAGTTTATGATTAAAATTAAACTGGAAGGATAATAAGGGCTGAACAACCAAGGGATTGTGTTTCCATTCCCAGCACCAGCAAGCGATTCCTCCCTTCTCCAAGGATATGGACTAGCTCTGGGGTCCACCCAGCCTCCTATTCAATGGTTACTGGAGGTTTTAACCTTGGGAGTAAAGTGGCAGGGATTTGAAGCTGACCTTTCACTCCAATCTAATGCTGAGTTCAAGAATGAGTGGAGATATATCTCCTCTCCGCTCCACTGCATGCCTTTATGACATGCACAGGAATATCTTTTACATTGCAGTACTCCTCACATTAACAAGTTGCAGTTTTTTATTTCAGCCATCTTTCAAAAAAGTCTGACTTAAATTTAAGCAAGAATGGATTTAAAAAATTGCTACTCTCTGTGCACATAAGATGAAGATTCAAGTCTTCATGGGTGTTATGCCATGCTGACTTCCCAGGAGAATTAAATCTTCAGCCAAACCGCTCTGAGAACCTCAAATCTTACACTACACATAAGATGGTTAAAATGCCAATAGCTTTCGACTCCTAAATAATATTAAATGAAAGTATGGTACATCCTTCAGCTTATTTCTTTAAAAGTCATTGTGTGGGACAGGCATGCAGACACATGATCATGATTAATAACCGTGCTCAATTCCCCTGTAGAAAGAAGAAAGTATTTTTACCTTAATAACTATCACAACAATGGCATGATTACAGTAACATCAGCTCTTAAAATTTGCAAATTATATATATTTCATATGTCAGCTCTACTTACGTACGGACAGATTTTACACTGTTTAACCATACACTATATTCTGAAACTTACGTGAAATTCAACAACATCTAATTGTTTCAGCCACTACTATAAATACAGCACAACTGTCACATCAGAAAGACTTGCTGAGTTATGACATGACATGTTTATGTCAGAGTTCACACTATTTTGAGAATGGAGATTCTTTCAGATACTGTTCCTTAGATCTCTGAATACCAGCAGCAAAACTGGACGTACTAACTCCAAAGCACATGTCCTTCTAACACTAACTTTTTTTAAAGTTGAGTTTATTGTATTTGTTTCCTCAGGACCAATATCAACCTAGCCTCCATTCCCCTGTTTCTACCCAAAGCAAGCCCCACTAGTTTTCCTAGGCCAACTGATGCTTTTGTACTCTTTCATTTGTTTCTCTCCCAGAACACAATAATGTATTATGGATTATGGATTGTGTGTATCAACACACTTCAAATCCCACATCTGTTTTGCATAAATATTTGTCCCGTTATTCTAACTGCATCATTCACCATATTTCAATGCTGTAATACCTCTTTAAAATAAACTAACACATTTCAGTTTCCATTTATGACACTGTGGCATCAGTTATTTCCAAGTCACAGTTAATTTATATTACTCTTTATCCTTCATTGTTTTAGCTGATTCATCACAAACTGTTGGAGAGAGGTGATCAGTGCTCTTTCTTTTGTATAGCGTGAAAAATTATCATGTAATTCAGTTCTCTTCTTCAAAATTTTGTACACATTTGTAATGTAATAAACTGCAAACAAAATTTAAGTGATTCCAGTCACTTAGTAAACGCATTATAGATGGGCCAAGAGCAGTTGTGTTCCTCTCCCACTCGTATTTTAAAACAGTCTTTCTTCCTTTCTTTCTCTCTTTCTTCCTGTCTTTCTTTCTTTTTTTAAATGCTGGCATTAATTATGGCTGTTCTTATTTGTCGAATTAATTACATTTAAATATGGTTGATTCTCTCTCAGAACGACACCACGAAGATCAGATTCTACTACTTGTAACAGTTAATTTTGAAATTGTGTACAAAAAAGTGAATCTTGAATAATGCAAAATTGTAACCCGTCTTCTTTAATTTTAATTACAGTCGTACAGAAGAAACGTAACTCATATGTACACGATAAAAACACATTTCATTACATGAATATGCAGAAACGCAGTACGACAGACGTAACAAGATTTAATTTGAATCTTTATGTTCAATTCACCATGCCTTCGGAACACAAAGATTCTGGAAGCAGAGCATGCTAAATACTATGCAACACTCCCAGATCAAAGACTTAAGAGGGCCTATTCTGATGACACTAAATTTCGTTAAAAGGGACAGAAATGAATCATCAGAACCATTTTGTTTTGGAAATAATAATTTACAGCTAACGAAATCGAGAAATATCCAGAACACTTTCTGTACACAAACACAAAGAAACATAGTGACGTCTATTTTAACAAACACCAGAATAACGACATTTCAGTAAAACAACATTTTTGTGCCCCGTCAAATTACTATGTTTATTTATGTACAAAAAACTGTCTTTTTAACAAATAACAATGAAACGAAAATATCAGTTTAACGAAATGAAAAGACTACGATTAATATATTGTAGCAAGTGAAAAGAATAGTTGATTAATACGAAGCACACTTTACTAAATCCGCCGCTTCATGTGCGAGACAAAAGACGGGAAAAGAGAAAGGAATTGCCAAAGGATCCTAAAGGCATGCTCATTACGGAGAACTACAAGACTATACACAGTGGTCACTGTAACGGTGTTTTGTGGGAGAAATCCCATGAATAAAACCCTAGAACAGATACCCATCGACCGGTTCAACCATAACCCAAGAGTGCCAGCCAAGCAACGCATTCCACAGAGCTAGCGCGGGAACACAGTGACATACGGCGTGTGTACTGGTCAGTAGCCTAACCGCACAACCAAAATTGGAACTGGAACCGTGCTGCGAAGTGAAAGATCAGTGAGCGTTTCGATTCGACTGAAGCAGAATACAGTAGACGCACTGACACTGGTCGATTTGAGTAGGCCGAGTTGAAGGGCGCCGTGCTTCAGCGTGGTCAGCCAGCATGTCGATTCAACTGACGAAGAGAAACCCTCCATTAGTTACATTCGATAGTTGCCTCACGAACAAATCGTCCGTGTTATCAGAGCCCAGCAGTAAGTTCTTACAAACCAGTTTCAATCCACGTATTACCTTTCGCTTTTACTGTTATAGTCTCATTTCTTAGTTTTGTTCATTATATTTCACTCTTGTTCAGTAATTACAGTCACAACCAACATATATATTTTCGACACATTAGGCTACCAGTTTCAGCTCTATAGAGCCGTCAATAGGCCTATACAATAACTATGAAAATCAAAATCTATACATTTTGTAAAAGGAATTCTTTTACAAAATGTATAAAATGTATTGAGTTTAATTTTCACAGTTATTGTATAGGCCTGATGATGGCTCTACAGAGCCGAAACCAGTAGCCTAATGTGTCGAAAATATATATGTTGGTTGTGACTGTAATTACTGAACAAGAGTGAAATATACTGTGAATGTACATACCAACAGGGATGTCAAATATTAAGGTTAGTTTTGTTGTCAGTGCGTGGGGCATTACGGAGGAGAAAAAAAGAGCAGACAGTTTTCTCTACACGATACAAAAAAATTCTGAAAAGATAAAAGAAAGATAGTCAATGCATGTACGTAGAACGTAATATTGTGGCGCTTGCTTAACCATTTTGCAGATGAAACAACAATGCATTCTGTGTGTGTTGTTGTTGTTGAGTTGCATGTCACTGTCAACTATATAACAATATTGAGCTTGCACAACAATGCTTTTATGTTAAATTTATGTCGCCGACAACAATGCAAATTGTACGTAGCAGTTTTTGAAATAAATTATATTCCAACTAATTTTACCTACAAATGCTGCATTGAAATAAAAATGAACATTTGCTCATGGCCTTCTTTAGACTACAGTTTGGTTGAACAGATCGTAAATAAGTCGTTGCGCAGTTTCTCAGTTTTTGTAAGTGTTGCTTTAAAAAAAATTACAAATCCAGACGGAATTAATCACTTATGAAGCAATAAGTATTAAATATTAGGAGTGTATGTCTGTAGACTTAGTGATCCAGCATGCAAAGCGCATGCGCCGTATTATATTGTTATCTGCGATCTGTCTGGCTCTACCACATTTTTCCACATTATCTCATAAATGGCACGATTTTCGGAAAAAGCTATTGAACGTAAAATGCGTGTTTCGACTTTCTCTACAATTCTGTCTGAAACATTTTTTATTCTAAAAAGAATTCAACGGGATATTGTCATACATGTACATAGGTCTTCGTGTAAAGTACCTGCTGTTCTTCTCAGATTTTAAAGAAACTTGAATTTTCTAGACAGATTTTCGAAAAATACTCGAATACCAAATTTCATTAAAATCGGTCCAGTGGGAGCCGAGATGTTCCATGCAGACAGACAGCCATGCAGACATAACGAAGCTAACAGTAGCTTTTCGCAATTTTACGAAAGCGCCCAAAAAAGCGACGTCGTAAGAAAATCAGCCGAACGACAATATCTGCGTTCCCGAAAGTAGAGAGAAAGTCAGAAAGAGCATTGATTCCGACGCAACTGAACCGCAACTTTTCCCCTGTGGACAAAGCGCTACACAGATGGTTTTCGGATACGCGATCGAAGACCATTCCAGTGAATGGCCCGTTGCTGTGTGCGTGGCTGATCCTTCGCATGATATTTCGGAATAACGGAATTTAAAGGAAGTGGGGTGCGGGTTGTCCTCATAGATTTCCAGCGTGACGCCAAATCTTCGGCCTTTTGTGATGACCATTAAAGGCGTTCCGGACCGTGTCACTGGAGAGCAGTAAAATTCTCCAAGAATTTACCGGGCAACAATTACTAAAAGAGTCTACGCAAACATATTTCGGAGTTTTCTTTTTACAAAGGGGACATGGTAAGTTCACCACTTTTCGTTCCTTTTACGTGTTCGTACCTACGAGTCTGAAAATATTAACTTGCTTGAATGTGGAAAAAATTATTTTAGCCAATAAAATTCCGTCATCCGCACGATTTTCTTTATTTCGAGATTTCGCTGTAGTAATAGCAAAGTATCAAAAGCAGAAACTTTTGAAATTAGAAATGCCTACCTCTGCATTCTCTTCACCATCAATACGCCAACTTACTGTTATTATCATCATTGGCTGCCAAAGTATATTACTGGCTTAACAAAACCAGTTCCTGGAGAATATCCACACATTAACGTACGTTCTGGGACTGCAAAGACACATAGCTGTCAACTGTAATCATATTGTCCAGCATGGTCTCATATGTATGTCTGCATATTGGCTCCACCTCCAAGGACGCCCTTGTAATGCTGGAAGAATTTAGTGGCAAGACGCCTGCTGCTCCGGTTCCTTTGAAGTCCATGATTATTACCGTCTGGCATGACGTGCTCTAGGAGCACAACAGTTGTTTCCTCATCTTTCACGTCTCCCTGGCACAGTGTCACTGACGTTCGGGTCGAGCCTCTGTTCATTATCGCACCTGTACTTCCTTCCCTGTTATCCACGAGAGTCATATTGGTCGCTATACTGCGTCCTGCTAGAGAGCCATCTCTGTAACAAACGTTCAAGGGAGGTAACCAATGTTAATGATTTTCACTAGCAAATGACTTCTTCAAAACAAACAGGAAAACTAAAAAAAGTTGGGACTTGTATTTGAAACTATTTATACTTTCTGTAAAGAAACACACAACAAGACAGGCAATGTACGTATAAAGGTAACACGGAGGCGCTTTCGCGTAAACATTGTTGCCGTGGAAAAGCAATAAATATTTTTATATTCTGAGCGTGTGTCTCTAGCCTTAGTTATCCAGCATGAAATGCGCATGCGCCATATTATATTGTCATGTTTCCTGTCCGACTCTACCATATTTTTCCACATTATCTCATAAACGACATGATTTTTGGAAAGAAGTTACTGTACATAAAATGTGTGTCTTGATTTTCTCTACGAATTTTGTCTGGAACATTTCTCATTCTAAGAAGAATTGAGCGAGATATTATCATAAACGTACATAGATCTTCATGTGAAGTATCCTTTATTCTTGTCTGATTATAATGAAACTTGGATTTTCTCCACGGATTTTCGAAAAATACTCAAATATCAAGTTTAATGAAAATCCATTTGGTGGAAGCCGAGTTGTTCCATGCAGAGGACGGACAGCCGGACAGACATGACAAAGCTAACAATCGCTTTCGCAATTTTTCGAACGCGCTTAAAAACATTAACATATGTCCACTCGATACATTTTGTCAAAATTACCTTTTCTGTACACTGTGGTCATATATCCTGCCAATGTAGGCAATGTAAAATATAAGTTTCGAAACATTATCAACTAACCAATTCTATTGTCAATTTAAATATTTTTTATGCTGATGAAAACCTTCTACTACTGAAAAATACTCAAAGTAATGCAATAAATAAATAAGTATATTTACCTGTAACGGCACAGACTGTCGTTCTGTTTGTTCCGCCGCGGTTTCCAGAGATGAAATGCACCATATATGAGTGGGTTAATCAAACTGTTGGACATTCCAAAGAAGAAAATTCCACTTCGCAGGTCCTCACCAACCTGAAAAATACAAAAAATAATCTAAAATTTGTGTCAGTAAATGTCTTATTATACTGCATAATAAAAACCTTAACTTTCCTATGGAAATAAAAATGTCTCCTTGTGTCTGCCGATTGCTAACCATAAATGTTATACACAGGACATCAGCGTAGAGCTCAAGATATTTTCAACACCGGAGATGAACTGCTTCATGGAAAAATGTATAAAGCTACATCGGTTAATCCGTTTCAACAGCAATCCCCAGTGCTTGATAACTGAGTGGTTTATACTAAGCAAAGTGATCATTTCTGTAGTAAGCAATTAATGTGGGCGATTATTAAATGAGATGCACTGGTTTAGTAGTAGTCTATTTGTGATGTTAATAAGACGCAGAAATGGTGAAGGTAATGATGATAATGGTGATGGTGACGACGATGACGATGACGATGTAAGACAAGCTAGCACTGTCAGAAAAGTGACTGGCTAGGAACTGGACAACTGGGGTTCGATTCCAGACGGCGGCAGGGATTCCTGTCTTGCCCATCGTCCCCAAGGTCCAGCCAACCTCTTGCCTAAGCAGCACTGTTGAAAGAGGGGCACTGTCTTGTAGATAAATTGGTCGGTGTGTGATCGCAACGCTCATTGCATGTAGTGTCGAGGCCTAGAATGTGCGTAGCTTTAGCTACACGCACCGTATAAATCTGTATGCCATGGTACTTAGGCACAGGGTAATATATTTTTCACATCACCACCACCACCACCACCACCACCACCACCACCACCACCACCACCACCACCACCACCAACATCACCACCAACATCACTACCATCACCACCATCACTACCATTACCATTACCACCACCACCATCACTACCATCACCACCACCACCAACATCACTACCATCACCATCACCACCACCACCACCACCACCACCAACATTACTACCATCACCACCACCATCACTACCATCACCACCACCACCAACATCACTACCATCACCACCACCACCATCACCACAACCACCATCACCACCACCACCATAATTACCACCGCCACCAGTACCATCAGTACCACCACCACCACTATCACCATCATCATCATTACCATCACCATCAGCACCACAATCACTACCACGACCTCTACCACCACGACCACCACCACCACCTTCACTACTACCACCACCACAACCAACATGATGACGATGATGATGATGGTGGTGGTGGTGGTAGTGAGGGTGGGCATGTTAGATTAATACAGGTAAAACGACAATGTAACTTATAGTCTGGGTAATAGTGTATAATAGTGTACGGATTATCTGCAACACCACTGGCTATAGTACCAATAATAATAATAATAATAATAATAATAATAAATGCTATCAGTAATTACTGATACCATTTCCGCCGTTTATTTTTCAAGAAAATTATGTGACTGGATATAATTTTCAATGAAATTTCAGTACTTGGATAAATAATGGGATTGGAAACAGCACAAAAGATTCCAAACGAATCTTAATTTATTTATGGAGACTGCACTCGTAAACAAAAGTACATAAGTTGCATGCCCCCCTCTCTCCGTCCCCCAAGAAGACAAGGCTTATGTTGCCCAGGAGCTTTCCTATTTTCTGACAAGCGCAAAAGGCATTACAAACGTTTTGCATCTCTCTCTGCAGTTACTCACGTGCTCGTCAGGATTGAGAAACATGAATATGATCATCATGACGTAATATGGCGTCCAGCACACGATGAAAGCAGCTACAATCACCACGGAGATCCGCACAGACTTCATCTTGGCACGATGGATTATCCGACGTCTGTTCACTTCGGAGGCTACGTGCTTACCTCCCGCCTCCACCTCAGCCTTGAACATCTTCTCGCTTTCTGTAAAAATACACACATACACTGGGTTCAAATTGGGAATTACGCCCGCGCTTACACGACGCCTTCAACACCTCACTTTATAAGCGCCGAATGATTAGGGTGGTAAATTAATAATGACAGGTGGATACAGAAGCAAGTGCGTGTGACATATTTCGAAGTATTCTCTCGGGATTACCTGGAAGAACTGAGAGTAACCATGAGAAACCTCAGGACAGCGGGTTTCCAGCTTGAGATTTTAATCTGACAGCTCTCGAATCCGAAAATTTCGGTGAAATAACTTCTGTGTTTTGATGTTTTCTTTAACCGTGTCATTGAACGATGCCCTTAATTGCTGAGACTGTGTAGCGTCCGCGATGGACAAATGAAAATGAAGCAGTGCTTAAATTATACTGACACAAGGAAACCGAAGTACTCGAAGAAAAACCCGTTCCAGTGCCACCTTATCCACCACAAATACCACATGTTCTGGCCTGGGATCAAATACGGCCCCCACGGTGAAAGGGGCGGCGACTAACCGCCTGAACTACAATATGGCGTCTTGTTTGGAGACTTCGAAATGCAGTTTCTTGATGAGCCAATAGAAGGCGATTCTTTCAAGATAGACTCTGTTTCTGAAAGTTAGTTCCGAAGTACTGAAATAAAAGAACTTGGGGGGGAGATGGGGGGGGGGGGGGGGGTTGGAAGGCAGTGGAAAACCCACTTTTCGGTCCAAAATATTTGTATCATATGTACACCAAAAGACACAGATAACTAAGTGCTAGATCTTAACGATAACTAACTAACTAACTAACTAACTAACTCCATGGAGTAGAATCCTTCTTGAGAAGCAAACAGGTCCTCAGCTAGTCAAGAAATTCCCTATATTTTATGGAACCCGTAGGTTCATTACCGTATTCACAAGAGCCCGCCACCTGTCCCTATCCTCAGCCATACAGATGTTAACAGTACATTATTAAATTAAAATGCGTAAAGCGAGTATATACGAGTTATTTACACTCGTACATTAAACTCCACAGCGACGAGGTATGACAGCAGTTTGTATGACACAGCCTATTTTTGATTACACGAGACTGAAGGATGGATAGGCATCGATTTTCGTGTGATATGTAGCAGTTGGGTAGTATTAAAATAGACATGATGATGGTATTTCTAAATTGAGTGTTTCGTGATCCCGCTACACGCATTTTTAAGGAAAAGCCAGTTTACAGCACGTAGAAAACTCGTGCGCGCGCGCCTTCACCTTACTGGTTTCTGTTCCATTGCATGTGTATATATTTTCACGAACATTAAAATAAATGCAATGAAAAGATTTGCTTAATTTTGGGATCAGAAATTTGGTAAGTGGATGGATCGTAAATATGCTTAAAAATTTTACATGAAAGAATTCTTCCTATATGTATAGTTACAAACATGCAAATTCCAAACTACAGCTATGATCCATAGACAACCCTACCACTGATCCACTCCAACATATTAAAGCCCTTGAGGGATAATAAGAAATCGCAGTTTCGCACTCAATATAATCGCCAGAACTTTGAAATTCCTTAACAGACAGCTTTATAGAACAAGCGGTGATACTACATAGAGGTAACATGTTATCGGCAAAGGTCGAGGTTGCAGTTCCGACTGAAACAACCGTCAGTCTTGACTGCTTCGTGATGATGATAGAATCTCATCATATATCACTGCCACATAGCGTACGCCTTCGTGACTATTATGATGACTTGCTACATGTGAACGGAATTGTATATATATATATATATTATATATATATATATATATAGAGGGAGGGAGAGAGAGAGAGGCTATATACAGAAAGGTTGGTTGGTAGGTAGGTAGACAGGCAGCTAGATAAATGAATAATTGATTTCTGTTAACTTCTGTGTACCGATGTAAACATGTATAGGAAAGTTGGCCCCACAAGTTCTGTACATAGCGTCTCCTTTGAAGCCTTGAACGGCATGTTAACATCTGCACAAAAGTGACGCACAAAGCATTTCCTCTTGCCTCTAAGTGAGAGTCAAATTGAGTCTCCCTCACGCGATTCCCTTAGGCTGTATCTTTCCAAACGTCAATATACGTGGGGATATTGGAAGGAATTTTATGGAATAAAGCTGTGAAGGAAATCACATACCCCTACGCATTCAATACTGTGCTGAACTGCACTTCCCACGCTTTTATTGAGAAAGATGTTACCTGCAAAATATTCATCGCCTGCAGCTGTGAAATAACACTTCTTATTTACTGGTAGAATATATCACGAGATATGTTACAAGAATTGCATAGTTTTATTTTAAGGTCTGAAGATTTCCATCTTCTGGAACTTTATGTCTTACAGTCTTGTAGATATTTATCGACGTTCCTCCAAAGCGGCGGAAAATTTATACCAAACTAAAAGGCGTCACATTCCATATGACGGAAATCTTCATAGTAACTGCTGTGAAGGCCTCAGACTCGCAAAATTTAAGATTAAATTATTTACCTAAACAGGCTTAAACAACTACAAAACGTGTGCTGGTGTTAGGTGTGCATGTAGCCGTGAATCAGACACGTTGCACAAGCAGACGCATCAGTTTTTCATGTGTATCTCTAAAGCCTGTGAGAAGTAGCGTCCGTAAGTAACAAAGTTCAGACTACCAAATCGATTTCGATTAAAATCCCGTATGATCAACCTACAGTAAAATTTGTTCAGTCATTTCAAATTCAAATTAGTTCTGATGCTTTAAGTGCCACTTTACTGTACTTCAGGGCCTATATAAACATTTACGCCTGTCTGTACGAGGTTTCCACTGTAAGAAATGAAATATAAATTAAAAGTTTAAATAATTATACATCCTGGAACAGTAATTAATAATCAGTACAGAAATATACTGACAATTATTCTCAGAACTGTCACTTCTTTGTTTCTAAACGACACGTGACGTAATGGCTACTTTATATAAAATCAGTTCCCATATTTGTTTTTCAAACAGGCCTACCCCAGCAAGATAAGGCAGCGGTGAACCTCGGACAGGTTGTTATAACTGCGGTGCCTGACACTCTGCAGGCCACGGCTGCCTCTTTCCAAACACTTTCACACTCACTGTTCACGACTAGTCATTATCATATTTGACGCGATACAAAGAACAGTAAGGCCTTCGTTCTTCTGGGATATTGCACAGCGTTGAATGGTAGTTACTTACCGATGTTTCGGGACAGCCTATCAGTCCCAACTTCAAGGGCCAAGCAATCCTGGAACTGATAGGCTGTCCCGAAACGTCTGTAACTAATTAACAATAAACACTGCGCAATATTCCAGAAGACAGGTTACCTCATTTACACGGCGGCGGAAGCCTGAAATCACGCGACATAGTAACATTACGTAACCAAATTCTTGGACGTAGCATGATTTACTGTAACACATATTTATTAATAAATTCTTTTTATGTATGTTTAACGATGCTTTATCAACTTCGTACCTATTTCATACAGCGTCGAATTGTGGGACGATATTCAATCACGTACAGGACGTGAAACTCTAGATTTATAGTACACTTCATCAATCATAAGCAAATAGATGGGCTACTATGACAGAAATAACACCGACTGTCCGGAAATAATTCCCCTTTCACATGCAGAAATTATAATAGCCAAGAAGTAATCGAAATGTAATGACGTTGACAAATTATTTTTCCTCTTCCTACCAGGAATCAAACTGCAGTCGTCCAGCCGTAACTCCGAGTTATCGCAATATACTTAATACGTACCAAGAAGACTTATGGGCTAAAGGAGGCATCGTGACTGTGCATTTCGTTAATTTTCAGGTGTTCGTTACATTTCGTTACTTGGCGCCTGCTCGTTTTAAGAACGTCTACAGACTGACCAAGCGGGGAAGTAAAGACGATGCGACATTATCATGATTATCATTTGCAGTTTGAGATTATTTGTGACAGAGCTCAGATGCTGCATTACCATTTCTTGTTAGCAGGTTAGTCATTTATATTACGATGACAACTTCCGTATGCGGGGCGGGAATTTCGAGGTATATCAATCTTCCGAACATAGAGGGATCCTGCCAGTGAATTAAACTACGACAAGAAGATTCTGTCACTGACAGCAGTTTTGAATTCCAATGTGACAATAAGTCTCCTTCTAGAAGTCGTGATGGAGCACATTGAGAAATCGATATTTCCAACGTGGTTTCTGTTTCTCGCTGAAACATTTCTATGAAAACATCTGTTATACAGCGCACAAGAATTTTTAAGCATGTTTTAGGTTGAGATAATTGTGATTTGGCAAATTTGAGTCACAGGTAATAAAGACATAAATGTCTGTGAAATAAATTCGTAATGCAAATATAGGTAATGAAGCCTTCGAAATTACAGCAAAATTTAAATATTTGGGTTATGGCACTAAAGTAAAATATATTCAAAAAATACGCGTGAGCATATTAAATTCAGAAAATGCTTGCTTTCGCTCAGTTCGGTTTATAACCTGGGAAGGAGGTGTGTGGGATCGCCGTGCCTCTAAGACAACTTCTTCTACAGAGGAGTAGAGCGGGTAGATCGGACAACCAGGCGCCGTCAGGGTAGTGAACTGATGCCATTAGCATTTTAACAAGAGAGTATGTCAACAGTTGCGCACATGCGGTTTCTCACGACACGTGTGCCAACAACAGTCTCATATCCGCATTAATCTTATCACACATTTGTCCAGAAATATTTAACACATCGAACACTGTCGACATTTACTAGCACAATACGACCCCTTGCACTTACGACAATTTTCCTTACACACTGAAGATTGAGGCATGCCTGGCGCGCAGGAATCTCGAGGCATGTCAAGACATGAAAAGCACACAGTCCGTTGGCGGCATGAGTCAGAACCTGTCTCTTGAACTGAAGGCTGTTCAAAGAGTAAAATGGATTTTCGAACTTTTTAGGCCGTTTGCATAGTCGCGAAATGCACCTTTTAACTTCGCCGCATACGTCCGTTCGCCTCTCTGTTCTCATGCATAAAACTTGGCCAGTGGACGGATTTTCGTGTAATTTGATATTGGAAACTTTTATTAAAATCTCTCAAGAAAATTAAAATTTTGTTAAAATCGGATAAAATATCGGACACTTTATTTAACTGTTGGTTTATGTTCGACCTTTTTTTATTTTTCCGAGTCTCAACCTATGAGAAAAGAAAAAGGGCATTAATAAGCGTGAAAAGTAGGAAAACATTTAGAAAACCGCTTACCTTAAAAAGGAAATATGAGGTCTTGAATTTACGCGGCTGGGATATGAAAACATAAAATGTCGCTACTAAATTCCAAATTTATAATTTAACTCTAAGCACACTTTTGAAAGAAAAAGATATATATTTACAGGACGTTAAGAGTAGCAGTGCAATGCAAGCAACGGTAATTCGAAATCGTGGGCACATTATTTATGAGATGGAAAAACTTTTAATTGTGTAGTTTAATTACCAGACGCAGGGCATCCACATGTCTCTCAACCAAGCAATAATCTCTTCAAAGCACTCAAGAATAATTATAGTGAAACTACATGCGAGGATTCCTTCCGTGTTAGTAAAAGTTGGGTCAACAGCTTTATAAGGAGAGCTGGGTGGCAAAACATTCGGGATCGAAGAGATTTTCGGAGGCTTTAAAGGGCACTGATCCAACGTGCAAAATTTTCGAGACAGACAGTCCTAGAATTTTAAAGGAATTCGAAGGTTATTTAAACAATTGCTAATGCCTACGTTTGCTACATGAAGATTTTTATTGAAATGAATATGTTGTCTTCAATCCACGTGTCAGAGGTTTCTTGTTTTAAGAAGCCTCAGTCAGTGACTTTCGAGGAAATCTCCCTGTCATCTTTGATGTTCTCTCAATAGAATTCCTAAAATAACAAGAATGCTAATGGCATGTACGTGCCGTAGTGCACACACTTCCCAAGACGCTCTCTACATTCACAAAGTCACTGGGTTTCACGGTGCAAGAATAATTTAATTTCTACACAAGAAAACTAGTCCTTTCCTGCGCCGATTTGCACGAAATATTATTTGCAGATCTCTTATTACGAATTTCACCGATATCGGTCAATAAAAGCGGAAATTACAGAGAGAAATTTATTTACGCCCTAAGTGAATTACGCACCGACTTTTACGAAACTCAAATAACTCAATAAATTTTTATAAAGAACGAATACAACTGTCAAATATATAAATTATTTCTGTTATTAAGTTAGTATCAGTGATTATGAATTTAATGCAAATTGTCGCAATGAAGGTTATACTTTACTTAAAGTCGTAGATTTAATTTCTACCATTACTTTCCACCCTTGTTCTATTTGATTGATATTTGGTATAAGCGGTCTGCACGTAATGTTAGTGAGCACTTTTGAATTTCGTAAAACTGGTGCAGAGAAGGCCGTACTTCTCTCACGGACGTAACTGATGTACGGTGAAAACAGTCTCATATGTAGGAAGTAAAGAAAACCTTAGTAAACGCTGTGTGCTGCGTCGCACTTGTTTATACACTGATATAACCTTGCCAATATATTTTATAGAGCCAAGGGAGGTACTGTGTTTCGTTCAGTTATTCTGAATCTCTGTAAGGGATTTCCAGAGACGGAACTACCATTTATAACATTGTCCTTATGGGAAACACTGGGCCCACTTACGACGGCTTGATTTACGACGGACCTCTATGAACCAATTAGGTCGTAAGCGCGGGGCCGCCTGTATCATGTTTCTCTCGCTCTAGTTTCCACAGAACCACGCGTGTATCTATCGAGTTCTCATGTCGGTGTTATTTAATCTCCCAATCGTTGTACCAAGAGTTAGGTCAATGTACTAATATTAGTGCAAGACTGGCTGATGTACGTACACTTGTCCATATATTTTTGAGGAATCATCTCGTTGTGTTGATTAAATCAGTTTTCAAGTACGAGGATCGACTAACACAGCCTCTAAGTATTATATATTCTTACATTTACTACACTACTACATGTTTCGGCCAAATTCTACGGCCATCATCAGGTAGTCTACAAATACATATAAAGATAGCGTGACCTAGGAAGAGGTATATTGTATATTATTTATTGTATATTAATTATAACTCCATTTTGGAGTAGTAGCGTAGTTTTATAACAACATATTCTCTGTTTGTAATAGGAGAGGCTTTACCTAGGTCGAAACGGCGTGACATTTCAGAAGACTTGAAACTTTTCCAGGCTTGTGAAATTTTAGGTTTTCGCAGCCTTTTTGATGAACATTACAGTCTTCTGGGATATGTCGCTGTATTGATAGGTAATTTCTTACCGACGTTTCAGAGTAGTTTGCTGCCCCCATCTTCAGGGTAGTCGAAGACTACCCTGAAGATGGAGGCAGCAAGCTTCTCCGAAATTTCGCTAGCAAATCACCAACCAACGGCTTCGTATGCCGGAAGACCGTAGTTCTTTCAGACCTCTCAACAGGCGACGTACTGTGACCACGACCGTCATAAAGTTCACGAGGATCACGAAGACCGCTTCAAAACACGTGCTGCTGCATTAATTTTCTTGCCTAGAGTGTATTTAATCGGACGCACTGTTCGAGGTAGCACACCCAAAACACCGCCGCGGATTTTAGTGCGCTACTGCCCGGAACTCATCTCCTGGGGCAGCACGCATTTTTCATCAAGAACAAATATGAGCGTGAGTAAATTCCGTCAGAACTTTGGTGGCTGCAGACGTATTCTAAAAGCAGCTCCTGATAACCGTAGTTCTGTTGAAACCTGAGGCTTTGAAAAAAAAATTGCTGTTTTATGGGAAAAGTATTCATATTTTATGGTTTTGACTTGTATTGATTCATCACCTTATTCACAAGAGTTTCAAATTTGGCCCTACCATGAAACAGATAAAGATCACGATCGATACAAGAGCTACCTTCTGAGAGGGTGAATTTGGAATTATCAAGGTGCTAATGACAGTCCTTCGCCACGTTAGACCTTCACTGCTCAAAACCCTCCAACTGCCAGATCTGTTTCCAGCCCCTCCCCCACAGATAAATGCCAGATTTATTCATCCTGAAGATTACAACTGTGATGTCAGCCGAAACATCGGGAAAACTTCATTCATCTAGGCGTCCTAATTCCACACGTCAATATCACACACACTGATAAGTAATTTGCTTTTTCAACACACATATTACACGTTATTCTCTTAGGGTAAGAGGAGAGTTCTTTGCATTTTAACCTTACGTAATCAGAATTACGTATATCAAATA
The DNA here is from genome assembly GCA_021186555.1 of Reticulitermes speratus. Taxonomy (NCBI): domain Eukaryota; kingdom Metazoa; phylum Arthropoda; class Insecta; order Blattodea; family Rhinotermitidae; genus Reticulitermes; species Reticulitermes speratus. Next base: position 15,541,416 of record JAJKFL010000330.1, read on the forward strand.
CGTTACAATACACCCACTCATTAGAGTGAGTTCTACTGTATAAATACGTATCACAGTAGACCAGTAGGAATACTGTAATAGGCACTCATTTAAATTCGACAGTCGTTGTGCCATTTTTCCTGCTGCGGTAAAACGGATTAAAATTGTGGGATGCGACAGAATCTAGGTGGGTACGCGAATGTTCGGGTAACGAAACAGAATTTAAACTGTTAAAACATTATCCTACAAGCTTAGTGAAATTTAAAGACTGTCCTCACTGTGTTGCTCTAATGTTTGTGAATACGAAACTGTTGACAGTAAATTCGTATATTTCACATAAACACTTCACTGATGGAATTATATAAACTAATGAGGAAGGGGATGAGGATATGCTAACTGTTAACCGGCTGCTGTTGACAGTAACAGTCGCATTCTGTCAGTGTTAGATATATAGGGTTCCATACACAAATACTATGGCAACAGATATAAAGCAAACAAATAGCAACAACTCTTACGGCCGCGTTTAAAATTTAGAAACATATTCTGGGGTAACAGAGTTTAAAACGTATAAGTTTTATAAGAAAAACAAAATAAATAATATACATATTAATTTGCAGTTTAAAGTAAAGCTTGAAGGAAATATTATCTAAATTTATACCAGCTTGCCAAATGATAATACGCCAAATGGGCGTTCTTCCACAGCTAAACCTTGAGCCGCAAAACAATATTGAACAAATGAGAAGGTGTAGTGGCTTATTAAATGAGAACATTGTCACTGGACGTTATTTCACAGCTAACCGAAGAGCTACAAAACAGTGTTACGTGTACAAACGTATTTTGAAAGTGTAATGTTGCAGGCGTGTAGCACAGACCGACAGCACCGATGTAAGAATGATTAATAATTTTACCGAAGGTGTGAAAACAATTAGTCTGAATGACGTGAATGTATTTTGAACAAAAACCTAAGAGCCGCGCCATAGCTCAGCGGGGTACTGCACACCTCTCATTCTGGAAGCCCACGTTAAATCCTAGGTCAGTCTATTTGGAATTTGTGGTGGAAGAATTGATATCGAAAGGAATTTTTCTCCCAGTACATCAGTTTAACATACCAGTAAAATTCCACCAATGCTACACAGTCATTCATTTACCTATCACCGACGCTTTATAATGTCGGCAATTTACCGCGACTTGCTTAAACAAGTGACAGAGACCTGCTACTTACTAGTCATGAAAACAGCTGGTGACTGCTGACTAGATTCGCTGCAGTGCTGTTCAGATCTTCCAAAATTCAATGGAAAGTTTCGTTATTTATTCCGTAAGTTCTATGACTACCCTTATTACTCGTATTTGCAAATTCAATGCAGTTTAATTACAATATCAAGTTTAAACACCAATAAAGACGAAAAGACGGATGAGACCGCAAGAATACATGAGCCCAGAGAAGTCTGTGACCTTTCAAACGACTGGGGGTTGCTGATCTACTATAAATAGCATAATTCCCTCGAAAATTTAAAGAAAACTTCTGAACATACACGTTCAAGAACACCTGTCCTCAACATCTTAAAACGGTCTGAAATGACATACACTAAAACAGGAGGTTGAAATACCAACTGAAATATAAGGATCTCTTGAATACTTCATAAAGATAGTTTTTGACAATCAATGACACCTGTCTCCCTTCTCCGTAACTAAAAGAATTACTTGCTCAATGACGAAATAATAACGATGCAACCTAAACTGAGGTTTTTATGCATAGGTACAGACACCTTAAAAAACATTTACGACCAAAACATATCCTGCTGTAACCAGCTCATCGTCAGGCCTAGTGTTTTATAGTCTTTTTTTTACTAATGTTACTTATATTTCCCTCTCTTTAACTTGTTTCGCGCACAAGTTAGCTAAATTGGTTACAGGAAAAATTTTGTAACTTTTCTTCCTAAAAATGAAATTAACAAATACGAAAGTCTGTAGACACACAGACACCTACTTGTACTTTAAACTTCTACCTACTTGTACTTCTTAAGCCACACATAAAAATATTAAACTGAAAGAAAGAAGTAGTAAATTGTACTTACTTATTATTAAATTCAGGTTCTAAAAACGATAGGATATACTGTCTATTAAACTGCCTTAACTTCTACAGAGTACAATGGTCGCTTCATACATTAATCGATTTAAAACCTACAGCACAGAGGTGGACAGTCAGCGATTGAGCAGAATGGGTGTCGGCCAAACACGTAGCATATATTGTTTTTATATACAGAAGCAAATTATTTCTCAGGACAACACATAGGACCTACACATATTGACAACAATTTAGAATGTGACTTAGGCAATTATGCACCAGTATCGGCTACGCCCATCGACTTATACACATTTTTGATAAAAATACTGCCTTATACATTAGTGTTTTATATTTAAAATTCCACAAAGAAAACTCTTGAAAGTCAATTTCACAGGCTCCTAGCGAAAATACATTACATTTAGGATTACTCGATTTTTGGGCTTTGTCTTTCTGGTATATGAAAAAGAACACAATGTAATGCATAATAAAGGTATTGTAAAAAAGTAAAGCAGATTGCCTTAGGGTCCGTAAAAAGTGTAATGAATATTAAACTGATCATCTTATGTGTACCGCACTCTCCATATTTGTTCTTCGCTCAGAGCGAGGCACAAAATTCCGCAAGCTGACTGCAGTCACAAGCGATGTGTTTTGGCAGCTCCTCGAGTCTTCAGCATGTTGTTCTATAATTCAGGAGTCACTGTTTGTGCTGGGGAACAGCTGTTTGCAATGCTCTTCTTGGAACAAACTAGAGCAGCTGATGTTGATAATGATATCGACACAATCGAGTAGCTGATATTGATGATCATATAAACAGTAACCTCATTAACGAAGGAAGTGAATGAGTGAGTGTGTGAGTGAGTGAGGGATTAAGGAAGTCCTAAACCAACTATACACTTATATCAGCTGTAAAGGATCCGATTCCTCACCATAGTGGCAATAAATTACGTTTGATTAGTCATACTGTGTGTAACATGTATTCAGCAAATACACTGTTCAAACATCAACCCATTTACCTCCTTTTTTGATTGATGACTTCTGTGATTCCTCTCAGTATAGTCACAACAGCCTACTTCTGAATACTTACATTTCATGATTAATTTCTAATTTAATTTGGAAGTACATATAGGCTACTTATGCAAGATTTGAGCTTCTCACGGAAAGTAGTATCAAGCACGGTCTTCTGGGGCAAAGAATAACGCAAAATTCTGGATAAAACTCTTGAGTATGGAGGTAGTATGTCTTTTCAAAACCCTCTTACATCGCTACCAGAATACACGGCATCACGTCTGTGAAGAGAGTATACTAGCCTATATTACTTACGCATGTGGAAAACCTAATCTTGATATATTCGTTGTGGATTCGTCTTGGCATTTAATCCTGTATAGCAGTCATTTCACACAAATATCGACAATACTATGTAGGCTACTTAAGATCTAACTCGCATAATAAGCCTAGGAATAAATCACACAGTCATTAAATCCGGCTCTCTAATATTACTAACCATATTAGCATGTCTGACGCGAGAAGGAAAAACTTTAAATAAATCGAATGTTTGTACAGCTCGTTTTATATGCACTTCGAATTCCTATTCGAGCACAATACTACATCAGTGATAAATAAAATCAGATGTAAACATATTCTAAACACAATCATAACGTGCGTTGGTTTTTACGCTGGAGAGTGGGATAACTTCCGTTGATTTTTCAATATAGGAGTTCGCAAATTTACGCAGAGTGTCACTTTTGTTTAACTACCTTGAAAAGCATAGGGCTTCAGAAAAAATGAAGCGAGCATACAATATGTATCTCATGACTCTGTACCGCCTTCATTTGAAAAATATTTCACTCCAATTCATAGTTAGGAAATTGCCTTCGACATACGTTCAAAAAGCAAGCGTGTATTTTTGTAATGCAGTCGTTAAAACTTCCCGAACCAAATAACATTCGAAATGCGTCAAAAATATTTCGTAAATACCAGTGGAAGCGAGATTTTCCGCACCCGTCCAGACCGGCCCTGGGGTCCACCCAGACTCCTGTAAAATGGGTACCGGGTCTCTTTACTTACCTACTCTCCCTCTAGCGCTGAGGTTAAAGAAAGAGTAGAGCTATACTTCTACTCCCACTCTGTGCCTTCATGTCATGCGATAGGGTGATCTTTACCTTTACTTTCCCTGTAAAATTTAATTAAATCACTTCGTCCATTCCTGTATGCTTATACTCGTACAGACTGACGGACTAAGCATTTTAATAGAAGCGAGGAGAAGGCGCCTACATATCACTGCTTTGTATATTGTTCTACGTGCTTCTTTAGTTCGTTTCAGCGTTTTCTCGCTTTCCGGGCGGAAGTGCTCCGTTTAAAGCGTTAGTGAAACTTTGAGTTACGTACCTAGGCCTGCGTTTTGCTGGCCTGCAGGGTGACTGATAAGCAACTTTTTTAACCTACGTCGCTTGTAAAAGACTGATATAGTGGGCGCTGAAAGCACCATGCTTCAAATGTTCCGTATAATTTTAATCATGCTGTGGGGTTTATCCGCAGTCCTCTTTCTTTTTGTCGGCTCTTCACACAGAGTATCGTTGATACGTTGCCGACGAAGAACATGCATCACTTGCAGTCTACCCAGCCATGGTGAAGTGGCATCAAATGTCCCTGTCCTTTACATTCCGTTTCAAGACACGCCCCAAATTCCTTTCACCTGCTAGCAAGTAGCGTATATGGGTTCAAAAAACCTTGAAAATCTAGAAATTATATAGTTCTGAAATTTAATAAAAAGTATGCACCACAGTTATGATTACTACAAATATCATCATCATTATCATGGCCTATGTTTTCCAACACATTCATGAATGCCTTGCTTTTCATGGCTCGACAGCCCTAGTGAGCCTATGCCTCCTCATTTTTGACGTTTCGAGATCACACTCAGACACACCACACTTGGTAGGACTCCTCTGGGCGAGTGATCGGCCCGACGCAGAGACCTCTACCTGACAACACACAACAGTTACAAGAGACAGACATCAATGCCCCCCGGCGGAATTCGAACCCGCAATCCCAGCATGCCAGCGGTCGCAGGCCCACGCCTTAGACCGCGCGGCCATTGGGATCGGCTTCATTAATGCCTCACAGAGTGATGAAGCCCTAGAGGTATTATACGTTATTTGATTCAACTAACTGCCAATCAATAATAAATAAAAATTTGTCACTTCAGTCCTCCTACATGTTTCGACCTCTACAAGGTCATCATCAGGGAGGTATATACAAAGGCATAGCATACAGCAAATTCTGTCAAAGATGTGCGCGTGTGTATTTCCGGATGTCACAGATGACATACTCATTATGGGTTAATTTTAAGCGTGGTAGGTAAAGAAGGCATCAAGTTCCAGTTTGGGATATTCAGGGTCTACAGAGACAGTGAAACCACTAGACCGTGCGTAACAGTCAAAAGTCTGGATGGATTTAGCTGATACTCACTGGAGATGGTGATCACTGTGCAGACGTACGTGGAGATCAGGACAAGCAGTGGGAGTACGAACATGCAGACCAGGCTGAATGTGGTGTACAGCTGCTCCTGCCAAGGCTCCGTGTAGAAACCGAAGGTCACGCACTGGTAGAATTCTTCGTAGAACGGTCCCTTCTCCACATGAAAGATCACCAACTGTAAACACAACGCGTTACTTTGAGCCATGCAATCCCTTGTCTCGTGGTCTACATGACCCTTTCAATTCACCGCATTGTAACAAGTATTGCTTTCAACGGTTGTACATTACTTACGCTCTCACCTTGATTTCAGGCTTCCGCCGCGATGTTGATAAGATCTGCGCTCTTCTGGGACATTACGCGGCGTCGTGTGGTAATTGTGTACCGACGTTTCGGGACAACGTGCCAGTCCCATCTTCAAAGGTCAAGAATCCGAGAAGAAAACAACTCTTGACCCTTGAGGATGGGACTGATACGTTGTTCCGAAACGTCGGTACACAATTACGACACGACGCCGCGTAATATCCCAGAAGGGCGCAGATCTTGCTTATGTTCTGCAGGAATTCGTCAGCAAAGCCGAAGGGAAGAGACAGTATTTGACATTTAAAAGTAGATGGGAGTGTAATATTAAAATGGGTCTTGTGGGTGGGTGCGGGCTCTTGTGAAAGCAGCAGTTAACTTTTATATGCCATAAAAGGCGGAAAATTTCCCGAAATTCGGAAAGAATACAATTTTCTTAAAGAGGACTCTGTTTTGTGTTGTTGCTTACACAGAACTTTACTTATCATCTTCATCCTTCGTAGGAAGTTTTGTGTTCTGATGGTCTAGTAACTCCCCTCTAAGTGCCGCTGTGAATGCAACTCCCAGTTAATTGTAGAAAAAATCCTATTTGAACTACAGTACGAAAATCATTTGCACGAAATATTTATTTTTCTCACTGGAGAAGAAACTATGGCGAAGAACTGGGAAACTTTGGCGCAGCGCAGAAAGACAGCACGCATATGTGCTCTCTTCAAAGCATACACTGGCGAACGGGCTTGGAAGGCTATAGGTGACAGATTACAAAGGCCACACTATCTGAGCAGGGCTGATCATAATCGGAAAATTAGGAACAGGAAGCAAAGGACGGATATCGGGAAATTTTCCTTTGTAAATAGGACCATCCAACTCTGGAACAAACTACCTGCAGTTGCTTTAGGGACTTTCCCTTGTAAGCCGAGTATTTTTAGGAAAAGGGTTAGGAAAGTGATAAGTGAGGTGAAGTGAAGGGTATAGAGGGTGGGGAAAATCATCTAATAATGCAGTGAAGTGAAGTGAAGTGAAGTGAAGTGAAGTAAAGGGAGGCAAAACGGGGAATGCCGTGATGTGTATATAAGCGTAGTGAAGTGAAGGTCCTGTTGAAATGAGATTGTATCACTTTTTCAAAACATGGAATTTTATTTTTGTATAGCATGCTTGACTCATTGCTTAGTATACCAAATTACTTTTAACTCTGATTCATTTACGTTAGGTTTTAGGTTAGGCTTAGCTACTCTTTCTTTTTGCAGTATGTGTGTTTTGTTGTTTTTGTATTATTTAATGTGTGGGTGTTTTTGTAATGTGCGTGTGTTTTTTTTGTATTGTGTGTGGGTGTTTTTGCAAGGTGTGGATGTTTTTGTTAAGGAGTGGATGTTCTTGTTAAGGTGTGGATGTTTTTGTAATGCGTGTATGGTGTTCTAATGTGTGCTTGTATTTATTGTATGTATTTTGTTTTGTAATTGTGTATAGTTTGTTTTGTATTGTTACTTTTATGTATATTATATGTCCATTTGTATTGTGTGTACTAGTATAAGGACTACTGCCACCGGGTGAAAACCCAAATGCAGTAAATAATAATAATAATAATTTTGAATTTTCGCATTTCATTACAATGCTTCATGCTGTATTTACATTCAAACTTAAGCACATTTTATGCCTTCCCAGCAATTTTCCGTCTAAATGGCACTTAATGCATATGATTATTTTAGATTAAACAAATTTTTTAAAAATGTTTTCATTGTTTCAATAAAGAACATTTTATATCTTGATAAAGTGACCTTAACTCTAAACATTAAATGAATTTAACTCTGAAATCAAATCAGACTGGTAAACCTCACAAACTGTGATCAGCAGTTTTAGTCGGAGTCCATCAAAATAATCTTAAGACACGTTGAAAGATGGCAGGTTGCCCAATCTCATGTTTTCTAAGTTACTAAGTCCTTGAATTTACATGTGGTATGACGCATTGTATGAAAGATTAGCTTGTTGCGAGGCTCCAAAAAACTCCAGAAACACAGAAAAACGCAAGCGTACATTTTTCATGCCCCAAGTTGGATTCCAACACACGAACCCAATGTTAGAATGGCAGAAGGCCTTACAAGCCCTAGACCTCGCGACCATTGTGCTCAGCAACGCGTCCAAACAATAGTGATGCAATGTTAGAGCAACACTCAAACTATAATGGGCACTGCAGTTTGACAGAGCGCTTCTGAATTAAATCCACAGAACAGTCTCACACCATCAACAGTGCCGAGAAAATTACATCCCTTTCATTACTGTAAATGTAATGATAAGTGCTAACACTTGTACTACGGTATGTTGGTTCTCAAGTTGAGGATGGAGGAGAGGCTTCTATGTATGAAGTACAGCTGCGAATGTGCTGGAAAGGCAGCCAAGGACGACCGAAAATTAGTAAAATTCTAGTTTGGAAGTTAGGCGAGGGAATAGTAAATTCTCACCCCAAAGAGCCAGCACGCTACAAATGTTACAGAGGCCCGTAGACTTAGAGGAATTTTTGAAAACAATTTAAGTAAAAACTTAGGGCAGAAAGTTGTGGACAAAATTAATAGGGCTCAGGATATTTACCAGTGCTGGAATCGTGTAAGGATGAAAATGAAGCCTTGTGGGTTACAAAAAACACAGGGATTTTATTGATGATCCTTGCAACTATTGATTTCTCTAGAAAGAATCCTTTCGATGGAAGGAATGAGTTACTTCGTTGCGTGTTATTCAGTCACTTAATTAAAGAACACAAAATAAAAACAGACACACACACACACACCTATATACACAAACCAGGAAGCCAGTGACTCACGTATTTGTTCCCATACCATACGAAAGATATCCTAGGCTGTAGTAAGGGACCATTTCTACTATCAGTGTACGCAGTCGCAGATAATTATAACTTTAGTACGGAAAGTACTATTATTAAAACAGAAGCATTTTACATACAGGCAAAATTTGAAATCTCACTCAAATGAAGAGTACCGCAAAAGCTGCTCTACTACTAAAACCATAAAGATATTCTAACGTACATTCTCCACCTAGCGACAAGATTTTACTCTACCTGCCCTAATCATACCAGTCCTCTCATTCGGACCATTGGACAGTACACTCTGCACGACTTAACCACAATGTATAAAAATATAAACACAAGAGACCAAAGCACATTCTGCTCTAAATAGAGCCTACTTGTAAGGTAGTGTTTTTTCTGTGTACAAGGGTTTTCACTACAATATGATCCTGAGTGTCTTTTACATGGCGGCCAGGGTTAAGTTCCTGCTCATAAGGCGATAATGGCAGTTGGTTAAAGGCACAACAGTTGACTAATGCTTGTATTTTCCATTGATGTAAATTGGTAATGTCAATAAAGCTTTTAATAATATAAAAAACCATTAGTTTTAGATAAGTTACGCCACGTATCAGTATTGCTTAAAGTGTGCATGGTCTCTTGTAGGACTCAAATGAACTACAGTCCACAGATTTACAATACTACTGAGATCCACTCATTTTTTCCGTAACAACAACGACGTTTTCCAAGGAAAAATAGCTGCTATAGAGAATGGAAAGATGACTGTAAATGACGATGAATTGGGTAATGATAATGATAATTTCTAAATATGAAGGTAAGCTGATATTTTTAAATAACAAATTTATTTAGAACGGGACAGAAAAATGTATCTAAACAAGATATTAAGAACAGGACACAATAATATATCTAAACAGATATTTTGTGCTCATAATTACGAAGGTTAAAGAAACACAAACTCGGCGTTTCGTAGCAAGTAGGACAATAAAACATTCACAACTTAGAAGAAAATGAGACTTGAAAAAGAAAGGGCGAGATTGTGTTCATGTTTGTTCATGGAATATAGACACATTTCAAACAGACAAACGTCTTGAACGTCTTAACTATACAAATGGCCACTATTTCCTCTAATCGCACATTTTCTGAAAAATGTTTCCTCTTCCTCCCAAAGAATGATTTATGAAACTAATAACTGAAAAGTTTTTCTTCGTTTTCGACTGTACTTTATCCACCCACATAGAATGTCAAAGATTCACTGATGAGAAATGGACTAAATATAATTATAATTCATTCTCTGATAACTTTTTTTACAGACCCTGAAATTTTATAATCTCATTTTTGTAGGAAATGCGTTGAGCCGGAAGAATCTCTTTTACATTATCCCTGCCTGTTATTCATTTAGGAACACTGTTAGGTTCATCGTCCGTTTTAATCCTCCGTCTCCCTAGTTTTCATTTACATTCAGATAATCCGACGGCTTTTCTCTATATATTATCACCTCCTCACTCGTTGTACCCATTTTTCCGGCCTACTCAATCTCATCATATTTATTGAAAGTACAAATTATGAAGTTTCACACTATGGGTGAAGATTAAAAAATTAAACAGAGGTTCAAGCAGAGTTTCAGATTAAACTCTGAAAATAAGTTTGCGGATTTGGAAAACCCTGATGGTAATAATGTGGACTCGAATAGGGCTTGAGAAAGTGTTAGGTTCCTGGCACACCAAGCCAGTCGATTCCAAAGTGATCATTCACGTCTAACGAACTAAGATGCAGCAGAGGCAGTCACGCAGCCTCATTGGGCTCTAAGCATAAGTGCGACAGAGGTGTACAGGAATTATGCATGAAACAAGTGGGCCAGAGGCATCTTAGTGAGTCACGCTCGAATTGACTTGACTGGGATCGACAAGCTTCATGTGCCCGCAGCCTTGGAGAGCAAATGGCTGGATAAAATCTGAACCCTAAAAGATGGGAAAAGATGAGTACTAAACGCATTACGTGGTGCAATGTTCATAAACGAATAATCTTATAAAAATGTGGCAATAGATAGAAATGATAGAAATGACGGGAAGACGAGAGATAAGACGTAAGCAGCTACTGGATGTCCTTAAGAAAAATAGAAGATACTGGAAATTGAAAGAGGAAGCACTAGATCGCACCCTGTGGAGAACTCGCTTTGGAAGAGGCTACGGACCTGTCGTAAGACAGACTACAGAATGAATAAATGAGTTGCAGGCCTATTACCGCAGAAGCATGGATTCAATTCCAGGCCAGATGATGTGGAATTCTGTGGTAGATGAAGGGACATTGGGGACAGTTTACTCTCTGACTACTCAATTTTTCCCTGCCAGTAACATTTTTGTCACTTCAAATAAAATTCACAAGATTAATGCAGTGACATAATTTCGATTTACCGCCACTCGCAAAGTAACGGCAAAAGGGCGGTGGACAAAGAGTGGCGCTATGTCGGGATTGACTGAATTTTGTAAATATTTATCATTAGGCACTTTTTACATACCGTACTCATCAATCAACACATACGTAATGCAAAAATAACAAAAACATTTCTCGATGTAACGTTCGCATTAATTTCGAAAGAGACACAACTTTTATCACCAAATCATTCCCCAAAATATGACTGATCTTTTTTTAAATTGGTGACGTGTTACACAGTAAGCGGAAGTGTGTCACTGTAAAACAAAACGCAAATAAAATAAATCGAACACAAGCGGTTGAATGGGTGGGTGAGGGAAACGAAATCAATGTTGAAAAACATGTCGCATTGCTGGGCCCTCTGTGGGATTTAAGAACAAATTATTCCGCATCTATTTACATTCCCTCGTCCTTGCGTTCTATACATTTTCAGGATCCAAAGGATTCATCCTAGTATAATACTTTACGCGCTTTCCACTTTATGAAAGTAATGTAATTATTAATTCAATGGCGCCGATTAAGTTACAAAGAAAATAAGAGAAAATTGAATTCGTAAAATTACCATTCTTTTAAAAATGCAGTGTATGACGGTCGGCTATATATAAACGTGAAGAAGAATGCATACAAAAATATAATTCTTTCCTTCTTTCTACTGGCATGAGACTTAGTATCTCACATTAAGGGTAGAACAAAGACAGAAAGTCCCAGAACAGAGTGCTCAGAAGAATATTTGAAGCTAAAAGGGAGGCAGTAACAGAAGGCTGGAAAAAAATACATAACGAGGAACTTTATGATTCCTACTACTCGCCAAATATTATTAGGCTACTTAAATATAGGAGGATAAAATTGGTGGGTTACGAAGCTTTTATGGGAAAGATGAAAATTTTTTATAGGGTTTGGTTTGAAAGTCTAGAAAATCAAGCCCATTTGGAAGTCCTAAGTCTAGATGGGAAAATAACATTCAAATGGACCTTAAATAAAATGGGAAGGAGTAATCCAGATTCATCTGGCTTAGGATAAGGATAAGATTTTCTGAGCATGGTACAGAACTTTCGGGTTCTATTAAATGTGAGTAAATTCTTGATTAGCTACTCAAAAACATTTGCTCCACAGAGTTAAATAGAAAGAGTGGCTAAGACAGGTTTTCGAGGACAGTATGGAATGAAAAACCTACAGCAAGAAACGTGTGAAGGTGGAGGAAAAAGATATGAGACAGCACATGCAATGCGTCACACGATGTGTTCAGAAATACACAGGAAAAGACGAAAAGGAAATGTGCGCATGGTGTGAAGGTTCTTCCACGTTTGCTCCCGTTTCTTTAATTATCTCGAAAGTTAATAAGCGATGGTTGTAACATCACGATCAAGCACATGTAATTAAGTACGTCTATATATTTAGACCCATAAATTTCGGCAAATATGTTTAATTTAACACTCATTTAACAACAAGAGACTTCAGTGGTCTTTGCGAAACTCCGGAAGATCAGGACTGACTGTTGCAAATACACATTCGGAGATGTACAAGTAGACGTAAGACGTAACGAAAAGATTGTAGTGCCATAAACTGTGTCGTTCACTCTGCTCTGCAAATTTTTTCGAGACAGTTTTCCCTCCAATAAATATTTATCAAGTTTCGCTCGAGATCCGCACATAAACGGACATAGGTCTTCATACAGATTGTCCTAAAACGGCTTTCCTCTAAGTGAAAGCTAATATGGCTTCATAAATATTAGTAACACTACCCTTTATAAAACTACATGAAACTAAATTCAGCTATTATCGAGTTGTTTCATGCGGGTAGAGAGACGGACGTTAGGAATGGCAGAGCGTCTAAAAACTTGTCCTAGAAGCTTGAGTGATTTTTATGATAGTACCTTCAAAAAGAAGCCTGTCCCTGATGAAGGAAATAAAGGCAACAGTTCAATACATTCCATTTAATAACATGTATGGAGTAACATGCACACTTATTAGAGTCAAATGCATGGAAAAGCAACAAAATTCTAATTTCGGTGAAATAACATTTAGAATTGTACGTAAAAGGTAACAATTCTCTCGCGTTTGCTTGCTATTTTTGGTCTCGAAAACCACAAGAATTAGAGAGCAAAAAAGTGAAAATAAATTATATGGGCTTTATGTTCTTTACAGCTTTTGTCTTAATCATTTTTCTCTGAAATAAATATCTAGCAGTTATATACGAGATGCGCATGCAGGTTTTCGTGTTTGAAATTAGGTGTTTTCCAATTTTAAACATAATTAGCGTATGTCAGCTAAATTTTTCAAAACTTCCCAAAACCAAATGTTATAAAAATTCGTTCAGCTCTTCTCGAATTTGTCAAATATAGACAGAGATACATGGAAAAACGCCAAAAGGAGATGAGAAGAGCTCGTGTTTTGGAAACAGACCTACTAAAAATTTCCAAGTATTATTTAACGGAAAATATGAGTAATGAAAATGACGAGACCAACAAAATAGACTTAGACCTAAATGAGGAATGAGAATAAGGCAAAACCAAGTGCAATTCTACAAATTACAAAACAGTGAACACCCCGATGCACTCGACAATACAATATAGGGTGTAATATAGGGGTGTACAAACCCTGAGAGCCAGGTCGCCGTGGCGACTAAATGTTGTACGGTGGCGCCTAATATTTGTGGGTCCTCAGTAAGAAACTTGCTTCATGTCACCCTTCTGGTGCCTAGAATTTTGAGGCGGCTCTTAATTTTTAAAGGTTTGTGCGCTCCTGCTGTAATATATTTGATATTTAGTACATTTTTATGTAATCGTAGATATGTTTCATTCATGCAAATTAGTACTGGAGTGACAAATATTGGTCTGCAGTAGTACCTGGCTCAAAAATTCAGGGGCCAGACTCTTCTTCCTTACGTTATGTAGGCGAAATCTGAGGACTGGTTTGCACATTCCAGGGATCACACGAGCCTAACTTCCTGACACCAGAGGCATTTCAAAGAAAACGTGCACCAAACGTTTACTCTCATACATGTTGTCACAAACGACTATTAAACAAATATCCTGCTATTTCTATTTAATAATATAACACTAAATAAGTGCAATAAAAGTTTAATGCTCTGTTCGCTGGCGGATATGAGCAGTTCTGTGTTACAGCACTGTTACAAGAAACCGCAGAGACAATCTAAAAATACTCACTCCACTGTGGAAAATACAAGGCACCATGACAAAATCGCTAAGCACCATGACCACCTGTCGCCCAGAATCTGTTGGGGCTGAAATAATAGACCCTTCGGAAACGTCACTGGAATTAACATAAGTTTGGATATGTAAGTATATACAAATATTTATTTTTTTTCAATGACTCGACAGCCCGTTGGTGGCCTAGGCCGCCTCATTTTTCGAGGTTTCACGATCACACTTTTTAGACACACCACACTCGGTAGGACTCCTCTGGACGAGTGACCAGCTCGTCGTAGAGACCTCTACCTGACAACACACAACACTCACAAGAGACAGACATCCATGCCCCTGGCGGGATTCGAACCCACAATCCCAGTAAGCGAGCGGCCGCAGACCCACACCTTAGACCGCGCGACCACTGGGATAGGCACTATGTAAGTATATACTCGTTTTTAATGTATATAGCCTATACTAAGGACTTAAAAGGATTTTGCGTTATTCTGATATATATTCGTGCCTAAAAATTTTATATTCGCAATAAATTTTCGTAAATATTAGTTTTGTGACAATAGTTTAGTACAGGGGTGGCAAAACAATCGCACGGGTTACAGGTTAGACACAAAATGAGGAATCGTTATTACGGGTTTCGTCTTTATTAACACCTGCAGTCACCACATAATTCAATAATTTACAAAGACACTTTTCGAAATAAAATGCTCTGCTGCTGTCACTTCATGTATCTACCCCAAACACCGAGAAGGATGGACGGTTACCCGCGGGAAAAGAGTTACCTGAAAGCACTGGGTTGTGTAATCGTGTCGATATTTTAAAAAGTAAAATACGTAAGGCCCAATTTAAGACCGCTTGACAAATGAAGGGAAGGCAGAATTCCGGGCTTCTTGAGTGTGATAATGCGTCGCTGGATAAGTAGTTACGGAAGTCTCGATAGAACGTGTCGCCTTCAACTTCAAGTTATCAAGGTCCATGGATTAAGTAGCTGTAATACATAGGTAATGCCTGACCAGTGCTGTTTGTGTATCTTTTGAAATTGTAGCGCCTTGAAAAGAATGTTTTCCTCACGATTGACAACTTTCCAAGGCGCAGGCTGACTCGCTATTTGCATGTAACTTTCAAAATTCCGTACGTGTACGATTTTATCACAAAACTGTGCACGCAGCAAGCAGAATTTACAGGCTCACGGTATTATGGGAATGAAGATGTTCGCAACATCGGAGCAGGCTTAAAACATGGCGCCGGTCAAACTTTCAAACGACTAAGCTGCCGTTATAGCAAAAACTAAGCAAGCTATGGCAAGATCTGCTTTAAAAAGCGCAGGCTGATAGAGGCCATGTACATCTGTCTGTAAGTGTTTAAACGCTGTAAATGACACAAGCACGACAAAATTGTAAACATGTAAATACGTATAATTGACAGTCTCAGACTTATGATAGAGGACAGGCCCACTGTCTTTTCAGACATGGCTCCCCAAGACAGTAATAATGTGCATTTCGAAACTAAACATATATCTGGTCATAAGCCCTAAAAGGTGCTTGACACCAAGAGGGACTGTCTGATTGATCGTTAGCCGTAAAGTAGCTCTGACTCTGCAGGTTGTGTTGCAATCAAAACCACACACACACACACACACACAGACTAAGAACTCAGCAAGTGCCTCACAAATGGGCAGCAGCGGGTACACCACTGAGCACGCCAGGAGGTACCACTTATTACTGGTACGAACTTCTGGTGTAAATCTGGCACCGGGTAACGCAAATGTTCGCCATCCTTTGAGAAACTATTCTCTCTGGGCGTTGTTCATTGTCAGAATAAAATTCTCTGTGCACAACATGAAGGCATATGGCGGGAGTAGAATTGCACCTGCACTCACTCTTAATCTCTGCATCAGATAGAAGTGTTTGGCTAGTTTCACGCCCCGGCTACTCTACCGCCAAAGAAACAGCAGCGGTACCCATTGAATAGGATGAAATATGGGCTACATAAGATGTGCAAAAGACAGAAATGTGTTTCCTCTTCAGAAAATTGGAAAAAAATTCATAGGATGTCCAGCCTATAGCCTAGTCACTATAGTGACTGAGCTATTCTGGCTCTCGCTTGCTGTCTCTGTACATGAATGTACAAGACCTTGCGAAGGCTAGGTCTGCGTTTCGGTACAGACAGAGCCTAGTGATAAAGGGCACGTGAAAATGGAAACGTCCTTCTAAACTTCATGTACATTTTTATTCAGGCAGTGAACAACGTTTAAAGTAAATATTAGTAAAGGAATGCATTCTTGTGTTTTTAAAGAACATAAGAATCCGACCCTCAAGCAGGAGAACACATTTTCCAGTCGGCATTCAATACTAGGACCAAAATAATAGGATGCAATCCATTAGACAACCGCAAGGAGTGCTGGGCACTCCTTCAGCCAAAGAACAGCTATGTTTTAAAGACAATCAAAACCTGAGGAACTGGTTTACTTCGTATGAGGTAGCTAAGTGGGTAAAGTACATATGCCTCTTTCCCATCTGTCACATTCAGACTTCACTGCTGTCGTGCAGACGATCTATCATCCATGTCGATGTATGACCTGTCACCCACAGACCCGGCAATTCACTGACTCTAGTGATTAAGATATTTTCCGTTACCTAAAACCGGAGCTGCTGCTTCTTGGCGTTATTCATCTTCCCTGATGATGGAAGCAGCAGGATCCTCTGAAACGTCGGTAGATATATACCAAATTACAGGATGTCCAACCCCACAAGACAGAATAACATACCGGTAACCCTCACAGACACCGCCATCAGAAAAACAAGTCTCACCGGAATAAATAATTTGTCTCTTTAATAATCATTCTTATTGTGACAAAATGGAAGAGGAAGAGATGACTGGGATTGTAGTAGGCTTACACATGGGAAGGATGAGAAGGTAAAATATAACGGTTCAGTCTAAGGTAAAGCAACCTCTGTTTATGCCTGGAGAGGCTCCTAGGGCTCCAGAAGTTTGGGGCTGCCTGATTTCAAGACAATCGGCACATGAAGGTGGTAAGAATGTCAGCCCTACGCACTGGCCGCCATTACTCCCAGGAAGTATTCCTGGTACTCATTTATGTTAGAAGCTGAGTCGACCCCAGGGCCATAGAAGGAATAAGCCAATAAGAAATTCCAATGACCCGAAGGAAATCGAACCCGCGACCTTCCGGCTTGTAGCGCAGTGCCTAAATCAACTGCGCCAAGGCAAAAGAGCGGGAGATAAAAATTTATAATAAAAATTATTCATAAAGGGAAATTTATAGTCCGATATACATAGGTAAATTTGTTCCTGTGTATGTTATGAAGGCATTTAGAGGGAGTAGAGGTATAGTGTCGCCGATCCCAGTGGCCGTGCGGTCTAAGGCGTGGGTCTTCGGCCGCTCGCTTACTAGGATCATGGGTTCGAATCCCACCAGGGGCATGGATGTCTGTCTCTTGTGGGTGTTGTGTGTTGTCAGATAGAGGTTTCTGCGACGAGCTGGTCCCTCGTCTAGAGGAGTCCTACCGACTGTGGTGTGTCTCAAATGTGTGTGACCATGAAACCTCGACGAAACGAGGAGGCCCAGGCCCATATAGGGCTGTCGAGCCATAGAAGAAGAAGAAGAAAGAAGAAGAGGTGTAGTGTCTGTTATTCGTAAACTCGGCACTAGGTCTCTAGATCTAGACGAATGGTCAGCATCACGTTCCAATCAATTTGCCCCCCCCCCCTCTCCCCCCTTCCAGTACACATTGAGTAGGAACTGGGTGAGTAACAGAGCAGGTCTGGATATTTTGGCGAAGAGAAAAAAACTCTTGCCTCCGCCGGGAATCGACATATGATTCGTAGATCGTCCAGCCCGCAGCCCACAGCCCAGTCACTATACCGACCATTCTGGTACTTCGTTGTACCTCTCAAATACGACTGCTTGGAAATGCACGATAAAACTGTACATCTTGTTTTGCATAAAGAAAACATTTACATTAATCAAAATACTCTACGTGTATTTTTATGAGAATCCCAACGTTTCCGAGAAGCATGCTGCTTCCACCTACCTGATAACCTCTAACAAACGTCATGACTTCATAACCTAGACTGCATTGTAAGAGTCCAGATATGTTTAAACGCACAAGTAATCTTCACAGTATCCTCAAGTACTCGCAAAACTTGTTGTCAATCTTCAATCTTGATTTCGGCCCGTAGAAACTACACAGTATGCGCGATATTCGTTAAATACGAGGTACATATGCTGTGAAGTTATGACGTCACACATGTTTAAGCAAGACAACCGAAACCGCATGTGGGCTTTATCGTCTTATGCTTTGTCTGAGAGTGACGGTGGCACTTGAATACACAAAATACCTAATGTGCATCCTAGCAACCACGACTGAAAAAACGGCGATACTAATCCGTACCCACTGCATTAGTGTTCATAAAATCTGCTTCTTTATATCCTTTACTACCTTTACGCCTACTTATGCAGGCAGTAAAAGCAATTCCTTTTCATTCTTTCTTTGTTGAAGTAAAGCACGAACACATCCTGTCTGTCTGTATAGCAGGGCACTTTGCCACATCGATCCCCATTACTTTCTACGATTTCTTTCTGGTAGGAATGTATTTGACGGCAGACACGTGGAATACAAGGGGTATTCGAGGTGGTTCATGTGCAAATATAAAAGCAGATTATAAGGTTAAAGAGGTTCTCGTCATATCTAATTTGCCGTTTTGGAATAGCGAATTCTTGTACCGACACCCTCACACATAAGAAGAGGTTGGGTTGCACGTGCATCTAAATTATGCAACACACCGAACACTTTATGCTATAGCTTCCCGTATCAGAAATCGGGACCAAATTAAAAACTTTACTGCCTCCACTACAAGAAATTTCCTGTCAACATTTACGTAATTAGACAAATTTGTAGTTCTCAAAGCCGTAAATATGCAGATGACGGGCTTGTAGTGTATGTGACCCCGTGTAGTCTTGTATAAGGGCATGAACGTTTTGTGAAACATTCTGTCTCACCTTCATGGTTCTGCGAGAAGATGGAAGCAGTAGTTGGCACCGAAATTTTAGTATCTTCCTGCCAGACTACCCTGTGTCACACCCCAAAATGTAGTAATTTTCCTTATCCAAGTGACTGGGATATCTGGCTAGTTACTGTGATATTCTGAGGGACCACACTTTGTCCCTCCTTAGGCCCTTCCTCTCTCTTCTATCTCAGTGCATAACTGAATTTTTTTTGGCAGTGAGAATCTGTAGACTATGTCAATCGGGAAATATTTCTTTTCATAAAATACAAAGTGCAGATAACATTTGTTTTGTTAACTTTTATAAAAGCTATATATTCAGAAGGACTTTCAATTATCAAATGGCAAAGAAAAGATGCAACAATTGCAGAAACTTACAGTGTTATATTTTCTTCACTTTACTTTCTTTGCTTTCTGTCAAAATCGAAAACTGTGTGGCCCCTCCACTTAGTTCAGAGTTCTTACTTCATTTACGTAAAAACACCACCACCACCACTACTGGCAAAAAAAAAATAAAAATAATAACAAAATCCGGAAGTACCACGTATACCAAATTAGCATAGACATATGAAATTAAACTAAAATGGCAAGTGGAAGCGATGACAATATTAGGCTACAAATAGTCCTGTCAGGAATTTATGTGGTGCCGAATCCAGAAAAAAAGTTTAAAACTTCTAAACGTGAAAGGAAATATAACATAGTAACATAGCAAGGACAGCAGTTCTTGGAACTTGCCACACTGTCCGAAAATATCTCACGCTTCAGGAATAATTTTTTTACAAAATTTCTAATTACTTTGGTAAAAGCTGTAATTAAACATTCGATTGAACAGAGTAACACGTTAGGGAGACAAAGTAAAATAAGGCAGTAGCAATAACAACACAGTACACACTAACATTGCACCATCTCCTTCTATTGGGTATAAAGAACTACTCGCTCTTGCACAGCTCTGTATGTCTGTAGAGCTTTCTGCTACAACACAAACCATTTACACTCTTCACTCTTCTTTGACTGCTTGACCCTGAAGCTGAAGGCAATGCGATCCTTTGAAATGTTGGGAACTGCATATTTACTTAACAACACAGCATACCATCCCAGAAAATTCGAATCTTCTAACTATTTACATTCTGTTCACGGAAAGAAAAAAAAGAATGTTGGGGCAAATACATACACACCAATGCTAAAGTTCAGAACCGAGAGTTTTCAAATAATTATTTAACTTGCGTAGTATAACGCACAGTGCGAAATGTAAACTGAACTTTGTATGCGTGCTTGCGTTCGTATGTGTGTGTGAAGTGCCTACAAGTAGACAATAGGTTTTGGAATTCCATATCGACAATTCTTCTTCCCTATTTCGTAACATCACCCAGTCAATCAACGCAGCTACAATAAAGTTGCAGCGCTCGCGGGCATTACGTGCTCAGCATGTAAACAATGTTACTTACACTTGTAGGTTAATTGTAAACACAGTACCAAATAACGTGTAACAGTAAGAGCACCACGTCATGAAGACGTGTTGGGGAGTGTAGATACAGCTCAATGTATTTTTAACCTCGGAACCAGATACGGGGCTGTCAGCTACATGACTCGGCTGCTCTATCCCCAGTACCCACTTAACAAGGGGCTGAGTGGGCTGCAGAATCAGTCTAGACGCTAAAAGTTACCAACGTTTCGGATGAATCTGTTGTCGCCATATTTATGAAAGAAATTATGTTTCTATAATGAGTATGGAGGAAGTAGGGTCCTCCGAATGGGCGATAAATATCTACAAGAGTGTAAGGAATCACAACCAATAAGGCAGTTGTCTCCCGTAACATTTATCCCAGTCTCTTTTAAATATGGTTAAGGAAGAACAAGAAGAATTAATTTATAATTTTGCATTGTGGATGCGTAGCTTAAAAAATGACTTTCTAAAACACTTTTTTATCAGTAAAAATGTTATTATCTGTAGGAAAATAAATACAATTTATATATAAAATCCAATACGAAGAACTTCAAATAGTAGTAGAAATACCTCCACTCGTGTTACTCTGTGAATATTTGTAATTTGTGGCTTCCGAAGTCGCTCAGAAGTGTCTCGGATTATGAAGCTTCCATGCTTCACATTTCAGACAATAGTGCAAAGATAATCCTGCATACATACAAAACTTGAAAATGCTGTATGGAGACAGAGTTATGGGTTTAATAATTTCTCAGATTACTGAAACTTTACGTGTCGCACAATAATGTGCCTCTGTTTGTGTTATATCTATGAAGAGATTCATATGTTCAGATGGCAAGTTTTCCTCTGCTGATGCCGTAGTATCAGTGTATATAAATTATGACTATACGAGTTATTAATATTCCGCGGTTATTGCTGGTCTGTCAACGAAGGATCTAGTCAAGAAGATTGCCTACGACTGGCATTCTACGCGAAGCCGTGAATAAAAGCCAGTAAAACGGGTACTTGTAGGAGAAAATATAATCTTCTTTGTAATGGAGCTTAGTGCTGGGAGAAGATTTAGACTTTTCTGGGAAACTCTCTGCCTCAGTAATTAAGGTTACGTGAATATTTTGTGGTCTCCAGACGAAGGGAGTGGAAGTTACGCAGTTAGGTATTGTCTACGGGTTACAGCTTCACAGAAGACGTGAACACAGAATGATGGATTAAAATATGGACGAAGCCAAAGAAAATCTTTAATGGCGTAACAAACAAACAAAACAAACAAAGCATAAAAGTATTTAAATGCACGTACCAGACCAAACTGGTTTTACTTTCTTGTTTTCCTTGAAATAATACCTATATTTCATAATTTCTTCTCAAAATAAAAACCGCTTTATAGAGATAAAATAACACGAGAGAGGAGGCAATTACATAACGACGGTTTTAACAATTTGTATCTAAAGCGATAAAAAGAAGGGTAATCTGGGTGACAGTAGACCGCATAGGAGGAATGTAAAATGCGTAGAAACGTTGCTTCACAAAACGTGACAATACTAGGTCACGTATGTGGGAAGATAAATAATATCATACCGGTTCGTAAAGTAACAGGAGTGGAGGATGATCATTGGATTGAACTGAAAGAGTAAAGAAGTCAATCGCGAAGTTCTATGAAAAAGATGACGAATTTTTTGTTTTATTAAAAAACCAATGGAGTTTTCCTGTTCGTCTAAAGAACTAGCAATTTTGGGGAAGCGGAAATTCACCCGTGGAGATTTCATTACAGAAAACTATGCTGCCTGTTTTCATGACATCGAATCAGTGTCTTTACCACTTCGATAATGTCCACAGCAGAGCATACCTTCCTTCAACACACGGATTTATGTTCTATTTAAAGATGCTGTCATTAAATCACAGCTTACAGTGTCGAATGTTATTAGGATTAATAAATAATAAATTGGGTGGGATGTGGACGGAACTGGCGGTGGCCTACATTGAGGTAGGTAATATCCTAGCAATTGTGGTTGCGAGAAACGAACTTTGCAAAAAACTGATAAGAAGAAAATGAAAATGGCCGAGATGAGTTTCGCAAGTTGCTCTGTGTATTCTGCAAAGCGCGGTAAGTAGCCTCACTACTGCCAATGAATTGCAGGTATTTAATATTGGCAACAAGACTGAATAAAGGAAAACATGGGAAGGATGTCATCTTACGAAGGGGTCCATATAGACAGAACATATCGACAAGCTGATATAGGTTCAAAGTGCGCTGAACGCCGAAGAAGAAGACGAAGGTTGGTAAGCTTATAAAAACTCTTAATGCGGTCGCAGCAGACACATTTTCTTGTAGTGGATGAAGTAAACTGCGATAAATTTCAGGAGAGCTATTATTCAGGTCAAGATTTGAACCCGGGACGTACACAATACGAAGGAAGGCTACCTAATCGACCATGGAATATGGAGCGTCTTCCAAGATCCTTCCCAATTCCTGATTCACATTTGTTCTCAAATTCAATGCCACATAACTTACAAATTTAAGTAAGTGCCTTCCAATAAAGTACGACACGAACGAACTTTCTTGCAAGAGAGTTTCATTTTGTGCAGCGACGTTACTTGCTTTTGTAATACACTGAAGTTTCACCACACATGTTTATAACTTCCGAAGTGCTTGGCAGATTATCACGCTTGAAATAAAGTTTTAACGCTTGGAATGAAGTAAAAGGCAAGTTCCTGTAAATTTGTCGCCATTGCACCTTGTAAATTCTCTACTGGAATCAACCAGTCTCACTTTTCGTAAAGATAGGGAGGGATACAACTTGACACATTAATGCGACTTGTTAAAGCGAATGTAAATTAGGCGGTATAGAATTTGAAGCTTGCTGTGAATAAAATGGAGGTAGGGACTATTCTTCAGTCCTTGTGTCTAAAATCAGGAATAGAACCTCGAATGAGAATACATTGACTTCCATCCAAACCCTTTCAAATTCATTGTTCACTAATCATCATATCATTCGACGCTATATAATTTGAGGCACTTAAAGCGTAATTAAGTACACCGTAAATAAATAAATAAATAAATAAAATAATCTGTCAAATTATAGAGTAACGGCTGACTTCTGTATTAAACAGCAGAAGGTTTTAACGAGATTTGCTTGATTTATTAGTTTCCGTGTGCAGTACAAAATTGAGTGTTTATTATTAAACGGTGTGTGTCGACTAGTGCCGCTAATTTCTGCTAAATGTAACTGCGAACTAATTGCGAACTAGTTATGTGAGTATGCATAACATGCCAAAGGGAACACAAAGATATACCAACAACGCGCAATTACAGCCAAACTCACCAGTAATCTCAGCAATAATTTCACACAGATGAATGTTTCTCAAACACTTCCTCGCAAACCCCTATTGGCAGACGGAATATGTCAGTGGTTTCGCGGGTCAAAATGCGTACTGGCACATTTTTGATACCAATATATTTAAAAAAACTTAAAAAGTAATCACAATGATGTTGGTTCAATTGTAAATGTGTTGTGTTTAAAAATGCCTCTTTTTATTCCGTTCCAAATGAATATTTGGAGTGTACGCCTACAATTCCAACAAAGAAGTAAGAAAAATTCCGGATATGACGTATGTGGTCTAGCAATGAACTCTGTGACACAGAAGAAATCTAATGTTGTTAGAATAGCAAAACCTAGTACAGCTTAGTACGTGGCTAGGGCAGGGAGCAGGGAGGTACAATCAGCTGAGTACGTGGCTAGGGCAGGGAGCAGGAAGGTACAATCAGCTGAGTACGTGGCTAGGGCAGGGAGCAGGAAGGTACAATCAGCTGAGTACGTGGCTAGGGCAGGGAGCAGGGAGGTACAATCAGCTGAGTACGTGGCTAGGGCAGGGAGCAGGGAGGTACAATCAGCTGAGTACGTGGCTAGGGCAGGGAGCAGGGAGGTACAATCAGCTGAGTACGTGGCTAGGGCAGGGAGCAGGGAGGTACAATCAGCTGAGTACGTGGCTAGGGCAGGGAGCAGGGAGGTACAATCAGCTGAGTACGTGGCTAGGGCAGGGAGCAGGGAGGTACAATCAGCCGAGTACGTGGCTAGGACAGGGAGCAGGGAGGTACAATCAGCTGAGTACGTGGCTAGGGCAGGGAGCAGGGAGGTACTATCAGCTGAGTACGTGGCTAGGACAGGGAGCAGGGAGGTACAATCAGCTGAGTACGTGGCTAGGGCAGGGAGCAGGGAGGTACAATCAGCTGAGTACGTGGCTAGGGCAGGGAGCAGGGAGGTACAATCAGCTAAGTACGTGGCCTGAATACGGAACATGAAGGACGTAAACAAAGAATTTACGTAGACATACCTCTTCAGAAACAGAAACTTGGGGGAGGAGATACGGATAAGCCTTAAACAATTAAAGAACGGTGGTTAATGTATGTATCATCTTGATTGAAATAATTGAGAATCGGTATTAGAATCTTTGAAGACTTGAGTCCTGACGCCACATATTTCGTAGTGTTATTTACACTAGGCATCATTCCTCCCTTCCGGTTTTCTGTCAGGCAATACACTCCTTGACTTAGATCCTCAGCTTTGTACTCAGTCTTTTTGTAGCCGACTGAAGGCGGGATGGCTCGGTCGAGATTTGGGTTTGACATATGGAGAATCGGGATCCAGTTTCTGGAAGGGGCAAGACTTTTTATCTACAACATTCCGCCTCTTATCCAAAGGTACCAGGGCTCTTTCTGCGGCGTAAAATGACCACGGCTTGAGGTTGATCACTCACCTCCGCCTAGACCCCACGATCCGCTGACGGTAGGTCCTCATCTTATGGTGCTTAGTAGTTATGCTCGACTACACTTTTACCTCCCGCCTTCTTTTTAAACGGCGCATGAAAGCCAATGTGGCGCCAAAGTAACAGTTTTCTGGGTTTCGAATTCTCTTTGTAGATATCTCGTAGGACACCTCGGAAGGGAGGACAGGCCCATTGCAAGGCCACTACCTACACACACTAACACAAATTATTATTATTATTATTATTAATTACTGCAATTGGGTTTTCACCCGGTGGCAGTAGTCCTTACACTAGTACACACAATACAAATGGACATATAAATATACATAAAATTAACAATACAAAACAAACTATACACAATTACAAAACAAAATACATACAGTAAATACAAGTACACACATTATAACACCGTACACACATTATAAAAACATCCACACCTTGCAAAAGCATCCACTCCTTACAAAAGCATCCACACCTTACAAAAACACCCATACCTTACAAATACATCCACACCTTACAAAAACACCCAGACACATACAAAACAAAATACATACAGTAAATACAAGTACACATATTAGAAAAACCCCGTTCACACCTTACAAAAACACCCATGCACATACAAAACAAAATACATACAGTAAATACAAGTACTCATATTAGAACACCGTACACACCTTACAAAAACACCCATACACATACAAAATTAAATACATACAGTAAATACAAGTACACACATTAGAACACCGTACACACATTACAAAAACATCTGCACCTTACAAAAGCATCCACTCCTTACAAAAGCATCCACACCTTACAAAAACATCCACACCTTACAAATACATCCATACCTTACAAAAACACCCATACACATACAAAACAAAATACATACAGTAAATACAAATACACATATTAGAAAACCGTACGCACCTTACTAAAACACCCTTACACATACAAAACAAAATACATACAGTAAACAAAATACATACAGTAAATACAAGTACACATATTAGAACACCGTACACACATTACAAAAACATCCACAACTTACAAATCATCCACACCTTTCAAAAGCATCCACACCTTACAAAAACACCCATACACAGAATAAAAAAAAAAAAATTAAACAAGCACAATACAAAAAACACCCACACATTAATTAATTTCAGTGCGTTAGAATATCCTCAGTATAAAGTCAGACCAAAGTACATGCTAATTATATCCCCCAAGAACTTAATTCACTTCACTTCACTTCGAAACCAGAGCACTTCACTTCACATCACTTCACACCCCTTCACTTCACATCCCTTATTTTTATTTAATCTCCACTTAAAAATCCTTAGCTTGTAATGACGTTCTTGACCCTTTTTTTAAAAGAGCTTAATTTACAGGGGAAAGTCGCTAGTACGCTTGGAGGTAATTGGTTCCAGCTTTTTATGGTCCTATTTACAAAGGAATATTTACCTACATCTGTTCTTTGTTTCCTAATCCTAATTTTCCGACTATGATCGTCCCTACCCAGGTAGCATGGTTTTAGCAGTCTATCCCCTATTGTTTTCCAAGCCCGTCCCCCGGTGTATGCTTTGAAAAGGGCGCATATTCGGGCTATCGCTCTACGCTGTGTCAATGTTTCCCAACCCGATTCATTTGTATTATTTGCAAATTTTGCCGCTCTCTTTTGCACGCGATTCAAAGCGCTTACCTGACCTTCTCTGTATGGGTCCCAACACACCGCTCCATACTCAAGTATCGGTCTCACAAGTGCCGTATAAGCTAAACTTTTCGTATTATTATTTGCCCTTTTGAGTATACGCATTACGAAATGAAGAGCCCTCCATGATTTTCTTAGTGTATAATTTACATGATCTGCCCAGCTTAGGTCGCTGCGTATAATTATTCCTAAATACTTAAAGCTATTTGCCTCTGGAATTAGTTGATCCCCAATACAATACCTCAGTTTACCTTTCACCCTAGCTCTATTGAAGCTTACTGCTTTACTCTTACCTGGATTTATCCTCATTTCATTTTCAACCGCCCATTCCCCTAATCTATTTAAGTCTGTCTGCAAATTTTCAATGTCATTACTATCGATTATCCTCCTGTATATTATACAATCATCAGCGAAAAGCCGTATATTTGACTCAATGTTTTTCCAAATATCATTAACATAAGCGAGGAAGAGCAATGGACCTAATACGCTCCCTTGCGGCACTCCCGACGTTACTCTGACTTCATCAGATAGTTGTCCGTCTACTCTAACTCTTTGCGAACGTCCTAACAGAAATTCCTTTATCCACACCACTAACCTCAAGTCCACACCGGTTTCCGCAATTTTTGAAAGCAGCCTATCATGTGGGACTAAATCAAAAGCCTTTGAAAAATCTATTATAATCGCGTCAGTCCTGACTCCCTCGTCCAATGAATCAGCAATATCTTGACAAACTGTGACTACTTGGCTTTCGCATGAGTACCCTGGTCTAAATCCATGCTGACCCTCATATAACCACTCACTCATTTCCCAGACTTGCCTTAGATACCCTGCTATAACGTGCTCCATTTGTTTGCAAACTACTGAGGTTAAACTGACCGGTCTATAGTTTCCCACTACTGATCGATCTCCCCC
Source organism: Reticulitermes speratus (assembly GCA_021186555.1). Classification (NCBI taxonomy): domain Eukaryota; kingdom Metazoa; phylum Arthropoda; class Insecta; order Blattodea; family Rhinotermitidae; genus Reticulitermes; species Reticulitermes speratus. The sequence continues at coordinate 15,569,477 of JAJKFL010000330.1, forward strand.
TTTATAAATAGGAACCACTATAGCTTTTTTCCAGTCCCCTGGGATAGAATTGTTGTTCATCGTTATATCTAGTAATCTCGCGAGGTATGGAATCATGGCTTCCCCACCTAACTTTAAAATTTCCCCAGGAATGCCATCTGGTCCGACGGATTTATTTCTCCCGATTGCTGATAGTCGTTTCCTTAAAATGTTGATACTAATGGTGAACGGTTTTCCTGAATCTGTCGATTGGATTTGCGGGGTGTTTCGTTCGCAACTGAATACAGACGCATAATAAGAGTTTAGGGAGTTGGCCTTTTCTATTGGTTCGGTGATGATATTTCCATTAATGCCCTTGATCGCAGGAATATTTTCTCTATTACCTTTACGTCTTTTAACATACTTATAAAACTCTGCCCAGCATTTACCTTCGTTTTGTAAGACCGAACTTAAGAATGTCTCCTGAGCCTTCTTTTTTGCTATCAGTAACTCTTTGGATAAACGTTTCAGCTCTGCTTGGTAATGCCCACCAAATTTTCGCTTATTGTGAACTTTCCTCACCTTTACCTTAAGTCGTTTTACTTCCTTCGTATAATATTCCGGATCCGGATTTTTACTTAGAATTTTATGTGGTACAAAACGTTCTATACCCTCAAAGACTATTTCCTTGTAGCTTTTCCATATCTCCTCCACGCTACTACCATTTCCAGCCCATAAGCTAAAATTTTCCCGAAGAAATGTTTGCAAACCTAATACATCTGTTTTGTGGTACACCGGGACTATTCTTTCAATTTTTTTCTCCCGACAATTTTCATCCCATTCTACTTCCAATAAAACCCGCTATGATCGCTGATTCCGTGCACAATGTTACAAGAGTTAAGCGTATTATCAGGTCTGAGGAGGTAGATGTCCAACAGCGCGTCACCTCTCGTCGGGCCACTTACTACCTGAGTATAACCATTTTCCCATACTAATTTGTTTACGAAAGCCTGAAAACCGGTTGTCTTTCCTGCATCCCCATTCCAATTCGCTTGAGGTAAGTTCAAATCTCCTCCTATAATGCATCTCTTCGTTGAGTTTCGCGTAAGTAAGGTACGGGCTGCTAGTCTTTCAATCGCCAACATTTCCTCGTTAGGAGCTCTGTATATACCTATAATTTCCCACGAATATTTTGGATCCATTCCTTTCACTTCCACCGCGATCATCTCAAAATCCTCATCCACCCACAGCTCCGTACAGGCAATGTAATTTTTAACACATATAAAAACCCCACCACCACGGGCTGTCCTATCTCTTCTGAAAATTGTAAAATCTGCCCTAAAAACTTCAGCATTGCTAATGTCTTCTTTAAGCCATGACTCCGTACCTATAACAACATCAGGGTTGTATGTGTCAACTAAATTCCAGAAATCTAAGGCTTTATTATATATACTCCTACAGTTAACCTGTAGCACCACTAGCGACTGTAGCACCACTAGCGACAAAAGCACCACTAGCGAAATAGAAATATAGAAAAATAGCGAGCATAGATATCCAGGCCCCCGAATGGCTTTCGACACACGGTTCAAATGTCCGAGCGGGATACAACAGTAAGGGTAAGCATTCACTGGACCGCACCGGACGGAAGGGAAGTATCTTAAGAGGTGGACTATTTTTATAGGCTATGTATACTGCATGGCCGATCCCAGTGACCGCACGGTCTAAGGCGTGGGTCTGCGGCCGCTCGCTTACTGGGATTGTAGGTTCGAACCGCCTATCCCAGTGGCCGTGCGGTCTAAGACGTGGGTCTTCGGCCGCTCGCTTACTAGGATCGTGGGTTCGAATCCCACCGGGGGCATGGATGTTTGTGTTGTGTTGTAAAAAGTCGGTTGTGGACCTAAGTGACATGAAAGGACGAAAAAGGACTAATACAGAACAAAAATGGATCAAAGGGGAAAACCCAGGAATTAGTTAAAAAAAAAAAATCCCACCGGGGGCATGGATGTTTGTGTTGTGTTTGTTGAAAGGACGGTAGCATGGAACGTAAAAAGTGACATTAAGGACGAAAGGATATAAAACAGTACAAAAATGGATCCAAAGGGGAAAAACTCCGGACAGACCAAAAAAAAAAAAAAAAAAAAAATCCCACCGGGGGCATGGATGTTTGTGTTGTGTTTGTCGTAAAGACGGTAGTATGGAACGTAAGTGACATGAAGGACAAAAGGCTTTAATACAGTACAAAACTGGATCAAAGGGGAAAAACCCCGGACAGACAAAAAAAAAATCCCGCCGGCGGGGGCATGGAAGTCTGTCTCTTGTGCGTGTTGTGTGTTGTCAGGTAGAGGTCTCTGCGTCGGGCTGATCACTCGTCCAAAGCAGTCATGTGGTGTGTCTGAGTGTGATCGTGAAGCCTCGATAATGAGGAGGCCCTGGCCCACTAGGTCATTGGAAAAATGCATACTGCATGGGATTTACCGAGGACGGACTAATTTCGTTTAATTGCGGGTTATCGATTAGTGAAGAACAACACGAACTGTTGAGTGGATCGAACTGTTATTGTGTATTTGGTAAGTGAAGAAGAATATAATAAGAAAACGAATAGTCGAAAATCCCGGGTGCATAATTTCTCCAAGAAAAGAATGATTCTTTGCGAAATTCATTCGTTACAACCGGACTTACTAGAAAATGAGTCAAAATTTTGTTAGTATTTTCTGACAAAATACGAAAAGTTTGTGCTCTCCTGGATATGTTGGTGCCTCATTTGATCACGGAAAATACATACAACCTTTAGAGCCGCAATTTGCCAATGTGTCATCAGTTGGCCCCGGACGTATGGAAAAACATTTTCGCAGCGAATCCGAAACGGAATTACCGGACACCGTTCCGTCCGGTGCAGGTCATTGTGCAATACCACATACGTAATAATGTGAATAATATGTCTTCTCCATGCCGTGCCGCCGTCCTTTCCGACCATTGCGCTCCAGCATGTGCGTACCCTCAAGACAAATAACGACGGCGCAGCCACTGCCGTCGACTTTACCGTACATGCATTGATCCACACAACTGCGCCATTCACCTCAGGTCTCACAGCTCGTTACTTAACATTAGCAGCGAGAAAACTGTCGCTTTATAACATAAGGTTAACAATTTGAAGTTCCGTACGTACTTTATGTGCCAGGAGTTTCAGAATTAAAAAATTCTACATTCTGTCCACAGAGTTTACTTCTCTTCTTAGGCGCTTTCGAAAAATTGCGAAAAGACACTATTAGCTTCGTCATGTATGCCCGTTCGTCCGTCCAAATCGCACAACTCTGCCCCCACTGAAAGGATTTTCATGAAATTTTGTATTTGAGTTTCTTTCGAAAATGCGTCGAGAAAATTCTTTTTTCAATAGAATATAACAAGAATAATGGGTACTTTACATGAAGACATACACATTTATGATCATATCTCTCTCAGTTCTTCTTAGAATGAGAAGTGGTTCAGACAAAAGTTGTGGAAAAAATCAAAACACACATTTTATGTTCAATAACTTTTTTCTGAAAGTTGTGCTGTTTGTGAGATATGTAAAAGTATGGTAGAGCCAGACAGGCCACAGATGACAATATGGTGCATGTGCATTGCATGCTGGACAACTAAGGCTGCAGACACACTCAGGATATGTAATACTGTACTTACTGCTTTTTGATGGCAACAATGTTTGCATAAGCGCGCCCAAATATTACGTTATACATACATTGCCTGTCTTGTTTGAATGGATCTCAGAATAAACAGCGACTATTCCCCTACACAACATTAACTTTTTGGTTTTCCTTACCGGGACGTAGTGTATTCACTGTGCGGTACAAAATAAATCTCTAAATATAATTCATGTTAGTTTTCTCTTGAAAGGCCGTACAATGGCTTAGGTGGTTAGCATCCGGCCTCATACCACTGACGCCCTTGTTCGATCCCGGGACAGTGAATATGAGATCTGTGTTGGGAAACGTAACAGTTGAACACGTTTTTTCACGGTACTTCTTTCTTCCCTGTCAGTATCATTCGACCAGTACTCCATACTCATATTCATCTACATGCTGCTCTTAACAAAAGCGAAAACGGTTTAAGCCTGAAACTCTTCAAACAGCTATGCTCTTTCGGAAATCAGGGAGCACTGGGTAGAAAAGTACTTTCATTTATTCTCTTGAAAGGGTTAATTACCTAACCAGTAACGACGCGCACACTCCGGACTGACAATCTCATTTGGAGTGCCTGTGTCAGATGTCGGGATAGATCGATCTCATAACCCACATAAAGTTATCAATAAATGGAAGCAGTGATGAGCAGTGAAAGATAAATGGCCAGTACTCCGGTCATCGCCGCTCTCAAAGCTACATAAAGATGCGAGATATCATGAGAGCCTCGACAGCCATCCTACTACCGAACATATCATCACTGATGTTATAAAGAATGCATCGAACAACCGCAAGGAATTTCAAGAACTCACTGAACATACTTCCTACTGCAAACATTTCGGTTTTCCAATGTCTATTACTTTTATATATTCGTTAATTTACCCTTTTGGGTAACTTAATGCTTATTGCATGCGCACCATATCTTAAAATTTTTGGGCTATGACCTCAAAACAACCAGTAAAGCGTTAAATTTGGAGCATAATATAGCCCTGTATGGTGCTGAAACTTGGACACTTCGGAAAGTAGATCAGAAATATCGGGAAAGTTTTGAAATTTGGTGCTGGGTAAGGATGGAGAATATCAGTTTGACCGACCGTATGAGAAATGAAGAAGTATTACACAGAGTCAAGGAGGACAGGAATATCCTACATACAATAAAAAGAAGAAAGGCTAACTGGATCGGTCACATCTTGCGTAAGAACTGCTTTCTAAAACACGTTATTGAAGGAAAGATAGAGGGAAGGATAGAAGTGACAGAAAGAGGAGGACGAAGACGGAAACAGCTACTGGATGACCTTAAGGAAAAGAGAGGATACTGGAAATTGAAAGAGGAAGCACTGATTTGTTTAAAAATGTTAAAAAAACATTTCAAATAAACTGCGCTATTTTATTTTAAATACAGAGTACTATTTTTTAAGTCCATTAACAACGATTCAACAATCTGCATGGAAACCCAGGTTGCCAACAGTTCTATGTCACTGGAAGTTGATCTGCATTGCTTGTTCAATAATATACCAGATCAGACCTTTGGATAGACACCAGATTCCATAAAAGACGTCCAAGAATTTAAGCCTTTGAAAAAATTAATACCATGTTCCTATGACATTATATTACTAAGGGATCAAAAGATCCAGCCACTATTAAATTTGCAGGCCTTTAGAGTCAAAGTTATTGAATATTAAGTGGGCAGATCGATAAAACCCATTTAAACGTATAAATATAGCACATGAATTGTATTATGCAAAGTATGCTACAGACTGGCGACAGTCGAGTGCAGCCACCAGATAATATAAGAGGGAAGCAAGCAGTTTTTAGTTATTAAAATGTTGCTTAAATCTTGGTATTAATTTTACATGCACTGAATGGCTTTAAACGTCTAAAGAATGACTGACTCCATGCAGCGGAGACCGTCTGGACAAGTCAGGCTAGACGCCCTGATTACGGAGGCAGTAGGTTCTTCTAAAACTTCAGCTTGTATGTATCAGACTACACGGCGTCATATCCCAGAAGACGATAATATCAAGATCTTTTTTATTTAATCCGATGCTTTCAGTTGCTCCTATTACATAGCGTCGATTTATAGGATGATTAAACTTTTAAATCGTAGTTGTTACTATATGTACCGCAAACTTTGACATTAAAAATTATACTTTCTGCCCACAAAGTTCAATTACATTTTTTGTGTGGTTCTTAGAACAGAGTGATTCTTCTCCACACAGAACTAACTTATTGCTTTTATAACCGAGGCGGAGTGTGTTTACTGCGCGGTACGGACGGACTCTTTAAATATGTTTCGGGTTCATCTTAGCCTTTAAAGAGTTAATAAATAATGAAATGAAAAGGATAGACAAGACAGCGGCCATGACTAATTTGAGGCCGGAAGGAGCCTTTGTCTGGGCAGACTGAGGAAGACGTCAGTGTAGTCTGTCTTTAGGCAGAGGTTTGAATATAGGACCTCTCGAATACACAGCAGGAATGCCAACCATTTGACAGCGACGCAAGGGGCGTTATTGTCTGAAGTCGAAAACATAAAAATGGACAAAGAATTTGACAGAACAAGCACGAAGTCTCATCTTAGAGAGAACTGCAACTTGATAACAGTCTCAGAATTCCGTAGTTTCATTTATTTTTTGGTTTGTCTCTTAAGTACAAAACAAGAATATTCACGCGACATTTGCATGTCTACAGCGGTGTTGGAAGATTCTAGTCTTCTGCGTTATTAGACCGTGTAAATTCATATAACTGTACATACGTTTTGGAGGAACTTGCGGGGCTAACATGAAGATGGAGACAGCAGACCCATCAGAAACATTGGTACATATGTAACAATAGCACGGCCTAATATCCCATAAAAATGACATCTCCAAGTACTCAGTTTACGGTTAACCGTATCCCTCAGCGCGGAAGCTGTCACGGGAGATTCATCACATAAGAAGCCTGTATCCGCCGGGAATTTAGAGTCCGCTTTTGCCCTTTAGTTCAACTTACATTCTTTAAAATAACAGATTAGAAATGCCGATCTGAAGCTTCCAAACAGGCATCGAATATTCTGAAACATTTATAGACACACGGCAGAGACCTTCTCATAAAATATTAGAAATTTCTCTTCGAATATTATTTTTCAGTTCTTGTAAGGAATGCGGATTTTTCACACAAACTATCTCTTTTATTTACCTCTCACAAATAAAAACAGCGCTGATTAAGAGCTAGATATCTAGGAAACCATAAACCGCGTGTTATCAAACTTTCATTTCAAAAACTCTTCTAGGGCAACCACAGATAATTTGCAGTATGGGCCGTGGCATTGTCCTGCAAGAAGTAACGGCACAATTTTCTTATATTCTTTACAGAATAGTGTCAGGATTAACCGAAGGCAGCCGTAGAAATTTAGTTTCTTCAAAAAACATGGGTACTAGAATTTTGCGCGCACTCACTGCGTATCAGATTCCGAATTTCAGGTTATACAAAGGTACTTCATGGGGATTACTGAAACATCAGTACCTGTTATTTTGGCCGTTTATATTCTCATTTAATGGAAACCGTGCCTCGTACGAAAAAAAGACACGAGTTACGCATCAAGAAATCCATCGATTACCGGTACCGTTTTGCTTCCCAGTCTAGACGAAATAACTGTATGGCTCTAATTTTACTTGGATGTAGCTCTAAACGTTTTGTTAACCTGTGAGTGAGGGTCATGACAAGGCATTTTGAATAACCACCCAGTGGTAAGAGTTTCCGGGGGGTGGATTAAATTCGAGAGGCTGTAGCGCCCAACTTCTCTTGACACGTAAATTTTTCTTATTTACAATGCTTTGCGAACAGAAAGTCACGACGCCGTGTAATCACCCAAAAGACCACAGAAAGTATTTCCCACACACAGTGTTCACCTGCTGTCTATGACCTACAAAACATGACTGGACACACATCTCACGTTCCAGCGCTTGTAAGTCGAGAAAAGTCTCGGCAGTTTCGCCTTGGTAAAGAGTATCCAAAAAAAAAAGCGTGTTTAAGTTAGCGATTTTGCGAGTGAAGTCCAAATGCTTAACGGGTTACCATTACATTGCACAGGCTTTCAGCTGGCAACAGCATTGCCATGATACAAGTAAGCGATTATAGATGGCATACATCTTCATTCAAACGCAAAAACGTTCTCCCCATCTCCGCTTCTCTGAAAATTTGATTAATATATGAATGGAATTCTCAGTTCAGCACAATGGACATATTTCTCCTGCCGTCCCACCACTTAACTTCCCTCAATTTCCAAACCCCAATTTATCATCCCATACCTCTCATTTCTATTACAACGTGTTACATAAATTCCCAACCTCACACTTCTATAATTTCGCAATGACATATTAATGAACGTTAACCCAAGTATCCGCTATGACCGCCTGCCTTTGTATTTCGGTTAACAGCCATATCAGCCGCTGAGAGAGATAAGTTGGTTTTGGTAGCTGTTTTACTGGGCAGGGGTTTCTGTAAACCTAATATTGTCAACAATTACCGATCAACTAAAAGACTAACCAATTAACGAACCAAAAACCGAACGTAGCAGTTAAGTGATCAGCACTTGTTCATATTTGAAAAAGGTTTGGGTTCAAATCTCCGCCCAGACACCATCCACACTAACAAACGATTCTTGTGATCTTCTTCAGTCCCTCCAGGAACATTGTTCTGTAATACCTCAACTGAAACAATTACGCCTTACGTTCATATTTTTCTAATTCCTTATTTAAAAATCACCCTACAATTTTAAGCATAAAGCACATTTTAACTCATTAAAGAACATTCACTCATCCGTGTATAGCTACTCATCTATTCAACAAATTTTCTGTAATGAAAGCTGAAGCAAGTGCATGAACAGTATTCTGCAGTAGACCGATTCATCACACACAACCTCGCCCGAAATTTTCCCCTTATTACTCATTGTACCACCAGTCCATGCGAGACATGTGGCAAGCGAAGTGCCACTGGGAGAGGTTTGCTTCAGAGTACTTGTGTTTTACCGCTCATTATCATTGGACCAGAGCTCCATTCTCATATTCATTCATCTACCACCGACGTTATGTAATCGAGATAATGACAACGCCGCTAAATACTCTAAAATGAATAGGACCACAATTACCTACAAGATTCGCTTTCCACGAGAAAATCTCTCCATGGCCGCTTTGAACCAAATTAATGCTTGCATTATTTGTTGTCTCAGCGTTGCTGTGTATCACATGATGGAAGACTGAATATGCTACTTGTCTACGTAGGTTCTTCTGTTTAGAATTATACGTTAGCGCGTATATCGGTACTGTATCCAAGTTGGTTTTAAAACACTAGAAGACAGTGAACGGGAATTAAAAGCCTTAACTCCGGAACACAGTCAGAAATTTAATTTTAATGAAGCGGGTCTCGTACTTGTTAATGTGGTGAAAATATTTTGTACGAATTTAACCACAAATCTGAGGCAAAGTTTTGTCCTTTCCAAAGGGATGTGTGCAGATTTTCAGCGCACTTAAGCCATAAAATAAAAAGGGTAAAGTGCCGTCAACACAACTATATTGTCCCTGGTATTTGTTCCTGAAAAAACCTTAAGAAAGTCACTTAGCCTTACTTCTCTCTCGCGTAAAGAAGCAATGTGCAAGTTAAACAAATTAAAGCTACAAATGTCGGTTTAATTAACTGTAACAGCAGACAATAACGCAAAGTGAGCTCTATTCCTTCCCAACGCGTTCCGGATCATTTCACACACCTCACTGGTATTGGCGTCTATTTGCTTCTCCCATTCTTAACTTCGTGCTGCAGAAAATCAAGCCTATTCCGACCTCACACACTTTTCAGTCTTTCTTGCCATTGTATCCAAATGGTTCGGACAATTTTATGCCTAACGTTTTTATTTGTAATGATTGCATTTTCATTTCTTTTCTGAAATATTTATCTTTAATGAGGTTAATTTATGCAACCTTTAAATGTAAATATTAATATTAAATTTTTAATCTCTAACGATTGTATTGTATTCGTGTTGATAAAAAATGTTATTATACAGCATCATTATTGTAGGCGTATTTAAGGCAAATTACTTTTTAAATGACAACTATTTAATAAAGCATGGGACAGCCTAATGTCTGAAGTCAATATTTCATTCTCTAATACTATTATAACTATTGTAAAAGTTATTTTTAATTCTACATATAAAGCAATCGGAAACTTAAATTATATTTATACTTTTAGACATAAAATTCTTAATGCTACATAAATACCTTCCATGAAACGGTCTAAAAGTAAAAAACTTAGGAGACCTTTATTCGACTTTGTAACAAAATCAATAAAAATTCTAAAATTATGTTAGTTACTGACGTGGACGAAAGACAGATCGCCGCAAAGCGTACGTAGGTGTGAGATTTGTATTGCAGAGGCTTACAAGAATCATGCGCCCAAAGCTTATTTCTTTATAGAAGAGTGGTAACAACTTGCACCACTTGCTTTGGCATTAAGAAACTGTAGGTGTAGTCCACAGGCTGTATTTATTCGTTTCGTATGATATTGCAACCAGATTACAGTCACTCCCGATATAGCACCATCATCAGTTCAGCGCACGTTGAGGCGTTATATCGATGGTGGCGGTAAATCGAAATACTGAAACTTTTAAACACGTAAAAGATACTTAAAGCGATAAAAGTTGTTAATTACGAGATTAGAACATATTAGAACACTTACTACAGCAGCAGCCTACAGTAGGCCTACTTGCAAATAATTTTTGCCCTATTCTTACTAACCTCATCTGTTACTGTACAATTTGTGATATTTAACTGCACTACGCAATGCTTCATTCAGTTTTTTCATCTTTTTTATATTGGCATTTGCTAGATTGTTCCACTTATTCTTCTGAATGTATCACTAATACAGCGTCGACTGACGGGTTTGTCCCATAATAAGGAAATATGGTAGGCTATATTCTGTAGAAAAGCTGCAAGAAATTGACATGTATAAGCACAGATATCTTCCTTCTTAATACTTCTCTTTTCACCTTAGTTCAGTACTATAAGTAGGATTAGAACGACAGAAGACTGTACTGTTAATGTGGCGTTCATCTGACCGTGACTTATCGATTGCATTATCGCCCCGTAAACAATAATATTGAAATTCTGCCGACCGTCGTGTAAACAGTCTAGGATTGGTTACTGGAAACTTGCGGGGCTGAGAAAGCTGCTCAAAGAGGAGAGAAATAGAAGCCGGGATTATGAGATCAGTGTCTTCCAACATGACGCTATATATCGGACAGTACTTAATGCTTATAGGCAAAGTCTTTGACGGATGGCGTTTAGCGGCGTTGGCGCTATATCGGGGGTACCCAATGTTAAAATAATAAGGAATTTCTTTTCTCAGAATTTCATGGACTCTGAAGTGTTAGTGGCGCTATACCGGGGGATAATTTTTGTTTCCCTGAACAGCATTAACGCGTTGACTTTTGTAATACATAAGCGATGTTTTCTGTATGATATAAATTAAAATTTGTATATTGTTTAGATTAAATTCATGCTTAAGATCGATAAGAAATTGGACACCCCTCTATTGGTTCTGCCCAACCGGCATTCTGATCTGTCAGATGCATTTTAAGACAACGTTCTGTAGCTGGTCTCCCAGTAATTGAAAATCCTGTAGGAAATTCCAGCAAATTCCTCACTTCAGATTCCAAAGCAAGACAGTCTCAACTCCACTTTAGAAATGAGAAAGACTTGCTAGAAATCTTGTTATTAAGCAGGTGGTGTGAAAGTAACAAATTGAGCTTTTTTATGTAAGGTCAGAAGAAAGCGCGGTGATCCAATGTATTTGCTTTTCGTTTACACATATTAGTATTCAGCCCTTCTTGTATTGATCCTTACTGAATGTGTATTTGCGTAAAGCCGCTCTGACTATTTGCTTATACAATGTTCAAGCTGGCGTGTAATCGAACCACCTAGCAGCATAAACCAAGTTTTTGTGTGCTTACTTCAGCTTCAACAACTCCATTTCTAGAATCGTCGCAGAGCAGCATGATAATAGGATAAGATCAGGAATTAAATCTGGAGAAAATCTTAGTTAGAATCTCGATGCAATTACAGGCTATCCTGAGTGAGGCCGTTAGACATTCTGGGCCACAACTACCTCCTCGTAGTCCATACACACTCGCCATTCCCGACCATCCTAGTCGCATTAACCAGAATTCGTCGTCCAACTGGTAGCACATAAACTTCGTATTCGGGAGACCTCGGGTTCAAATCCCATTCCGGTAAACGTTCATAATAACTGCGGGTTCCTAAGGTCATTCTCAGCCAAAAATAGGAAAATGCTGGGATAAGTAAAATTTGGCCATGGAAGATTTCTTTTACGAGTACATCCTTCCCAGTTTATTATTAAGGAATCGCCAATAATTCAACGCTAATTAACCTGGATCTTTGAAAACACGTTTAAATAAAGCAAATAAATACCGTATTTTCCGCCTTATAAGACGCTACAAGTGGTAAGGCGAACCCTATAATTAGCAAGGTATTTTCGCACTTCTCTAAAATTTGACCTCCGTGTGTTAAGATGCAGGGTGACTGGACTGCTTGACCCTTGAAGATGGGACCTATAGGTTGTCACGAAACATCGGTACGAAATTACAAAATCCCAAAAGAGCGCAGATCTAATACTAAGACAATATAAGTTGACTTTAAAGTAACAATGGAGCAACAGAATTTGATTTTAAAGCGATAATGGATAACATAAGTTAACTTTAAAGATACAACGGAGCAACAGAATTTGATTTTAAAGCAATAATGGACAACATAAGTTGACTTTAAAGTAACAACGGAGCAACAGAATTTGATTTTAAAGCAATAATGAATAATATAAGTTGGCTTTAAATTAAAAACGGAGCAACATAATTTGATTTTAAAGCAATAATGGATAACATAAGTTGACTTTAAAGTAACAACGGAGCAACAGAATTTGATTCTAAAGCAATAATGGATAACATAATTTGACTTTAAAGTAAAATTGAGCAACAGAATTTGATTTTAAAGCAATAATGGATAACATAAGTTGACTTTAAAGTAACAACGGAGCAACAGAATTTGATTTTAAAGCAATAATGGATAACATAAGTTGACTTTAAAGTAACAACGGAGCAACAGAATTTGATTCTAAAGCAATAATGGATAACATAATTTGACTTTAAAGTAAAATTGAGCAACAGAATTTGATTTTAAAGCGATAATGGATAACATAAGTTGGCTTTAAAGTAACAAGAGAAGAAGAGAAGTTGACTTTAAAGTAACAACGGAGCAACAGAATTTGATTTTAAAGCAATAATGGACAACATAAGTTGACTTTAAAGTAACAACGGAGCAACAGAATTTGATTTTAAAGCAATAATGAATAATATAAGTTGGCTTTAAATTAAAAACGGAGCAACATAATTTGATTTTAAAGCAATAATGGATAACATAAGTTGACTTTAAAGTAACAACGGAGCAACAGAATTTGATTTTAAAGCAATAATGGATAACACAAGTTGACTTTAAAGTAACAACGGAGCAAAATAATTTGATTTTAAAGCAATAATGGATAACATAAGTTGACTTTAAAGTAACAACGGAGCAACAGAATTTGATTCTAAAGCAATAATGGATAACATAAGTTGACTTTAAAGTAACAACGGAGCAACAGAATTTGATTCTAAAGCAATAATGGATAACATAATTTGACTTTAAAGTAAAATTGAGCAACAGAATTTGATTTTAAAGCGATAATGGATAACATAAGTTGGCTTTAAAGTAACAAGAGAAGAAGAGAAGTTGACTTTAAAGTAACAACGGAGCAACAGAATTTGATTCTAAAGCAATAATGGATAACATAATTTGACTTTAAAGTAAAATTGAGCAACAGAATTTGATTTTAAAGCATAATGGATAACATAAGTTGACTTTAAAGTAACAACGGAGCAACAGAATTTGATTTTAAAGCAATAATGGATAACATAAGTTGACTTTAAAGTAACAACGGAGCAACAGAATTTGATTCTAAAGCAATAATGGATAACATAATTTGACTTTAAAGTAAAATTGAGCAACAGAATTTGATTTTAAAGCGATAATGGATAACATAAGTTGGCTTTAAAGTAACAAGAGAAGAAGAGAAGTTTACTTTAAAGTAACTACAGGACAACAGAAGTTGAATTTAAAGTAATAATAGGACAACATAATTAAACATGTAATTACGAACAAGGAAACAGACAAAACTATAGCGAACGCCTCCAAGGATCAGGGTGCAGAGTCATAGATCTTACAGACCTGTACACAGATACCTATGTGGATGCCCGTAATGGCAGAGTGAAATTATTTTTAGTTATGAAAAGCAGGGTGTGATAAATATGAAGGCAAATAAAAAAGGAGAAAAAAGAAAACCTTTCAAATGCATCAGACGCGATTACAGGTTTCTCTTTCTTCTTCATTCGAGGATTAGGCCCTCCTTTACATTCCTCCAATCACATTCATCCTGTGTACGTATAAAGAACCAAAGAATCAAGGGATGAAGTGGTACACGGCCATTTAATTGCGTCTATATTCTTTTCCCCTAGGCAACGTGCTAATGGATGTCTGAAATGCAGACAAGCGGGCGACAGATTTAAACTAGATTAGTTTCGCAGATCGACTACTGGCTTCAACTATTTTAACACTTTTTATTCTTCATAATGTTCGTCCTGTAAATCAATGGAAGGCACCAAAGCTTCCAAAACACAAGCAAAATTGGCTGCCGTAATTGTGTTTACTCTTTATTTACCTCCAAGGCACGTGAAAGCAGTATATGGAAGTTATTAATTATAACAGATCGGAAATTCGATACATAAAATTTCCCCCTTTCATGAGTACATTTACTCGGAAATTTAAATAACCGAAAAAAGTTCATCTTACACATTGTGTTTTATACTGATTTATTTTCTCTCTCTTCTCCGAGGTTTAATTTAAAACCGGCACCCACAAACGTGAAATGAAACCAAAAGCATGTACTCTAAAATTTGTGAATATGAAAAGGTACTGAAGTGATAGGTCTTCATTAACAGCAAGAAGGTTTGTCTACGGAGGGCGTTCAGAACTCTCCGACTTTGGAACAAAATGGTAGATGGACATTCTGCAAATAGTAGGTAGGAATTTGTGATAGTCTGCAAATCACTACGGACAATGTCTGTAAGCAAAACAGCATTACTTTTTAAAAAAGTATATTATGAGATGCTTTCAAAAAGCAAACATGTGCCTATGCTGAATATATTAAAATCATTTTTGTTTTAGTGTCATTTTAATTCTCACGTAGATAGCTAAAATACCATAACAGCCAAACATTCCTCTTTTGTAGAATTACGTAAGTAGCAAGGTAAAGCTATCCCATTACAGGTCTAGACAGGCCCTTAGGGTTCCAGCAGGTTGAGGTTACCAAAATTTCTAGACAATCGGCACATGAAGGTGGTAAAGCTGTTAGCCTGACGCACCGGCCGCCTTTACCCGCAGGAGATATCCCTGATGCTCATTTCTGTTAGAGGCTGAGTCGGCCGTAAAGATTAAGGGAGAACAAATTCAAGGTGCTGACTTCTGTGGGTAAAGCCAAGTCTAGCGTCTTCCGTGACAGTGAAGGAATCTTATTAGTGTAATTCTGGAAGAGAGGTGCCACAATCAATTCAGAGCGACATGTGCAGGCACTAAAAAAGTTAAAACAACGAATTCGAAGGTTTCGGCCAAAGCGGAAGATAAACCGAGTCCTCCTGCGTGACAACGCCACACCGCACACCAGTCTGTGCCCAAGGGAGGCAACTGCAACACTGGGGTGGCCTGTTCTCCTTCTTCTTCCCTACAGTCCGGAATTAACACCCTCCGACTTCCATCTTTCTGGCCCGCTGAAGGATGCACTCCGAGGACGCCGTTTTGCGGACGACGACTTGCTGAAACACAGCGTGCGTGAACAGCTGCGACGCTTCAGCAAAGAGTTTCACGCGACCGGCATACAGCGTCTCACGCAAAGGTGGATAAAGTGTGTCGATAATGAAGGAGACTTTGTGAAAAAAATAGCCTCAAATTTGTAAAAATAGAACCATGATATATGTAAATATCATTATAATTGTAATTACAGTTTCTGAGAAAAAGTAAGGAGGCATTGCTTTCGTACCGACCTTCGTAGGCTAGTATGACTTGTCAGACTTCCAAGCAGACTGTCTGTTATATCAACAGCGTTAAAACGGTATGGCGGAGTAATCCAGAATCGGACAGCTCAAATTGTAGAGCCGCGAAACGCACGTGGCCAGTTTGAATTCTTTTTGCAGCCCACGAAACGTTTCAAAATAAATAGTAAACGAGGCCCAAAAAGATTAAACTTAAACTAGACGCGTTGGCTAGGATGAGAACGTAAAATCAGTTACCATATTGTTGGGAAAAACTATATTCTTATATGTGACCAAAAAGCACGTAACACATGCTGGCTGCGCGACTATTCCGAGGCTTCGGCAGATGAATTTTATGTTGCGAGAGGAAGAAAGACTGTGCAGGAGAGTTACAACTTGCGGGTAATCTAGAGTTAGAAGTGCTGTGGTGTGTCTGTGCTCACGTGAATAATTGATAGTTAATATTTAGTTATTATTTCATGCAAATTACTTTTTAAGTTCACTTCGTTGTAGTTCACCAAATACCTGCCATACATGTCGGATTATCAAAAGAAGGAGGATGATACGGATGGTGAATATGACACGTACCGTGGTACAAGTGAGCACGTCTGAGGGAAAGAGGCCACATGGAAGCCCTAGGAGCAGATGGATTAAAATAAAGTCGATCATAACACGATAGGATTAGACGACGAGGATTGTATTCAGCTGGCTCAGGGTAGGGGTGGCAGGACTTTGTACACGGTAACGAACCGTCGGGTTTCATAAAATGAGGGAAATTTCTTGGCTAGCTAAGGAATGATTAACTTCGCAAAAAGAACTCTGCTCCTAGAAGATAATTAAGTGAATTTGCCATATTTTTGGAAAAGAAACAAGATATAAGCGACATAAAAATACGAAATAACAGTGAGCTCTAGCATTTTAGTTGATATTACGAAACACATAAATGAGTTAAATGTGAAACTGCAAGCAGAGAGGATTTAATAACGTCATTGTATGACAGTATAAAAGCTTTTCAGATAAAACTTCAGCCCTGAGAAATGCAAATAAAAAATAAGAAAGTAATATATTTTGAAGCATGCAAATAATTTAGTTTGAGTGAGTAAAATCTACGGTCCAGTTGCTACTGAGAAAATACCGTATTGTTAAGAAGAGAATTAAAAAATCAATTTCAACATTGTAAGATTTGTGAAATTAAATCTGTTATGTTTACTGCACCATATAATTTGTAAGTTGATAAAGCGGACGAAGATGTACAATTGGAACTGACGGAACTGCGATCCGAATCGGAACTAAAAGAAAAATCCAGTGACGCAAGAATGAAAATTTTTGGTACCCACGTACGTGTACATCAATTTCGAAAAATTATTCGCTATTCTTGTCACATACGAGGTGTCTGGCCGCAGATATTCGTGCGAAATTCTTTTCTGTCATAAAACGAAAGACAGCTCCGGAAAGATCAAGATTAACATAAACACATTTGCGATTAATAATGACAGTGTTACCAACATGTGTTTCTGGAGACGCTTCTGGTTAGACGGTATTACAAATGAGACGTCAGAATCGTCCCGGAATGAATAATCTTATTTATAATTTTTTAAGATTTAGATCTGGATCTTAACAAATTTTATTTTATTGACAGTATTTATGGCGTCCTGTTAACTGTAAAGTGTTGTGCCTTTCTGTTTATTTTTAAGAATTTGCCATACGACCTCACTGCGACCCCCACGCATCAACGAGACTGACATACCCGTTTTAAACGATTTTTCACTTATTTTTCAAAGGCAGCATTACCCCATTCTCTGTACCAACACAGAGAAAACTAAGCCTTTGTAGAACATATCAAGCACATAGAACTGTAAAGGTACTTTACGAGAGAAAAGCAGGTAAAAATCAGGAAAGCTATTACGATTATCGACCAGGGCTGTCACAGTTTAAAAGAGAATTGGTGATAACTGAGCAAATTCACTAGTATCAACAGTCAAATTAAAAGTCTCAGTATCTGTGAGCTAAAAATCCAACCCGTTACGACAGAAAACAGGGCAACAATGAGTAAAGCTGTGACATTTAACGAGCAAGGCTTCTACGGCAAAACTGGCTTAGAGTATTACGACAGATGCAAAAGTTTCGTCCTAAATATTAAACTATGTCTTGCTTTAGCTGCAACAATTACCACGTAACTTACCTAACCACATTATTGCCTTGTGTGAGGAGACAAATACTCAAGTACTAGACGTAGAACGGGTAACGAGTGTCATTGGAAGTAACTTTCTTAATGTCGGGCGAACTATAACACAGATATTGTCACTGGAAGTAATAACCCACAAGACAGCACAGTTTGTCCTTAATATCGCCTACACTATATCACAGACATCTCCCTATACTAGCAATTTACTATCCTGACCAACGTGTAATATGTATTAACAGTCCATATAAAACTATTATGGTGTTTGCTTTGTACGGGTATGGAATTATGTCCCTCAGTACAAGAGACGAGGATGTTTGAAAACAAACTTATATAGATAATAAGTGGAAATAAATAAGAAGTAACTGTAGGACTGATACAACGTTACAACGTGCAAATTAATTAAGAATTTTTAGATTGAAATATTCAAGTAATGTGGGCGTGTAGGGTAATATTTTGCAAGAGTTTTAGGAGCTATGCTTACAAGATTTTATTAGAGAATCATACCTTGGGAGATATAGAGAAAGATTTGATTGTGACATTATAATTGATCGCAGAGAAACTGTTTGAGAAGTGATGGAGTGGATTTAGCTTGTTCAGGTTAGGGTGCAGTGGCGAGATTTTGAGAGCAGTAAACAAATATTCTGCTTCTATGGACGGCGGAAAATTTCTTTACTATCAGAAAGGTCATCCGCTTCATAAGAAAGGTTCTGTTCTACGAAGTTAAAGTAGGCCTTCTCGTATATATATATATATATATATATATATATATATATCCCTCATATAAAATAAACAAATGTCCTAAGGGAATAGAATTTCTTAGCAAGCATTCCTGTCCTCTGTAAAAGCAACATATACACAAAAGACACTACGAATTCACAGACGGATTTTTACCTAGCAAAGCAATCTCCTTTAAACAATCTTGCTATATTTTGTACTAACCACTGGGGGTTGCGCAGCACATTTCAAGACGGAGCATCCCCCACGGAACAGAAAAAAATATGTATTGCACACTGAAGACGAGAGATTTGTCGTTATTCTGCTTAAAAAGTGATGCCTGTTTGCATTCAGGTATTTTACGTAAGAGAGGAGAGTTACAATGAGTGCTACATTAATTTCGTTAGACGTAGCGTATAGCTAACTTTTATACGTAGGCTTCTGTGCGAGTGTTTAGACATGCCGTTAGGCTGCGTGTTAGACGATAGAGGTAAACCATGTAAGGGAACCTCCGTTAATCCTGTCTGATGAATAGTCTACGATTACTGAACATAAGTAGGAATCCAGTGGCCGCGCGGTCTAAGGTGTGGGTCTGCGGCCGCTCGCTTGCAGGGGTTGTGGGTTCGAATCTCGCCGGAGGCACGGATATCTGTCTCTTTTAGTGTTGTGTGTTGTCAGGTAGAGGTTTCTAGGACGGGCTGGTCATTCGTCCAGAGCGAGTCCTACCGAGTGTTGTGTGAGTGTGGTGTATCTGAGTGTGATCGTGAAGCCTCGATAATGAGGAGGCCCTGGCCGACTAGGAGCTGTTGTGCCATGGATGAATGCACTAAAATCTCTCGGACTATTGGCAGTCTCGAACCAGAGCTAACAGAAAACATTTTCCGACAGGCGCTCTGTCTCTGTAATCAGAGTTACTGTCAATATCGACCCTGATTGTGGAGATAGAAAGAACTCCGGTTCGAGAGGTAAACCCCGAATACGAAGCAGAAGTGTCACCCGCTCGACCGCGGGGTTTTATAGAAATCTTATAGAGGGACTTCCTTTATAGCTCTTGTTTCTAAAAGAGGTAAAATTTATTTAGCCGGTTATTCTTTTACTTACCTTTACATTACTACAGCCTATCACAACTTACAGAACACAGCATTGAAGTCTTAAAGGACTGCTAAGATTATGAATGCAGCGTGTTGGCATCAAAGTGGATGTGTAAATGTTGATAAATTCATCAATTTTTTTTGGTATAAAATTCCATGGAAAGCCACACTTGGCTCTAAAATACACAAAATGAAATTGTTTGGATGTAAGAGTGTTTTCAGGTGTTTGTTATAAAAAGGCAAACACAACTCGTGTATATTTGAGCAATAAAGTTGCCATTCCAGAACAACTTATGAACACTGCCTCGCCAATATTAGAACTGTGTGGAGAGTCTCTCTATCACCGTGTTAACGAAAACAGTTTACGCAAAACAAGTAACGACTTTAAAAGTAACAGTAAAGACGGTATTCAGTCTTGAAGAAAAGTTAAAATTTATGTAAGTTTAAATTTTGTAGCCTACTAGGAAAAGCAATTTCCACGGCTGTGCGGAGGAATATCCACAATACCAGCAATCTTATTAATTTTCCAGTATTTCTGCGTTCACTAAAGCTATTACACATACGACATTACAATTGATGCTGTTATGTTGTCGCTGAAGATGTTTTAAATGTGTGTTTCTGTTTCAGTGTTTTATTTCATGACGCTGGCAATTGCTAAGATTACATAGCTTCGAAAGCTGACATAAGATATAAGAATATGAAACATTGGTGGAATGACACTGGAGTGGAAAAACCGAAATACCTGGACATAAATTTGTCCTAGTGCCACTCTGTCCACCATAAATCCCACATGGATTTACACTGAGATCGATCTGGGGCCTCCATGTCCATAGTTTTGAAATTAATATGCGGCATACGAGTATACGAAATTGTACTTAAATATCTAGCTACGTACTTCATGTAGATGTGAATATTATCAGTCTTATGCTATCTATGTTATTAGATAAGTAATTCATATATATAGCTGTATCCACTTACGTAGTTCTGTTAACGTTTGCTAGAATCATTAAACGCCGATCCCAGTGGCCGTGCGATCTAAGGCGTGGGTCTGCGGCCGCTTGCTTACTAGGATTGTGGGTTCGAATCCCTCCGGAGGCATGGATGTCTGTCTCTTGTGAGTGTTGTGTGTTGTGAGGTAGAGGTCTCTGCGACGAGCTGGTCCCTCGTCCAGAGGAGTCCTACCGACTGTGGTGTGTCTAAAAAGTGTGATCGTGAAGCCTCGAAAAATGAGGTGGCCTAGGCCCCCAAGGGGCTGTCGAGCAATAAAAAAAAGAATGATTAAATAATTATAACATAATATGCTGTACATTGTAAATTATCTCACGCAGGCCGATATACACACTTCAAAGATGGATCTGCGACCTTAATCAGTTAAATGCAGTAAAATTAGATAACAATATAAACCATAGTCTTGTGACCCATTAGATCGAGCCAATATTTATCCTAGAGGCAATATAATAGGATTTATTTCAGCCTATTTTTGCCTGATAACGGAAGCAGAACCAGCTTCCGAAACGTCGTGTATATGAAACGTGTCTCAAGCAGTGGACAACGTCTGGCGTAATAATCATATGAATTATGAACTTAGGTTGATTGTGTTCAGATTAAAGTTTACAGGCACGATTTTAGTGAACTGGTCGATACGGACATTGCTTTGTGAAAAGAACCCAAAATTTGCTTCACAGTACTTTTGCTTTCTTAATTAAACATTATACCACCATGAAATGTAGTACGAAAGCATAATAAATACGAAGATATTACAAGAACATTTCAGCTTCAAAACTACTGTGGCTTGTGGATTCTATGCAAACGGATATTCAGTTAGTTCCTGGCCTCATTACCTAGCCTACTAAAAATGCTTTTCAGCTAACGAAGGAGCAGGAACTTACTCGTTACTGCAGCAACAAAAACAGTCAGACCCAACAAGACCCTCCAAACACAACAACAAGGAAAGAAAATAAATTGACAAAAATAAGTGAAAAGCCAAAATCAAATAAAGTTTATGTTATATCGAACCTTCTACACGGTAAATGAAAGGATTACTTGGTTTATGAACCGTGCATCTTGTAGTGTACCTAACAGAATATAATGTTTGTGAACCATGCATCTTGTAGTGTACCTAAGAGAATATAATGTTTGTGAACCATGCATCTTGTAGTATACCTAAGAGAATATAATATTTGTGAACCATGCATCTTGTAGTGTACCTAAGAGAATATAATGTTTGTGAACCATGCATCTTGTAGTATACCTAACAGAATATAATGTTTGTGAACCATGCATCTTGTAGTGTACCTAAGAGAATATAATGTTTGTGAACCATGCATCTTGTAGTATACCTAAGAGAATATAATGTTTGTGAACCATGCATCTTGTAGTATACCTAAGAGAATATAATGTTTGTGAACCATGCATCTTGTAGTATACCTAAGAGAATATAATGTTTCCGAAACTGAATGCTTCTCACCTCAGGTAAAAATGTGGGGAAGCATCTACTAGGTTGGGTCTGAAAAAAGAATTGCTCTCGAACCCTGATTATTTGGGCCCAAGAGGGACGAGGTAACAGGGGAGTGGAGAAGACTACATAACGAGGAACTTAATGGTCTGTACTCATCACCAAATATTATTCGGGTGATCAAATTAAGAAGAATGAGGTGGGCGGGGCATGTAGCACGTATGGGGAAGGGGTGCATATAGGATTTTTGTGGGGAGACCCGAGGGAAGGAGATCACTTGGAAGGCCCAGGCGTAGGTGGGAGAATAATATTAAAATGGATCTTCAAGAAGTGGGATGGGGGGCATGGACTGGATTGATATGGCTCAGGATAGGGACAGGTGGCGGTGTCTTATGGATGCGCTAATGAACCTTCGGGGTCCATAAAATGCGGGGAATTTCTTGACTAGCTGAGGAACTGTTAGGTTGTCAAGAAGGACTCTGCTCCATGGAGTTAGTTAATTTCTCGAACCCTGATCTGTGATTCTGAGTATAAACTTCCACACCTTGTCATCTGTGGATGGAAACGCATCCAATTTCCGGAAAGTGTGTCATTACAGAAAGTTTCAAAATTCGTCAACAGAAAGTTTCTTCTAGTAGCCGATGTTTTATGCACCCAACTCAGATGGCCTAGTACATTCTTCAGTACTACTGTAATATATAACGTAGCGGCAATGAACAGTGATACTTTGTCCAACGCGGGAATAAGTGGAATGATCACGGAGGGTTGAGCAAAACAGCGTTGTGAAAACTTCATATGGGAAAAATAGGGTTACGTGAACGCGGACAAATTTGGATCATTCCCCACCACTCGCTTAAAACACAATCATATTTGGACACTAAAAATTTACACAGCGCTTGTGTAGCTGATGATGTCAGCTTGCACCGTGATTGAGTAACTGCAAGTACTTATCCGCGTGTAGTTAATTATTTCAACGTTGGGAAAATGTTTTCCACCACTTATTTAATTATTTTCAACCGCGCACAGCCAAAACCGCGCAACGCAAAACCATGGTGGTCTGTGCCAATACAAAATAGTAAAGTTAGTTCGGTGAATGTTGACCGCTGTTTTATACAACTTTAATAAAGCTTGCTTTTCAGAGCTGGCAATTCCTTAAGTGATATAATAACGGTATTTGATATTGCAACTATTATGCAAGATATTAAAATTACTCCGCAATAAAAATGTTTCGAAGCTATAGTGACATTTTCCAAACTATTAAAACGTCCACTTTAACCACGCTTGTTTGTTAAAGTCGACCTACAGCCCACTTTGCTCTTCCTTGTCAGTGCTGAAATCAAACGTTTATGTTCCGCATTCAGACTTATTTGTTATATCTGCGATATCGATGACGCAAAGAAACCAGAGTTAAGAGGAAAAACAATTGGGTGGGTAAAATAGACCAAGCAAATATGCAAGGTCCACGAGAGAAAACGTTCGTTTTTCTTTAGGTGAAATATCCCCGTTGTGCTTCAGCCAAATATATATATATATTCCGAAACACCGCCATGTACAACAAAATTTTACAAATCTACAGGTTACTAGTTTCGTTTTTAATTTTCTTCATTTTATTATTGCCATCATACTCTTGAAGACGTTTATGTATTGCTATTGATATTTATCCAAACAATTACATAAACGTAAGATTTCAGAGCACAATAGCCAATAACTGACTTTCATACAAGACTTTTGGATTCGGTGATTTTGAATAAAAAACATACAAACGTCCTTCTTGTCATAACTCATCAATCTGCTCTACGCATGAAGTTGAACACGTAGCATGCAATGCACATATTTGAGAAAGACTGTAGCATTATACAGCGGGAATATTAACAGGGTCAACATTACGCGAACCTACTCCACAATACACAAATATTAACTACATGTAGATAGAAGACAGTGGTTCTTGAGAAGCTAGTAGTGACATTTTTCCAACGCTTATGGAACACCAACGTTTATTACTTTCCGTTTTCACAACAGCACGCCGCTGGACTCTACTCTGAAACAATCGAATTTTATCAACATCCTCAGACCCTATATTTTTAAGAGGCCGCCGGTCTACGACATCGGGCCTTAATCGAGTTTCTCATTACGAAAATAATCAGGAAACAGGATTTAGAAGATAATTCCGATACTTCGTTTCAGCTCCACTTCATTCCCCTCATTCGGTGCAGCATGTGCCGGACTGGAGACTCCAGTACTCGACAATAGGCCTATAAACTGAAGCAACGGAATACAGAGACTGCAAAGTCGATTTCATTTGAGACAGGCAATTGGAATTCGTTACGGTTCATTGGAAGAGATACGTATCAGTTACCACAGCGAAACTCATGCCTGCCGCAGCTGGCTTTACTAAGCAATTTGTGTAGCAGAAGTCGACAAGCTGCAAAACACGTAAAGCATTTAACCAGATCATAGTAAATTTGTCGAAAGTTTGTTGGTGATAGGAAAACAGTTTATAATTACAAACAACTGAATTCACGTGACTCACGTATTTGCCCCTCACGAATCAGCTAACTATGCGGCGGGGAACACTAAATACACTTTGATTATGAGGTAGGAAACTTCTTGACCAGCTGAGCGACTGCTAGCTTCTCATGAATTCAGCCTTATGAGTTTCGTTTTTAGGAAGGCCAAAGGAACAGGAAAATATTCTATGTATTTTTTATATTTTGAGGATCTCATTGCCAATTGTATTTATTTAATGCAGACAGAAATCCAATATAGCAGATTAAAACCCACTATTGCAAAAGTAAAGAGACTACGGGGCATTTAATTAAATACCTAGCACGTCACGAATATTCCAAATACAAGTTTTAGGCCTCAGCGACATCCAGTTTGTAATATACTCGTATGCTGCATTCATTCTTCGGCATGGGGGAGAAGAGAAATGCATTAAGCATTTTGGTGGGGAAACCTGAAGGAATGAGACAAGCTAGGACCTAGACATAGGTGACGGCATAATATTAAAGTGGATTTTAAAGAAATAGGATTGGAGAGAGTGGACTGGATTCTTCTCAGTCAGGATAAGTAGAGGTGGTGGGCTTCTGTAAACAGGGTAATGAACCACTGGATTTCATAAAATGCGCAGAATTCCTAGATTAGCTGAGAAACTGTTAGCTTCTAAAAAAGGACTCTGCTCCATGTACTTGTTTGGTAGGTTAGTTAGTTAAGTGCATTCCTTCTTTAAACTGATCTGTTACGTATTTTTGCTTTATGAGAAGCATGAATTATATATTTCCGGTAGGAAGAAAACTTTTGAAGCTAGTGGATGTAGAGATCCACACATTAATTCTTAACATCGGTGCCAAATGTAGATGAGTGGCCCGTTTCAAGCCCAGATCATGCAAGATCATGCAGCACTAGCTTAGTCACTGTACCGACTATGCTATTGCAGAGCCTTGATGAAGGTAAATAAGAAATGAATAAATTGAGAAAGATGTGGATTCTGTCGTGATGTAATTGAAGGGTGTCGACGGACTGAAAAAAACACTAAATACATCCGCAAAATTTCAAACAGGTGACCTACCGGATACTGGTCAGAAGCCTTTGCGCTGCAGCAAATTTTCTCCTTTAGTTAAATGTGTTCATTTTGCAATTTGATGTTCGTCCTGTAAGGATGGCTTGGTTAATGTGTGAAAGTGACCGGATGTATGAAGATCCTTGTGTACACACGTAACATGCCAAAGACAGTACCAGTACTTACAGGAGTCTGATAACTGGACTAATCTACAACGAAGTGTCATGACATCGCTTTACCCCCGGGAAAAGAATTCCCGTTACCCACTGAACAGGAGGCTGGCTTGGCACCACAGCGAATTCGGATATTTTGGACAAGAGAAATATCTTAGTACTTTGCCCTGAACCAAGCAGCATCCCATAGACTACTCGGTATATCGACTTTACTATCCCGGATCACGTTGGTACGTTATAAGAAGTGTGTTTTTATCATGCGTCTCATGGCTAGTTGCGTATGAAACTAAAAATCTACGAGTATGCTTTAGAAAAATGTTTTAAGCACGACTATGCAGTCATCGTTACGTGATCTTGAATCAGTATTAAATTAAAATACGCATAAAGCTTTTATTCCAGATTAAATGCCACGGGCATTACGTCTGTGAAAACGCATGTGGTCATTTTGTTTAATTTAGCCCTACAATCACATCCCACTTAATACTTTATTATCTAAGTTTATTTCAGTGGACATTCAAAGGAAGAACTTTGACATGCAAACGGCAATACATACAATTTGCACGAAATGCGAGCAGTATGTGCCTTTCATCTCCTCTATGATGGAACACAAAAATAGGAACATCCATAGCTTAATTGACAGAATATGTAAATGCACTATTCGTTTGGATTCTCTACACTAGAGGTAGGCTCGCCCAGCCGTCACTCGTACGGAATACACAAGTGTTTCATACAAGCTGTGGACGTGTGTTTTGATTGAGTGGGCAGTAACTGCAAGTTTTATCTGTGAAGGTCTGCCTGATACATGCATGTAATTCGACATTTTCATGGAAACTAAACTAAATATTCTAATTTAGCCTGTTGTAACATGAGCCGTTCTCGGTGTATGTTATGTTATGTTATGCTGTGTTATATTACTTTACACGTTTCACCAGCTAGTATATTAATTGTGATGTTATAATTAATAAATTAGCATGTTACAGCTTGGCATGACAGCATTGTAGGGAGTGCAGGTATAGTTGCATTCGTTCTTAACCTCGGCACTAGACGGAGCAGAGTGGTCAGCTTTAAGTACCGGCCGCTTTACCCTGGATAAATATCACCGACACCCACCGGGCCCCAGAGCCGGGTTGTACCATTTGGCGTACAGAAACACCTCTTCCTCCGACGTCCAGTCGGTTATCTTTTGATTACATCGACTAGGCTTTCCCGGCCCTCATTTAGTCACCTCAACGCCTTAGGTAGAGAAAGCAGGCTTATAATGTTATCATGTTGTGTCTGGGTTCGTCAGATTTCAACTGTTGAACCAGCTGACCGAGTGTGAAGATATTTCAAATTAACATTATGCAAATCAAGGCAACCCCGCGTAGAAACATTCTAGTCTTTTTTTAAATCAGAAATAACAACATGGCAGACGCACCAAACTACGAGGTGATAGCGACAACAGTGGCACTGAGTATAGGGGTCTGATATAATGCAAACACGTATAACAGTCATTTGGAAAACATGAAATATTTTAAAGCCGTCTTTGTATACTGTCAACTAATTGGTAGCCGCAGGAAAATTTTCATTTGTTTTACGTTTTATAGCGAAAACCAGTAAACCACCACAGCTGCCTCAGTGAATTTGGCCTGGGAATAAAGCACAAATGTAGATCTATATTACGCATAAACGTTTGTTTACAAGTCAACATTACAAATACACAGACGATACGAAACGTCGAGGTTATGCCTGCCACATATAACACACACAGAAGTTTTTTTTCCTAAGACATTATTTGTAAATATGTAATAATTCATTCTGTTGTCTGTCTTACGACAGGTCCGTAGCCTCTTCTAAAGCGAGTTCTCCACAGGGTGCGATCTAGTGCTTCCTCTTCAACTTCCAGTACCTTCTCTTTTTCTTAAGGTCATTCAATAGCTGCTTACGCCTTCTTCCTCGTCTTCCCGTCATGTAATAATAATAATAATAATAATTATAAAGTGAAATTAATATGTGATCAAGAAAGACGCCGAGAAGATCCTAAAATATAAATATCTTATAATAGAAATACAGCTTATGCGGAACATAAAAACAGAAGTGACACCAGTAAAAATAGGGGCAACTGGAGCCATCTAAAAAGCATTCAGAAAGTATCTGAATAACATAATGGGAAAGCACGAAATCAAGGAACTACAGAAAGCAACCACATTGGGCACTGCGCAAATACTTCGGAAAGTACTGATGTAAAAGTACAAAACGTTTACATGGGAAATAACGTTACGTGTGTCATATATTGTAACTACAGAATGGCTACAACACTATATAACTTAGAAACACGGTTTGTTTCAGGTATGTAATTGTAAATACCCAGCATAAAGGCGATAACAAAAAATAATAAAGAAAATCTCAGGGTTTGTTCAAATACATGTTACCCGTATTCCCACAGGCTCAGAAATTCAAAAGCACTCGTGCCTTCGTACTCTGCCTTCCGCTCTATGCTTGCTATGGCTATAAGAATTAATCCTCCGTGGAGCAGAACATTTCGTATTTTTATTATAATGTGACTTGCAGGCTGGTATGCAAATAAAAAAAAATTTGATGCATACCAACATCCGGCCCTCGGGGTATTTTCCAACTGTTCTGTTCCATCTACAGTAACCCTGTTCTTAAACACACAAACATAACGCTGTAATGTACCCATAAAAATACCACAGTCTAAAAGCCCAATAACCCCCCCCCCCACCCCCCATCTACTCTGGATTGACTTGTTTTAGTTGTGACAATACAGAAACACGATATAAGAAGTTCGTAAATCGTAACATTGCGGCGCGTTTGCATCTTAGCTTCCTGAACACTTCTCAGATCGGTTATAAATAACCTCTAATTTTAACCCCTTAAAAATTTTAATGTCTCCCTTGAAAACAGTATTTTGTACACATGTGTAGGCATATTTATAATTTACCTACACACCAAATTCCAGATTCCTAGACAGTAAATATAATAATTGCATGATTTATTTTGCTTGATTATGCACCAGTAAATTGCAAGAAGAAGTAGGGAAGATTTTTATGGATTACTATTGACTGCTATTTATTACTATCACTTATTATCTTAGGCAATCATAGTTACATTGGTAATCAAAGTAGTTACAAGTGTACTTCATATTAAGTGCCTGCTATTGTGGTCCGATTTTAAAAAAAATAAATTTTCTCGATAGATTTTAATGCCCTCAGAACAAAATATAAAATTTCAAGGACATTCTTCCAGCCGAAGACGAGTTTTTCTCAAGCGGGCGAACGGCTGTAATATCGGAAAGACATTACGTAGCTAATTGTGGATTCTCACAACTTTTCAAAGGTGCCTAAAACAGTTATGTTTCAATTGTGTGCATTATGTATTGTGAAATTAGGTCGGAAGATTTTCATGAATAATAAGTGGGTAAGGATTTGGAAGGTGGTTGAATTGTGCCAAAAAATCCGTCCAATGCCCAAAGTTTCGTGTTAATCTAATATTGTAAAATGTTTAAAGTTTTTGGCGTATAGTGTCAGAGGCACAATGCTCAAAATCAAGCCTCCGCTCTTCGCTCCACGACTGAGACCGCATGCCTCATTATAACAATCAGACTCTCAAAATCGAGGCTGCGTAGCATAACAATTAAACGCGGTATAAAGAAATAGTTTCTAGCTACTTTACTAAACCGAGTGTGTCACTATAAATAACTGAAGTACAGTTATGAAGTTTTGAATGTGGCGTGTTGTATGATATGTTGGGAATTGTTAAGACCGAACCAAAGGACCACCCCTTGTCGACTGTCCGCAGTTATTTATCCGCTACATCGGACGCTACTCTCCAGATCGTGACTATACTCTAAGATCCGCCTTGCTGAAGGAACAAAACAAACGGTGCCACTGTGCGAAATCAGTGCGCTACGAAGGCGCAGTACTACAAAGGATACAAAAGTTAAGTGGAAGGGACGTGAAATGAAATGAAATGAACTGAAGTGATGTGAAGTGTGCTGGCGTGTTTTATGGGAAGAGTTCTGTTTTGAAATGTAGGGAAGTGAAGAGGGCTACGGTGAAGTTCTAGGGGGCAAAAGTATCATGTTCAGTAGTGGGTCCATAATGTGGGTGCTGGAACGTATTATGACTATTTCATTTCGTGTGTGTATTGTACTGTGGTTGTCTTAAGTTCATGAGTTTTGTAAGATGTGTGTGTGCTTTGTAATGCGTATTGTGCTTGTATTTACTGTGTTTTGTTGTTTTATGTATACTTATTTTTATTGTTTTGTAGTTCTTATTTTTATTGTCGTGTTATTTTCATTGTTTTGTCTGTACTAGTGTAAGACTACTGCCACCGGGTGAAAACCCAATTGCAGTAAGTATATTAATAATAAACAATTCTGCGGCTTCTTCACACACTCACTAGCTGGATGTAAGTACTAAGCAACACGCTTTGGCCGCACTATCCAAAGTTTATAATATTTGGTGCCTGTTGGAAAGGAGGATGGTTGGGTCCCAGAGTCGGTCTGCACATAGCAGTGGTGATGAGAGGAATTGTCTCCATCTGGAACTGAGGCCGCAGACAGCCAGTTTACCAGCTTGTGGGCTAGAGACGAAGAGACCAATTAGCACAGTTCCACTGGATGTTCAGAGCCAGGTAATGTTTATACAACAAATTGCGGCTGAAGAGGAGAGATTCAGTTGTGGGTTACAGCAAACGCCTGCCCCTTTGTGCATTGTTACATTGCAACCCGACTGACAACATGAAGGCGATTCAGCATCTGTCCTGATTGTATGCTTTGTGTAACAGCCGTCGTTGTTTAAGGACGTCATAGCCTAAATTTGCATGCGATTTACTCAGCATAGCCTCTGTTCTTCTGCACGTTACAAAGGCTTTGGTTTACCTCATTACTTCTAACAAATGACTTGTTTATTTGCGTGTTTGCAGCACAGATGCTTAGTTGCAACTGTATCAGCCACAGTTATTGACCTACGCTTCATTGTAAACAGTATTGCTTGCATTACAGTTACGTCTCCAGATGGATGTCACAGGGTGTTACAAAATATAGATTCTCTGATAGATCACGGTATATAGATGTAACGGGAGTTTCATTGTTACCTCCTGTTGTGGCTGTTCGCGATCCTCGATAATCAGATACGCATCAAATCAAGAACTTAAGTGCCTGCAACATCGACCTTATTTCCCAGCTTTAGTCCCATTTACGTCTAAGTGAGATAAGGCGGAGTAGCCGAGTTGGTCAGTAAGTCATTTGGGCATGAGAATCCTTCGCTTTGGCAATTTAACGTCTGCTGCTTTAGACAAGATGGAGGGTCTAATGGACAACAGCACCTGCAGACACCACACAGTTCCTGTCACCTAGAGGATATACGTTTGGAACAGGGGCTACCCAACCTATGGCGAAAAAGGAATCAAAACTGGGGAATATTTAAACGGTGGTTGGATATTGCGTTCTACCATTTTTTTTACTATGTTCTTTTAGCACAAATATAAGCTGATAACCGAACAAACTCGTACAGCATTATTAACTTCCTCTCTACACACGTGACCGAAGCATGTTAAAAACAGTCAAAGAAAACTGTAGCCTAAACAGAGGCTCAGGTTTCATTTATGACCCATGAGGGCTAAGGAAGGCTGGGAATGAGTAACCGAAGGAGATTTTAATTTTGGCGGACAGATTATAGCATCGACTCCGAATGTTGCTGCTGCTAGTGTTGATGGTAAAGGTAAAAGGCAAAGTGGTTGTACGTGCGTACCTCATTAAGGCATACGGGAGTGGACGCATAGCTCGACGCATTTGTAACCCCGAAACTTGATACGGTGTGTGGTCAGCTTTATGACTGGGTGCCACTTCTTTACTCCGGAGAAACAGCCTCCGGTGCGCACTGAATACGAGGGTGGGTGGATCCCAGAGCTGATACGGACGTTTTTGGAAGAGACACGTTACTTATCCCTGCCGCAAATGTAACCACGACTGTCAGTCCTCCAGCCCGTAGCCTAGTCACTGTGCCGTTTAGGCTAACCGGACTTTATTGTTGGTAGTGGTCTGAGAAATTAAGGCTGTAACTTAATTATATCACTTACTAAGCAGTTTTTATGTTAATCCCTTTACGTATTAGTACCGGTTTCATATCTGTGGATTACCATATGACTCTTCTTACACTTTATCCCACATAAGAAAATAAATAAATATTACTGCTAAAACATAATTATGAACTACATAAGGTGTCAAAAAATTACGGTTAAAGTACGCAATAATGACTACATTTCTTTCGTGACTGCCTCCACGGGATGCCCTTTACAAACTTGTTTGAGAGAAAGCCTTATATGTAGAGGCAGAAACAATTATCATAAAAGCGTAACGGCATGCAAAAAAAAAAATACTTACATTTTGAAGACTGAAGCAAGACTACCAGCTTCTTTTAATGAATAAATCAGTCAGAAAAAAGTCTGCTTTTAAAGTTTAAATAGGATTTGTTTAGCGATGTCTTACAGCCTACTAGGAAAAGAAACTTAGCGCCAGTAAGAAACAAGTATTAAAGAGTTTATAAGAAGAAATTCGTGAGAAGCGTGCTAGAAATTAGTTCAGAGTTTATTTCCCCTGCCCCTATACAAAGGAGGCTTATAATATGTATTTGTACAGTCATTGGTAGTTCATTATAGCCGCGAAAAATGTGAAGTGTATTGAGATAAATTTAATGTCCCAGTGCTTAATTAACACGCACGAAGGTATATGAGGGAGTGGAGATATAGCTTCAAGCTTTCTTAGTTTCAGCATTGTGTGGACGTAAGTGGTCACATTCACGCCCCGGCCGCTTTTTCTCTCGGAAAGAGCCTCCAGTTACGATTGAACAGGCGGATGGCTTGGCCCCAGAGCCGCTAAGGACGATTTATAGATGACAAAAATCTGCTTCCCCTGCCAGGAACGAGCCTCGAGTCCTCATTTTCCGGCCTGTAGCTTAGTTACTGTATCGACTGAGCTATTCCGGCTCCCCCTCTTGTAATAACTAGAATTAAAGTCATAGAAAAAATATGTTGACAAGTAAAGATATTTAGCAGATCTACGTGAGGCCTTAAAAGGTAAGAAGTCTAACCCATCGGAACGTCAAATGTAACAAAGACGACAAGAAATTTTAATACTTGTTTGTCTGCAAACAGCAGCTGCGTACAAATCCTGACTCTAACAAGACGTGTCAGGATGTGTAGGGAGATGAGATCGATGTTTGGGCGACGATACAAACAGTCCTTCAAGGACTAAGCTAAGCTTAGGCCAAGCGCGCGCGCGCGCGCGTGTGTGTGTGTGTACGCAACTTTCACTCTATTCTACTAGTACTGTCCGTTAAGATCCCTCTCCAAACACGAAATGCTCCAATACCAAACTTAAAATTATCTAATTTCTTTGATGGTAATAGCACCAAGAGTAGTCTGGGTTAAATTAAGTAAGTGGAAAACTACAGTCTTGCGTCATAGGGATTATCAATTCAAGATTACAGAACCTTTAACTAACATAGCACTTCATGTGCTCTTTAAAAAAAAATCAAATAAACGAGTGCTTATCGGGGATTTTGTTTATTTTCGCTTGTGTATATGTTTCATCTCTGAAAATCATGTACGACATTCCATGAAATTTATTAGAAATTCACAATAATATTTGCGGGACGAAATTAAATGTGATGTTTACCCGCGAATTATAAGCCTTACTTTACAAGCTATTCATAATAAAATACATATCAAACAGCATAATATATCCATATCATCAAGATCCAAGAGTGTTATTTGAAACACTTGTAGATGTCGTAAATATTAAAACAAATCTGATGCTGTGCAATATGATACCTGCAGTTCGACTGCCTTTGTAACATTATACGACTATTTTGTGTCTATAGACACAACATCAAAGAAAATGTTATATGCCAAATAGCAAAGCAAGCACTGAAGAACAGTCAAAAGAAGAAAACTGGAAAAGTTTACTCGAAGGGAATTTAAAATTCTAACAAAGTGTCAAAAATTATTATACAACCCACCAGAATATCCAAAATTACTCACTATGGGAGCGCAAATTGGCGTAACGAGAAACATCAATTTGATATGCACTGTTATTTTCTATGTGGCCTAGACAAGTCAATAACAGGTTAGGAATTGTGTAAACAGCGCAACAATTCTGGCGCGACTTGCTTCCTTTAAATGCTCGCAACTCTACAGTGCACTTGTCATGAAAGATGCGTTTGGTTTTCCGGCACGAAGTTTATTCCCAGCTGCCCTCTCGGTCTTAAATCTTAGGACTTACGCTCCGTATGGGCCAAGACAATAATTTAAGTTTTCGTGTAAATTGTTAGTTATTGTTACAGACGCAAGTCTTCTGGAGTATATCGCTGTACCGCTGGATGAGCAGTTCGCAGCGTTTTGTAGGATCATGGTGCCTTCAGGTTAAGAGTCAAGCAGTGTAAGGAGAACCGCCTCGAATATCTCAACAGTCACTGTTGTTGTATCTGAACGTGTGTTGGAATGTTTTCAGTATGTTTACACTACTCATTTCCATACTCTCTTAAAATCCGTGACGCATTTCTAGAGTTGTTGCATGCAGGGAGGCAGACTGACTTCGTGAAGCTGCTGGGTGCATTTTTTGATCTCCCACTGTGAAAGCGTCAAACATATATTGGTGAACATACGGATCATGCAGATTCTCACGGTACGGCTCTTGTCGATTGAACACAGAATGGGCCGTGTAGATTTTCACGGTACGGTTCACGCAGATTGGCCACGGAATAGGTTACGTAAATGGGTCACGGCATGGCGCATGCACCTTAGCTACGATACGGCTCAAGTAGATTGTTCATGGCATGATTACGTAGATTGGTCATGGTATGCGTCACGTAGATTGGTCACGACATGGTCCATGTAGTTTGGCCACGGTATGGGTCACGTAGATTGATCACGGTATGGTCCGTGTGGTTTGGCCACGCTATGGGTCACGTAGGTTGATCACGGTATGGTCCATGTGGTTTGGCCACGCTATGGGTCACGTAGGTTGATCACGGTATGGTCCATGTGGTTTGGCCACGCTATGGGTCACGTAGGTTGATCACGGCATGGTTCATGTAGTTTGGCCACAGTATGGGGTCACGTAGATTGGTCACGGCATAATCCATGTAGTCTGGCCATGGTATGCGTCACGTAGATTAGTCACGGCATAGTCCATATGATTTGGCCACGGTATGCGTCGCGTACATTTGTCAAGGCATGGCCCATGTAGTTTGGCCACGATATGGGGTCACGTAGCCTGGTCATGGCATGACCCATGTAGACTGGTTACAGCATGGCTAAAGCAGATTAAGTTCCAAGTCGTTTTTATTACGAAAACGAAATTAAATGCATAATCGTATTCCGTAGGCTATATACGGAATTCTTTATCGTTAAACTAGGCCTATGTGATGCACCCAGACAACATTACTGAATGCAGAGTAGAGTGCTGAGGGTTATTAGTCGCTAGTCTGGTCTCTCTACATGTGAAGAACATAAAGGAAGGGGGATTATTGAGATGCTGGTCACCGTCAGGGATGCAGGACACAGGCGTGAGAAAATGTCAGAAATGGTAAGAACAGTAAAGTATAAATTAAATGAGAAGGAGAAAAATTTGTCTGTTTGGGATGAGGTGAAAGGAGAATTTAAGATATTTATGTAGGAATGGGAGACGGCAAAACAAAGGGGCATTAGGAGAGGAAAGTACGAAAATAATAAGTATTCAGACGAATAAAAGAATAAAGAAGAATGGGCGAAGAACATGAAAAAGAAAAATAGGAGACCTTACAAAAACA
Organism: Reticulitermes speratus; assembly: GCA_021186555.1. Classification (NCBI taxonomy): domain Eukaryota; kingdom Metazoa; phylum Arthropoda; class Insecta; order Blattodea; family Rhinotermitidae; genus Reticulitermes; species Reticulitermes speratus. The sequence goes on from JAJKFL010000330.1 coordinate 15,605,255, forward strand.
ATTCGGGATTGACATCAGTTTGACTGCCATAACACACACAATACTGCTTATAGGTTTGAGGTCCTTTCTCAATTTATATATTCTAAATTGCAATTTGTGAAAATAACCTGTCAGTTGCAACAAATGCAAATGTTTCTCAATAAAAAGGTACATACTCAGACAACATCAATAAAGTCTGTAGACGAGAAAGACCGAGCTGGAGGATACGATATTATGAGAGTTCAGTCAGCTGAGTAGAAATGAATGACGGTCACATAGTTCGACAGAAGCAATATGATGGATAGAGCAGAACTGCTCTGGCGTGTGATTCAAAGGCTTGTGTAAAATTTCATTTAGACCTTGAAGTAGAGTGACCATTCAACCAAATCAAAATAAATCTAACCCAAATGCATTAACAAAATTTAGTTTTTGGTCTACAAATGTCTTAACTCTACCCCAATCAGCCTCGTACTTTGGAAGCTTTCACTTGCGGATAGGCGGAAGTATTGACACACGTAATAAATCTAGTAAGAGTTTTTTCCTAAACGTAGCTGGAAGTATGCGAAATTCGAGGTTTTCATAGAGGTGACTATGAAGATAATCGTCTGCTGAGATGTGACGCCGTGTAGTCTGATACAGAGCAAACTGTCTACCCAATTACAGTGCGTTACATCCCAGGCGACTGTACATTAATATTCACTGATGTGCAATCTAAAATCTCAAAAGTCTGCAACGAAGCTTCCGTGACATGTTTCAATGCTCCGCCGCGGTTTCATCTGGAAGAGTAGCACACAACCACCGCAACGTCGGACACGACAGCCGGCTTTAACATTATTCATTCCGTGCATTGCTTCCATAATCAATAGCTCAGTCAGTATAGCGAATCGCTACAGGCTGGACGTCCGGGGATCGAATCCCGGTGGGGGCGAGATTTTCAGCACCCGTCCAGACCGGCCCTGAGGCCTACCCAGCCTCCTGTACAATGGGTACCGGGTCATTCCCGGGGTAAAGCGGCCGGAGCGAGGCGTTGACCACCCACCCCCATCTAGCACCGAGGTTAGAGAAAGAGTAGTGCTATACCTCTACTCCCCCTCTGGGCCTTCTTGGCCTGTTCTAGGGTGAACTTTACCTTTTTACACCAAAATACGAACAGAACAGAAATTAAAAGTCATACATAAGTTTGTACTCTCCTACATATTTCGGCGATTATGTCAACATCTTCAGGGATATATAAGTATAAATGATTGGTATTATGTCTTCCTTTGTACTTAGATCTCCATGACGATGGCGATTTAATCACCGGAACATGTAAGAAGCTAAAAATTTATGTATGACTTTTAATTTATTTAATTTCTGTTATGTGCATATGTTGGTATAAATGAATAATTACGACAGCTGGTGGGTTAATGGTTATTTAACGACGCTATTTTAACTATCGGTGTTATATGCCTATAGCGTCGAATGAGATGAGATGCTCATTCTTTTGTGAATTATTTCACGAAGCTGTTAGTTTCTCAGAATAGTTATACAGCCTTGATGGTACGATTGGTGAAGGATAAATTGTAAAGTATTTGGAGGTGTTTGTGGTCTAAACCAGGTACCGTCCTGGCTTTTCCCTGGAGGGAATAAGGAAAATTATGAAAACGTTTATTCAAAGATAGCCGCGGTGTCCCTTAAGAAACTCAAAAACCTCACCCCCCGAATAACTATCTAGAGCTTTACCGCTACACCAGCGTGCTTGGTCTGAGAAGGCAATCATGAATGCTGACGAGGTAGGGGTAAAAGGAACAGGCTGTAGCTTGTTCCAGCGAGTTGTGTCAGCGTTCATAAGGAATGGTCAGGAGTTCCAAACCAAGCATTCGCAAAAACAAATCAGACAGGTTATCGATAAGGTGAACTCTAAGGTCAGTTCCCCTCACACTTCGTGAAGAGATGCGACAGCTTATACTAGTAAGCGTCACTCAGTTTTCTAACCACGTGTTTCGGCAGCCTTAAATTTCTGGACCCATTCTCTTGTGTTGAAATTGAATGAAGGGGGGAGGGGGGGGGAGTGGTGAAGGAAGATAAGCCCACAAAACTAGGAAACCGCATGGCACGTACTTGTGGCCTAATTTAACTGTCCGTGCGCCCCTCATCCTTCTAGTTTTTTACACACTGTGTGCCTCTCCATAGAATGATCCATCTTCATTCGCAAAGCGTTCTTAAGGACTCACTCACAACTGTCTAGATCAGGGTCTCAACTCAAAGAGTAGGCGGCTTTGAAACATAAGGTGTGCCTCACTTCATTTTAAGCAATAAAGACAATAAATATTTTATGCGAGATCTGAGGTTCTCACAGCGGTTATGCTAAAGATTTAAGGCATATAAAGTATGACGCTTCAAAGGATTGTAGACTTCACGACAAAAAATCCAAGAAGACTAGTTGCGTAGAAAGAGAGTGTGTGTTGTGCTCATTAAGTTCCAGAATACTTAAATCCACGATAATTACTTTAATTAAAATTAAACACACCATTAAGCCTAATAAACACTTTTAATAACACAACCAAAATAGTCAACATTACAATTAATGAATTTAAACGGCAAGGGACGAAAATCATTTTAAATTTAAAAAAACTTCGACACTAAAACTGTATTCTGTAATTGGAAGAGCAGCATCAGGGCCGTAAAAAGTGAACTGAGACCCCTCGTCTAGAAGCTTCTTAAGAAATTTCTCATAATGAGACAAGAGATAGACAATAAAATGGCCTGAAAAACCTGTTGGATTTTATAGACATGCAACTCTACTGTGCAGAATATTAATTGCAAGAACACACTGCTTTTCTATAATCTCTAGCGAGCCATGTCGATTTGGTCCCTAAGTTTAAAGCTCCTAGTGGAACATCTGTGTGGCCATGTAAGACAGAAATTCCGTTTTTGTAAATTCCACAAATTAACACAAAAATCAATCTTCATACTTTACAAGATCACCATGTTTGTATGGGCATTATCCGCGGTGGCATGAAAGCAAAGTTAAAAGTAGAACGAACTTCAGTAATATCAAATTCATACCATTTTCCCTGAACAAACCGTCTAAAGCAATTAGTGGGGACACATATAGTGACCCACTGCCTTTATACAACACCAGTGAAATTTCCATTGAAAAAATTTACAGTTTCTATCTCTAGCTTTATTTTCCATACATAACGCTTCCATTGATCCAGTGTTATACGAGTACGTAAGCCTCTGTGGGACATATTGAAAGCTTCGTTTGTTTCTTCTTTGTTTTGTATTAGTTCTTTCCTTTCACTTTTTTTTCTTCAGTCTTACTTATCTTCGTTCATTCGCTATCGTTTTTCTTCCCTTGTCGCAAGGAAGACCAGTTACTCTGTCGCTTTTTTTGTGGTCTTCCTCGCTTCCTTCGGACAAGTGCCAGGACTGCAGAGCAGATTATGCCACTACGCCTTCCTCCTCCACCCCTCCCAACTCATTATTCATTAATCAACCTATCATTCGACGCTATATATTCTAAGCCTAAGTCAGAATGTTAAGTAAACCACAAACTAAAAGATAAGTACTATTTCTCTCGTGGGCCGGAATAGCGTAGTAGGTATAGCGATTCGCTACGGGCTAGACGCTACGGGGATCGAATCCCGGTGGGGGCGAGATTTTCCGCAGCCGTTCAGCCCGGCCCTGGGCTCACCCAGCCTCCTATACAATGGGTACCGGGTCTCTTTCCCGGGGGTAAAGCGGCAGGGGCGTGGAGTTGACCACCCACCGTCATCTAGTGTCAGGGTTAAAGAAAGAGTAGAGCTATATGTCTATTCCCCCTCTGGGCCTTCGTGGCCCGTTCTAGTGAGAACTTTACCTTTAACCTTACTATTTCTCGCTCCATCCCTTGCCGTTCTTACTTTTCCTTACATTATCCGCTCTTTCACTATATGATTTTTATTTATTCATTCATCTAGTTATCCACCTTGTTTATATTTATTTTTTTACTACGGTAAACTACAAAAACGTAAAATTGTCCATGTTTACAAGATGAATGCATATGAAGAGTGGAGCTATATATCCACTCATTCGTAACCTCAACACTAGAGACAGATGAGTGGTCAGCTTTAGGCCTCGGGTTGCTTTCTCCAGTAGGAGCCTCTGAAAGTCCCACAGCCAGCCTGGACGTTTTGGAAAAGAGACAGGGACTACCTCTTGCGTCTACCGGAAATCGAACCACGATCATCGGACGTTCATTACTACGCTATACCGTCTCCCTCTCATTACGACATCTCTGTTTTGCCAGTGTGTCACTGGAGTATTTAATGACTGTACGTAAGCTTATTCTTGTGCGGTTGGAAGTTTTAATTTCAGGCGCATCGATTTCCTTTTCTCCATGTTCAAAACAAGACGCAGTTTCGCGCTCTGATTAACAAGCTATAGAATTCCACCTATATTTCATCTAAAGTTAGGGCGACTGTAGCTGTACCAGTAGTTATACTTAAATGCGGTTACCACAGCAGCTCAACCGATTTCAATAAAGGATAAGAGACACTGTAAGTAATTTAACACTGCTGTTTGTGGGGTCTGGTATTTAGCGTATTAGAGCCAGAAAGGAGGACATAGCTATTGTGAGGTACCTAGCAGACAAAGCGGAACTAGTGCATGTTATTATCCGCATATTTCGGTTTTCTCTTAAGTGCCGTCGCTTACAGCCCTGAGGTGTCCAATACATCCGCACAGGCAGCACATTATTACAATCAACGTCCTCCCTTAGTGCTTTCCCTTTATCCTGGCAGATAGTCGGACTTACGTTACACGAGATACATTTCTGCAAAGTCTGTTAGTCTAAAGAGGCAGAGTTTCTAAACTACTAACAGAATCGTACAGGCTATCCAATCTACATACATCTGGGAGAGCGGTCATGTGTATCTGAGGCCCTTCACACGCTACATAATTTAAAACAAAAGCAGACACAGAAAGTATTATTATAAGCTTCATATGAACTGTGGTATGAGGTTCTCACACCAGTAAAAGGTAAATTTGTTCGTGTGCTTAATTTACCTCCACCAAATGAAGGTAAAAAGAGGAATGGACAAATAACTAAAAGAATTTATAATCTAGGCACTAGATAGCGACGGTGGTAATATTCATCCTTGGGCCGCTTTACTCCCAGGAAATAAACGCGGTAACCACTGAACTCTCTTGTCATTACAGGAAATCAAACCCCGTAGCCTATATTCTACCCACCATAGACCACGACCACGGCGCTAATACAGTATTCTGGGAGATGGCACCGTGTCGTTTGGTAGGTGGAAGACAATATTTCGGAGTACCTTGCTGCCTCCATTTTCAAGGTACCGCACCCTTGCCGTAAATACAGTCGCTTCCCAGAAAAACTTGTTTGTGGAAATGAATAACATTTTAAAACATCTCATTTCTTTATTATATGCTCTATTTCTTATTTTTCCACTCATACAGCCTACTTTAGAGGAGAATATACTTGTAAATACATTACAGGTTATCATACATGATCTCCTACAGTATAATAAAATTACATGCCTCACACCACAGCACCAAAGACAGCAAAACAAAGAATGTAAGTAAAAGCAAAACACGACAGTAACAAGTTAAATCACACTTATTATAACACCGACCATACTTACTGTCAGACAGGTACTGCCAGAAAAAAACTGGAATAAAGACCGCTCCTAACAAACAAACAAAACGGGAAACCAAAACCAAATAACACAACAGACCATAACCTAACCTACATGAATAAAAAAAAGAAACAGCCAAGAAAACTAAAAACTGCAGCTCATGACAGGTTTTAATTACGACAGCTTATCAAAACCTGCGCCTGCGCACATAGCATATAATATAATGATAATTACAATCACGTATATAAAATTTACAGCACGAACTTTTTGTTCAGAAGAAAATGAAAGGGCATTAACCCTTTCAAAACTAAAATTAATCCAAATTTTTTTTACAAAGAATTCCCTTAAATTCGCAGACAATTTTCATATTAATTTGCGGCGAGCGAAGAAATTTTCAGTCATACCATTCTTACCAGTACCAATATAACTGACGTGACTCAAATATTATCTTAATATGAAAAAGTGGATAATTATTATTCTGCCCCTAGATGCTGAGGGTACGGTGCTGAAATGTTAAGGCATCGTCTAGAAAAAATATACCTGGTGTTCTCTCCTAGGTTCTAACAAATATTCAAAGAATGCAGCCTTTGATTGTTGTACTCTGTCTAGAAAATTTATATACACATTTATTTTATAAAAACTCTTTATATGTAAGCGAATTTTACGTAAAATTGAAAAAATAAACAGGCAATAATTCTAGTGCCTGAACTCCCAGTAACAATGTGTGTCAGAGACACGAAGTTGAAAAGGTGAAAGTGATATTTATAGCAAAAGAAGAAAACTTCTGCCAGAGTTCCTTGGCTCTCAGAATAAAGGACATCCAGCAGCATGACGACAAGGCCCAGCGGAGAGAGCAAGTTTTGCAGAATGAGATGTAGCTGTTCCGGAAACAGAGGGCAAGGGAGAAAGTGCAGTAAGATGAGTAACAGTGGAGATACGGCCGTGCCATGGCTCAGGCAGTTAGTTGCAGGCCTTTCAACGCGGAAACCTGGGTTCGATCCCGGGTCAGTCTATGTGGACAAAGTGGCACTAGGACAGGTTCCCCCCCCCCCCCCGAGTACTTCGGTTTTCCCCTGTCAGTTTCATTCCACCGGTGCTCTATTACTTGGAAAAACGAAAAAACTAATCATCTTTCCCTTCATCTTGCACAATAAGCCTCTAGGCTGCGGTGCGTCCGTAGGTTCTGCTGCGGGACCCTTCACCACAAAAAAAAACAGTGGCCTGATTGGCAGTAACGCAGTCATTTACATTCTTCAATTGAAGCACCTCAAAGACGTGTCCACGTTGGTCTCGTTCGTTTCTGCAAGGTGATTAAAGTCCTAGATTGTGTTTCATTTTTAGAAGTTGGAATATTTTGAGAAATTTATGCAATAAACTCTGATGTCATTTTTGTAGCTACCTTTGATTTATTAATACCTACATAAGTCACTGTACTTGGAGGGCTAGGTGGATACATATATGAACTGAGAAGGATGAAGACAATTTTGTAGCAAACAAACCAATACTTAAGTTATTATTACACCAACATAAAGCTGTACCAGATCAGACGAACAGAGAATAGTCTCTTAAATTGTCGAATACGGAAGACGGTAGCTATTGAGATCCTCGCTCTTCTGGGATGTTACACAGCGTAGATTGGTAGTTTGTTACCGATGTTTCAGGGCAGCCTATCGGTCCCATCTTCAAGGATACTCATTGTCCGCCGTTAAGAGAAATTATTTTAGGGAAAACAGCAATTCTCATGTCCCAGCCCAAATTTAATATTTACAAATCTAAGAATTCCACACGATGGGCGGTTCCTTGTGCTTGGAAGTCAGAATGGGAACATGCCAAGTGTGAGGAAGTCAAATGCCAAAGCGTGGCGATCCATACGACGGAGGTTTGCCGTCATTAGTAGTGTCTGCAGTGTGACGTAACATTGTAGTAAGCCATTACAGTCGTACATTTCAGGATACAAATGCAATGCTACAGGTCATGTTTCCATCCTAAGGTACAACATTAGCTATTGCTGTCTCCTAGTTTTAACAATTGTGTTAAAACTTCATTCGCCTGCGGGTTCGCTCTGCACACATTACAGCTCTGTCGGAAGAGTTGCCGACACACCACGGCGAACCGTTAAGCTGCGAGGCACTTGCTGCTTTGTCTCACATTCCTGTTTTGCGCGACTTCCGAATTTTACAACGCAAGACACATTAGAAAGTTTACTATTAACAGTGAACATTCGCTTTCCTTTGGTGTTGTGCACTAGTTCATGTTTACATTCAGAATGCACTAAAAGTTGTTCACGCTGTAACATTCCCGCATTAAACAAACGAAGTTCCCAGAAAAATTTACTTATGGAAAAAGTAAACCGTTTGCAATACAGTCCGCCATTCATTCGAAGAGTTCAAACCCACATTACAATACCGTCAGAATTATCGGACTTTGGTTACATACTTACTTTTTATCCGGAGCTTCTCGTCATCAGAATGCCGTGTTATATTTATAAACTTTCAGTCTGCAATGATCATTATGTCTTTCAACAATAAACTCAAAATCCAACGGAATGAATTACACTCCCCACCACGTTCATGTGTCTACATTTTAATTGTCCACGTTTGTGTTTGTACATTGTTTATTGACTAAATTTCTTCTATGTACCGACTGTCAGTTTTTTCATTCTGCTCTCATTACTGCCTTCCACTACACGGTGCACTTGTGTGCTTCCGATTGTTGACGGACGTTACTAATTTCTCAGAAAGTAGTTTTTCATTAACACGTTAAATGAAAAGAGAACCTGGGTGTTTCCATGGAATAAAAACTTGAAGCCTGAAAAAGACTGGATACAGGCGAAGTTACGAGAAAAGTGCCAGAAGAATATAGTGTTGGCAGGGTTGCTAATTGTGACCGGAAGAGAAAAAGAAGGTAAACTGAAACTTGGCGTTCTGCCAGAGCGTCAAATAAAGTCTGACATAAAGGTATAAAACTGTGAGTACTGAATTTGAGTGATCTTAATTTTTGTGCTTTACAAAAACAAAGTCAGAAAAACGCAAGCAGTAAGAGGACCTCTTCCAAAAAAAAGGGCTGTATTTTTCAGAAGTAGTTTATTGAAAAATAATCCAACTTTACAGATAGTACAGACTAAATACTCGTATATCGCTGCAAACAAAGGTTATGGAGTCAGCCAGCTTAAAATCTGTCCAGAAAAATTACCGGTAAATAAGGAATAATTTCTCAATCACTTATTGAGTCACTGATGAAGAAAGGGAAATACTAGAAAACTTTAAGAAAATAAACTTCAAAGGTTGTGTTTATTGAGCAGCCCGGCTTGGTAGGAAATCGAGCAAAGACAGTGGCGCAATCTAGGTGAAAGTTACTTACAGTAGAAGGAAAAAAAATTTGAAGATAAAAGGGCAGAGGTAACACTAGGAAATTACGAAAATCTCGTCCCTTTTTTATAAATCATACCATGCTGTGAAAATGTGAATTATGATGACAAATAGGACAGGATGACTCAAGAGGATGAACAACAGCTGAGAGACCACATAGTGATCTAGTCAGTCGTACTGGCGAAGACCATTAGAATACGATGAAGAAGGGGTAGACGGGTTGATGGAATGAGCCAAAGTAAAAGGATGAAGGCTGTTAAGACCGAATTTGCTACGCTGAAAAACAAAGGGAAGCGACAGCTGTAGACATACTACTGCTCTACAGGCGCTGGTGTGACCTTGTCAGAAAGACAGAACGAGGCTTAGAAAAAAATACACATTACTCATTTCCTCAAAATTAAAATGTAATTTACAAATTTACATTATATTAAATATTATTTTTGTGAGTTTTTTTGATGCGTAGTCGGTATAGCGATTCGCTACGGGCTGGACGGTCCGGGGATGGGATCCCGGTGGGGGTGAGATTTTCCGCACCCGTCCAGACCGGCCGTGGGGCCCATCTAGCCTCCTGTACAATGTATACCGGGTCATTTCCGGGGTAAACCGTCCGGGGCGTGGCCTTAACCATCCACCGCCTTAGAGTGCCTACGTTAAAGAAAGAGTAGAGGTATACCTCTAATCCCCCTCTGTGTCTTCATGGCAGGTTATAGGGTGAACATTTTTACCTTATTGTCAGTTTCTTCGTAATTGAATAATACAATGAATTTTATATTGGGTTGATATTTTCCCTTGTTTTTGTATTAGTCTTCCTTACTATAGGATGTTTTCGACTATTCTATCACCTTTCGGTCCCGTTTAGGTCGGATAATCGGGATTCTACTGTATGCGAATTACCAGAGAAATAAGAAAAGTTGCGTTTTTTACAAATAATATTGCTGCATTAAGAGCCTGAATAACTCTAAAAAGATATTTTTTATATTTTGAATATTGTTAAACAAAACAGACGAAAAATATCACTACTGACGTATAGTGTCACGAAAAAATTCACTTATATATATCATGGCTGTGTGTATAGCTGGAAGGATTTTAGAAAATGGAATTAGTAAGAATTTTATTTCTGTATCAGCAATCTGGAGAAATGAATGTAATAAATTCATTTTCTTATGGGACGAATATTAATAAATATAAAGGGTCCAAACTTTTCTACAGTCAATGAAGTGAATTGTATTAAATACTAAGAAAACCTGATTTCCTGTGCAAACAGCACGATTCTGTAGTTTGAAGGGCTTTAACAAATAAAATCATTAGTTTTTGAACCGAAGCTAATACTATCACGACCGGGTTGGAGATTAAATAATCATATGTATATTTCTTTTAATTCAATTTCAAATTTTAACTGTAAATAACTGTAACAATTTGAGATCTAGGAAAGTCAGTAAAATAGACTCTTATAACATTAAATCCACGTGTAAAGAAACCGCCTAATTAACCGAGCCGCATTCAAAGCAAAATGCCATCAACTTATTACGTGATGTAGTTTCTTCCTCTAACATAGTCACTGCGCCTTAATTAAACACTTGTCTGTAACTCTTAACCCGTATCACAAACTAAACCCAGGTACAATTATGTTTGAAGGACTTCTGTATCTTCCGTATACAATTTGATTTGTAGCTTCCTCTACTTTCACGGTGGAAGTTTGTTGACACTCACAACATCTTTGGGACGCCCTAAGTAAAGACTTTGTAGGAAACATATAGGATAGTACGTCTGAGTAATGCCACCCTCGGGGGACTGGGCTAATGGATTATCGAGCGGCAAATGGGAAAGGATCTACTGATGACACGTTAGTAATTGGAAAAATCGTTGCACACCACGTAACACCGACAGATCTTTACTTCTTTTAATTTGTTTTATTTATTTATTTATTTATTTATTTATTTATTACGGTTGAACCAGAACCAAATTTGAAAGTGCTGAAAAGATTACGGAATATTCCAAACTGCTGTGTCCAATAACGCCTTTGGAAACACAATATGCAGACAGATCAGGCACTGACCACAATTTGTCCCACCGAAATATACTCCGCTCTTCATAGTATAAATAGAAGTAGAACAGAAGGAGGTATACTATTTCGCAGTAGGAAGGTTCTAAGAAGGAGGCACACATAGAGATTTATTACAGCAAAACTGTACAGAATGTAAATCAGTGAGTCTACAACGGATGAGTATGTAGCCACGACTGCGGAGACAAGGAATAACTGTAGAATTTTAAAGAGAATATATTACGGTAAGTTCACCGAAATAGGTCTTGAGGATGAAAGGTGTATAAAGCAGGCTCTGGAGCGTGTTATGGCCGGCTATAAACGTATCACGGTAAGGTAATGAGAACACAGGACCATAACTGTTCAGTGTTCAGTGAGTTCATACATATACCACCTCCATCAACACCAAAACACTATGAATTTTGCCAGAAAAATGCATTTTTTTACATGTTTCTCAGAATAAACAGCGACTGTTGCCTTGAACAGCGCTAAGAGATGGCCTCTGTAATTAAGACGCTGTGTTTTCTGTAATGTAGGTACGTTAGTTTTAGCATTATTTAGATGAACTCCAGGCTTCGCAGATTCTTTATTTCTTGCCCTAAAGGTTAAATACATGATTAAAAACGCTAACGAGAAGTACTGTAATACTTTTATTTTGAATTCACTAACCCATTCACGCTCAAAAGAGGTCGAATCATAGAAATGGATTTATTTCAAAATACATAGTTTTATAACTCTGACATGGCGAACAAGTTGTACTATTTATAAATTTTTCTTCGTGATCTCCACAAGCTGCCACCACCTCGGAAGCTACTAATCTTTGAAGTAAAGCGACTTATACACACTCTATTGACACAAGAGACGAGAAGTTTCAAGTATAACTTATGAATAAGGGAAAAGATATCGTTCTACGAATGACGTCTTCACGAATCTGCCGCGTATTTATAGACGGACGGAGTGCAACAAACAGGCTTACAACAAAACACATCACTCACTGTAGCAAATATCCCGTCATGTTGGTACGCTGCAGAAGAGTAGACACAAAGTTGCATAATGGGAGGATGGCAGGAACTTGTCAGCACTTTACCTACTTGCTATGACAACAGGGGTGAACAGTGATTTTTGTGTAATATTAATATTGCATTATCGCGTACGTGCAACGTTAAATTTCATTTTAAAACAGAAGTATCCATAAGAGGATAAGAAACAAAATTGAAGCCCATGATTCAACGCGAATAACTTCAGGGAATGCTTGTAATTCATTTCACAACGTTTTAGCATGCCGTCTAGAACCCACATATTTAAAGAAACTGTTTGAAACATATCGCTCCAAAAGATACACAATAAAATTAACCAACTGAGAAATTTAGAAGGTTACATGACAAAGAAAGCCATGATATATATATATATTTATTTATTTATTTATCAACAACTGTTATTGAGGAAATTGAATGACCGTTCAATGGATTGAGCATGTTGCTCGGGTATGTAGACAATACATATATAAACGACGAATTCCGGGCGGAACTATGAAGTCTACTGAACTGTTGCACACATTTTTAGTCACTCATATCTATTCCCCAAAATCACCTAGTCTGTCTTGCGACAGGTACACATCCTCTTCCAAAGTGAGATCTCCAAACAGCGCGATCTAGTGCATCCTCTTTCAATTTACATTATCTTACAGTTTCCTTAACGTCATCCGTAGCTGCTTAAGTCTTCTTCCTCGTCTGCCCGTCCCTTCTATCTTTCCTTCAAGAACGTGTTTTGGAAGGCAGTTCCTACGAAAGATGTGACAAATTCAGTTAGCTTTTCTTCGTTTTATAGTAAGTAGGATGATCCTTTTTCTCCTTGACGCTTTATAATACTTCTCTTGGTATCCATTAGTAATATTTTTGTCGTTCCTCAAAATTCTGCATCGTCTCCATGTTTGTAACTGCTGAGTTATAAACGACATCTCGTTAGCAGGCACGCTTATAATCTCTATCAGATTTCAGGAGCCTAGCCATTCAATTATTAGCACTCGCTGCAAAAATGAAAGACAAATATTTTGCAGGCCACCATATTGCTATTTTACAATCGACGTGCAAAATTATTACCTCAACAAGTTGGCATATTTCTGCAATACAAGTTACGACACGTCAGTTCCGGACCATATAGTGCTTGTCGCTACTGCGCTGTCATAAATTTGCGGGTTCGCAATGTTCCTATAACTCATTTAAAAAAGTTAAAAAAGGTACGGCCTTCGGAGTGACTTTCAATAGCACAACACCCACACAATTTTTTACTAAAATTGTTCCACTCTCAAAATATGAAAGGACACACACACACGCAAGCACACAGAGAGTATTGTGCTTTCATGAATCTAATTTCTCCTTTTAATGAAGGAGAATAAGATAAGAATTATGGTGATGAAACCACTGGAAGACGGATAGGGCCTGGAGGCAAAAGCGTAGAACATTAACCCCATAACACCTTTTTACGAAAAGGGGTTATGGGGCCGAGAGGCGGATGTAACCGGCTTAGATCAGTAGGCAGGCAAGGGGTAAGGATAATTAACTACGTTTAACCTTCGTACTCAACTACAGGGATTGTTTAGTATTGGTTAAGTTAAGTCTAGAAAGAATGAATAATCTTACAGGACAATGCAGACGTTTACGTGAAAAAAATACGAACAATTTGAAGTTCTCCGTCTTCTTGGAGTGCTTGATCATCTAGATGAGGGCAATACTGTCCTTCGAAAAATCGGTAACTATTTACAATTCGACTACCAGTCCATACTGCCTAAAACACAAGAAGACTTAAATCTTCAACAATAATTATCTCCAAACGGCGAAGGCAGTTTTATATTTAATGCTCTGTTGAGACTTCGCTAGATATTTTTCAAAACCGTCGGTATTTTGTGCAGAACAAACCAATGAGGTTTAAGTTATATAGGTAATTTTGTGTCACAAGGTAGAGTAAACAGGATAGCACATATTCTAACTAAACATCAAGAAATCCTACCTGATGGTCGATGTCAGCGCTATAGGGACACTACAGAATGTGGCATTTGACAGCCATGCACGTTAATATTCGTAGAACTTCTTTAAATATAACACTATCTTAAAATTATTATTGTCAAAAACGTTTAATACTGAGCATCTAACTAACATCATAAAGCAGAATACTTCTGGGCTAACATTTGCTCACCCAGTCCGACAGCCCATCACACCACGTTCACAATAGTCCGACACTAGAGACCACACTGAAGGGTATGAAGCTATTCCCCATTTGGACACAAATTTCTCGAAAATCCATTCCAGCACTATCCCCATCCAAGCTTAGGTCTCCCCAGGGACTTCTGTCAGGCGTTCTGACTAAATTTTTCTCTATGCGTCTATCATCTGTCCATTTCGTGGCTACCTCACCACCTCATTCTTTGATTCTGTTACCCTATTATCAGACAAAGATTACTTTATCAAGGTTTCACGTATGCAATTTTATCTCTTTTACTCTTAACGTCCTGTCACGAAAAGGCATTCGTGCATACCGTTTTGATGACAGTAGATTATATATTGCAACCAGATAAAAATGCGACCCCTTCGCTATTTTTGTACGAAATATTACTGCGTTGAGATGTGTCACATGACAGTAAATGTTGACTTTGTTCCCGACAAAAATTATGGTAGATATCGTTAGGCGTGAGAACAATATTAAAATATACTGACAGGTTTGATCATCAAAAAAAATGGACTGCAACGAAATAATTCTGTTACACACATAACGAATGAAAGAATTTGCAATGGGCTGTTCATGTAGCTCGGATCTGCTGACACCAAGCCCTTGATTTGCGCCCTAGTTGTGTTCTTGAAAGTGGGCGTAAATAAAAAATTGCATTACCATAAGAAATAATGGAATAGGTAAGGGCTAGTGGAAGAGAGAGCAGCTAGTCAAAGGGCTTTAAACAAAAATGAGAGGGTGTAAATTAAGAAGTGGTATGTGTATTGACAAGGGGCGTTAAAGCAAAAGACATAAAATAAGTGGGGTGTAAAACAAGGGCTAGGCGTATAAAGAATTACGGTAATGAACCATTTGGAAGCAGATAATTAGCAAATAACATTTTGTTCCATATAAGGAAATAAAATGTGTGCAACGGGGGTTATTTTAAGTTGCGTGCTATGGTATGAAGACTGAATTATTGCTACCCCTGAATGGCTGATTATAGCATAAGCAGGCTTAGTAGCTATGTCATTTCTCCGAAAGCTTTACAAAATCAAAACAAAAATAAATAACTTAGAACAAAAACTTAGCCCACACTCTCTCGGAACTATTAACTTAACTGCTGTTGCAAACTACATGTGCATTCAGTTATGAAAGCGCGTTGTTCAGAAACTGCAACTGAATATTCCGTGAAATGCTTCCTGAAGTCAATATGCCTTTGACGAAGACAAAGTGAAGGGGTAGTAGGGATGGTACGTTGATTAATTAAAGGCATTTGCATCTTACTGTCTCCACAATATTGTTCAGTGAGATTCCGCGAGATGCTAACAGCTCAGCAGCAACTATGCGAAGCTACGTTAATGTTGTTAATTAATGTACCTTCAGAGACAAAAGTACAGCAGATCCTGCCTCAAACTTAGTCGCTCAAGAAGCTATAGGAAAGATTTGCTTATAGGTGGCTTCGACTTGTCATTAGCAGGAATGATAAAGATCAGAAGGAAATTACCTCCCCTCACTTGCTGTTGAGGGACCGATCAACGGAATGCAGTAATATGAAGCAAGTAAACAGGGAATAATATGACGGACATGGCATAATTAACTTTCATTTAGAAGTAAAGTGTCTGCTCTGGAAGCCCGGACCTTATGGTTAATCATCGAAAAATCATATATGAGAGCATCTTGTAGTAAAAAGAGAGAGAGAGAGAGGAGAAAATGAAAGAGATAAGAGATACAAGGAATATACTTAGAGAGACTCAGGGCCTATAAATGGGTATGTGTTACGGCGAAAGAGGGACACATTAAGGAGTGGAATGGATAGTGGGAACGAACAGTGAACTGAAAGAATCACGAGTTAAAAAATCGGACGTTATTGCAGAGATCAGATACAGAAAATTATGTTTTAACATGTAGGAAGAATGCAGGATGATAAAAATGAAGAAGGAATATTTTGGAAGACGTGCAGAAGAAAGAAGCAGAGCTGGTAGAACAAGAAACAGGCGGCTTGATGAAGAACAAAGATTTTCACAGGCTTTGTCTGGGCGTGAGAAGATGGTCCACAGGGGTGAAATGGGCTGAAATTGCATGGGAGGTGAAGATCCTGCATGGGTGTTCGTGCCAGTCACTGAGTGAATTAAATGAGCAACATTTCAGCTACAGCCAATAAGCAGTGTGTTACTTTTGTTTTCAGTAAATCACGTTAAAGAAGAATAGGTGGGGCATACACATTAAATGTACGACATTTACCGCCATTTGGGACAACATGGAAAACTTGTAGAAGTCTGTCGATAAAGGCGCTGGACCGTAATATTCCCTGTCAGTTGTCTGTGCTTCAAATCATTCAGTTTATATTTGTGTGCTGAAATACAGATGAACACATCCACATCAACTACACAAATATTCCAATCGATTTAACCCGTATGTCTGTGTGTAGAGACACAGTGTTAATCTGGACAGACTGGCTAACCGCTTCAAAATATGGGCTACAACTATACAAAGATATCTGAATGTATATTTAAATATTTCTTAATAGTCTACGTTCTCCTTGAAAAAATAAAAATTAGGTTTATGAGACAAGCATGCTGTCCGCGTTTGCAGAATTTCTACTTCTGAACCAGGCACCGGATGTTCAAGAAATTTGTTACGGACGTTATGACTCTTGTCACTAGAGGTCACCCAGCATCTTAACTTAATTTCCTAAGATCGTTAACAACAACACCTTGGACGCCGGAATCTGTGAGGCGGAAGGAATGCTAACACCCCTTATATTACGGACAAGAGGTGGTGTATGCTAATAAATCTTGGAAAAATTTGCAAATTTTGTGAAGGTAAAATTTTTGTAGGTTGTAACATAACAACCCGGTGGTAGTAGGAAATTGATCTTCAGCTTTGTGGTAAAAACAGTAAAGCAATCCCATTACAGGCCTGGACAGACCCTTAGGGTTTTAGGAGGTTCAGGCTCCCAGATTTCTAGACAATCGGCACATGAAGGTGGTAAGTTTGTCAGCCCTACGCACCAGCCACCTTTACCTCCCAGGAAATATTCCTGGTACTGGTTTCTGTTAGACGCTGAGTCGACCCCAGGTCCATAGTGCGACCGAAAGTACTATGTCAATGAAAAATTCCAATGTCAACATCGGGAATCAAACCCGCGACGTTCCGGTTTGTAGAGCAGTGCCTCAACCAACTGCGCCACCGCGTGCCCCCCTCCCCAGATTTGTGGTTGAAGTCGATAATTAATAGATCACTCGGAACTATGTACTCGAAATTTTGTATGGAGTACATATAGACGCATGTACAGACTGGGTGAATATTGAGTGTAAGGTAAAGTAAAAATATGGAGGCTTTGTAAAACTGTGACGTTATAACCAACAAGTTTACAGAATACGTAAGTAGTAAGTTTTTCACAAAAATGAAAATAAAATAATAAAGATAATAGAGAAGTAAGTAAAATATATCCATAGCGCCAAACGATTTACGCAGTAGCAACGCTGGCTTTACGTAAGTTCTGCGTCAAATCCTTGTTTAAGTTAATACACGTATGCCGGACAGTAAGTACGCACAAAAGCATTAAATCCGTCAATCGACCTCACCTACTGTCATCTAGTGGTTCTGTTGTTACATCACGCACAATCCACGCTCTATTTTAACCACAGAAACCCAGTACCGATGACAATCTGAGTGTTATAACCTAAGCTCTATCGTAACGATGGAAACTCAGTAATCGTGGTAATGAAGTGTGACTCACTCAGTCACAAACCAAGCGCATTATATACATAGGGAGATGTGGCTCTGGATTTCCGATTATTAAGATTCTAAATTTTGGTTGTCATGATGAAAATACGCTGATCCTGACCCGTTAAGCCACATATAAGCCACTTTACAGGCGTAAAGATTCGAGTTCTCTGGGATGTGCCACCTTGTCGATCTGTAAATATTTACCGACAGAACTTCGACTCATAATGAAGGCACTACCATCTTTCGAAACGTCGATAATTATTTACCGGTAGAATGTCGTAACCTCCTCGCAAAGTTGAATCTTCAGCAACACTCTTTATGAACCACAAATCTCCCACTTCACAGCTATTTCTAATAGCATTACACCCTCGTACATAACTTATGTTATCTTCATTACAGTGTGCATGATTTGGATTTCCTAATTAAAGGACAAATAATGTAGCCTTCAGATTTTATGCCTACAAGTTACGTACAAAGGAGCATAAACTTTGGTGTATCCGACGTGAGAATAAGAGCGCCGTTCAGTTATCAAAGTTT
Organism: Reticulitermes speratus; assembly: GCA_021186555.1. Lineage (NCBI taxonomy): Eukaryota > Metazoa > Arthropoda > Insecta > Blattodea > Rhinotermitidae > Reticulitermes > Reticulitermes speratus. Next base: position 15,623,743 of record JAJKFL010000330.1, read on the forward strand.
TGGAACTCAACAGCGGAACAGTGCAGACCAGCACGCGACCTACACGCAATCACGTTTCGAAACAGCGACTGTTTTCTTATCGTCAGGCTTTGGCGGTAGAGTTACTGTCATCGTGCATCACGAAATGGAAATACGCATCTTACCTACAAGGTTTACCAAACAGACATTATCCGTTCCATACCTGCTTAAAGCTGTACGAATGCCTATAGTTTCTGCAGCTCTACTGGCAAACGAATTTCAGGCACTTTGTCGAATTCAGTAAACAAGAACGAACACATATTTTATTACAGAGCCTTAAACAGTCTATCATATATTTTCGTTTTAGGGTGCCTTTATCTCACTACATCGATTCCTCACTAAAACCATCGTCAGGTGGCCAAAAATATTGTCTTCTTACAACAATTCAGCAATTACAGTGTATACATATGCTCATTATAAGGAAGCATTATGCAGCACATCCGCATATCGTGATGTTCATAAAAATGTATGAGTAAATATTATACTAGGTTTATGTTTAAACATTTCTGAACTGTTTTAATTTATGTCTCTGTCATGGTCTGTACGTTTAATTCCAAAAGGTTTGTATTTACAAATATTAGCACAGTTCGTAGCCATTTGTTTCAACGTACGTGTAACTGTCAACTGCACGAAATACAAAGCCACCAATAGCCAGCCACTCTCTGACCAAAATAAATATTTAAAACTGTCATAACGCGGGTTAAGACCGTTTGTAATATTTATGAGTTGGTAAAAAAGAGATGATGTTATGTTTAGCAAGCAGGTAGAAATAATCTGAATTAAGTATATTATTATTACATCTATCTATAAGAGTTTTCCAGTGTTACACCGGTTACTGTTTCTCAGTCGCCTTTCGCCATATTTGCCGGTTTACTGCCTCTTCAGGTGTTAGATGCTTGTACTTCAACGCTCTTTGCACTTTCTTTTCCCACTTAATTTCGGGTCTTCTGTTTATTTCCCCTTCCGGCGACCAGGTCAAGTAGGCCATGTGTTACCTCCCATGCGTAATATATATGTCAACACCATTTTAACATGATATTTTCCATTCTTTACAGAATTGTTTGTGTTATTCACATTTCTCTCTAATTACTTCATTTCTTACTTTTAATATTTCGGATGTTCTTGCACCGCTTCTACAAAAATCCGTTTCTGTACTTAGCAGCTTTTTCTTTAATCTGTAATCCACTGTCCATATTTCACAACCATATCTTAAAATGCTATCCACCACTGTGTAAAATATTCGTTCCTTTCTATCTAATGAAGTGTGTTTACTCCAAAGTAGGCTATTTAATGCTCTTGTTGCTTGGTTTTCTCAATTTTATTTAACACTTCTTCCTTACATTTTTTCGAGTTTGTGAAAAAGGATTACAAGTACTTAAATGTCGTAGTGCCTCGAATTACAAACTTATCTTCTATTTTTATATTTTGTATGTCACTTCCTATATTTAGATATTCTGTTTTAAAAATATTTACATTTAAACCCCATCTCTGATATTCTACCATTAGATTTTTGTCATATATTCTGCATCTTCTTCATCCTCTTCTATAATAACCTGGTCGTCAGCAAAAAGATGATCATGTGTTGTTTGGACTCTTATTGGCAATCCCATATTTTTGCATTTATTTTTCCCATATTATTATTATTATTATTATGCGCTAATCTGTGGCATTTTAATCAACTTATCTATGCTTTTCAGAGTTTATGGTTTTTGTCCCTGTACTTCGTTTATATTGCTATTTTCCTACTGTTGCCACAATGTTTTTGTTTTGTGTGTTTAATGTTTTGTTTTTGTGTATTTGTACTGTTTTTGTGCTGGCTTTGTAATTGGCACTTGTGCTGTTAAGCCTGCACGTTAATAAATACCTATTGAATTGAATTGAATTGAAAATAAACTTAAAACATTCATCCGAACGGGAAAGCATTGGAGATGTAAAATTCTCGGGACGGAGAATACTAAGATTCTGGCCTTCTAATACATTACTTCGTATATTTTGACCCCGACGTTTTAGGCTCCTGCAGCTTCCATCTTCAGGGCAGAATTTCGTCTTCCCTGAAGATGGAGACTTTCTCAGAACTAAACTGCGTCACATCTCAGAAGAGAGAAATCCGAGAATAATTTTGGTTACATTACCATCTGACTAAGACACGCACCATATTTCAGCTTGATTTCTAAAGGTCCCCAACCACCCAGAGCAATACCTCATAAGACAATATTGCGGCATCGGACAATACTCGATTCTTACGGGCGTCTTGCTCACCCCTACCTGCGCGGCTTCTGCACAGGCGATTTTGAGCGCAATTGCGCAGTGCGCCGACTCAGTCCGCTCTTATCTGCAGCTGCAGTTACCTAGGCACTAAAGATTGCAATTCCCCTGACGCGATCTTTGCGTCAGCTGACAAGAACATGGTAAAGTCTGTTTAATAGGTCATGGAGTTCACCATTTGTAGTGTTGTTCAACTGAAAATATGTAAGTACAGGGTCTCTTATTGCCTTTATTTTATCAGAAAAGGAGCCCGTAATAGAACATTGCATTTTGTATAACGTAGGCCACATCCTGGATCAAATTTTCGGCCTTCCTGAGTTAAGCTGACTATTCAACTTAATACCTTTCAAGCAACCCCATACCTTTGTAGCTGTAACAAGCTTCGCAACATCGCTCTCTGTAACCGCAGCATGTTGAATCCAGTCTTTGTTGTAATGGCCAAAAACAGGCCTAGCCACCGTGCAACGGCACCTGCTTCTCTCTTCTTATTTTCAAGTAAACCTCTCTTGTTGTTTCGTGTATTTACTTACTTCTCTTTCGTCTCTTTGCCTTTTCTCTGTTCCACATTATGCTTTATTGAACAGCTCGTTATAACTGTATCAGCAGATGGCCAATACGTCCTTCCACTCTTGGCATCTTACCCCATTACAAATAACATAAACCAACCCACAAAATTATTTTCATATATTACATATTATATTTATATAATACGGGTCGTCGATTAACAAATCAAATATTCACAGCGCAGAAATATTTACAGGAGTAATATTAAACTTTCTCTGGCACATAAGCATATTTATCCTAGTCCGTTCGTGCGACAACAACAGTACAAAATTCTCGAAGTCACTGACGCGAACAGAACAGCGTGTAACGTGTCACTATGTCCAGTCACCGTGATTTAAGCTTGTTATTGTCCGTGTATGGTTAGGCTGTTGTGTGCGTAACCCACCAGCGTTTGCTTACGGAATCTGTGTCACTTGGAGAACAGCCTTGTATTATTCAATACAATTCAACGTCGACCTAAACACAACTTTTATTATACATCGAATTGTTACGCAGCTACGTGATTGTATTTTATACCCGGATCATCATCAGGCCTGCATAAAACAATGACTAAAAGGTAAAAAGTGCATATTATGTTATACGCTATATTATGAGATCTCATAACTTGTATTTCACAGGGCTGAAAAATGGAAATGGTATCCGTCCTTTACAGATAAGCTTATGACGACGGCTTGTAATCAGAATTACAGCAGTGCACTGACAAAGAACCTAACCAATGTAGGCGATTACATCGTTCTGGATAGAAGTCGAAATGGTACAAACATATGTTTTAACATTTAATCCCGTAAATGGGGACGCATCAACATTATTACGTTTGATTCACTCAAGAACTGATAACAGAAAACATTTTAAGCTCTCTTTTAAAGTTCTATTGCTGTCCAGTTGCCTTACACGTGACGTGCTTGCTTTTAGGACAAAACGTACAACAGGAACATTAATTTTACATGCCGATTAGAGGCGAGAGGAACAGCAAGGCGCCAGAAAGTAGTGATACACGTTTATCGGGCGACCAAGACATTCGTCCAGTTACCTGATTTTTTAATTTAAAAAAAACTACACCTATATTAAACTAGTCAGATGAAAAAAAATGTGATGAGCTGCACATGTAGGCTGGGTGGCACATATAATAAATAAGTATAGCTAAACATTTAGTGGGGAAACTTCTTAGCAAGCAGCCACTTAAAAGGCCGTGACAGGTGAGACTTTATGAAAACATTTATGAGAAGGAAACAGGTTTTGTACCGCGAAATGAAAGAACGTGTCTCGGGAGTACTTGAGAAACGGACTTAAGTGGCATCTAAGTGAGGGTAAAGACGAAGTTATCCCTGTGCACGCCACGAGGACATATGGAGGGAAGAGAGGTATAGCGCCACTCATTCTCAACGGTGACAATAAATGGCGGGGAGTGGTCAAATTCACTACACAGTCGCCTTATCTACAGGAAAGAAGCCCCCCGTACCTGTTGAATAGTAGGCAGGATGGGCCCCACAGGCGGTCTGAACGCTTTAGATTAGTGAACAAGACAGACAATGTACGTATAATGCAACATTGAGGCGTGTTGGAATAACAATTGTTGCCGTGGAAAACCAATAATTATGACATATTCTGAGTTTGTGTCTGTAGCCTTATTTATCCAGCATGAAATACGCATGCGCCATATTATACTGCCATCTGAGGCCTGTCTGACCCTACTATATTTCTCCACATTATCTCATAAACGGCAGGATTTCTGAAAAAAAGTTATCGAACATAAAATGTTTGTTTTCATTTCGTCTACAAATTTTGTCTGAAACATGTCTCATTCTAAAAATAATTGAGCGAGATATTATTATAAACGTACGGAGGTCTTGATGTAAAGTACCTGTTATTCTCGTCAAATTTTAATTAAACTTGATCTGTCTCGACAGATTTTCGAAAAATGCTCAAATATAAAATTTCATTAAAATACGTTCATTGGGAGCCGAGTTGTTCCAAGCCGGACGGACGGACGGACAGACTTACGGACGAACAGACAGACATGACGAAGCTAATAGTCGCTTTTCGCAATTTTGCGAAAGGACCAAAAATTTAATTACCACTTCGGAGAGTCGCACCACTGTTCCTTGGTTGTCCAGTCCGTGTCCGTGTCCTTGTCACCATACCTACCACGCTATGCCGGTCAGAGGGATGACATCCTAACACCGCACCTTACTGAGCACACATTTGTCAGCTGCTTTATGTGGCTACATCAGTATCCTAAGAACAGTGTATCGGCAGTCAAGCTATTACGACGTACAGTGTAATTAGTGTCAGCTTTAGTGCCGAACACCGTCCGAGATTTACGAATGTACGTCCCTGCAATACAAGGTTTTAAAGTACGTCTAGCAAAGTAGGAGGTATTGAAGTTCGCTGCAAGCGTTAAAGTTACACATACAAAGAGGCTTACATTTGGCTGTACCGAGTCTTCAGTGCGTGCTGCTGTAAGAGAAAGTAAGCATAACAAATACTCTTCCATTATCACAAATACGAATTACATTGCCAAGTTTCCACCAGTATAAGGCGCTCGTAGATAAGACTCGTAATTCTGACACATAACACCTAACGTACATGTAACGATAAGGTAAATGGGAAAATTCGTTCACTCTTTCTCAGTCTCGGCACAAGATAGCATGGAGTTGTCGGCTTTAGGTTTCGGTCGCTTTACAGCCGAGGAAAGAGCCCATGTTACCCGGTGTCTATGAGGGTGCCAGAGATGTTTGCTCATAATAGCAAGGATAATAAACAGTTCCGACGAGAGCTTGTCCAGCCTTCTCCTGTGTTCATGTTATGTAGATTTTATGCAGAAGATCTACTGGTTTCTTCTTATTGGTCCATTTTTATTTAATTTTGTCTTTGTGAAAACTGTCATTAAATACAGAGGCTGTACGAGATCTGCGCTCTTCTGGGATATTACGCAGCGTCAAATGGTAACTCTTTACCGAAACGTCGGTAAAGGATTACCATTTGACGCTGCGTAATATCCCAGAAGGGCGCAGATCTCATCAACATCGCGGCGGAAGCCTGACATCACAGATACTGTATGTTAAATTTGTCGGATATAAGCCTCCAGTGGCAAAACACGCAACAGTGTGTCCTACGACTCCGGTGTCGTAGCTATAGATATATTTATAAACACCACAAACTCGTTCCTCTTATCACATTCCTCTTTTGTTTACACCATGCACCTGTGTTTTGTAAAATAATTTCTAACTACTTAACATAACGATAACTTCTGTACCATGTTCTGGCATAATGCATCTCTATCCTTTTTTTAGTTTGCCCCCCCTTTTTTTTATTAAATTACAGTCTTGAATTTCTTCAAATGACAATTGAAGCGTTTGGAGTGTTTATCCGCCTGTTATGTGTTTCCTGCAAACAAATCACAGTAAAGGAGGCTACCAAAAATAATCTGCGTGAAAAGTTCGCGGTGTGGTTACATGTCCAACAGTTGGTGCACATGAAGTCCTTGTAGTTACGTATGCGACAATATCATGTATAAATAAACAACTACAAATTCAAGAAGCTTACTTTCATTGCAAAATTCAGTTCTCCACTCTCGTACACATGAACACAAACATTTTACAGTCACATCCTTTGTTCGCACTTAAAAACAGAGCCGCCCTATTAATTTAATTAAAGTGTTTTTCTGATCTAAAAAAGCACGAATAAATTCTGCTTCTCTTCTCCCGTAAGTATTCATCTATAATAATTTTATAGCCTATTTGACCTTCAACAAAGCCTCAAAAAACTGCTAAAACCTTATATTCTATCAGCCAGTTAAAATTACCGAAGAAAGGCTCCTAAATTGGTAAAGAGGAAATATCCACACAGTTTCCGGTTTTTCAATTCACCCTGTACCCTTAAAAATTGTGCACAAAACTGCCATCTTCCTGAGAACCGGACATTTGCCCTGGTATTAGTTATCAAACCAGTGGCGTTACCTGAATTTTTCAAGGGCTACAATAACAATTGGAGTCTGGAGGAAGGGTTGCAGCCCTCAACGGCGCCGCAGGTAGAATTCTTAAAATTTAATTTAAATATTTCAGCACTTTATTGAATTTGTAACACATTTCTAGCCTTTATATTCGTCCAGTTTCCGTGCAGGATATTTAATATCAATATAAACTTTGCCATTGTCGTAGAGTTAATGCAGTATCTACAGTTATGTTTACAGCAAAAAATATGACAAAGAACATGGTACGAGTAGATTGAAACTGGAAACGGAATGCTTACAATTTTAGCTTTTATTGCAACAAACTTTTAAATAGTGATGTATAGTCCCTTCTGAACCCTATGCATAAAAAAAAGCATATGCTCTGCATTATAATGGAAGTGATACCCGTATAACAACGGTATCTAAAAAAATAATTGCATAAATAAATTATACATTTTACCTAAATTTAACGATATTACAATATATAAAAGTTTTTCATAAAATATATTGATATTATGTTTTGTTATTTTTTTGTGACAACCAAATTTACAGGAGAATATAATAGCCTGAAATCTACGCTATGCTTTTGCCTTGCCTTTTGATCTATGATATCATTCTGAGCGAGCAATATGGAGCAATATATCTACATTAATGCTAAGCCGTGCAAGCGATCATGTCCCGTCGAATTCCGTAGATAATTTTTGAGTGCCTCAAATTCGAGAATGATCTTTCAGCAGCAAATATTTATATGGGTATAGGCGCAAGTAGGACCAATAAATTCCAATGTCTGATACGAATGAAGGGTTACAGATTGACGAGGCTTCGATTGCTCTTTGAAGTACTTTTTCTTCTCATTCAAGGCAATTGTAGCAGTGCTTCAACTCAGCAGTTAGAACTTGATGACTGACATTAACCTTTTAAAGCCTAATGGTTACGATAGGTACCACCAGGTTTTTTCACATTAAAAAAACTCTGCATTTTGCCCGCAGAGTGCACTTGTGTCTTTTGTATGGTTCACAGAACAGAGCCATCATTTCCCTATACAGCATTAACGGACTGGTTTTTATAACCCAGGCCGAGTGTGTTTACTGCGCGGTACGAACTGAATCTTTAAATACTATTTATGTCCACCCGGCCAAGCCACTATATTACACAACTCTGTAAAAGCGTAGTACCATCATTAACGAACGTGGCATGACTCAGGCGGTTAATCGCCGGCCTTTCACCGAGGTGGTTCAGGTTCTCTCCCAGGCAAACCCATGTGGTATATGTAAGAGAAACGTAGCACTGGAGCAGTTTCACTCCGAGCTTTCGGTTTTCCTCTGTCAGTATCATTCCACGTATGCTTCTCACACTTCATTTATCTACCATCGACGCCATATAATCTTGGTTATGGACAGCGTCCTTACCACATTCATGTACCATTTGTCTAGAAATTCTGGGAGCTTCAAACTCCTGAAGCCCTAAGGGCTTATCCAGGCCTGTAATGGGATTAAAAAATTGACACTTTTGGTAAATAAAACACCTTTCTCCCTCTCACCAGCATCTATTTTACAAAACATTTTCAACATTTCCTCTGGCACTACATCTAAACTACTTCTCGTTACAGTCTTCTTTCTCAAGTCCACTATAAACCTCTTCACTTCCTCATCTGTAAATTCCGTGTCTAGGTCCAGCATTTTCAATTCATGTGCTTCAAGTGCCACCTGAATGCTGTCCCGAAGATAATCCAGCGTAAAAGCTTTCGCGTCCACGACCAACATATCGCCTCTTAGAAGTATCGTAAAGCCTTTTTTCTAGTGCCCATAATATATCGCTAGTTGTCTTTCCTAAAGAGCAATTTTGATTCACTCTGAGGCTCATACCCGCCCAAACAGTGACACGTTTCACTACTTCGTATTTCCTGGAGAAAGAATTAACTATTAACAAGATTAGACGAATCCCTCTTCAAAAGCCTTTTGTGATATGACGCCGATATTTCGGTGAGATTTCTGCCACCATCTATGCAGTGAACGGAGTGACAGATTCAGAAGTTGAAGGCAGCAAGCTCCTCCGAAACGTCTGCAAATGCTCACTAAACGACAAGTTGTTTAAATCCTAGAAGACTTGAATCTTCGTCAACAGTGTTATGAAAACCTCAGATATGGCATTGTTCCTTTCTGTATTCTCCTTCTGGTTACACTATCAGTCTCCCGTTGCAGTGTCTATCTCATTTCTCGTTTTAAACACCCCACCATTATTTCCAATGTGTGAAAATAACCTTCCTTCGGAACCCATTTATTTCCAAAAAAAAATTAACTCTCTTCTTCTGTTCTAAAGAACAGTAACTTGTAAACCGACAGTCACTGTTTTACTGATGTTCCACCTCTCACCTTTCCACGAGTTCGCTAAACGTCTTACCACGAGAATTCCAACACCCGGCCCGCCGTTTTGTGTTATGTGGCTCGATACCACATCTGTAAATTTTTAGTAGGATATACGAGTACGTTACACTTGAATTTAGGAAGTTAGTGAAACTATTTACTGTAATTTTTTCGCCTGCAGTCCGCAAGCCACCCCACAATAAGTGTTGCGGTTCTTGCCAAGACTACTTGGACACACCTTTCATACCCCTACCGGCTCACCGGCTCACCGACTCACTTATTAGAGGTCTGCATGCCTACAGCAGCCCAAGCATCGCCCGTCAGCACAGATTAGGCTATCTTTTGGTTTGGGCCCGGTATGGGCTGGGTTAAACTTTTAAAGATGTACCTGTCTGTTTTATATAAGGATTCAGTGCGTACCGCACAGTAAACACTCTTCACCTCTGTTATAAAAAGAAGTCACTTTATGTGTACACGGTAAAAGTTGCTGTTTCTTCAGAGATACGTACGCAACACATAAACGTAATGTGAGAACCATGTACAATTTTTGAATGTTAAACTTGGTGGTACGTAAAGTAAACGCTGCGCTTTAAAAGGTTAAAATGATACGAATTAAATATTGTATAAAATATTTCGGGCTTTTCTCATGCTTTCATTTCTCGCAAATAAAACTGTCTTCGTATTTCCGCTCGTCTTAGGCCCGTGACTCCGACAAATTAACATCTAGAATAGAAGCTCTTAACAAACTGACCAGCGAGTTACGACAGGACTGCGCGTGCGCATACTGTGGTGAGTTGAGGATTTGTTAAAGGATGAGCTTGGGAAGGTTGCTTTGATGGACTCAGGAAACAAACTCAGACTTGGTCTTCTCGGGGAGTTTCATAGCTGCTGCCTCCCAGGAATAGTTCGAGGTAACATACATTTGGCATCCGGTATCTATGTACCTTCCCTCCGAAGGTAAAATATGTTTAGAAGTTCTTAGAGCATCCTTCAATAAGTAATTCGTGGGGCAATGTATGGTGCTAAGACTTGGACACTTCGGAGAAAAGATCACAAATATCTTAATAGTTTTGAAACGTGGTGCTGGAGAAAGATGGAGAAGATCAGTTGGACAGAGCCTGTGAAAATGAAAAAGTATTAGACAGAGTCAAAGAAGAAAGAACATTCTACATACAACAAAACGAAGGAAGCCTAAGTGGATTAGTAACATCTTGCGTACAAATTGTCATCTAAAACAAGTTATTGAAGAAAAGGTATGAGGGAGGAGAAGACGAGTAAGAAGACGTAAGCAGCTACTGAATGACGTTAAGGAAAGGAGAAGTTACTGGAATTTGAAAGAGGAAGCACGTATCATGCCGCTCCCACTGAAAGAATTTCTGTGAAATTTGATATTGGGGACTTCATGAAAATCGGTCGATAAAATCCAAATTTGGTTAAAATCGGGGAAAATTATCGGAATTTTACATGAAGACATAAGTAAGTTTCATTCTTACTGGCGACATTAAATCACCATAAAAGCGCTCTCTTCGTGCGATTTTGGTATCAAGACTGTAAGGACAGCCGAAGTGGTGCATACGTTACGTGAACACGCCACGATATTACGTCATGCCTACACTGTCTGTCTTAGTTATAGTGTTGTTACTTTCAAATGCAAATTTGAAGTTGGCAACTTTGAAAATTTTTGCTATTCTTCTAATATAATGGAAATTTTTAAGTAAATAGCAGACACGTTTTCATTACAAATATATCCGTTATCCTATTTATCATAGTTGTTGCTTTCTTTGCATTTATAACTAACAACACTATAAAAACATTCGAAACGAGCGGCTCAGTGTTTTCAGGGTCCTTGTAAGGCATTCAGTCTTGTTAGAGACATAGGCTATAAGCGTTGTTTTCCCGGAGGATGTACCTTTGGCCTTCCTGTGCAGACAATTAAAACCGTTAATGTGTTATAGGTCATGGTCACAAGGACGTATCAAAATAAGCAATTCACACTGAATAAAATCACACATACTGCTGAACTATTATTTAAAAGAAAGATTACTCTCTTCTGTTATATCGCGCCGTGTATTCTGGTAGCTTGTTACCAACGCTTAGAGGAAACCAGTTTCCTTCGAAATATTTCGTAAGCAACTGTCAGATTATACGGCACCACATTCCAGAAGACAACAAACTTCACAGACTCAGATGTGAGATCATTATGGCTTTGGCTTAAATGGCGTTTAGAAAACATTAATGGTGTTATGCAACTTATAATGGATTAGGAGGTCGTTCTCCAGGTATGATACCTACAAAACAGGGTACAAGGGCATTGCTAATGTTGAATCGCCTTTTAAAACGGGACCTTTCTGTCGTATCCCCAATCTGGATTTGCACGTTTATCGTACTAAATAAATGATAATAAGCCCATATGATTTTCCTGTACAATTTATTGCAGAAATATTATCTACATAGGCTAAAGGTATAAAAATGCTTACAGCTTCAAAAGTTTGACTTTCTAGGCCATTTATCTTACATTTTGTCGGGATTTTTAACTTTCATGTAATTTGTCTCTCTTTGCTTCTGTCATTAGCCATTAGCAACACACACACACTCTGCATCATCGCGACAATAAATAATAAATAAAGAAAATTACAATATTTTGGAGCACAGTACAGTGACTGGGAGGGAAGATACTGCAACATAAGAACGCTGTTACATTTGTCGAGTAGATAAATTATAATTCTGAAAGAGAAACGTATTAGTAAAGCAATGTTTTAAAACTTTCTTCAGACTTTGTAAATTATGAACTGCTTTCACTGCTACTTAGATAATAAATGTTGTGCATTACGGCGACAAAAAAAAAGAGCGGAACATTTTAGCTTAGGGGTGGATTCGTTGGGAGTAAAATGTAAGTCCGGTGGGACCACTATCATATATCTGCCGTTCCGGGTGGTAGAACAGGTCAAGATCCTCACAGTCTTAGGCCTCCTAACACGTATCACGTACGGATTTATGTACGTACGTGGATAAATTGGTGCCCATTAAAATCAGTTGGATTAAAGTTATTAAATGATATGTATAAAGCTACCCAATTACAGGCCTGGACAGGCCCTTAGGGCTCCAGCAGGTTAAGGCTCCCAGAATTTCTAGACAATCGGCACATGAAGGTGGTAAGGTCGCCAGCCCTAAGAGATATCCCTAGCACTCATTTCTATTAAAGGATGAATCGACCCCAAAGCCATAGAGCGGCCGGAAGGATTAAGTCAATGAAAAATCTAAATGACCGTATCGGGAATCGAACCCGCGACCTTCTGGCTTGTAGCGCAGTGCCTTAACCAAGTGTGTCACCGTACATCCCAAAACGATATGTATGCGCTTTATTTATATAAGAATATACGCATATAGACATATATGAACACAAGATCGCTTAGGACGGCATTACACCGACCACGTCTCCTCATGTTAAATATCTTCAGACATGCGTTTGGAAGGCAACAGGTTAAAATTTCGACAGAAACACCGACCGTCTGGATGTGTTGTTTAGTTTTACTCAGTCCCTTCATGTGAATATCAGGATAGTATATTACGTTACGGGACTATCGCATTTCTCCATACCCTCACCATTATCCCATCACTCTATGCTGTAGCCTATATTAAAGTGCTTATAGTCAAAGAAACTAGAAATAAAATGATGACACTCCAGGCCTCCCTTTCCTTACAGTAGAAATATTAGTAAAAACGGCAAAAAGTTACATTGGCCCATGGGTTCCTTTATGAGTGTGCTGTACAATTTATCACTGGAATAACTAGGGATGTGAGGAATTAAGGGCCAATTGGCAGGTCTTCCCTGTTCTTATACGCAGTTCCCACTCTCCATGAAGAACAAGCTATTACATACATTTTTTATCTCTCTAATGACAATGTTTTGAAAAGATGAGAAGTATGCCTTCTTTCCGAACAAGACGAATATATTTATATAGCGATGAAAGGAACTATTCAGCAGAACGTGTTGTAACGCGACCTCATCATTCTGTTCATCAAACATGGTATACAATTCACTTTCATAGGTTAGGCAATCAGTGGCCTTGGTTTGGGTGTAAGAAGCCAAACTTGTTCGGCAAACCGTATTATAAAGCCTCAATCAGTGAGGCTGGCCGTGTTTTATCTATGAAAACACCGTTATCTTTTGTTGTGTAAAACAGCAGTATCTTTTTTCGGGAAGACAATAGTTGCCCGGCTAGTCACAAAATTCCTCTACGTTATGAAACCAAAGCATCGCTACCGTATTCACAAGAGCACTCCCCCCCCCCCCCCCCCCCCGTTCTCTCTTCTCAGCAAAATGAATCCAGTCCACGTCTACTAAATGAATGCTAAAGGTGGATTTTAGCTTCCCTCATTTAACCTAGCAGGATATTCCATCCGCCTTCGGCACTCGACCAAACATTATTCTATTTTTTAAGTTTCATTTTAATGTTATTCTCCTTCCTATTTGAGGTCTTGAAAATAATTTTTTTTAATTTTTACGATAGACATCTCTTTGTGTTTATAATACTATAATTGCGTATATAATTACCATCAACACAACAAAAATGGTAGATTCCAGACTCGATCTGGACATATCACGAGACTCTTCGAAGGACAGACATTAGCTCCATCTAATTGGTAAAAACATTAGGTTTCATACTTTTACTTCATAATGGAAGTATAACCACCCGTAAAAGCTTGAGGAAAATCTCAGGGATAGCGTGATAAGGAAATGGTCTTTTCCAGAAGTTATAAATCAAAATATCTGTCCAAGCCTAAGTGCGATCTACCGTCACCAAGTCCAGGTCTAGAACAGATAAGAATGTTGGAACTATCGCAGTTTCTGTAAATGAGGGGCAAGTGTTAATATTGGCACTGTCATTTATCCCCGCAAAATCTGCTGCTGCCTGCAATAGATCAAGATTATTCTAACTCCAATAAGCCAGGCGCCGTTATCTAAGACAGTATTTATGTACGTCGATCCGGTGGCCGCGCGCTCTAAGGAGTAGGTCTGCGGACGCTCGCTCCCTGGGATTGCGGGTTCGAATCCCGCCAGGGGCATGATTATCTGTCTCTTGTGTATGTTGTATGGTGTCAGATAGACGTCTCTGCGACGGGCTGATCCCTCGCCCAGAGGAGTCCCACTTAGTGTGGTGTGTCTGTGTGTGATCTCGAAACCTCAACAATGAGGCGGTCTGGGCTCAAATTGGACTGTTGCGCCACACGGGAAAAAATATATAATAACACTACGAATTTCTAAAATGATAAAGAAAAATGTAAAGTAATTTGCAAATTTGCCAAGTACAGGATTATTACATTACTTTACTTAATCTGATGCGCTCTCTGGCAAACAAGTTAATCTCCATGTTCCACGTTTCCTTGCCCAAACAGAAATTAGGTTCGCTCTTATATTACCTTATAATTTCACTTCGCCATTTAATTTACTTCACTGTTCCAGTAATTTTGAAATGTATTTCCTGTTTTTATTGCCACCTTAATTGCCAAACGTACACCGTTCATTTTCAGGCCAGTACTGTCACATACAAATCGTTTCATTCCCACATTTGTAGACAATACCCGCCATGATATCTAGGCGAAGATAGCCATTACACACAGCACTTTGCCGACTAGCACACTGTCATGTGCACACCTTGACATTGTAAACCCAAGTGTCTCGTATATCGGAGAACCCTTATGCATTACCTTCAAACTGACCACTTTGAAAATCTCTGAATTGCTAGCTTGTACCTCACACAATGTGGAGTGTGGACTGTAACTTGACCTAAAAGTGACTAGTTCATATACACAAAAGCCTGTGACATACATTTCCCAAGCTCTACACCGGAAAGTGCTTAGCATATTCTGACCGGAAACGTAAATGAAGCGGGTGTAGTAACAGGAGACCTGAAAGAAGTTTACAAGCAAATGTATCGAAAAGAAATGATTTAAATAAATAATTTAATTAAATGAAATGAGTAAAATAAAAAACAACTGCAATAAATAAATAAAATCAATGGAATCAAGGCCAGATCATTACGGAGGCACAACCAGATACAGAACACTTAAAGATCATTAATGAAAACAAGAAGATGGAAAATGCCCAACATATGCATCAGTTTAACAAGTTTAACTTACCAAATCACTAACTCCACAAAGTACATCCCTCCGCCACAAGCTTAGCTAGTCAAGAAATTTTCGATCTATTATGCAATCTGTTTCTTGACGACAGTGTTCACAAGAGCTCGCCACTGGTCACTTTTATTTGAATCCAGTCTACATCCTCTCACCTTATTACTTTACGATTTATTTTAATACATTGAAACCTGTCTATAACGGAACCGCAAGGGACCGAAATTTTTGCCGTTACAGGCAAGTTCTGTTTCATATAGGTACTTGAAGTTTCAATCCCCGGAAATCCAGATCTTCGGGACTGTAAAAGTTTTCAACTAAAGACAAGTTTCCGTTTTGTCCAGGTTCCGTTTAAGGCAGGTCTCAGTTTAGTATGCGCAAGTCTACGCCCAGTTCTCCTAAGCAGGTTGTTTCCATAATGTCTTCCGAATCAAAATTATAGGTACTTCCCGTCCCTTCCATTCGTACTATATTCCGCGATCAACTCATTTTCCTTAATTAGACCATCCTAGTAATTTCTGGCGAGCATTGCAAATTACGAAACTTATTACGATGCAAGTTTTCCCACCCTCCTAGTACTTCCTTCCCTTTACTTCCAAATACTGTCCTCAGCACTACATTCTCAGACGCGCCCAATCTGCGTTCTTTCCTTAATGCTGTATATACTTCAAAGTCTTCTCATGGTACGAAACTTCGATAACTAGAGTGGAGCTATTGTCGTTCTCACGTCAGAAGTTCGCACGGTCTGTTCAGGCCCGACATTTATGCCATGTATGTTTTGTTGAAATTGGTGCATAAGTCACAGCAGACATGCAATTTCATGGTCCACAGTAATACAAACGACGTTGACCACATCTAACCACGTCTTCTGAACGTCAAAGAGACAAGAGATTGCTAGGAAGATACGAGTATGAGTCCCTTGTTCGTGAAATTCAGCGGGTGATAGTTTCCTTCGTAGCTTCGTTCTTACGAGCATCAAACAATTTTTGACGGATGGAAGATGTGACTAACTAGCTAACTAAGTAACTAACTCCATGGAGCAGAGTCCTTCTTGAGAAGCTAACAGGTCGTCAGCTAGCCAAGAAATCCCCCGCATTTTATGGAACCCGAAGGTTCATTACTTCATTCACAAGAGCCCGCCGCCTGTCCCTATCCTGAGCCATATCAATCCAGTCCAAGCCCTCCCACCCCACTTCTTGAAGATCCATTTTAATATTACCCTCCCATTGTATGGAAGATGTAAGTGAAAAATATTTTCTATCGTTATTGGAAAAGATAATTGAAATGCATACTATTTTCTCTATCATAATAGTGAGTCAGAGTGCGTCGTTACATTTATGGCGACAGTTTCGAAGACACAGATACTACTTGTGTCAGTACGCGAAAACTAGACTGCTGCAGGGTGTTGAAGGACATATCACAATTACAATCAGACAACATACGTATAAGCACAGTCATAAAACATCTATTATGCATACAGATGCTATGAGTTGTACTAACAAAAATTCCAAGGACCTGGCATGGTTAGACCTAATTTCAAATTTATGCAACATGTCATGTTCGTAGTTTTAACTAACGAGATACTTCATGAAGCTAAGAAGTCCTTGAATATTTGAAAATCACTTATGTTGTTATTAATTCCCTATTAAATGCTAATTTATTTATTTATTTAACACTTAAGGACGTTGACGACAGCTCAGTTAGGTATGACCGAATTACAGGACGATTAGTAAAATACTGCACTGGAAAGGATGTGGAAGTAAACGATTGTGGCCTTCTTCGCAATAGTATGCTGGCAGTTACATGGAGGGCCTGAGGAAGAATACAAAAACATTAATCAGGTTAGCAAATCTGCGGATGGATATTGGAATACACTAACTGCAAAATACGAAGCAGCAGTGCTATCTGCTGGATCGCCACTTTTGGTGCTGCACTAAAGCATATATTTAACCATTTAAAGCTATATAACACCTGCTATAACGTTGTGAAACCAATTTTCTAACCATAGAGTTTGTTTGAGTCTTGCGTACTATGGTTCTCACAATATGAAGCGTTAACCGGTTGATTTGTATCATGCAGGACTACGTTTTCTATGAGATAGAAATTAAAATTTATATACTATTTACACAGACTTTGTCTTCGATGCAAACCTATGTAAAATAAACACACGTAGCTACGCTTCTTTGTGTCGACCTCGGTGGACTAGTGGTTAGCGTGCTCGCCACTGGACGCAAGGTTCGCGGGTTCGATCCCGACCGAGGTCGGGTGATAAAAATCCGGAGCACCACTTCCTTCGGAGGGGAAGTAAAGCCGTCGGTCCTCTGTCGTAGATTTACGGCATGTAAAAGAACCTTACGGCATGAATAGAACTAGTAGTGCTCGTAAGCAAAATTAAGAGGCCATTTGTCACCCAAATCTCATGACTGACTGCCAGATGGCTCTGGCAGTCACATCAGGATCGAGTTGAAAAGCGCGGCCAGTGAGCCGGTCCCTCACTGCCGCAAATGCACAAAGACCTCGTAACCTCGGAAAGAGGAGGCCCAAGCCCATATAGGGCTGTCGAGCCAAGGTTATTATTATTATTATTATTATTATTATTAGCTACGCTTCTTTAAATAAACATCTGCACATATAGGAACGGCGGCTAAGGCTCGCATCCTTGAATGCTGAACTGCTGGATGAAGGTCGGTATGCATCAAGAAGGTCCCGCGGTCGCCGAAGTCAATCAAGTTTCTCCGTGTCTTCTCTCGTTTCTAGAGTAAACGCCGAGTTAGTACACAAATTTCAGGTTCTGCTACACGCTTCCTATGCAGCCATCACAATATTATATCAAAAAATCGCCCCAGAGCATCCCTCCGAATTGTGATGCCAAAATACACTATACGGCCCTCTGAAAACTAACTTGAACTTTAAGAAAATGCAGTCCTCACAATATTAATATCAAAACTTAGACATAAGACAGTGGCTGACAAATTCTTTGGTCTCATGCTTACTCAAAACATTCTACTTTCCATCACTTTGCCTTCATCACTTCTAAACACTTCACTTGGTCTTCAAACTAACTTTGCCAGAACGACGAGCGGCCACTGCCTACGAAACTTCATTCCCTGCAACGAACGTAGTGTCTCCACCCCACCGCACTCCACATTCTTCTTGTTTCTCTCGTTCAGGCTTAAGAAGAGTGTATGTAATTCAGACAGATTTCAATTTACTATGAAAACAATTAACTGGTTTTCTCAATAGACATGTTTTGTCCTTTGATTTTGTGAGAAAAAATGAAAAGGAATGCAGATATTTAGGGTTTTCCGCTATAATCATGGACGTGTCGCTTGTTCCAGGCACAAACTGTCATTATTTCCTCCGTCCGCGATTGTACACGGTATGTAGCCAGTTTTCAAATTCCATCTCTGAATGGCTGAGACCCTAGCTGAATCTCTCTTTTGTCGAATTGTCATGAATATGTGCAGCTGGAAGGAAGAGCTTTAACCCTCGAGAATACGGCTCGGGGCACGTACCGACGAATACAATGTAAACGTACGAGTGGAAATGACTCACTGCACTGGGAAATTAATTCGGAGGTCAAAAAGATGAAAATGAAACTACACTTTTAGTATGCGTCGCAAATATGGCTCAAAACTTTAAAGTAGTCATTTAAGGCTCTTCACAGTGTTTAGCCTTCTTTAATTTTGTAAGGAAAGCAAACAAGCTTATGAGAACACTACGCTGTCTGTGTGTGTGTGTTTTGTCATTCTTTAATATTTTAAAATTCTTGATAGATTATAACCAATCTTGGGACGAACACTATGCTGTTAGAGACCATCCCATATTCGTATATTTGAATTTCCTACAATCACTAATAGGAACACGGCTCAAACCTGGCTATATATATAAATATATATGGTTCTGAATGTTTCATAATAATAGGTATTCGGAAAATATACAACTTTAAATGAGGTAATTTGTTGTAGAATGTGAAATAAAAGCCAGCAGGAGCTGCAAAATTCTTTTGCCGCCCTTCGGTTTGTTGGTGATAATGAAGCACTGGCATTAGTCAGGTGAAATATGGTACAAAATAGATCATACACATATCTACCTATTGCGTATAAAGTACTGTATGTGAGTCATGCATTGAGAATAACTGCGTCGAGGGATCGACGGCAGATGAACTAAACCGTCAATGAATGAATGAATGGGGACAGGAGTAACAGGAGGTGTGGGTGAATAGATGTTTGGTATAATGGATATAAGGATGGACTAGTACATGTATGGTTAGGCAGCTGAATATTTATACATTTATTTATTGATTATTTTAGGACGATGTCAATTAAGATATGTCAAATTTTACAGCCCTGGACAGCTACCAATGGCAGAACGGCTTGTGAATGATGACTTTAAAACACTATTTTTACACAACTCATCCAAATTGTGTTCTTAGGTATTCAAAGAAACAGAATAAATCCAGTCAAAACACAACAATATATTTAGTTCTCAGATCAGCTACATATTTCCACCAAATATGGTCATTAGGTTGGTCACAGTAAAAACATATATACACAGTTTTATTGGGATTGAGAACTCAGTGCCTTACATATGTTATTATATAAAAAGATATATAACATATGTGGATAACCTTGGGAATAAAATATTACATTTTTTTCATACTAAAAATGTCTAATATTTTCATTCGCAAGGCTATCCGCCTGTGTTATGTATATGTTTTGATATAATAACATATGTAAGGCACTGAGATCTCAATCCCAATACAGCTGTCTATATATTTATCTTTTTACTGTGACCAGCCTGATGATGCCATATTTGGTGGAAACATTTAGCTGATCTGAGAACTAATTATATTGTTGTGTCTTGACTGGATTTCTTCTGTTTCTTTGGAAAACATTTTGACTGCTTCTGACGCAGGTTGCAATTAGACTTTCTTAACAAAAGTAACTGATTATGCGACAAAGAGTAAGATGCTAAACTAATTATAAATAATAAATAGGTCTACTTAAACATTTGGAAGGAGCAGACCATGAATTGGTTTAAAAATAAACTGAGGAAAACCATGAAAAACGTGCGGCCAGGTTTGTCGGTAATCCTGATGAGATTTCAACTATATATGACCCCCCCCCCCCCCCCGATTAGAAATCAGGGCGTTATTACTGTAGAAATCCGTTGGATATTTTTATAGTTTCTCATTATGGGATCAATAGACTTATTTTAATTGCGTCCTTAAATGCTTTGGCCCACCGACCGACCAATACTTTAAACCATTCTAACTCTCTGAAGCCTACATGTAAAGCAGACGAGGTGCGAAATTCAGATGTAATTCTGGTTCGTACTTGTGTATTTGCGTGGTTTTGATGTAGAAATCTGCGAGCATTCATAGGTCATAAATACCAACTAGGTTAAGCGTCGTTCAGGGTAGCGGCGTAATATATGGGTTAACCGCAAGTCCGCTTACTAATGAGAAAGACGTCACTGGCAGACATGCTCATTAATGCTGGTGCTAGCAATGATCTCCGCTTCTCTTTACCGCACTGTTCAACTGGTAAATGTTTGGTAAGCCTGGACGGGAAATGATGACAGTTGGTTTCAAGATGGCTCTTCTCGGAAAGCTAACAGTAATTCACCTGGTCGATATACCACTCGACCATGTTTAAGAACTCGAAAGTTTATCGACGCTTTTAAAAGAGCCCACCATGGGCCAGTTGAAATCAGCCCAAATTCTCAAGCCCTATTCAGTATACGTTTAAAATTGTCTTCAAGTCTCTACCCAAGTCTCACAAACAGGCTCATATCAGGTTCTCCAGCTAACATTCTTGTTTTCAACATGCGTGCTACATGTCCCGCACATCTCATTCTCCTTCATGTGACAATACTAGGGGACATTACGTAGAGTAAACATAATTTCCTCACTATATTACTCATTTTACATTCCTTGTTAATTAAAAGATACAAACAGTACCGTTGTCCTGTCCTGTCCGTTTCGCTCAAAGTCGTCTGTCCGATGAGTCCATAATCCTTGCAATCTAAACTTCAACAAGACACGTGGACTGACCCTGCTGGTTAGGCACGTGTTCAGATAATTAACGACGGAGGGAATTTCTTGTGGGACTGACTGTGTGTCATTAGCTGAATGACTTTACAATTTAGTCAGGGATTAAACCCCTTGCTTTTTAAAATGTAAAAAAAAATTAACTGAATATTTATTTCACAGGGTACAGTCACACACAACACCACAGTGCAACTTAATTAGGCTGCTAGTTTCGGCATATATTAAGCTGAAACTAGTAGTATAATTGAGTTGCACTGTGGTGTTGTGTGTGACTGTACTCTGTGAAATAAATATTTGATTAACGAACACAAAGGGGATAAATCGCTTTAAAATTAATTGGCCTTGTTGGGGTGCTCTGCGTCACCATATAATAATATGCACCTCGAACAGATGAAGCAGAGATTTCTGGTCAAATCTAATAAAAATATAGATGTGAGATACACTACAAAAACTTGGAACGTATTTGTAATTCGTTAAATATACGCCAAATATGAAAATATTTCGTGTGAAAATTGACGACCTTCGACATATCTACAGTTTATGTTATCGCTTCTTGTTTTTCCTTATTTTTAATTTTCCACTTTTACTTTCAATTTTTTCTTAGCGACAAGACTTTTTCTTCCTTGGAACGTTTTCGATTTTAACTCCGTATAAACAGGAATACTCGTAATATCGAATTACTTGTGGCATGCGTTTTATGGAACACTATACTTCATATTTAATTACACAGCTAATAAATGTCTATTTGTACCCTATAAACAGGGGTTATTAACCAATTGGTTGCAACCCAAAAATGTGTCTAAGTCCCTTTTTTGTTGGGTCACCATAACCCTCTTTTGTAACCTAAAATTTTCTCTTGCACAAGCGAATTTTTAAATCAAGTGTGCTGATTCGACAGCTGATATAAGTAACAATATACTGTTCACAGCACACGTACGATATTCAGGGCTAATATATACACAAGAAGATTTTTATTTGCCGGACTCTGAATACCACTGAACAAGGAAAGATTTTAAAAAGCATACTTGTTTTAAAATAAAACTTGTGTGGCATGTGATCAGTGTTTTATTTCACACCCTTATGGCGCACCAGCAATGTTCGGAGTGTGCTGAAGTCCTTTGTGCCAGAATGAACTTAATCCTCACAAGACAACTTTTCATTGTCTCCTCCACAGAGAGAATTTTGCTTCCAGGAAGTTGTCTGAGAAGTTGGATGTTGTGACAAAAGAGATCGTTAAAGTTGTAAATTTTATAAGAGCGAGGTCGTTAAGCAACAGGAATTTTAGCCAGATGTGTTCGGATACTGGCTCCAAATCTACGCACTTAATTTATCATTCTGAGGTCAGGTAGCTGTCACAAGGAAACGTCCTTCAGCGAGTTGTGGCATTACGCAACGAGGTCGAAACCATCTGTCACAAAGAAGATCGTCCCCTCTGCCGAAGGTTCTCGAATTCCAAGTGGATATGAAAACTATCCTATATTTTAGATATATTTACCAAATCAGTCCGTTGAATATTCAGTGTTAGGAGCTGAACAGACAGTGCTTGGGCTAAGAGAGAAGTTGATAACTTTCAAAGCAAGGTTGAAGTTGTGGAACAGGAAAATAGAGACAAAAGATTTCTTGTTTCCCGACATTAAATTTCTTTGTAGAGGTAAAAAAAAGTCGAAGTTCCTGCCGTAAAATAAGTTAATCTTGGAAATTTTGAAGAACTAACCCTTCACTTCGGCAGGTACGTCCCGGACATTGATGTAGAAGATTTGGCCGATGGCATTTAAAGCAGCTTGCCTTCAGCAGCAACATACAGACACCCAAAACGACGGGGACACTGAGCTGCGGTTTTCAGAAGCAAGAACTGAGTGCATTCTAAATCCAAGTGAAAAAGGACAAGGAAAGCGCTGTACGCATAACGTAACCTTGAGACGCGTTCTCGTAACTATTGTTGCCGTGAAAAAAAAAAAGCATTGCATATTCTGAGTGTGTGTCTGTAGTCTTAGCCATCCAGTATGCCGTGCGCATACGCTGTAGTATGTTGTCATCTGTGGCCTGTCCGGCTGGACCAAATGTTTCCACATTGTTTCATAAACGACCCGATTTTCAGAAAAAGGTACTGAACGTAAAATGTGTTTTGATTTTCTTTACAACTTTTGTCTGAAACATTTCTCATTATAAAACGAATCCAGCGAGATATCATAAACGAAGAAATGTCTTCATGTAAAGTACCCGTGATTCTTAAGAGATTTTAATAAAACTTGAATTTTCTCGACAGATTTTCGAAAAACAATCAAATATCAACTTTAATGAAAATCCGCCCAATGAAGCCGAGTTTTTCATGCGGACGGAAGGACGGACGGACACACAGATATGACGACGCTAATAGTCGCTTTTCGCAATTTTGCGTACGTGTCTAAAAACCAATGCTGGGAAACAAAGTATTTCTAAGCCTTTGTACGGCCTAGTTGTGTGAAGCAGGTTTTCAGCACTTGACATTACTATATCTAAGCCCCGAAACCCCCTGCAACCACAGCATTACTTAAGGTGCAGCCTTTTAAATACATGGCCAAGTTTTGAAGAATATTCAAAGCTTGAGCTAAGCCAAGGTTCACACTGAGACCCATGTTTTAATTTTGTGCTCTTATAATATTTGTGCTTTTGAAAAATTGCTGTGCACTACCAACTAATAAACTAATCATTAATCGTGTTTTAATAATACTTGTACAAGTATCTCATTTCCTAAACCTTCGCTATTTTTCAATAAAATAATATAATTTGAAGACAACATTAAAGCGATTAAAAAGAAATATATTATTAATTCAAACTTCACTGAAAGTGGCGAAGTATCTCCGAAAATTAATTTGGGCCAGGGCTGAAGATTTTAAGAACGCCTGTTCTAAAGAATGTACCATAATGCGCAGGACTACTATAAGACCAACTTACAGTATTAATTTTAGCAGTGTTAGAGTAAACTTCATCTTGTCGTGGCGACATGCTGTGACTTCTCTTTAAAGCTTGGTAATGACATCAATTTCCTTCACCACCACTCATCGTAAATGTTGTGTGTAGCAAAACAATCGAGTGTCTGACACACAAAGGTCTCTAGGGTGGCTTCCTCTCGCTGTTCAGACACTGAAGCAGTCATGGGAATGTTTGCTCCATGGAGGCAAAATTTAAATATATGGTGCAAAATATATTAGGTAATAAGTATTTTACAAAAAAACAAGTTTGCGTGTTTAATATTTAGGTAAGAGATTAAGGGGGGGCCCTTGTGAACGCAGTAATGAACGGTCGAGTTCCATAAAGGGCAGGAGACATCTAGAATAAACAGCTATTATTTCCGTAAAAAGTAGTAACTCGTTTGTCTCCGTCATGAAGTAGTGTGATTACTGTGGGGTAAGAATTAACTTTTGAAATCACATTAAATCAATATCTACCTGCCTAGTCTGTGTCATGGCTAGGGTGGTTAGTCGAAGGCTCCTCACCGTAGAGGCCCGGGTTCGATCCCAGTTAGTCCACGTGAGATTTATGATGGACAAATTGGAAAATGACAGGCTTTTCTCCGAATACTTCGGCTTTCCCATGTCCATATCACTTCACCAATGCTCCATGCCATCTTCATCGACATGTTTCTCTTAACAGGACAAAAGGGCGAAGCCTGGGAACATTCCAAAAAGCAATGTTCTTTCGGAAATCGGGGAGCATTGAATGGAAAGTACTTAACTTTTGTGTCTGCCCTCAAGAGTAAACATTAGGTTAAGAGATCGATCGTGAATGTAAACATACATATTTCATGGCATTTCATACCGAGTTATATTGAACTAGAGCAGTGGTTTCAACCTGGGGTACGCGTACCCCCGGGGGTAAGCGAAGACATCTTAGGTGGTACGTAAATAAAAAAAAAATAAATACATTGTTTCATGATAAGCACTGAATAATCAGGGCTAGATTTAGGATTAGCCACAAGAGACCAGGACGTAAGGACACGCGATTTGGGAGCGCCATTTTCTCTCTCTCTCTCTCTCTCTCTCTCTCTCTCTCTCTCTCTCTCCTTTATGCGATTCTTATCTGGGCGGCTAGTTTCATTTTATTCCACATAGTGCATATAGTTTTGCTTTGCTAAAATACCTTTGTTTCTTTATTAATGTTTATATGATAGGCAATAATATATTTGTTACTTAATAGCTTGATTCTTCTTTTTCTCTTTTAAAACTTATTATTTAATACATTATTTTGGATGTAATTTATTTAACGTATTTTAGATGTAGATTATAGACTATGCATAACTTGGATTGTGCACCAACAACTTTGGGGGTACAAGGTTGAAGAGAAATTGTATGTGGGGTACGCGAACAAAAAAGGTTGAATACTACCGAACTAGAGGAAAGTACTCGTATGCTCTAAATACTACATACAGGCCTGCATGCTCTAGCGAGTAACAAGAAATTCCTCAAATGCCCCGCATTTTGGCAGAATTCTCTTCCGGCTGCAAGGTCACCAGATGGCCTCATAAATGCCACTGTGTAAGACTGCAACGAAAATAAACAGCATAACTGAAGCAGTTATGGACACATATGACGCGTGCATTATTGCAGGTGGCTTGAAGGATATTAGCACAGAGAGGATAGTCTGAAAATGTGCCTCTGGCCCCAAAATCCGGAGTTCCCGTGCAATAATCACAGTTCAGAGAGAGTAGCCTTTAGGGGTTATGGCTCATGCTTGGTTCATAACATTTGAACAAACATTAATATTCAATACACAGACTAAATTACCTCGGCGATACCGAGCGATACCGAATCGGAATTACATTCAGGAATTTGTTGGTTTGCTCAGAATGTGTAGCACCACTGCTTTCTGAGATGTGAAGTCGAGTAGTCTGGCACGTGATACAAAGTTCCGGAGGAGTGAAGGTGGGTAGGACACAACGGACAGGAACATAAAAAGAATAATAAAAACAAAATAAAATCCGTAGGGCGAAACAAATTAGGTTAATACAAATAAATTTAGAGACTGCAGCGGAAAGCGGGGTACCAAGTAAGACTATAATAGGCGATAAAGGGGACCCCCGTAATATCTGCCAGCTGTACAACTGCCATTTCTCAGTGTCGCTGTTTCATATTATTGCGCCCGAAGCTGCGGTCTCCGTCATCCTGCCTTATATCAAAACCACTGCTCTCCACCACCGACTACTCTTGTAAAATACAGATAAACGCAGCAGATTTTTATCCTTCACAAATTATGTGTTCTGTCTGCCTAAGTAGATAGCATCGCACTCCTCAAGATAACAATTATACAAAATATTCTTATGTTTCTAGCTTAATGCGGTATATTACATTACATCAGTCAACGACTGCCGCTTCTATATCACAGCATTACCACTTAATATTCTTCGGTGGTCGTGTTTCTAGAAAGTCAACGTCACTGTAAAACTTCTACAACAACAATTCTTATTCTAATCCCAATATTAATATTAGTAATAATAGTCTAGGCCGATCCCAGTGGCCGCGCGGTCTAAGGCGTGAGTCTGCGGCCGTTCGCTTACTGGGATTGCGGGTTCGAATCCCCTTGGGGGCAAGGATGTCTGTCTCGTGTGAGTGTTGTGTGTTGTCAGATAGAGGTTTCTGCGTCGTGCTGATCACCCACCCAGAGGAGTCCTACCGAGTGTGTGTGTGTGTGTGTGTCTGAGTGTGTTTGTAAAGTCTCGATAATGAGGAGGCCCTGGCTCACTAGGGGCTGTTGCGCCATGGGAAAAATTTGTTGTCTACAATGCCCTCGACCGGTAGAGCGACTCCCTGCGCTGCAACTGGAAGATTGTATTTCGGGGGTAGAGGCTTCCAGACCGACTATGGGGCCTACCCAGTCTCCTTTCCAGTCGCTACTGGGGTTTCCTTCCCCAGTAACAAAGCGGCCGTAGCCTCAAGCTGACAAATTATCGCCATCTACTGCAGAGAGTAAGAATGTATGCACCTACAAGCTTGCCTCGGCATATATTCAAAGCATGGTACTGAATTAAAAATAGGAAAGTTACCTACTCTTTTGCAATGTAAGTTTAAGGTAAATTTCACGCAATAAAGCATGAAGAAGTTGAGGCAGAGCTCCACACATCCTTAATCTCGGCTCTATACGGATGTGATTTGTTACGTTCACGCACCGGCCATTTTGGTTTTGGGTGCCCATTTGACAGTACGCTGCCTGGGACCCATAATTGGTCCGGAAACTGGTAAGAGAAAGGTCTCTGCCACCTCCATTGAAATGACACAGAACTCTGGTAATCCTGCCCCTACCATAATCACTACATTGACTGAGCTATGTGGGCTTTCAACTATGGCATAAATTCTACAAGTGATAGTGCTCCATCTGCCAAGGATTTGGTCAGGTTGTTGACTTTTTCCAGCCTCCTCATCTGTCGACGTCGGTCTTTGTTCCAGTCCATCTTGAGGTCTAGCCTATCACTAAGAGAAATCAATTTCGTTCTGTACTTCTCCCATAGTTTTCCTCTTCAGAGCTTCCATCAAGACACTGTCCAATTGTGTATCGGAAGGATTGTAAAAAATGGCGTAACACTGTGGTAAGAGCATTTTCTTCCGGGTCTCTCAATTTTCTGGGTTAAACAAGAAGCACGCAGTATTGTAAAATGGCTCTATTCGCGTCTTCAGGTGAATGCTGTCTCTGTGTACACGGTTCTCGTACTCTTAACTTAACACTTCATCGTCTGCAGGTGAATCTTGTATCTTTGTCCACTGTTTTCGTACTCTCAACTGAAAGCTTCATCGTCTGCAAGTGAATCTTGTATCTTTGTCCACTGTTTTCGTACTCTCAACTGAACGCTTCATCGTCTGCAGGTGATTTTGTATCTGTGTCCACTGCTTCCGTACTCTCACTTGAAGGATTCGTCGTCTACTTTGTATTTCTAACAATATCTTAACTGTCTGAATTGCACAAGAAGCTACAGTTTAAGTTTTACGCAACGAATTTCAATTCCCTCTAACGTCAATTACTTTTTACACCGGAATTTGTACTTACAGATTATGCTAATACTTTTCTTATAACGTGACGAAATTTAATTAGAGTTAATTTGTTTACACATCAGAACACAGACAAATTAACAAAATGTTGTTCCCACATAAAAAAACCTTTATAAAAGAAAACCTGCTTTAAGATTTTAAAAAGAAGGGCTTGATTGAATTTTCCACTCAGAAATTACGCTCAACAGAACGACTAATAATTAATACCGTAATGAGAAAAGTTACAGCTCGTTAACAAAGAAAAGTGTACTCAGTAATAATGTTTAAGAATCTAAGCAGGCGCAAGCACAGTTTGCTTAAGCAATTAAAATATTTATATGTAGCTATACACTTCAGGTCCTTACTGGGGCGTAATCGGCTAGTATAAATTGTATTAAGGAAAAGTGTATCAATTGCAACATTATTATCCTTAAGATCGTGGAGTCTTATATTGCTGACAGTATACATTCTTCAGAGTACAATGATTATAATATATTTTTAAAAACTTTCCTCTGTCTAGTATAAATTGTAATTAAGATCGATAGTAATGCAGAAATTTATTCGTAAATAAGTGCGCCTATACGAATATACATTATATATTACCGCTAAAGCAGGTGGTTAATTACTGTAGCTGGCTGTGTAAATTGATTTTTTTTCATGGCTCGACAGCCCTTAGTGGGCCAGGGGCTCCTCAGTGTCGAGGCTTCACGATCACACACTTTAGACACACGACACTCGGTAGGACTCCTCTGGACGAGTGATCAGCCCATCGCAGAGACTTATACCTGACAAGACACAACACTCACAATAGACAGAAGTCCATATGTCCCCCGGCGGAATTCGAACCCGCAATCCCAGACGCAGACCCACGCCTTAGACCGCGTGGCCATTGGGATCGTCGTGTAATTTGATTACAACTCGTAAAAGCAGTATAGTCTCGATGTTCGTGTTTAATTGGCGCGGAAGAAACCGTCGCAAACATCAGAATAAAAAAACTACAATATGCATTCAATGTAAACGCTCATTTGTTTACAGGAACTTACAAAATATCAGTTCTAAAAGTAAACAGTACCCTCAAGAAAACAAAAAAAAAAATATTAAATTTTATTTTAATAAAATATGAAACTTTTTTGAAGCATGAAATACATGACGTGAATAAGCAAGTCTCATTCGATAAAGCATGAAAGCAATCAACCTCAATTAATTAAATACAGGGATGAGAGTGATATGCGCAATAGCAGAAGAGCGGTGGATTCGCGTTATCTCATCCCCACTCATCGGAACTATTCACGAAACATCGAAATAAGGGTTAAGGGTCAAGCAGTCCCAGAGGACTGCTTGACCCTTAAAGATGACGCCGATAGACTTTCCCGAAACGTCGGTAACTAACTACCAATCTACGCTACTTAACATCCCAGAAGAGTTAAGATTTCATTTACACCGCGGCGGTAGCCTGAAATCACGCTTTGGATTTTTGTGAATTTCATTATATTAAAGGAACAGAGCATAATAAAGAACTAAATCCGTACAAACTAAAACCATTCGTTATAAACGTGTCATTTAATTTCTGTAATATTGCGACATCCACAGCAATTAAGAATAATAGAGAAGAAATTCGCTTACTTGGAATAGAAAATGTGGAACTGAAGCAACGAAGAGCCCTTGTATAAGTAAAAACATACTCATAGCTGACGCCAACCACATAGGCCTATCTGTGAGTAGCGATGTTAGGAATGCGTGGAGTTTTATTACCACCAATTTCCCTAAATAATTTGTGGATAAAACTCCATCCTGACAAGTTAACAGATAATCAGTTCTTTATGAATTTTCTGCTTCTTTTTATGGAATCCGAATTTCATTGCCGCATTCACACTAGCTCGCCTGTGGACCCGACCCGACCGTGATGAATCTAGTCCACACCTTATCCTATCTGTAAGGTCAACTTTAATATTATCGTCTCATCTACGCACTGGTCTTCAAATATGTCTCAGGTTCGCCGAACAACAATTTTCACGCATTTTTCTCCCCCATATGTGTAACATTCCCCAGCCACTTAACTCTTTTCGATTTATTTATCAACTTAATAATATCTGGTACAGTCCTCCAAAACTCCATAAGAAAATAGCATTTTTCTCCCTCTCTATCTCAGTCCATTTTCAGTATCACTAGTTTCCTCCTAGCAACTGTAACATATCTGAATTCGTAATTTGTGCTTCCTTAACTACGCCATCAGTAACTCAGGCTACAGTCTGTAACGTCGAATGACTTGACGGCCCAATCCTTTGATTGTACTAGTGTGCGCAGAACACCGAGCAGATTACCACACTCTACATGCGATAATTTATCTAATACGGGTAATAGGCTGTTCACTTTACGCTGCGTAGATTATCAGTGACTGGTTCAATACGGACAAGAAATTACACTGATACTACTTATATATATATATTTTTTTTTTACTAAATTACAAGTGATTGGAACAGACAATAAAACTAAATTACGCAAATTTGCTGAAACTGGTTAAAAAAGTCTCTCTCGGTTAATTGCCATGTCTAAAGTGAACAAGGAAACTGTGTCGTAAAAAACACGAGACAACTCGTCGCCAAGAGCACTGCACTTACTGGCGCGACAGTCACGACGCACGTTGAGCACGCAGGCCACAGTGTATGGTTGAGCCTGACCAATTATAAATACGAAGCTTTCTGTATTGTGGTAAATAGTTGTTTAACGATGCAACATCCCGTTGTTTGCCTGCAGCGACTGAGGAAAACTGCGAGATATATCAGTCAGTATTATCAGTGGCCCCGGCCAAGATCTTACCGGGAGCCTCCCGGATTCAAGTTCGAAGCGGTACCGCCTGAGAAACTCAAACATGTCTAACAGAAAAAAGCACACCCCTGCCCTCCCCGGCTCAAATCAATGGGTTAACGAGGTTTACATTCTCTGCTAGAACATCTGGGCATATCAGAATATGACAAGAGATTCCAATAACATTCAGTGTTAAGTACACCTTAAGACAGACATGACACGTAGCACGCACATAAGAAACAGATCATATTTGGTTACATACAGTAACAATATTTTCTGTTTACATAGAATTTTAACTGTGAAACTGATAACATTTTCTCGTGCGATTACCACTCGCTGAAGACGGAGACAGACAGACATCGTTTCCAAACACTGGAAGTTGTCTGCGGAATGATAAGGGCGACTGCCCAGGATAGATTTTATTACTTGATGTCGCCGTGAAGAATTTCTCAAATTTAATTGGGGAAACAAGGGTATTCTGTTCTTATTTTGGGTGCTCTTTTATAGTACGTTATTCGTACGTACTTATCCATAGTCTTCACCACATACAGGCAGTAAGGGTGCAGGAAGGTCCGTGCCATGACTCAGGCGGTTAGTCGCCGGCCTCCCACCGCGGAGGCCCGGGTTCGATTCCGGGTCAGTCCATGCGGGATTTGTGGTGGACAAAGTAGCACTGGGACAGGATTTTCCCCGAGTACTTCGGTTTTCCTGGGGCCGGGATAGCGTAGTCGGTATAGCGACTCGCTACGGGCTGGACGATCCGGGGATTGAATCCCGGTGGGGGCGAGATTTTTCGCATACGTCCAGACCGGCCCTGGGGCCTACCCAGCCTCCTATACAATGGGTACCGGGTCTTTCCCGGGGGTAAAGCGGCCGGGGCGTGGTGCTGACCACCCACCCCCAACTAGCGCCGGGGTCAAGAATGAGTAGAGATATATCTCTACTCCCCCTTTGGGCCTTCATGGCCTGTTATAGGGAAAACTTTACTTTACTTTTACTTCGGTTTTCCCCTCTCAATTTCATTTTACCGTTGCTCAATTACTTGGAAAAATGAAAAAAACTCTTCACCTTTCTCTTCATCTTCATCACAGGGTTGCACAATAAGTCCGTAGCTTCTGCTGCGGGGCCCTTCACCACAAAAAGAAAGGGTGCATTAATAGGCCATAAGGCCAATCGTCACTATTTCCTGTTTCATCTCCATCGTAAAAGGACTTGACTTTCGGCACAACAGAAACTGAGGACATTAGAAGGATATCGTACTTTACGTGCTGAATTATCCATAGGTTTTATGTAAGAGGTTGTAAACACAGCAGAATATATTTGACATTAAACTCAGCATATATGTGAAAAGGAACAAATTAAATAACTATTTGAAAATAACAGGCATTATAAATAACGTGTTTAGACCACAGAAAACCCTCAAGAAAACGAGAATAAAATTGTACAATAAACTAGCCCTTCCAGCTCTATTTTACGGCACTGAAAATTGGACCATTAATCAAGAGACGCAAGAAGAATAACAGCAGCAGAAATGAAATATATGAGAATAACAGTAGGATACACTTGGACAGATCATAAAACAAACAGGGATTGCAAAGGAATTAAATATAATCCCAGTCTTGGACAACATGCAGGACTACAGAGAAATTAGATACAACATGTAAATAGAATGCCTCGTAACAGATTACTCAGGATAATAAAAACAACCACACACCAAAAGGCAGAAGGAACCAGGGAAAACCACTGAAGAGACTTCTGGATGTGCGAGGCCGGAACTGGTCAACAGGTGGCCCAACTGCATGATAGCTACGTGATGATGATGATGATGATATGTGAAAAGGGACGTCTAGATAAGACAGTTTCAATGTACGAGTGTATCAGCTCGCACGTTTTGATACTTGGATGTTACCGAGCAGGCTAGTGTGACAGTTAAGCTCTTGGCATCTACTACGCTATCTTGAGTAGTCTCCCACAGTTTTCCTCAGTACCCGCCGGTATACACCGCTACATATGCTGGAGCAGGCCACGACTGCTTCCTGTAAAGTGCCTTCCAGTCCAATATTCGTTAGTCATCATATCACTCGATGCTGCATAATATGAGAATTCGCTTATAACCTTCTGAAGTATAAATTTTATTTAAAAAATACTTTTAAAATTTAGTGCCTACTTCACAGGAAGTACTCAGTCTCCATCACACAGATCAGTCGTTTAATGCTCTTCAGCGAAATTATAAACTTTTATTGTAAGAATCACAACAAACACTTAAATTTCGGTTAAATGCAGACGCTTGAAGAATATTTGAGGGGGGTGGGTGTGGTAGAAATCAATTTGAATCAAACGATTAAACATCTGAAGCATGACTAATATATAAACATTCAGTTATATCTCACAAAAGGCGCTCTACACTCACTTCAAAACATCGGCCGTTTAAAGGTATTTAGGGACATAATTGCTGTTTATTGTGAGACGAAAACAGAAACCATAAATATATTACGTGAAAACAATTCGCAGCCTATTTGTTGCCGCATCCTTCCGTATGGCCCTTTAAAGTCGTTCTGTCCACCTGTCTTCACGTACGTAACAAGTGAAGAACTGCTGAAGGGGTTTTTACGAAATCTGATATTAGATAATTTTACCAAAATTGTGCAACCGTATACTGTATTTGTTTTTTTTAATCGGACAATAATAACCGACACTTTATATAAACATCTACAACTATTTCTGCCTGTAACTCCAGTGTAAATTGCTAAGCGTACATCGGAACAAAAAAGAAACTTTTCTTACAATAGCAGTAGCAAATAAATTACATATCTTATGCCCCATAAAATGTTTCCATAATTTTTCCTAATTTTGAACACCCGAGTGAAGCCCTTATCCTGTATATCAGGGAGTATTGCTCAGTGACACGCAACTATCGTATCGGAAAACATTCTCTGCTGAGTAATGTCACGTTTCCTCTGCTTTGTATGCCACCCCCCTACCCAGATGTTCTGTTCTTCATTTAATTAGGACCGTCTCTTCATCCTTAACGAGGAGAGAATGACGTACGGGGGCGTTAACATGCCCCACCGATCCACCCCACAACAAGAGTACTCCACTGCAAACACCCTCGATCATCAGCACTGGATTCTATTCATGTCAGAGTCCTGCATTTGATCGCACATGTGTAGGTAGATCTCACTTACATCAACAATTCTTACCCACAGGT
This sequence comes from Reticulitermes speratus, assembly GCA_021186555.1. Classification (NCBI taxonomy): domain Eukaryota; kingdom Metazoa; phylum Arthropoda; class Insecta; order Blattodea; family Rhinotermitidae; genus Reticulitermes; species Reticulitermes speratus. The sequence goes on from JAJKFL010000330.1 coordinate 15,658,103, forward strand.
CTAGTAAGAGAGTGCGACTCAATTCGTCGGATGCACAATTAACGTTTTCAGGCGCTCTTCACGCCAAAGTAATACACGTAATAAAACAGGGAGGTCATGTCCTTCCGTCTGTCGGCATGTATGTCCCGCAGTCTTCGAAATTAATAATAGATTTCAACTAGATTTTATTGACGGCAGTCTGCATCAGATGCTGTTTGCGAATTAAACTCTATTTCAAATCTGTAAAAAAAAAACAGCTACTCTATACGCAGTTCAAATATAATTTCATTAATTTTCTCTAAAAAAATGGCCTTGCTACAGAACAGACATGCTTGAAAAATATGTAGCTCATATATAGTTGAAGTATATACTTCAGGCCTCTTTGTATGTGGTAAATGTTTTAATTTGAATAAAATGAAACGTAATTTCTAACACCATGCATTAGGCCGTGCCATGGCTCAGGCTGTTAGTCGCCGGCCTCTCACCTCGGAATCCCGGGTTCGATTTCCGATCAGTCCATGTGGGATTTGTGGTGGACAAAGTGGCACGGGGACAGGTTTTTCCCCCCGAGTACTTCGGTTTTCCCCTGTCAAATTTCATTCCATCGGTGCTCCATTATTCGGAAAAAGGAAAAAACACTAATCATCGTCATCACAGGGTTGCACAATAAGCCTCAAGGCTGTGGTGCGTCCGTAGGATCTGCTGTGGGGCCTTTCATAAAAAAAACACCACGCAGTATGACTGGGGTTGCATCAACGTGTTTGTAGCTGCAGTAATACACGTCTGTCTACAACAAGTGATGTACGTATATACTCGTATTACAGAGTCCGAAGACAAGAAAGGGAAAATCAGGACTCGGCTGTCGATACTTACGTAATTAATGGTGAAGTTTTAGTACAAGTATCATTCAAGAGGTGGATTGAAATTCTCAAAGACTTTTACTTCAAACTTCCAGACACTCGTTTTAATACAGAAAGGTAGTCAAGGGGAATTACGTGTCTATATAAACCGTTTATTGGCGCTAGAGTGAAAGGGCGTTTGATGCTTCTAAAGGAGCACTTTCACCACTTCCATTACATTTCAGGTATGTTGTGAGCTGTGCCCATGAGTGCTTTGTAGAACGCACTCTTACAGACTTACCTCTCAGTTCATGAGTGGGTTAGTCTGCTGATAGCTACGTGAAACTGAATGTGGAAAGTTTAAAATTGTTATATTAGGAAGTAGGAAATCAAGGAACTACAGTGTGTCACCTACAACATTCAAATTACAGAGGAAAATTGCTTCCAATCAAGCATGGTTGGTAGTGAGTGCATATCCAAACGTCTAGTGCTGTTCTTCGTGTCAATATGTGAACTAAATTACGGATAAATAAATATTAATATTTGCAGACAAATTCACATGTCACCTTTCCTTCCGCTGCTCATGTCAGAGTTCAAAGTTCCGTCTTCCGCTAGTTCTGCCACCAAAGCATGTGCTCGGGTTGGCTGGATTGTAACTGTTTTTCTGCATAGGTGTGTTAGACGTAAAGTCTGTGACCATATGTACCGCATTTTATATTTGAATTTTTCACAAGCCCCAACAAATATTTCCGAACGTATCAGCCACTTAAGTATTTATTTATTTATTTCGAGGTACGTCGGTTATATGAATGATTCTGTAAGGCAAGAAATGACAATCGTGCAACAACCGTCACATACTTACAGGCCTGAATGAGAACATAAATCATCTACCTTCATCTACGGCGTGTCTTTCTAAGTGAAGGAGAGAGAGGTATATAGGGGAGATCTTCACTCTTCTGGGATGTTACGCAGCGCAGACTGGCAGTTACGGTAAACGTACCTGATGGCAATTACAAGACAGCGACCTGCTGTTTACAAACACTTCAGGAAGTGCACGGCCCTGCAAACTATTAAGTAATGCCATAAACGATATTACTTCTTCAATATAGTCTTCTCGGGCGCACAGCCGCGTCTATCCGTTTGAATACAACGTTTCGGGGACTAGCTCCGTCCCCATCCTCAGGCAAAACTGATTTAACATACAGCTCGTCTGTCCCGTGTTTTTCTACCTGCCGCGGCAGGGAGAAAAACACGGGACAGACGAGCTGTATGTTAAATCAGTTTTGCCTGAGGATGGGGACGGAGCTAGTCCCCGAAACGTTGTATTCAAACGGATAGACGCGGCTGTGCGCCCGAGAAGACTATATTGAATCATGTCGCCGCGAAAGTTTTAAAACTGATATTACTTCTTGTTGACATAGCATGCGAACAAGTTATAAATAGCTACACTATACACCGTAATTTCAGTAGTAAAAGAACACTGAATGTGTGTTGACAAACACACGAAGTAGTTTAACTTCGGTCTATAAGTTTGATTATTGATTTGTGGGAGAGAAAGTAGGAGAAATGGGGTTAATCGGACGGAAGCTCTAATGACGGTAAATAATGCTACCCACATTTGTGGCCTGAATCACCAGCAAGGCTTAGCTTCTATTACAAAAAAAAACATGGTGAGTACGCGACGTTTTATCATTGGGTCCTTTGAATAATGTATACGAAAATATACTACGCTGCACGGACAAACGAAACATGACGTGTCCTAGCAGACCTGTGATGACTACAGGCATACCTCGCTAATATGGCGGGTTAGGTTCCAGACCACCGCTGTAATGCGAATATCGCCGTAAAGCGAATCACATGATTTTTTTTCACTTGCTAGTGCATATAAAAGCCTTAAAGCATGTTTACACTATCATATATTAAGTGCGCATAGAGCCAGGCCGAAAAAAAAAATGTGAAAGTAAAAATAATAAATAAAAACTCAGCTGATGTGCGCGTCACCGCCTTAAAAGCAAGGTAAGCGCCGAAAATAATAAAAATGAATATAATTGAAAAGCGCCGCATTAGCGAAGCGCCTCAAAGCGAAGCGCCGTAAAGCGACGTAATATTGTATAGGGAATAAAGCTTCACTGTCAAGACAAATACGTAAATTTCACAAGTCATCTAAGTGACTAAAATTTTAATACAAGAATGATTCGAATTTTAATAGAACTGCTTAATAACATGATGAGGAACATTTAATTTAGACTTATGACAGAATAATGCAATGCGCAGCAAGTGGTGACATCTGTAAGAGGTACAAGAAGTGCTTACGTGTGTGAAATAAAGAGTGCCTCCTGATGATGTTTAGGTTAGTCTAAACATACTGAATAAGAAGAACATAATATAGCGTAATGGAATCTCATATGAACGAAATAAGCTTAATTTAGATGAGCACTATGACGTAGAAGCCTTCGTCACAAGACCATGACAAACTAGTGAGTAGTAAAACATCCAATGTAGTGCAGATGCTACTCGCTGCAGCTGTAGCAAGTAGTTGCCGAAACCAGAGACTGGTTTGAATGTGTGAATTGTTAATACTCGCATATCGGCTCACATATGTTGATGTTCGTACCTAGTGCACTTTGTACACTCGCATGTTACTTCTGAGCATGACAGACCGGGGCTGTTGTGCAAGGTAAAGTTGTTCCTGTTCATTTCAAGAAAGCATAGGGGGAATAGAGGAACGGCTTCACTCATTCTTAACTTCGACACTAGACTTGAGGTGAGTGGTCAACTTGACTTTCCCGCCGCTTTACTCTCCGGAAAGAACCCCGCTTACCATGGAACAGAATAATGAGTGGGCCCTATAGCCGGAGTGCACTGTCTTTTTTTTTTCATGGCTCGACAGCCGTAGTGGGCGTATGCCTCCTCATTGTTGAGGTTTCGAGATCACACTTTTAGACACACCACACTCGATAGAACTCCTATGGACCAGTGATCAGCCCGACGCAGAGACCTCTACCTGACAACAAACAACACTCACAAGACACAGACATCCATGCCCCAGGCGGGATTCGAACCCACAACCGTAGCAAGTAAGCGGCCGAAGCCCCACGCCTTAGACCGCGCAGCCACCGGGATCGGCTCTGGACTGTCTTGGAGGAAAGAAAAATCTTTTTCCCCCACCAGGATTCAAATCCCGGACCTTCCAGCCCGTAGCTGCGATGGTAAAACAAAGTTATACGGTATAATGTCATTAAAATACATAAGTAATTAACTGAATGCAGCAACTGAAATTATGGAATATAATTTGCAATTACAACTAAACACCAGGCATGTCAAAATTATGGAATATAATTTGCAATTACAACTAAACACCAGGCATGTCAAAATATAATTTGCAATTACAACTAAACACCAGGCATCTTAAAATCTCGATTCCTCCGACTGATAAAAGGATTTGAAAATCAAATACGAGTAAAATTAAACATGTCCGGATATATGACAGGACTGTTTAATGTTTAACAGTTGTTCACAATCAAAGTCATGACAACGCCAACAACAGAACAAGCCAGGAAATGAATAATACTTTCCGTTTCATATTGTCTTTCCTATTCATCATATAACCTTCAATCCGTAATTAAGCACATTATTTAATATGATTCATTCCGTTCATCGCGCATGTTATCATTTATATACACCAACGTATGCACATACCAATTTCAGTGACCGTGCGCTCTACGGCGTAGGTCCGCGGTCACTCGATTGCTGAGATCGCGGGTTCGAATCCCGCTGAGGGCATGGATGTTCGTCTGTCATGTCTGTTGTTTGTTGTGTAAGTTGCGGCCTCTGCGACGAGCTGATGACTCGTTCAAAGGAATCCTACCAGGTGTGTGTGTCTAATTGTATGTGATCTAGAAACCTTAACAGTGAGGCGGCCAGGCCCGAGTTGGGCTGTTGCGTGACAGGAAACATATGCACACAATAAGATTAGCATAAGTTATAGCAACACCTTACACAGGACACATCCTTCTGGATCGAAAACGTGGACATTAAATGTTAACTATGTATACATTACACACAATGGCATATCAATGAATTTTAACCAAGAACGTATCAACATCATATAGCCATAGTATCTACAGTATTGTATTTATAGCTGCTATTTTATATATTTATATACTTTTGAACACTGTACACGTGAGACTGATGTATTAATATTATATATTACTTTGTACTGACGTCTCCCTGAGGATGGCGATTTATCGCTGGAATATGTAGGAGGGTTCGCGTTAACGTATTTAATTTTTAATTTTATTGTGTGCATGTATTAATGATATAAATGATCATAAGCACATTATGTTCGGTCACAATATGTATATATTTACATAAAAATATACACGCCTATATAGTAACATTATTATTATTATTATTATTATTATTTTGTGCTAGTTTTGTAATTGGCCTTTGCGTTGTTAAGCTAGCACTTTCATAAATTAAAACAATTGAATTGAATTGAACCAAGTGATTTCTCGTCAGTGACATGATTTCCCTGTCATGGTCCATAAACTAACGTTTTACTGTTTAAAAGTATTCGGTCAGTCAAAATTAACCCTTAATCTCATAGTAAAGTTAATTATGTGGTTCCTGTTTAACTGAAGCTACATGCCCATGTGTAATAAAGCGGAATGTATCAGCAACTCGTTACAGGCAGCCACCCATCTACGTTGAGAAAAGTTGCATATATTAAAGAAGAGAGTAGTTAAACTGCTTTAAATTTTGTGTATACGTTCTTGTTAGTAAATTCTGATGGTTTATTGCAAAATATCGGTAAATTAACTGTTAAATACCAGTTATATACTGGCAATTCAAAGTTATAAAGTTGTTTCTGTTTCTATAAAAGACGTCACTAGTATAATTACCTTCGTAATAAAATTGTATCAACGGGAATTATATTAAGAAACTTGTTATCAAGTTTTCATGTTTGTAACGAGTCGTAAAGTTAGCGTGAATATTAATAAGTCTATTAAAGCCCAGTGGTAACTTTATTTAGAATCCGGTGTAACATTAAAGAACAATCTTTTTTTCGCACATCGTATAGGCTTGTATGTGTTTCGAATAATTCTCACAAATGCCCATTATTTTCGTATACAGCACTAACAGATGGACCATTCTAGTCAACATGGATTGCAGTCTATAGCTGGTTGGAACTGGCTTTTTAAATGATATAATTTAGAAGAATGTGAGTCTTCAGGAAGTTAATCACATCTTCAATTTTGTAATATTATTCCTTCACTTTATTATAGAAATAATGTCGGGAACAAATAAGTTAACTCCAATGCTGAGACGTAATCAGTCTACAATCAGTTTTAAATAATCCATAACAGTGCACTGAACAGTTAGATATGGTAATTGAAACCAACAAGTGCACACAAGTTTATGAAAATATATTATAAACATAGTAATACCTCCTACATATTGCGGCCACTCATGTAGCCATCCTCAGGGAGGTACGTTACGAAGAATAAGCACATTGAGATGTTACAAAAGTTATGTGAACTAACAGTCATATAGAATATTAAATATTAAAATTACGTGGTTTAAAATACGTATTACACTTTAAAATACAGATAAAAGCTTAATTCTGGTACGTAATAAAATAATGTTACTTGTTATTTGTTACATACCAAAATTCTTGGGACGAATTTCCTTTCCATACTCAATAAATTCAATAAGAATTTTTAAGAAATTGCTGTCGGTCTGTGCTACAAGGCCGCAAAATTTCGCCTTCAAATGTGCGTTTTTGGAATTGTCTTGAGGCTCTTCCGTTCGCTGTGAAAGAATATTCAGGGAGCATGTTCCCGTTCAGTAAGCTGCTGCGTGTCGTCACATTTTTAGTATTGTTTTGTGGCCCTTCGGCTAGTCGCAGAAGAACGTTCAGTGCACATGTTCCCATTCAGTAAGTTGCTGCGTTTCGTAAAATTTTATTATTGTTTTGTGGCCCTTCGGCTAGTCGCAGAAGAACGTTCAGTGCACATGTTCCCATTCAGTAAGCTGCTGCGTGTCGTCACATTTCTAGTATTGTTTTGTGGCCCTTCGGCTACTCGCAGAAGAACGTTCAGTGCACATGTTCCCATTCAGTAAGGTGCTGCGTGTCGTCACATTTTTAGTATTGTTTTGTGGCTCTTCGGCTACTCGCAGAAGAACGTTCAGTGCACATGTTCCCATTCAGTAAGGTGCTGCGTGTCGTCACATTTTTAGTATTGTTTTGTGGCTCTTCGGCTACTCGCAGAAGAACGTTCAGTGCACATGTTCCCATTCAGTAAGTTGCTGCGTGTCGTAAAATTTTATTATTGTTTTGTGGCCCTTCGGCTACTCGCAGAAGAACGTTCAGTGCACATGTTCCCATTCAGTAAGGTGCTGCGTGTCGTCACATTTTTAGTATTGTTTTGTGGCCCTTCGGCTAGTCGCAGAAGAACGTTCAGTGCACATGTTCCCATTCAGTAAGTTGCTGCGTTTCGTAAAATTTTATTATTGTTTTGTGGCCCTTCGGCTAGTCGCAGAAGAACGTTCAGTGCACATGTTCCCATTCAGTAAGTTGCTGCATGTCGTCACATTTTTAGTATTGTTTTGTGGCCCTTCGGCTACTCGCAGAAGAACGTTCAGTGCACATGTTCCCATTCAGTAAGGTGCTGCGTGTCGTCACATTTTTAGTATTGTTTTGTGGCCCTTCGGCTACTCGCAGAAGAACGTTCAGTGCACATGTTCCCATTCAGTAAGTTGCTGCATGTCGTCACATTTTTAGTATTGTTTTGTGGCCCTTCGGCTACTCGCAGAAGAACGTTCAGTGCACATGTTCCCATTCAGTAAGTTGCTGCGTGTCATAAAATTTTATTATAGTTTTGTGGCTCTTCGGCTACTCGCAGAAGAACGGTCAGTGCACATGTTCCCATTCAATAAAGACCTACGTGCCGTCTGTGTGTTGCCTCAATCTTTAGATATTGTTTATGTATTTCTTGCTACCAACAGCTCAAATTAAATAACATTAGGAAAAGAGCAACCCTTGTGTAAAGATTTAATTATATATCAACCTTGAGGAAACAATTCTGATCTAGATATGAGGCGAAATTACATAAGTTAGTACAAGGCTCGGAAAACAAGCCAGCCTGAATATCAGAGGTAGAGTGACATGACAATAATTACCCTACATCCGACAAGAATATTCGCTCTAACAGCAATTTAAATATTTAATGAATGGCAAACACACACTAACGCTGTCACGCCATTTGGTTTACAGTTTACCTTGTTTTATTTTAAGGACCACTTTTTTCTGGCTGAGATTTTGCGTGTATCCTTCAAGCTGTTAATGGAACCGGAAACACGACTTACAAAAATTGTTATCTTCTGGGATGTTACAGCCTATAGTCTGGTTGTAGACACCAGCGTTTAGGAGAAACATGCAGCTTTTGTCTTCAGGGTAGAACATAAAAATTTATTCATCTATCTTGAAGTTGGAGGCACTAGGTTCCTCTGAAATATTTGTATCTACGAGACTACAAGGTCTCACAACCGAAAATACAGTAAACTAATCTTTATAGTCAATGCCATTAGAAATTCGGATCTTATCTGGTAATACGACGTTTTGTTACATGAGTATTACCACATGTAATTTTCCTTCAATTTAATTCATTCAAGGGTCACATTTTTTTAAGGACCTAAGTAAATTGAGGCCGTTTAAGTGCGTAATAGCTTGAGAGAAAGACGCATTCAATAAACTTTGATATTATGCATCCCGTTGAGCTGGAATTCAATAATAAAAAGTATTGGTATTACCGTCTATACAGCTCCGGTTCTTTGGTCGGTAAGTGTTTATTCACTTTAAGCTACACGTTTCGACCTTTCATGTTGTCATCTTCAGGCCGTTCAAAATGTACAAGAAAGTGAATTAAATTTCCACTACACTTATTGGCGTTTGATGTTTGAGAACTCAATCATTAAAGTTTCCATTTCATTGAAAGTGTTCTGTGGAAATTTATGACCAATGGAATAAATGTCAACTACTCGCCTCCGTCTTTGGGTTGTGAGAAACCTGACAGAGTCTCTGGGGATGTAGAGCACGAATGAGGTAGAAGCAAACCCATAGACGCCTGTCTTCCTCCAAGCGCCATACATCAGAGATAACCGAAGTGTAGGATAGGAATTAATATCTGTGAAAGAGTGCTCCACTTCTAATCGTAATAGTGACAAATACGGGGAATTAATTTCATCTTCTCTGGCGGCTAGCCGCATCAGCAAAATCAAAAATTACGACGCCTTGGACGAGGGATACGCGCTTTATTTCCGGAGAATACTTGACCGAATTTAATAAAAATGTAAACATCAAATTTTATAAGATCTAAAGAATATCAAGTTTTCGCAAGACGTCATATGTATTAGTAAATATTAGCGTGGCATTTTTATGTAAATTCCCCATCTAATTGCCTGAAATAATAGAAAATTCAATTGTTCTTGCTGGGTACAGTCGACAACGAATACACAAGAACGTGGTATGGTTAAAGGTACAAAGTATTCAATCTAAACTTAAATATGTGTTTTAATAAAGAATGCCTCCGGAATCATTTAAACCCTAATTAGCTGATTACTTTTAATTCTACTGTGTAAACAGCTGGGATGGATCATCGTAAGAACGTGGTGTAGACTAGTACTTATCACTTTCAATCCAACAGATATCAGACAAGTGTTTGAAAAAAATTCATAGTCTTCATGGTTTGCACAAAAACAAAACATTCTTCATGCAGAAAGTTATAGGTATATTTATGATTATTTCAAAAACCTAGGTCTTAAGGTTCATTAAATTCCATCGTCAAACCAAAACCTAAATACTATAAATTTCGATAGGCAGCCATGTTATTTTACATTAATAATAAAACCCAAGGCCATCTCCATAATTTTAGAAATTATATCATCACATACAATGTATTAAGTGCCACTAGTTTCATTCTAACTCATGACTGAGTACGACCACCGTATTTATATTTTTTGTTGGAAGTAATAATAGAGTATGCAGATGAAAGTATCCTCTAATGTTACAAGTATACTGTTTATATATTATACATGTACATACACAATGAAAATTCAGAAACCATTTCAAAAATTGTTACGGGTGACATGCAGTGATACGAACCAAGCTGGGCAGTGTCGACATTCAGTGTTTTCATGAACGTAATCGGCGCTTTTCAACTTTAAGCACAAAAATTCAAACAGTACCTTTTATTTTCTTACATAGCCTACTAAAATGTTTCCAAAACTATTTATAGGGCATTTAGTTAGAAAGAAAGAAAACCTCTTGAAATCAATTTATAAACTCATCAGCAGACATATTTACTCATTCACTATCCAATACCCTCTGATGTAGAAAGGTAAAGTATTATTATTATTTTTATTATTATTATTATATTATATATTATTATCCTAGATAAAAGAAGTACATTGGACTGTAGACTGCTCCATTTCAGCAGCACAAAGCTTAGTAATCAGATCAAATTCTATACTCTCTGTGGGGTTCAATTGAATTATTCCGAGAACAGCAGCTGGGTGCTTACAGCATTGAGAAAACCGAGCTGTAATTACAGACAGCTTGAGTATTTTCACGGGGTTTCCTTTCAATGAAGTGGCATCATTGCTGCGACAGTTTCAGGTAACATTAATCGCATGGAAGCTTCTGGCGCTTGTCTGAAACTTTATTAAGACAACGAAATATCAGAGGCGATAGAATTACCTGGAACATATGCTATGGGAATTTGAGTCATTATTCCTTGATGTTGAACAGCACGGTTGTAAGTGAGAAGCTGACAGTCGCTGAACTAGTCAAAAGATTCGTCTGTAATGGAGCCCGAATTATCCCAGCGATTATCGAAATGCTGTTGGTGGTTTAGAAGATGGAGCAAAAAACGCGTTATCATATTATTTATTATTATTATTATTATTATTAATTTTATTACATTTATTTTTTGGTTTGTTTTATGAGGCTGTCAGTAACTAATGCTACAGGTCTATGATATTAATGGTGGGATTGGTGAAAGATGGATTTGGTGGGATTTGGAAGAAAACGACCGTGATCTAATCGAGATATATTCTACCAGCAATTACCTGAAGGGACAGAGGAAAGCCACGAGGAACCTCATTCCGAGACAGCCGCTGCCCCTTTCGAAATTCGAAGCAGACACCGCCCAAATACAAACTTAAATTAACTGGATTATTGTTAACAGAAAAATAAAACATTTCATGATCGCAGGGGCTTTTCTTAGCCTACTGTTTTACTAGGAAAAACACTACGTAACGCAACTGACGCACTTTCTTGACATTTAGAAGGGAATTGAAACGGAAAGCAGTTACATGGATTACCAGTGGAAAGAAAAAATAAGTACAGTGATCGATCTGTACAGAAAAATGAAGCAGAACATCCCGTCAGTAATTCCTGAGGATAGCACGTAGGACTCAGGAGCTGCGAACACAGACACTAAAGGACTGCACAGAGTTCGAAATATAAATCACAAAAATGACACGTCTCACCTTCGACCCAGTAACTACTAGTAAATTGGATTAACAGGTGCCTTCATTTTTGTTGAATTATATTCAGAGTGTGTAGGTGTAATACGATTTTAAATTTGATCAGTAATTTTTTTTGCAGTAAAATTCAAATCTTACTTTCGTCTGTCCCATTATAAATTCGTTCCATCCACCGTGCTCTTAATTGCATTACGAGGAGCTTCATAATTTGTACCCTTCACCAAATATTATTACGGTAAAGAAACAAGGGCGATGAAATGGGCGGCGCGTATAATACTCATGCGAGTGCGAGACGAGAAATTCATACAAAATTTTAGTCAAAAGGACTGATGAGAAGAAACGTTTTAGGAGCTGCACATATATCTGGGATTGAGGCACTGCGCTACAAGCCGGAAGGTCGCGGGTTCGATTCCCGATGGTATCATTGGAATTTTTCATTGACATAATACTTTAGGTCGCACTATGGCCCTGGGGTCGACTCAGCCTGTAACAGAAATGAGTACCAGGAATGTTTCCTGGGGGGAGGGGTAACGGCGGCCGGTACGTAGGGCTGACAACCTTATCACCTTCATGTGTCGATTGTCTAGAAATCTGGGAGCTTCAACCTCCTGGAAACCTGTCCAGACCTGTAATGGGATTGCTTTAGCTTTACCTTTGACCTACATTATTCAGTGCGTTTTCCCTTAGTGGGTTGAGCAAGCCCTAATGGCTGTCACTCCTCCGAATGTGTGAAGGATCACAGCTTCCAGGCGACAATAAAAAATAAATTTTTAGAGAAGATATTGTAACGTAACTCACATGATGAAAAGTTACATTTCCGATAATACGAGTATATCTCTACACACAGTGGTTTATGCACAGATTGACAGTGTCGCATTTTATTTACCTGTTTACCGCTTTGTGTTCCGGCCAACGGTACAAGTAAGCATTCACATGTGGTGTGAATTCCAGTTTTATCCGATGGCTTGTACCTTCCTTACATGAATGTAATAGTACACGAATTTTCACTCGATATTAACCTACGGACATTTAAAAATATCTCAAACGATCAGCGGTTGTGCGAAATTTTGTACAAGTAAAACACTGAAAGTCACGTTCCAGATAACGACATAGAAATTTCCTACGCTGATTTGATTGCATTTTGGTACCAACCTAAACACAATTTATAGAAGATTTCTCTTATTTCGTGTTTCCATGATATTAAAACTGTTACCTACATTATTCGGGGCACGCGGTGGCACAGTTGGTTGAGGCACTACGCTAGAATCCGGCAGGTCCCGGGCTCGATTCCCGATTTTGTCATTGGAATTGTTCATTGACATAATCTTTTCTGCCGCACTACGGCCCTGGGGTCGACTCAGCCTCTAACAGAAATGAGTACCAGAAATATTTCTTGGGGGATAAAGGCGGCCGGTAAGTAGGGCTGACAAACTTGACACCTTCATGTGCCGATTTTCTAGAAATCCGGGAGCTTCAACCTCCTGGAACCCTAAGGGCCTGTCCAGGCCTGTAATGGGATTGCTTTACCTCCTACATATATCTGGGAGGAGAGTATTAAAATTATCTTCCTATGAACAGTCAGTCCAAACGTGGACCTGAATCTGATGGCTTCGGATGGGATCCAGCGAAGGGCCCCACAAAAGGTGGAGAATTTCTCGAACAACTGGGGAATTGACATAAAATATCTGTTGTCACTTACATGTGTATAACGTGATAATAACATTACCTAAAAGGACGAGACTGTGTTGAAGACAAAGACGAACGTGGGAATACAATATTAACAAAGAGTCTTCAGTCGAGTACAAATATTTCATTTATTAATGCAGTTGAGAGAGCTATATCAACTACATTTAAAGGGTAATAGTCGATATAGTTATATCAACTGTATTAATAATATAAATAGCTGTGCTCGACTGAAAACAAGTATCACACATAAAGACATAGAGAAAAAAATTGTTTGTTAGTACTAATGTAATGCACAACACAAAGATAGTTAAACATAAAACACTCAGCCAACAAATGCATTCTTATTATTAGTTTTCTAGATATTATACATTACAATCCCTGTAAACCAGTCCCACATGTTTCGATCCCCTTCTGGGATCATCACCAGAGACACTTGTGAGAGTATAAATTACATAAACTAAAACCAAAATATAATTAATTTATACTCTCACAAGTATCCCTGATGATGATCCCAGAACGGGATCGAAACATGTTGGACTGGTTTACAGGGATTGTAATGTGTAATATCTAAAAATAATAATAAGAAGAGTGCATTTGTTGGTTGAGTGTTTTGTGTTTGATTGATGACAATGCACGGTAAGAACATTGTAAAACAAAGATAGTTCTTTTGATTAACTCAACCAACAAATGCACCAAACCAAGTTTTGTCATTGATTTCTTTATTAAAGGATTACCCCAATACGCATTTCGGCACTTTTACATTGCCACTGGGGTAATCCTTTAATAAAGAAATCAATGACAAAACTTGGTTTGGTGCATTTGTTGGTTTGAGTTAATCAATTGTACAAAAATGCACGGTGAATATAATGTGAAAGATAGTTCTTGCTATTCACATATTTATCTAACAGTTCAGTAATATTAAAAGGAAAACATACAACTAACGCAAATATCTACTTTAACTAATCTATATGAACTGTATTTAGAAATATAATAATTGTGCTCGACTGAAAATTTTTTGTTGTAACACTAAACGGGATGGATAATATAAAGATGGGTAGATAATGTTAGGATGGACTTCAAAGACATAAATGTGGACAGGATTTATCTGGCTCAGAATAGGCACAATTCGCAGGCTGTTGTGAATACTATGAGGCCTGTCTGCATACATACATACATAAGAACGTACACGTACATTACATACATGAGTACATACAAACACTTATTTATGTGCACCTGTGTATTTATTAATGGGGAAAATGTGGTTATTTCAGCACAATGCCAACGAGACCATAACGACTCACTGTCTTTTTCTTGTTCTTCTCACGTTCACTTATTGCGTAGTTAAGTAGCCGTGCCCCGAACTACGGATCCTCTTGCCAGTCTCATGTATTTTCTCCTCTTGACACAATCCCTTTCAAACTGCGCTCTCTCCGAACACTTCGTTCCGCGAGCTGCACCGGGATGTTCCGAAACTCCAATCCAGTAAAGTCGGTCTTTTCACAGTTCGCAAAAAAATAAAGGTACATTTTCCCCGCACTCTTATACAAAACCTGTCCTTCCCACTGACTGCATAATATAATACGACATCTTATTTTCCGCTTGCATCCCCATTCTTCCTGTTATGACAATCAGTTTTCACGGTGAAGAACACAGTCTTCTGGGATGTGAGTCAGTGTAGCCTGGCAAGAAATTCAGCAAAGTTTCTGAGGAGCGTGCCGCTTCCATTTTCTATCCTGACATTCCTCCAAAACTTCTGTATATTTCTACCAAATTACACATCGTCACATACCAGAAGACAGTTCTCATAACAGCCACTGCCTCGAGAACCTCACGCCTCACGGTTTTTTAATGTGTTCCACAGAGAGCACCACCACCTCTAAGTGCCCCGTGAACTGAAAAAAAAAGGCTTAAGGAAACACTGCCGCAGCACCTCATCTTCTAAGTCTATAATGTTGTGCCTTATTCGACTACGTGTCATCAATTATCTATCTCACCCTGTATGCAAGCTTCTCCTCTGTAACCAAAACTCATGTACAACATTCACTAAAATACTTGTATAATAGCACGCGCAAATTTATATCAAACGAACGTCACCTCTGGCAACACCTGGTCACGTGTTCTTATGAATGACAGCACGTGGAACTCAAACCAGCCTATTTACAGCTCCAAGTTCAGTTAAATGCTTGACAGTAATTCAAAGCGATCTTGAGCGTTCAAGTGTGGCAATTTGTCCATTGTTATAAATTTATCTTACTCTTTACTCTTTCGGTAACCAGAGGGCGAATCCTTATGGCAAACATGGTTGTCAGTTGTTGTCAATGGACGTGATAGTGACGGGACAACTGAAGTAAAGTGCCACAGAGCGCAAACACCCTACGTCATCACCCCATATTTTGTTCTACTCCACGAGTCGTGTTCTTGTTCACATCACAATGATTCCTTCTTTTTTTTTTTTGCGATATCTAACGTCTTAGAAGACTCTACATTCTGGATGCTGTGGGAAGAGTTATATGAATGTACGTTGCCGGTTTCTTTCCGAGAAACTCTTTGATCGATACTGGGAATGTTCATGAGAGATTTATGGTGGAAAAAGTGATAAAGGAACAGGCTTCTGTCGAAGTACTTGGGCGTTCCCTTCTAAAGAATCATAGCATCTGTGATGCATGCTCACCTATCGCATCTATCACAGTCACCGAGAAGTGCGACAAACCTGACCAATATTATTATTATAACCTCTGACCTCAGTCGAAACTTCATTTCTAACTCGGCACCTAACTAGACTTGCACGTAAGACTTTAACGTCACGTGGTGCAGAAAACGCCAATAACGAGCGTCAGAATTTCACACACACGCTAGTGGTCCAAAGAATACGCTTTTCAGAACAGTATTAACTACGGTTACCGTATGTCCTTTCACAGGGACATGCCCTCTTTTCGATCAAAACATTTCCGTCTGGGCGCAGTTCTTATATTTGTAGAAATGTCCGGTTTTTTGGCGATTTACTTCTTAAAGCTTTTGCATACTCTAATGCTACTGAAAGAGCAAAAACATATTTACACCACTTTAAGGAAATGCGTGATTATATTAGCACTGTCCGTAAAAAAAAAAAACATTATTTCATCAGCTGACCTTTGGAATGTCCCAGAAAACGTCGGAGCGGAAATTCTGAACAACCTGAACTCATTGTAGAACATGCTTCGAGAAAGTCTGTCTCTGAATTTCATTCCCGTGAAACTTAAAGAGCTATTAGCACAGAAACATTGACAGGAACTTTTCTTTAATAAAATTGTAATGTCCTATTTTTAAGCTTCCTTTTCGCTGACATGTCCTTTTTTATGGTAGATTAGTGGGAAAAGTCCTCTTTTCGTGTGATGGATATACGGTAATGCCACTTTGACGCATGGGACTACTTACAAGCATTGGCCCGGCCGTTCTTGCTTTCATTCTTTGTTCAGGGCTCGTAGTTACGTAACAAGTGAGTCAAAACGTTTCGTATATTTCTAAAAGCATGCGACAAGTCCGAACATCCGCACGAATTTACAACCTTATTTTTAGATGCGACTTCATCTGTGACCAGCTGAGTGATAAAGAATATCGGTTTGCACATGTAAGTTGAGATGTCGGTTTGCACATGTAAGTTGAGATGTCGGTTTGCACATGTAAGTTGAGATGTCGGTTTGCACATGTAAGTTGAGATGTCGGTTTGCACATGTAAGTTGAGATGTCGGTTTGCACATGTAAGTTGAGATGTCGGTTTGCACATGTAAGTTGAGATGTCGGTTTACATAGCCATATTCATAAGCGATTAGTCCCGGAAATGAAATTAGTTTTGTAACACATCTTAAGCTGAGGCGAATGCACCAATAAGAAAACTCGAATAAAAGAGAGGGATTGCTGTGGTACAATGAACGTGCCCGTAAAATAAAAGCAATAATAATCTAAAAAAGAATGCCATGGAAGCTCAATTGAAAATTATTAGAACAAGTTAATTACTGAATTTTAATATTTTTTATATTTTTTGTATATTAGACAGTCATTAATGAGTCCAACAAAATGCACTTGTAGTCAGTTTGCATATATTACCATTATATATTATTATTATTATTATTATTATTATTATCTTATGCATGTCTCGGCCATTTCTGGGCCATCATCAGGCAGAAAATAGACACAAGAGATGTATAAAATATTTGTATATATCGTCATTAGGAAATGCAGCTCCTGCGTTATCTGCAGAAGGATAAATTGTGTTGTAATTTAAGGTAATTTAGCAAAAGTTCAGTATCCGTGTTCATGTTGTTGTTATTGTTGTTGTTGATGATGGTTACTAAAATGTTCTCGACATGTCTGACACAAATTATTTGGCATTTAAATACTTCATTGTGTTCTAGGACTTGGTAAACACACTTCGGATAACATTCCCGAGGTCTGTGAACCGCCAATGATAACTGGTAGCATGTCAGTTCCTTGTGGTGAAGAGATAAGTCTGAATATTGACTGATAGGTTTAAGGATAAAACACATCCTTTCGAAAGCAGACGTGTCGTTTTGTCTTGCTTTGTCACCGTTCCTGAATGAATGAATGACACCCGACTTTCTATGGGGACAGGAGTTACCAAGGTACTCAAAGTTCATTAAACAAGTCGTTGATAAACCAGTAGGTTCTTGAACCCCAGCAAAGTTTTGGAAAGAAAAGTTTTGTTTATATGTAGTATCGCACTGTTTCCTAACCATTCATATGTGGCAAAACGCCAAAATACAATTCAATATATACAGCCGCACAACAAATCAGTATAATCATCTAGTTGTCTCTTTTGTTCTTAAACTAACTCCTAGTTTTACCGTCTTGGGAAACTAATAATTCCTCAACTAGCCCAAAAATGTCACGCATTTTATTGAAAAAAAAGTTTGTAACCATGTTTACAAGCGTCTGCTGGTGGTCTTTATCCTGAGGCAGCAAGGACTTTACACCAGACCCAGTAAAGTCTGGTCTATCGCAAATCAGCAAGCAAATACAGACGTCCTCAGCGGCATATCTACTGAAACGACATTGCCACAGCGGAGAGAAACTCTTCATTTTTGTTTCCATGGCCCGACAGCCCCTTGTGGGCCAGGCCTCCTCATTTCCGAAGCTTCACGATCGCACTCAGACACAGCACACTCGGTAGGACTCCTCTGGACGAGTGATAAGCCCGTCACAGAGACCTCTACCTGACAACACAACACTTACAAGAAACAGACATCCATGCCCCTGGCGGGATTCGAAACCGTAATCCGAGCAAGCGAGAGGCCGCAGACCCACGCCTGAGACCGCGCGGCCACTGGGATCGTCGAAACTCTTCATACTTCCCCTAAATTTGAATTTGCGATTCTAACACCTCTTCCTTAATCGATCACTCCTCCAGGAAAAAAAACAGTGGGCCACGTAAGCAGAAAAATGTACTTGAAAATAAAGCAAAAGCCCAGATTGGAATAATATAATAAGAGAAAACCAAAGAGACCTACAAGAAAAGATGACTGAAGATGATAGGACGAAATAAAATTGTAGCGACTTCTACGAAAAATAAGGAGCAACGTAGCTTTTTGTGTGTCTTCAACTTCTGCGAAAATGCGTCTGAACACGTCCGATCTTGGGCAGTGCGAAGTTTGCAAGCTAAGACTTCACGAATTACGCGTTGCATTAAACGGGAAATGAAAAATTTTGTGTGACATGTGTGTTGTTCGACAATTCACAGTATAATAAATAGGTTAATGAGGGACGGTGTTGGTAAAATATTGATCCAATTCTGAGCAAGTAGAAGCTCTAAAACTCCAAAAATGCACTTTCCGGCATTAGGGCTACATCGCTTTGTTGTCCGGATTTCAGACTAAATTTTCCCTGTAGCGGACATTTGCACTGTTCAAGAAAACGCAACACATAATACTGAGGGTCCAAAAAAATTATACACTTTAGACAACAATAATGCACAAAAAAAACAGAGACAGAATTATAATATTTCGCATATGACAAATGAGTGTCATATTTAGATGAGGTGCATTTCGCTAGATGACAGTATCCAGCGTAAAGGAAATTGGAGTCGTTACAGTTTGAGCAACGTTAGATGGATTTTTAAGTGTTACTGGAACACGTAGAACGTGTTCGAGGTACAGAAACATTGGAGAAATGAGTCTGGGAACACCACCATCGACACAGCTAACAATTACAGGGTTACGTGATAGGTCTGTGAGTCATGAAACAGTTCGAAATGTCAACAAGGGCCCATCTGGAACAGCACGCTATTCAGCTAACAATGAAACTTCTGCGACTGCATTACAGGCCTTTGCACAATCTCCAAATAAGCCTATAAAGGCAACGTTCCCTTGAGACTGGTGTCCCTAAAACCAGCGTTCCTCGAATTCTGGGGCAAGAGAAGCGTAAACGGTAAAGGTAAAGCAATCCCACTACAGGCCTGAACAGGCCCGTAGGTTTCCAGCAGGCTGAGGCTCCCAGATTTCTAGACAATGGCACATGAAGGTGGTAAGGTTGTCAGCCCTACGCACCGGCCGCCTTTACTTCCCAGGAAATATTTCTGGTACTCATTTCTGTTACAGGCTGAGTCGACCCCAGGGCCATAGTGCGACCGAAAGGATTATGTCAATGAAAAATTCCAATGACACCATCGGGAATCGAACCCGGAAGCGTAAACGGTACCTATCAATTCTCTTCCATGTAATGAATAAGGACGATACAGGTGGCCGAATGGAATTTTGTGAGTGGTTACTGAATATGCACGACAAGAGGAAACATTTTCCTGACTTCATTGCGCAGACTGATGAAGCAACTTTTACAGTTAGAATTACAGTCAGTCGACACAACTACGTGTACTGGGTCACCGAAAAAGCAGGCGTAAGAGAACAACGAGGAATTAATCAGGGGTGCCAGTGTGATGCGTTGTCGTCCAGAGAACTGACAGGGTCAATATACTTTGAAGCTAGTATTATAGGTGCTACCCACTTGTAGACGCTGTAGGACAACACTGGCATTCCATCAACAATTTATTTTTTCAGGATGTGTTACTTTCCACAAGACAGTGCGCCACCACGCTGCCAAAATGGAGAGAGCAACATTCTCGATATTCATGTTGCTGGAAGACGGACAGGGTGTAGGGAAGGGCAGAGTACCCAGCCTGATCATCTTCTGGACTTTTACTTGTGGGGTATTTTAAAGAACTCTGCGTATGCTAAAAAGCCAAGAACATTGCAGGACCTGAGACACGAAAGTGAAATTGCTTGTATCGTCATTCTACTACAAACAATATAAGAAGTGTGCCAGTTTGTGACATGTTCTTAACAATGCATTAAGGCTGGAATGGTGGACATTGCGAAAACGTAAGACATTAAGGAAACCAGCATAAAAATATCTGTCCATTTCACCACATATTTCGCTTCCCCCCCCCCCCCCACTACCGTATGGTAGATACAATGTCAAAAATACTTTACAACGTCCGGCGAAAGGCCCGCTTCTCCACAGAGTGTCACAAGCCGAAGATATGAAACATACTCGTGAACAATATCATGTCAAGTGCTGCTAATGAGGCAAACGTAAACTTGCTTCCCTTCAGGTAATACTGAAATAACCTACACGTTAGAGTTGCAACATTTGTACGTAGTCCTTTTCTCTGAAGACACAGCAGTAATTTACAAAGGCGATTTAAGGCGTTAAAAGTTATTAATAATTTTGCTGTCATCCCCAAGCATACCCATTGCCTACACATTGCACCTTCGCCGCTAACACCGAATATATTCAATTTTAGTTTGTTTCACGGCCATATTCATTAACGTGTTTGGGATATATCAGTTCTAAAGGGTTCTGACGATGGAATATGGCAGTCAGAATTACTCGGTTTCTGAACTTGCACGTAGTATAGTGCTCAAAAACCAACATTTTATTTCACTGATATATTCTCCCAAGAAATTGATGTGAGGAGCATAAAAAAGCAGGCCTACCTATAATAGGCTATTAGGCAGCTGCGATAATAATCCTGTCGTTCGTCTGGCTTAGTAACAGCAGGCAACTGCCTGACCAGACCGTCCCAAGTGCCACATTAATAACAACAGCACTACTACTCCCAGCCTTACACTGCTTGTATTGCTCATTATACAGGTATTCCCATTCATCACTAACCACATAAATGTCGAACATTAAAATCGCTTAAAATTTCCTTGTGCATTATGAACTTCGTAAAATAACGTAAAAAGTTAAATAATAACTCTATCAATGGTAGTATGAAAGTCTACGATCCTTCGAGGAAAACGGTGGTAGGTTCGAATTTCACATGGGGCACGGATTGCCCACTTTCTCCTCTATTTCGTTGCCCTTTGTAGGTTGAAGTTTTAAACGGGGTGTATTCGAAACTGCAGGCAGAATTCTGTAGAAGTTAGGCAAATGCAGACAGGATTCTATACAAGTTACACTCTACAACAGGGCTGGCCAACGCCGCCCTCGGTCACCTGAATAGTTTCAGTAACACAATTTAACAAA
The DNA here is from genome assembly GCA_021186555.1 of Reticulitermes speratus. Taxonomy (NCBI): domain Eukaryota; kingdom Metazoa; phylum Arthropoda; class Insecta; order Blattodea; family Rhinotermitidae; genus Reticulitermes; species Reticulitermes speratus. The sequence continues at coordinate 15,679,678 of JAJKFL010000330.1, forward strand.
CATAATATAATAGGTCTACAGAACATAATATGGCGAATTTATTAGCAGAGAAATTTTTTTTTAAATGGCTCGACAGCCCTATATGGTCCTGGGCCTCCTCGTTTCGTCGAGGTTTCATGGTCACACACATTTGAGACACACCACAGTCGGTAGGACTCCTCTGGACGAGGGACCAGATCGTCGCAGATACCTCTACCTGACAACAAACAACACTCACAAGAGACAGACATCCATGCCCCCGGTGGGATTTTTTTTTTTATTAATTCCTGGGGTTTTCCCCTTTAATCCATTTCTTGTACTGTTTAATTCTTTTTTGTCCTTCATGCCACTTATGGTCCATATTACTGTCTTTATACATCACAACACAAACATCCATGCCCCTGGTGGGATTCGAACCCACGATCCTAGTAAGCGAGCGGCCGCAGACCCACGCCTTAGATCGCACGGCCACTGGGATCGGCGATTCGAACCCACGATCCTAGTAAGCGAGCGGCCGCAGACCCACGCCTTAGACCGCACGGCCACTGGGATCGGCGATTCGAACCCACGATCCTAGTAAGCGAGCGGCCGAAGACCCACGCCTTAGACCGCACGGCCACTGGGATCGGCAGAGAAAATGTTTACCAACTATAAATCATCACTTTTAAGACAGCACACAGTAAACCAATCAGTCTTTGTGTTTTACCAAGTTAAGTACGGCCTACTGTCTTGCCATTCAACCGTACTGTCAGCGTAACTTATTTTTTGTAAATAGCGGCGTTCTTGCGAATTCATCCCCCCCTCCCTTTCGACAATTTTATACACAAGTGCGGCCCTTAGGTGAATCCTTAACGAATTATGTGGCCGTCCTGTGGGTTGAAGCTGGCCAGCCCTGCTCTACAGAATCCGCCTTGTAAATAATTTTTGTTGATGAAGAAGTTTTCGTGAAGCTAAGAAGCAATCAAAAATCTGATCATTCCGGTCTTCACTTAGCATTTGAAATTCGTAAAAATTCGTTCATCTGATCAAGTGCTGTACGTTATTGTATGACTTAGATTATGTACCTGTCAACTAGGAAATGCTATAACAAGTACAACTGGACGGCAGACAAGTCAACTTGACTGTCAGAAAGGAGACCGTCACTACCAAACTATAAAAAATGAGTAAGACATATTCAAGAAATTACTAAAATCGCCTGCTTCGTAATCTGTGAATATAACAGAGACATGTTCGCAGAAGGAAAATCATAAATACTCATTAATTAGTAAATCAGGTGTTAGACGCCATGTTCTTACCAAAACATTTCGGGATTTGAGGTGGACAGAGTATGGCTATGCATTTAAGATTTTAGATTATCAATAAAAAAGTTCGGTTCTTAGTTGGAATTTCACCCCTGACCCAATATTTTGGTTGAGTCTTAGTATTGAAGTTAAAGGATATAAATACACGAGGAACTCCGAGAAGAATTCATAAAGCCCACCTTCAAGCTGCGCAGAGTTACAATTAAAACGATCTCACACCAATGTTACTGTCACTTTATTTTATTTTTCCGAATAACGTATTACTTAAATACAGATACTGTACACATTAAATGTATCGGATATAGCTTCAAAGCTTCGTACCGTGCCATGTGTGTGACTGTTGATTTAAAATCGGTATTTCATACAAAATATATAGGTATGTTAAGGATCTACCTTGGCACCAGTTTTCGCATGTCTAGTGCCAGTGGTTCATTTAGTTTTGTCACAAAAAGAGAGCCACAGAAAAATTTAGCGCGGGGCCACCATGGTGTTATTTTAGATTCTACTAAGATATTACCTTAACATAAGCTGCATGTTTTTCCGGCATGTTACCATATATCATTTCAAGTCTCTGAAGTAAATGGCGCTAGTGTCGGTCCCTCCTCGCAAGCAGGAAAAATGTCATCAGGGTGCCCTCTAATGGGATAACGTTCATACCAGTGGTTCAAAATTTGAAATGGGACAGACACATGCACAAGAATAAACAGCATGATGAATTCACACGCCTACTTATATACGTCTTCAGGAAGAAGAATAATAAGAATAAAGTCAAATTATTTAGTAGCACAGTCTACGTTTGTTACTGGCACGTACGCTTATGCCTGCGTGCACATAACGGAGGTCATGTCAATTCGTATATTATAGCTCTTCAACCACTAAACCGATTTCGGCGAAATTTGGTACTCAGTATCTTCTCTGAAAGTCGAAGCAGTTTGTCTTCTTCCTATCAATCCAACATAGCCTGTATGAAACTAAAAGACAAGTACACAGACTATTTTTCAGAACTGGTACACGACACACTTAAAATTGCTACGTAAAAGAAAAACCGGTTTAAATCTACAGCCATTAATTGAAAACTTTTTCGGCGTGGTTAATACAAAATGCGGGGAAAATGATTCTGACGCTGTGAAGAGTGATATATGTAGTGGTGTTTACGGTATGACAACAGATCTTATCTTCATGTCATCAGCTTCAAGTTCAGTAAGGTACAAAATCGAAGGAAGCTTCAGAGAATATGTACTCCACAGGAGTACAACTTTAACATTGTTTTTATGGGATGTTTGCTGGTCTCACGCAAAACAGTGATTGTGTTTGTTTGCATTAGCAATCCATTTCCAGCCAAGCATGTGGTCTGTCATTTGTCTGCTTTAAAATGTACGCCGTGAAGCACGTACTTATCAACTAGTGTGTCGTTGAGCAACTCTCAATTTAAGCACTCTAACTACAGAATGAACAACAAGGTTGATAACGACAGTTGCAGCGAGCTTGGCCAATACCAAACAGGTTAAGCCACAGAATATTACGAGATGACACCTACATGATTTTATTTAAAATCACAAGTTATTCAAAACGATTTTATATAAAACTTATTGAAATTATGTTTTATTGTTTATATGTGTTAAATGTAAATAATTTGTCAAATACAACTTTCCATAACATAGTTTACTTAACCTAACGCGTTTGTTCGGATTCATTGGCATCGTCATTGCTACTGTAACAGTTTTTACCATCTAAATTAAGTATAAGGCATTTCAGAATGTTGTACGTGACTATTAGATGTCCATATTAACCACTTATATTTTAGTGGTCATTACACCATGTATGTTTCACCAGATTTAACATCACAAATTCTACACTTTACCCATTCAGCAAATTTTGTGTTCTGTTATTGACTGTTACAATAAACAGCCATTATTGGCCTACAGAGCATTCACGGATTGGTTTTTATGGCGGCAGCAAAGTGTGTCCTCTGTGAGGTACGAACTGAATCTCCATATATATATATATATATATATATATGTACATATGTGTATATATATATATATACTATAACGTAGATTAATATTAGTTTTCGAAGGAAAATTAAAATTCCACTAAACGCAAATTACTTGCAAATAAAATTCACAAAAGAAATAAGTAATAATGACACCGAATTAATATTTTATAAAACCGATATCGCGAACTAATATTTCAATATAGGCCTACTTACTTTCTTCTTTCTTAGCCTGACCTATATCTACCTACTCAATGTAGGTGTAGAGGGTTATGTTTGCACCTGATCACACTCAATGACACACACATACTCGGTAGAACTCCTCTGGAGGAGGGATCGGCACGTCGCAAAGAACTCTACCTGACAGCATACAACACTCACGACAGATAGATATCCATGCCCCCGGCGGGATTCGAACCCGAAATCCAAGCATCGAGCATCCACAGTACTACGCCTTAGAGGCTTACATATTTGAGTCACAATTGTAAAAAATGTAGTCTTCTTACGTGGATCATACACGCTTGTACAAGTGAAAAGAAGGAACCAACGTTAGTGTGTGCACGTGTCCTCAATACTCCTTTGTATCTATCAATTGGTATTGAAACCTGATTTCATCTACAGAGCTGCCTTTAGGTGTGAGTAAACTGGGCGGTCGTCCAGAGCGCCGAGCTAAAGGAAGTTCCATACGCGACTTCGATATTTTCACGAAAATTTGCCAATACTTTCTTTTTCGCACAAGTGAAGGGAAAAGCGACTGTGTGTTTTAATTTTACACTTGTCTTCTCCATGTCCATCTTTGACGTTTCACGTGTAAATACCTTAAAAATGATGTGGTCAATAGTTGGAGTTTCGCGATTATATAGTTTAAGGCCTGCCATCTACTTCTCGACTGTACGACACGGTATGCTGCAATGCTTGTCGTCCAGAAGATGGCCTTCAGCTGCTGATTTTCACTTTATGCTTGTAACAAGTCGAGTTCTTGAAAATTTATGTTTGTGTGATACGCAACAGCCCCAGACGTAACAAGAAATGAAGTAGTGCGCAAGAGAAACCAGAAGCGGAAAAGTCTACAAGTACATCTAAACTGATTGAAATAATGTTATTTCTACCAGATTAACAAAGCAATCCTTGGGATACAAAAAGCCATACCCTTTATTTAGGCAATGTAAGAAAATTGCGTATACGCCGTGCTCTTATACATGAACAATTTCAGTGTAGATTACGAATACCAGCAATCATTTTAATTATAGTTAACCCTTTATGTACTAAATGAAAGCTATTTCCTATCTAATGCTCTCCGAAAGTTTCCCAGGCTTCGCCCATTTGTCCTTCTGGCAAGCGCAACGTGTAGATGATAACGAGTGTGGTATTGACAGGGGAAAACCGAATTGCAAAAACCTATCCCAGTGCCGCTTTTTCCACCATAAATCTCAACGGGTTGGGCTGGGATCGAACCCCAGCCTTCGCGCTGAGTGACTGATGACTGACCGCCTGAGCCATGATACAGCCTCTTTATATACTAAGATTAACCTGAATTACAGTTCGAAAACCAGTCTGTACCGCGCAGTAAGCACATTCCATCTTGGTTTTAATAAACCAATCACTTAAAAAATCGCTCTTTGTTCTGAGAACCATATCCGATACACTAATGCACTGTGTGGGCAGAACGCAAAAATTACGAATTTTTAAACCTGGTGATACAAAAGTACCTACTAGGTTTTAAAGGTTTAACTAACTGCTTACAGCATATTCCATCTCAAAAGAAAACTATAATTATTCTTCAGGCAATCAAGGAATTCCCACATGTTATGGAGCCGGAAGGTACAGTGCCGTGTTCACAAAAGCCTGCCCCTTATTTCTACCCCGAAACAGTTAACTGCAGCCCACGCCCTTCCATGCTACATTTTTAAGAACCATTTCAATTTTATACTCTCATCTATGTGTATGTCTTTCAAGTGATTCTTTTCGTCAGGTTTCCCCATCAAAATCCTTAGTGCATTTCTCCTCTTCCTGTGCGTGCCACATGCCCCACCCAAATCACCCTCCTTGATTTCGTCACTCTAATCATGTCTGGTGAGGAGTACAAACCATGAAGCTCTTCACTAGGCTATTCTTTCCATCCTCCTCTCACTTCTTCGCTCTTTGGCCTAATCTCGAACAAACTCAACCCATGTTATTCTTAAACGTGAGTGCAATTACATATATTAAATTAATGTAACAATGTTATTATAACTATAAACAAGTAGTCACAAGCAGAGTCCAGGGACTATATTCCTATTACGCAGCTGTCTACTTTTATATGTCTAATAGTATTGTTGTTATTTTTCTTCACTATTGTGAAGAACGTAATATTGAACTTCATATCCTGTTATGTGTCAAACTTGTCGGATAAAATCTGACATTCGTATCGTCGCCATGCTGGTGGGTGGTGACTTATAAACAATAATTGGACGTCCTTATGATCTGTCTCTCTAACACACTTCACGTTCCTAATTCCAAACGTTCATTAGATACCTCCATTAATTCTAAAGAGAATGAAAATTTTTGCACGTCTGTCATTTGCTGGTTTACATACTCCACAGATATTATCCCAACAAGGGTGAAATATTTTTGGAAGGTCTGTTGCCATTTATATTTTTGGGATCTCGGTGTAAATGGCGCCACACTAACAAAGAACACGGAGACACCACAGGTACCCACATAAATCATCGTGATGCACACATGAGCACTGTCATCTCAAAAGCTTGATTCTCTTCATGTTTAGAGCGAACGTAGAACAAAAATAGGAAATCGTCCGAATCGAAAAAATTTAGTCGAATCCTTCATGGACAGACCCTCAACTATGTCTACGAGTAAAACAATTTTTTTATTTTAAAGTTTTAAAGTTGTCCATTCCGTGCATTTTTAGATCAATGATTCAATTCATTGTACCAACCAAATGCAGGTTAAATGTCTGAAACTTTCAGTATCTTGGCATAACAATAGACAAAATACCGATGTTCAAGCCCCCATGATAATGGCATAAGACAAAGCATTCAGGATGTGTTTTCTGCTAAATCCCCTGTTCAAAGGGGGTAATGGTCGGTTAACGCTGAACTCTCCTTATACAAAGCTCTTTTCCGGTCATTCATCATTATGCTTCACCGGTATGTCTGCGATTTGCCCTCAGCTCCCTCCAGAAGGTGCACATATTACACAACAGGTTTCTGTCAAGCATAATAACCTCTCCACCCGCAACTCTCGTATGAGGCAGCCGCAACTCTTTCGAAACTCAGCGCTTGGGGGAATTATTAGATACGACAAATGGCAAAGGGGCAGAAGTTATACGATACCATGATAGTGATCTACTTTGTTCAGTTGGGATACTGGAAGCGCCACACAGAAAGTGCAGTAAGTGCAGACTTGTCACAGATCGGTAAATAGTTCTAAAGACAGTCTGCTGTTGATGAATAGAAAAGAATAAAAGGCACCAGTACCCTATCATAAATCCATAATTTCCGCATGAAAATCGGTGCCTGCCGCCTCGCTCTGTACGTTTTTCAAAATTACGCAAATGGTCAAGGATGTACATGGGTGTATTATAAACAGGCAAAACTCTTCAAAGCAACGTGCTGGAAGTGGCATATCACCGAGAGTCGTGGATTAAGCCTAAATATACGGCCACGAAACCAAAATGGGTCCGATGCTTTGACATAGGGACGGGCACAGCCAAGAGTTAATATTTTGTTTCGGTATCAGTCTTCAGAAAGCACATTCTGAGATTAAGAATGAGGGCAGCCATACCTCCACTACCCCTACATGCTTTCACAGTGTATGTAGGGATAAATTTATCAGTCTTAAGAGGATTACATGAGTACAGTGCCCCAGAAAACAGGCTTAAATATTCAAAACGCACTGAATAATGTAGGTCAAAGGTAAAGGTAAAGCAATCCAACTACAGTCCTGGACAGACCCTTAGGGTTCCAGGAAGTTGAGACTCCCAGATTTCTAGACAATCGGTACATGAAGGTGATAAGGTTGTCAGCCCTACTTACTGGCCGCCTTTACACCCCAGGAAATATTCCTGGTACTCATTTCTGTTAGAGGCTGAGTCGACCCCAGGGCCGTAGTGCGGCAGAAAGATTATGTCAATAAAAAATTCCAATGACAACATCGGGAATCGAGCCCGCGACCTGCCGGATTCTAGCGTAGTGCCTCAACCAACTGTGCCACCGCGTGCCCCGAATAATGTCGGTAACAGTTTTAATATCATGGAAACACGAAATAAGAGAAATCTTCTATAAATTGTGTTTAGGTTGGTACCAAAATGCAATCAAATCAGCGTAGGAAATTTCTATGTCGTTATCTGGAACGTGACTTTCAGTGTTTTACTTGTACAAAATTTCGCACAACCGCTGATCGTTTGAGATATTTTTAAATGTCCGTAGGTTAATATCGAGTGAAAATTCATGGACTATTACATTCATGTAAGGAAGGTACAAGCCATCGGATAAAGCTGGAATTCACACCACATGTGAATGCTTACTTGTACCGTTGGCCGGAACACAAAGTCGTAAACAGGTAAATAAAATGCGACACTGTCAATCTGTGCATAAACCACTGTGTGTAGAGTTATACTCGTATTATCGGAAATGTAGTAACTTTTCATCATGTGAGTTACGTTACAATATCTTCTCTAAAAATTTATTTTCTATTGTCGCCTGGAAGCTATGTTCCTTCTCACATTCGGAGGAGTGACAGCCATTAGGACGTGCTCAACCCACTAGGCGAAATTGCGATCGCCTAGAGAGGCAGTATTTCGGGAGAAAGTCACGAAGCAGGAATAAAGTGCCCCCTCCGTAAACGCGAGAATTTGTGGCTGATCCTGAATGGTAAGGGGGGGCAAAAAAAAAAGTTTTGATCCAGCCCTGCCAGCCACATTGAAAGCGGTATTTTATAGCTGTACTCAGTCACTCCAAGCAGTAGTGAGGTGGTTCGTTTTTGTGACTCATAAATTTATAATTCATTTTCTACTATCAGTCATCGCTTCTATCGCCACCGTAAGAGCCAGCATGTAAGAAATGATACAGAAAGTGACAGAAAGAGACTTAAATCATCATTATAGAATTATTATTATTATTATTATCATCATTCATTCATTCATTCAATGTACAAACCTTTAAAACCTTTAATTTTGCAGAAGTGATCTAATATTGGTGAAGGGAAGGCTGTGTGATTTGTTCGTTGAGGGCGCCATTTATTTCCAAGACAGGCCCCGTTTATCAAAATAATAAGTAGGGCTATATAAAAATTCATTTCCTACCTTATAGTAAACACGCAGATTCTCTAATACAATGATCATCCGGTTAAGGGAAACTCATCTTTATTGTGAGAATTGTAAGGAACATATAAATACACGGTGTGAACAAAAGAAATTTTAACATGACGAAGCAGGTGGTACATATAGTAACCACTGGGCTCCAAAGAAAATAAGGAGCAATACAGTGTCGCCGATCGTTGCTGGTTTCTTAGCATCCACAACGACGAAGAAGACTCCTTCAAATGGGTTTCACCTTTTATTATTACAACAATACGAACATCAGAGCTGGCTACAACATGGTCTGCCGGCTTCTCTTCTGAGAACCCCCTGTTGCCGGACGTCAGGTCCCCTCTTCTTTTCCTACCCCCCTTGTCTCCAACCTCACTCCCCTTTCTTATTGCCCTCTGTCCTTCCACCCATATCGTAGAGCGAAAGTAGAAGTTCGGAGTGTCAGAGGGTCCTTCCTCAGGCCGAGGTTGGACACAAACGTTTCCGTTTTCAAATGTAGAGGGGTGAGGATGCCCGACTGGGCTCGAACTCAATCTTCGGCTACAACAGATAGCGCACTACAAAAACTCCAGACCTGTATTACTAAGAAATCTAAAAAACAATATACGGTACTGTACTTAGAGAGTTAAATCTTTTAAGCATGCAAGATACTGAAAATGGTGGCAATATTTCGTTCATTAGCCGCATCACCGTTGCAGAGCCCCGGGCGTAATGGTAAGCAAGCCACCCTCCCCCCCAAAAATATTGCCAAGCATGTCGGGGTGAGAGAGTCATACAAGCAAAATGGGTTTGCGATCAGGCAGTGAGTATGGTCGCTGGCTGTAGACAGCATCTTCACATGACACCCAAGTGGTACGTGCTGGAAGACAACAATGACAACACTGCACCCTGAATTTGTGGAGCTGGACAGGTGGGCTCCCACAGCCGACGTATGTTCTGGGTATGAGCCCTGATTGGGTCCTCACCAGGCACTTCCATTTTCCCCACTTGCCTTCCCTCATAGGAGAAGAAGGAGCCGTCGTGATGGTAAGTGCAAATTTTTGTGCATAATAACAGAAGAAAAGCCCATATTTTCACATGACTAACTCAGACACAGCACTCATAATGAAATAAAATCAGTCATATCTCTTTGCTGATTTGACCTGTCATGATCTGTTGGATTACGCTTATGAGGATTACCATGGCAGCAGGGCATTTGTCAGGCGCTGTCTGCGTTGCTGTCGCAATCTGATCTCTGACTGCAGCGTCTTCCGGCTGGAAGTCTGATACGACTGTCGCGTACGTCCATTTCGACGTGGTCAGTTCAGACACACACTCGCGACCAGTGGGGGCTTCCGGCCCAGTAAACTGCTGTCTTCGCTGCTGCCTATTCTTGATGCAAACATTTTCAGTAAACGGCCCCGACTGCATAACTCGTACACAAATGTGTAGGATTTTCTTTAGGTTTTACAGCTACGAGGGCTGTCCAAAAAGTATCCGACTATATTTTTCCCGCGGTAAGTAATGGCGAAAGGGTGGGGAAACTGAGCGTAGTGATAGAAGGGACTTTCACGCATATGCGTGATTTTTTGCTGCCTCGCAACACCGCCGGATGCGTCTGTCGCTGCCAGATAGCGAAGTGGTGTAACACGTGTTCGTCGCATTCTCGTTTCGCTCAAGATGACAGAATGTTTGGAGCAGCGATACTGCATCAAGTTTTGTCAGAAACTTGGGGATACCCAAGCGGAAACAATCCGCAAAATTCAGCAGGCTTTCGGTGATGATGCAATGGGGGTCACTCAAATTAAAGAGTGGTTCAACCACTTTAAAGATGGCCGCATGTCGGCGGACAGTGACCAGCATTCCGGAGACCGTCAACGAGCCGAAATGCTGATGTCATTGACAAAGTGCGGACATTGATCATGGAGGACCGTCGTTTGACCGTCCGGGAAATTGCTGATGAGGTTGGGATCAGCAGAGGTTCCGCAAACACGATTTTAACTGAGGATGTGGGCATGTGAAGAGTGGCGGCAAAATTTGTGCCCAAGCTGCTTTCGCCGGAGCAGCAACAACTCCGCCTTGAGGTCGCGCAGGAAATGCTGGAGTGCGCCAACAGGGATCCTGAGTTCCTGAAGACTGTGATCACTGGTGACGAGTCGTGGGTGTACGGATATAACCCGGAAACCAAGGTCCAGTCGTCACAATGGAAGCATCCGACATCCCCGAGGCCCAAAAAAGCACGACACGTTCGGAGCAATGTGAAGGTGATACTGACTGTTTTTTTTGATTACCGGGGTGTTGTGCATCATGAGTACGCACCACTAGGCCAAACTGTTAATAAGGAGTACTACCAAGAAGTCCTCCGTCATCTTCGTGATGCAGTTCGGCGCAAGAGACCGGAGCTATTGGACGCACGCAACTGGCAGCTGCATCATGACAATGCCCCAGCTCGTTCATCACACCTGATCCAGGGTTTCCTGGCTAAGCACGGCATTCCGCAGGTTCGCCAGGCTCCCTACTCTCCTGACATGGCTCCTTGTGATTTCTGGCTGTTCCCGAGATTGAAGACACCGCTAAAATGCTCCCGTTTTGACAGCCGCGAGGACATCATACAGAACGCGACGGCTCAGCTGCACACCATTCCAAAACAAGCCTTCCAGAATTGCTTCCAGCGATGGAAGGACCGCTGGGCTAAGTGTGTGGAGTCACAAGGGGCCTACTTTGAAGGGGATTAGGTATTGTAACCACCCAGGTACAGAACTTTTTTTTCCCGGCCCAAGGTCGGATACTTTTTGGACAGAACTCGTATACTCACGAAATCAGCTAGAGTATTTAAAACATGTTTAAACGAAATCCATACCATTGTTATTATAAACGAATGAAATCTGAAGTTTTTGCGAAGAGTAAATGGACCACATCTTTTCCGGTAATAATATGCTTCGCGTCAGGGCTGGCTTTATGAATGGGAGGACTTGCAGTTTGCCAAAGTCACAAAGCGGTACGGCGAATCAGACTTTATTGTATCGAAAAGAAATGCTTATACTTCTTTTTTAGAAGGGAAGGAAAATGTGAATGGCCCGATGTTGTGCTTTATCTCTTAATTTCATGGTTTTTGTCTATCGCACTTTAATAACTTCCCGTTTAGCAAGAAGCACTCGTACGTTATTTCATTCACGTGAAGTTTTGAGATTATGCGTGTATTGCTGAAGCATTACGAACTCATTCCCAACACTTGTACGATAACAAGTGCCGCAACGGCTTGCGACTGGTGGCTTTCCTGCAATGACACGATGCACTCGCAGTAACGTCGAGTTTCGTAACAAAGCACATGTTCACGTGATAACAGCCGCAAAATGTACCAAGAAAAGACAGTCGGCACCCAAAGGCAGAAAACTGAGAAGTGAAGCACACTTTAAATGAACTGAGGTCCAGTAATGTCACAGCTCGAGCGGACTTTGTACCGGGTTGACTTACATCACATTAGAACGATGTTTTAATACAGGTGGAGCATATTTGGGTGCCATATTTGAGTGCATTCGAAGGAAAATGCTCTAAACAATCGTCCATTGACTTTGTCTGGTTCTGACGACTCGACGGACGTTCTTTAAAAAATCAATTAGAATATTGTTTAAAGACGTGTAGCCTTTCCGATTTGCACAGAAGTCAGTATCTAAGCTGGAAGTTGTGTTTTCACGCCACTGTCTCATTTGATTCTTATTTTGTACATCTCCAATTCCCTTTACCTGCTGTTCATGTAGCTTCTGACGGAGTTCTCTGACAGCAATATAAAAAACGTAGGTAAAGTAAGGCATTCAAGTCTTTTAACGTTATGTCGACTGGAAAATAGTTACTAAAGTTTTTAAGGCACTATGGTCTTTCGAATGGTAAAAATATTTTTTAATAAAATAATTACTATTTCACCGTGAGGATAAAGGCAATAAGATGCTTTGAAACGTCGGCATCTATTTACCTGAGGATTTAAATCTTCTGGGTTGCGACTCTGTGTTGTTCTTTCAGTGCTTCCTGACGCTTCGAAGAAATATATTGCCTTCATATTTAAGAACTGAGGTGAGCCAGCACCTATTCACATATCATTTAGAGTTAACATCCCAAAGACCTGAATCTTCAGCACCACCACCGTGAAAAGCTCAAATTTCGGAAGGAAAATGTCGTCGCCTAATCTGATAAAATAGTCCAGCATCCCTCTGGACATACAAAAAAAATCACGAGCAACCATTAAATTCATATAAAAATTAATTTTCGTTTAACGACATGTCCTGTATCAATGCCTTTCAAGAAAAACGCCTTTCGAAAAGGAGGTGTTCGTGTTCGATCCGTCATTCTAAACAAAGAATCGGCAACGACAGACAAGTAGTTACTTCTCTGCGGGTGGGAGCTAATGCAGTGGGGTAATTAAGCTCCTGCAGTCTTTAATCACGCAGGTCTCCCACTTAAAGAGCAAGCTTTTACAAGAACATAAAGCTGTATAACTGTAAGCTGTAAACTATTTAAAGACAGTCCCAAGTCCCGGGCTCAATTCTATACATTCCTATGTAACTTAACGACATCCCATTACCTACAGGGATTATGTGGAGTGGTTTGTCCATCTTTTCTTGTTTCACTTAGTGACGCTTTCACTAACGTACGACTATATAGCAATTAATGATAGGATTATAAGTAAAAAATAAATTAGAACGAAGCAGAGGTAAGTTGTCGAGGGTCAATTTTAGTTTAATTATTCCGGTAAAATTGAGAAAATTCACGAAACTTAGATACGTTACCGAACTTCAAGCCGACTATACGGGTGAAATCAGATTATATTAAGATAATGAACAAGCATTTCAAAAGGAAATGTAATGAGACCGAAATTAGATACAAAAGGAAACTGCATACCGACGAATTTACCCTATTGTTAGTTCACCTAATTACGCTTCCAATAACTCAGCTTATTTTTATAGTATAATTCATGAACAGTGAACTGGAAAGAAGGAGGATGCTGTCATGAAATAGTTTAAGTAACCCTCCCAGCATTTGACTGAAAGGACTGAGAGGAACGACGAAATGTCTCAGCCAGTGTAACAGGCGCCCATGCCGACATTCGAAACCACGACCTCCCGAATGTAAAGCTGGTGTGCTACCCACTCGACCGAGACGTTAAGTTTGTGTCGTTACTCGTATTCCTTTCATACTGTTGTCAATAAACTGGTTACACTTACCTAACCTGCGGTTAAATTGGAGATAAGAAGAGCCGCTTGCAGAACTTCTGATGGGATTCGTGAAAGACGGTGCGGGGCGCAAGGGGGTAGTATTAAAGCGTTTTGGTAATTGCAAAACGCTTTGAACCGCCTCAACAAACGGTGAAGTAGATCCAATTTGAGTTATCGGCGTTGAAGCTTTGAGTTCCAGTATGAAAGATGGGCTTCTATCTGGTTCTTATTTAACTTACTTGTTAGTAAGTTGTTTGGCTATTTGATTAGGTAGTTTAATTGACTTCTGGTTAGACAAATATTGCTTACTTGAGTTACTGGTAAGCCTACTTAGTGGACTAAACTGTTGATTAATTAGGTTGGTGGTTTGTTATTTAATTGCTTAATGGCTCATTTAAGCCTGCGCGGTTTTCTTAACATATTCATCCTAAAGTGTGAAGCAATTTTAAACACTAATGATTGTCATCAAGGTATGACTTTCTTTTAATAACCTGGTTTATGTAGCGGGAACACTCGACTTCCACTGGCGAAGTACTGTCTAGAATTTTGGCCGAAACACCAGGTACGCTGCGTTGAGGTTTTTCGTGGTCTTCCACAGCCGTTTCAGAAAAATTCCGGAATAATACTTCAATTAGGCTAGGACTCCTTCCTTCAAAATACTCTCCATTACATCCTTCGTTCACTAATCATCCTGCCATTATACATATCGTCATCTTTGCCATCATCACGTAGTCTGTCTTAAGACAGGTCCATAGCCTGTTCGAAAGCGAGTTCTTCAGAGAGTGCAATCCAGTGCTTCATTTTTCAACTTCCAGTGTTTTCTCGTTTCCTTAAGGTCATCCGTAGCTGCTTACGTCTTCTTCCTCATCTTCCCTTCTTTTCTATATTTCCTTCGATAACGTCTTTTGGAAGGCAGTTCCTACACAAGATGTGACAAATCCAGTTAGCCTGCCTTCGTTTTATTGTAAGCATGATGTTCCTTTCCTCCCTGACCCTTTGCAAAAGGTCTACTTCATTTCCTACATGATCGGTCCAACTGATCTCCATCCTCCAGCACCACACTTCAAAACATTTAAGGTATTAATGATCTACTTTCCCAAGCTCCCATTAGACATAGAGTGGGAAAATAAACATTAATGAATTTAATAAAATACTGTCAGGTTATCAAATGCCTCCCTGACGACATAGCAAGTGTTACGTAAGGGTTTGTCATCATCTTATTAGGTACGTTTGTACCCAGAATACCGGTCTTTAAGGAAACCCCCCCCCCCCCACATACAAACTATTCCGAAAACAAAAAGTGTAAGTGAGTTGCTCTGCCCAAGGTAATTTGTTGTGTAATCACGTCTCTTTATCTGTAGATAGCACTTCATAAATTCCAGTTTGCTAGGCCCGTCTTAAGGCAGTTCCAAATGAAATTACAGTCTGAAACGCAGCCTATATAACATAGGTCGAACCTTGATATTAATTACAAACTGTAGTCGTTTGATAGCAGAAAATGATTCAGTTCTTCTGGGATATGACGTGGAGTGAAGGGGTAACCGGATCACGACGTTTTGAAGGAAGGTACTGGCTTCATATTCAAGGTGTGGTAAGTCCTACTTCAGGAATGACTGACAACTCTGGATATAAAGGCAGTACGTTTCTTCGATATGTCGGCATTCGATTACCCCATGACGCAGTGTCATGGATACCCCGAGGAACAGAATCTGCAGCTGCATTGTTTCGAGAACTTCAAAACATTGGCTGAATAGTTCTTTAGACAAGTCATTCTAAAATTCATCCGTGACGCCCCCCCCCCCCCCAATGTATAAATTGACTGTTACAGAAAATAACTGTACACGCGTGGCAATTCCTTTTGTTTGGTAGTAAAACTGGCCCTGAAACAAAATACGGGGAGATCAGGATGTGGTGTAAGAGTCTGACGCTGTCCTCGCCAAACTTACGACACTAAAGTCTGAGCGTATCCTCCGGCCGACACTTCGGTCAAGAGACAGAAGATGTCACTTTTGGAACTTTTCAAATCGAACCTAGCTCCGAAACACGTCCACTGGCTATGGACATCTTATTGTAGGGTACCCTGCATATACATATACAAATTTACAGTATCCATCAAGCGCTATATCTGGAGAACCAGTATTGATGGTGGACATTTATAAACAATAAAGTTATTACCTTTAGGAAGAATAACCAGAAATTTGTATATATTTTTTTTTACATTCATGGCTTAGGGATCAAGTCAGTGCCTTTAAACGTGTTCTAAAAAGCCACAAAAAACATGCGAGTCCAGCAACGTTGAAAACTTAAATGCAAGTAATCGCCAGATTTTCCTGCACGAGCACGCAAGTTAAAAAAATACTTAAGATTAATTGGAAACAATTGTTGCTCGAAAATGGAGGTTTGGTGCAAGAGTATCTATCTGTGTGTGAGAGAGAAAGGAAGCCACCATTTATTTTAAAACCTTTTCTCTCTTTTTTTTTGTACCCAAGGGCGGAGTTCTGTCGGAGAGCGGGAAGTTCAATGCAAAGCTTACAAATTTATTCCACGCTATGCCTTCAGGATAGTGTTAAGTGTTGGACAGCCACCCCCACAGTTTCCCTGTCACAAAAATAACTATGGATGAGTCAGATTTAGGGAAGAGTTAGACATTTGTAGAGGCTGGTCAAGTAGGAAGTTTCGCATATTTTTTTGTTAAAGCACTGAAAAAAGCAATAAAGCTTATCAAGTAGAAACAAGTTATGTCATTACTATACTAATTATTCCTCTACAAAACACATTGCTAAAGTTTTTAGATTTGTCAAGTGTTATTAATTTAATATCAGTTTTTATAAATAATGTTTATTTACTCTGTATGAGAAAGGCGATTCAAATTTTTTCATCTATTATAAATATACAGGAAAGTAATTCAGCAGCTTACAGTGCATAAAATGTTGAAATAATAATAAGAAAAACATACTAATTAGAATTTTCGTAATTATTTTAAAAGTTTCCACACCATTATACAATAAAATGTAATTTAAGGCAATATAAGAAATGTAATTTTTTGAAGTAAAAAAACAAAAGTTCAGTTAAAGTAGAATAAATTGCCACATATCCACGTTGTGCAGATATATTATTAAATACCATAATATTTACACAAATACAAATTAAAACAAAGGTAAGGTAAAGTCTCTCTCACGGCCATAAAGGCATACAGGAGATGTGGCTGTACAGCTCCACTTTTTCTTAACCCGGCACTAGATGGAAGTAAGAGGTCACGACCCAGCCGCTTTACCCCCGGGAAGAAACCTGAGATTGGGTGGGCTCCAGAACCTGCCCGGACGTTTTGGAGAAGAGAAAATTTTCTTGTTCCTGCCGGGATTCGAACCCCGAATCTGCCAGCCAGTAGTCTAGTCGTTAAACCGACAACGCTATCCCGGCTTCAATTACAAGGAAGTAGGAAGTAAATTACTTCTACAGCGAAAAAATTAGTCTTAAGAGCACTTAAAACAAAAGAGAATTAAAAGTTAAACATTAATCACTTTGGGAATGTCACTGCTGTTACGTGCAGACTTCGTTACACTAGTACAAACAAGTTGGGCAAATCACCCACTTCTCTCCTTTCTTGTTTTCCGAAAATTCCTGCTGCAATATGGACATTGCGTATTGTCGTATTTATCTTTGTTATCCGTGGACAAGCAGAGTGCCTCTTGTTGTTGTTGATAAACTTATTATTATTATTATTATTATTACTATTACTATTATTAATTTTCACTGTCAGAACCTGAAAATTCCTGCCTCCTTTCCTCTTCTGTGTGTTCCTAGAAGCAGCAGTCTGTCTTCAACCAGTATTCCCAGCAATTTTCTCAGAACATTTTTCAGTGCACCCCAGCAGCGTTCGTTTTTGTGATATGGTCACCAACCAAGCAAGAACTTCGAGAGACGTAGTTTTTCCAGACATGCTGGTGCTTCACACATCGAGAACAGGAGGATGTCGGGATGATAAACGATGACAGTTTTCTTGAATTGCTAGGCTGTGATATACATCTTTGGTTTTCATGGAAAAACTGTGATCTGTGAAGTTGGAAAGGAAAATTTCCACATTCGAAATGCGTTCATTGTCTAATATGGCAACAAGTTCCTCTCAAATCTTTGTGACAAAGGTATTGCGGGTAGCAAACAGCTGGACATACGACACGCAGTAAACAAAAACAAGCCTCACTTTTCTATGAGTTTCAGGGTTATTCATTTGCTTAAAAAAACTCAAAGTTTTACCATGCGAAGTGAAAGCGACTTAACACGCAACGTTTCAGAGAACACCGCTCCCACAGCACTGTGTTATTTCCATCCAGTTACACAAAAAGCAGAACATCCTTGCCGAGATAATGCAGTGACAGAAATTAGGAACCTAGGCGAAATGCAGTAACGTTCCCACTCTACGAGACAGCCCTTTGTCAGGTTCAGACTTAACGGTTGTTTATATGATAAGAAGCAGAGTGCAGAGAGACTTTACTGGGTAACGCACTTCTATGCTGTGTAAAATACAATTCTGTCCTCATTAAAGTAGTAACTAACTCCAGAATATTTTGTTCAAATAAGGTCCAACCTTCTTTGCATCAAATGAATATTAAGCAGCTCATTTCCATAAAAGAGAAGCGTCACTAAACCCGGCTAATTTAAGTAAATACCGGAGAGCAGCTGAGACTGAAAAAGAGTTCGTTACAGTGTCTCATTTTATCCATGAAAACGTATTGTTGCGGGGGAGGCATTTCTATGGGTCCATATCCTTAAACCTGCTATGTAGACTATACAGTCTAAACTCGTTCAAATGAATGTAGCCTGCGTACTTAGATTTAAAATAAAGTTGTCTGTAAAGCAGTGAAGGAAATATTTTATCTGTGTTTGAAAATGTATGTACTTTCCACTGATGTACAAATCTTTCAAATAAAACACATTACACCCCTCTCTAAAATGATCCGAGTTCGTAATTTCAGGTACCTCCTTATTGATTCAAACAGAAGCACGTGTTTTTCTTCCAGGGTGTAGCTGCTTTGCTTATCATATAATATAGCAGTTCAAACTTGAAAGAAAGAATAATATTGGAATTTAAAACATTGAAGTAAACTCTTGTAGGCTAATTAAAAAATAACTGGGGTTAATGACGCAAATTAATCCAGAATTCTCCCGCAGAGCTTGCACAGTACTACCGTACATTGGCAACAATACGGAGTACATTTCACAGTAAGCTTAGGTGTTCTCTATTGGGACAGGGGTAGGCAACAGGGAACACATAAATGAGGTCTGGATTTTATATACGTACATATACTGCGTATATAATGAGGAGTTTCACGATCTGTGCTCCCCACCAAATACTGTTGGTGTGACCAAATCAAGGAGAATAAGATGGGCGGAATGTGTAGCATATATGGGGGAAAGGATATATATATGTGTGTTTTTGGTGGGGAAACCTGACGAAAGAGACCACGTGGAAGACCTAGGCATAGATGAGAGGACGATATTAAAATGGATATTTAAATAACAGGATCGGGGGTTGGACTGTGTTGATCTGGCTCAGGATAAAGACAGATGGCGGGCTGTAGTGAAGGCGGTGGTGAACCCTCAGGTTCGGGGGAATTTCTTGACCAACTGAGGAACTGTTAGCTTCTGAATAAGGACCCTGCCCCATGGAAATACTTCCTTCTATACTTTTATATATATGTATATAGTGTTAGATTAAAATAAAGCGCGTTTCCTTAAGAATCACGGTAATGCAAGAAATCCCTAGTAAATATGTGGTTTTAGGTAACCTAATAATGACAAGGACCTAGACGCAGGGCAGTTTAATGTCCATCTGAATAATTAATGCCTACTTGCTTGAGGAATGAAGCCTCATCGTCGTGTTCCCAAAAGCCCACAAGTAGATCATATCCTGAGCCGAATAATGTCTCCCAATCCTGAACACATTGTGACGAACATAAAAGTCGACATTTGAAAGGATAAGTGTGTCTCTTCACCATTTACAGTTAGGCCCTCTAGTCTGTCTGATTAAAAATTAACTTTTGACAATACGGACACTTTAAACATTTTGTACAATTCCATGGTCGTGAAATCGCCCCATCATGAGGCATCTACCTAGGCAGAATCACACAAACACATCGCAGATAATTAACTTATCTACGCATGTAATGGTCTTTCTGGAGGGCTTTCACACCTCCTAATAATAGATTTTTTCCCGAAGGTTTAGATAGTGAATAAATTTACCGCTTAATTGCCTATCTGTACCAGACTGTCACCAAGAAGATGGAGGCACTACCTTCCTCTGAAACGTCGGAACACACCTGTAACACGCGATGAAAAAACCCCAGATAATACCATCATTTTAACTGCGATCTCGGTGAAAACCTGAAAACACATAAACCACACTTCGACTAGTGTTCGAACACGTGACTCCAGTATTCAAGTGGTGCGTTATACCGCGCAGCCATCTTAAAAGAAACTCACAGAAGCGGAAAGAAAGAAGGAAAGACAGATGAGGAAAGAAAGGAAGAGAAAAATGAAGAAAGTAAGAAAGAAAGAACGAAAGAAAGAAGGAAACGGAAAATAAAAAAGAGATAAAACGGAAGAAAAAAGAAAGAAAGAAGGAAAGATATAAAAAGAAATGAGAAATAAATGCCTGTAAACGGATGGCGATTTTCAATCCTTATGGCTCCCATAAATCTTCCGAGCGCCCTGACAGTAATTAAAACATAAAGCATCAACCTCAGATATTTAAATGCAATGAGAGTAATTCGATAAAGACTTTACTTCCGTCAGGAGGAATTAGCGAAGCCCAGTGGAATTCACAATGACTTGAATGTTCTTGCTGCTACATGTCACAGCGAAACCTCCAGAGTTTCCTGCAACACACCGCCACTTGCCTTCATTTGTTTGAAGGTTACGTGTATTCACTTTACGCTAATTTACGATTATACTCCGTATTTGACTGCTGTTTCGAAAATACTAACCGGTAAGATAAGAGTTTTATACTGTGAGTTGATTTGAGGAAATTTTTAAAGTCTACTGTGAACGTTACTTAAAATATGGGGTACAGTCGACAGATATGGCCCAAATTTAAGCTCTATTTGTAATATTTAGTGTTGACCTCTGACATTAAATTTCATGCCTTCGGTCGAGTAATTTCCAATAGGCTGTGTTATGTCACGCAATTTGTGCAAGCACTCTTTAAAACGAATGTAATTTCAGAAGTTCTTCTGGTCAAGGAAAGCACAAAGTTGCAAAAACCCGAGGCTCTTCAAACCGTTTCAGTAGGGCGTGATCGATCTGTGATGTCAGGTGCATGGACCACTGTTTTAACTAGGGACATCGCGGCTGTACTGTTCACAGCTGGAGCCCGGTGGTTCACAAGAAAGTGAATTATACCACTCCTGCCAAGGAGTAAAAGTGAAGAATTGATACGTGCTTTAATGCCCATAAAGAGCGTCCAAAGGAGGAGCGTCCTGGGTGTATTATACTCGTACACAGGTCCTCGTATTTTACTGATAAAATCTCTAACTATACAACTATTTTTTTTCAACTACTCATGATTTTAGTGTCAAATTATACAACAATTCTTAAATTAAGACTTGGAAAACAAATGGTCGTATCTCTTTTTTAGGTCCCGCCGAGAATTTTCTTTAAAGTAAAATCACGAAGAATAGGAGTTAAGACCGAAAATGGAATTCGGGACCATTTTTATAACTCTTGGGGTGGACGTAGTTCTTTGGCGCTGAAGCCGCTAATGGGGCTACTTTCCTACTCCCAGATGGTGGAGGAAGGAATATGAAGAGGCGATGTAGTACGTGACATGTGAAAAGAGAAGCACTTTAAGGAAGACCTGCCTCCGCGCCACCTTGCTTTTACTAGCCAAGAAAGTAACATCAGAAAGGAGAGGAATTACATGTCCACATAGTTTTAATTGAGGAAATTATTGAAGGCCCCCATTTGGAAAACCAAGTATATAAGACATAAAATATAATGCTCAGTGGTTTCCGTGAAATGCGCCAGGACAATACAAGCTCACAAAAGAAAGCCTTATTTGGAGACTGGCCATTATCTTCTCTCAGTTGAGGCCGGTGCTCGTTTAGTGACAAATTTTACATTGCGTGTGACGCCCCTCGAGTGACACACTTGACCATTGACTTCGGTACACCTTTAGTGATACATTTTAACTTAAGTTTGGTGCCGCCCTATCCCGAGTCTGTGTGTGCCCCTTCGGTGACCTACTTTACCCTCAGTGCGGTGCCCCTCTAGTGACACACTTCCCCTTTCTTTTACATCAACCTCGATGCGTGGTAAGGGTACTGAATTTTGTGCCGCACTGGACGTACGTTTGGGATTCTTATTAGAACGAGGTACAAAATTGCTGAAACAGCCATATTCGGCCTCCAAGCAAGATACCATTCGAAGTAGCTGCAACAACTGCTGGAACAACTCGGCACCCACTGGACGAATTTTTATGAAGTTTGATATTTGAGTATGTTTAGAAAATCTGTCGATAAAATTCAACTTTCATTAAAATCTGACAAGAATAACGGGTGCATTACATGAAGACCTATGTACGTTTATGACAGTATTTTGCTGAATGCTTCTTGGAGTGAGAAATGTTTCAAACATTGTAGATGAAATCAAAATACATTTTATGTTCAATAACATTTTTCCGAACATCATGCCGTTTAAGAGATAATGTAAAAAAATATGGTGGAACCAGACAGGCCACAGATGACAATATAATACCGCACATGCACTTTTGCGTGCTGGACAACTAAAGCTAAACACACACACTCAGAATATGTAATAATTATTGCCTTTCCACGAAACAATGGTTACGCGAACGCGCCTAAATGTTACGTTATACTACATTGCCTATCTTGTATGCATTAATGTACATGTTATTGCCTATAAACGTGATGGATTGGCATCTCTGTCTAAAATTTTGACGCATCTAAAACCACTTATTACGTAACGCCTGGAATTCCTACATGTGAAGCACAATGTAACGTACATGAGTAAGCAGCGCAGTTTAATGCAGAGAATTTTCATTGTGAAAACCTATATAAGGAAAAATAAAGAAAATTTAGAATAGGGTTTCCCGGAGTTTCAGTTCCTTCTAAATCAAGCACGTTAGCGAGTTGAAGGAGATAATTTCCAACACCTACTCTAACAGAAAAAATTATATTATATTCTTATATATATATATAAATATATATATATATATATGGATATGTAAGGCCGTTAAGCTTGCCGTGCGTCTGGGTTCGTTTTCCAGTTGAACGTGTAGCATACACGAGACAATAGCACTTCTCATGAGAAGCGAAATTGTACGATCCACCTATTACACTACAACATAAAGGATACGCGGTATAGCCTATCACACTCTTCACATTCAATAACATAACAGTCGGCAATAAAATAATTTAAACCAACGCGCTGACGTACTAAATGTTGCATTGATGCCTTGGCCAGCTGTGAGCCTAGCGACGAACAGAGAAATTAATTACCGGATGTGACTGTGCTAACGCGTGATAAAGGCCCCTTTCCACCTGCATGCTTCAGATAAAAGCCACCAGATTCTTGCATTAAATTTAATGGATCTGCGACAGAATAAACACAACTGCTAAACAGCATAAGAGTGGGGAGGTAATAAGTTAACGAAAGTGGGCACATTAAGTAACTTTTACAGTTTGTTTTACGAGCTGTCACACTCTACATAACGTGGAAATATTAGGCATCTGGGAAGGAAAATAATAAAAGAGATTCATGGTTAAATCAGCAAACTGTTGATAATACAGTACGTACTTCTGTGCCTCCATACCCTAGTTAAATCAGCAAACTGTTGATAATACAGTACGTACTTCTGTGCCTCCATACCCTAGTTAAATCAGCAAACTGTTGATAATACAGTACGTACTTCTGTGCCTCCATACCCTAGTTAAATCAGCAAACTGTTGATAATACAGTACGTACTTCTGTGCCTCCATACCCTAGTTAAATCAGCAAACTGTTGATAACACAGTACATACTTCTGTGCCTCCATACCCTAGTTAAATCAGCAAACTGTTGATAATACAGTACGTACTTCTGTGCCTCCATACCCTAGTTAAATCAGAAAACTGTTGATAACACAGTACATACTTCTGTGCCTCCATACCCTAGTTAAATCAGCAAACTGTTGATAATACAGTACGTACTTCTGTGCCTCCATACCCTAGTTAAATCAGCAAACTGTTGATAACACAGTACATACTTCTGTGCCTCCATACCCTAGTTAAATCAGCAAACTGTTGATAATACAGTACGTACTTCTGTGCCTCCATACCCTAGTTAAATCAGCAAACTGTTGATAACACAGTACATACTTCTGTGCCTCCATACCCTAGTTAAATCAGCAAACTGTTGATAACACAGTACATACTTCTGTGCCTCCATACCCTAGTTAAATCAGCAAACTGTTGATAACACAGTACATACTTCTGTGCCTCCATACCCTAGTTAAATCAGCAAACTGTTGATAATACAGTACGTACTTCTGTGCCTCCATACCCTAGTTAAATCAGAAAACTGTTGATAACACAGTACATACTTCTGTGCCTCCATACCCTAGTTAAATCAGCAAACTGTTGATAATACAGTACGTACTTCTGTGCCTCCATACCCTAGTTAAATCAGCAAACTGTTGATAACACAGTACATACTTCTGTGCCTCCATACCCTAGTTAAATCAGCAAACTGTTGATAATACAGTACGTACTTCTGTGCCTCCATACCCTAGTTAAATCAGCAAACTGTTGATAACACAGTACATACTTCTGTGCCTCCATACCCTAGTTAAATCAGCAAACTGTTGATAACACAGTACATACTTCTGTGCCTCCATACCCTAGTTAAATCAGCAAACTGTTGATAACACAGTACATACTTCTGTGCCTCCATACCCTAGTTAAATCAGCAAACTGTTGATAATACAGTACGTAATTCTGTGCCTCCATACCCTAGTTAAATCAGCAAACTGTTGATAATACAGTACGTACTTCTGTGCCTCCATACCCTAGTTAAATCAGCAAACTGTTGATAATACAGTACGTAATTCTGTGCCTCCATACCCTAGTTAAATCAGCAAACTGTTGATAATACAGTACGTAATTCTGTGCCTCCATACCCTAGTTAAATCAGCAAACTGTTGATAATACAGTACGTACTTCTGTGCCTCCATACCCTAGTTAAATCAGCAAACTGTTGATAATACAGTACATACTTCTGTGCCTCCATACCCTAGTTAAATCAGCAAACTGTTGATAACACAGTACATACTTCTGTGCCTCCATACCCTAGTTAAATCAGCAAACTGTTGATAATACAGTACGTACTTCTGTGCCTCCATACCCTAGTTAAATCAGCAAACTGTTGATAATACAGTACGTAATTCTGTGCCTCCATACCTTAGTCCGTTTTTCGAAACACGGAATAATGAAGTGGGCACGTAAAACAATAAATTCCCTACATATTATGTGTGTTTGTGAAATGCACTCTCTTAATCTGACAGAACATAAAAAATAGTGTGATAAATAGAGGAAAGGAAAATATTATTTCTAAATTGATAACATAATTTGACAAATTAGTTATTAAGTACTCCTACACTTATACACAACACCTGGTATTTTTATCGTACTGATATATGGGAGGCTATTGTAGGCTGGAGTCAAAATACGAGGTCGAATCTTAGAACTCCCACTTCATATTCATGAGTTCCCGGGTTCAAATTTCGGTCTGGAGACCGCTATCCTGCCCGAGATTCTTTGTGGTATTCCTCAGTCATTTCATGCAAATGCTGGGACAGTCAATCAAACTACTCATATCGTATTTTACAGCTGCTTACTACCGTATCCTTTCTAATTTATTGCTACTCATTATCCTATTATTGGGAGCTATGCAATTTGTTCTACTGTGGGCGTCATTACATAACACAAATAGATAAAAGGAGAACACACAGCCGCCCCACTCGGGGCGTTGAAGTTTGCGTTCGTAAGAAGCCTTGCAATGGGTCAATCCCCTACCCAAGGTGCCCTATCATATACCTACAATTAATATGCAGACACCGAAAAACCGGAAGGCCTTCGGTCGCACTGGCCAGTAGGTGCCACTGAAAGGAATCGAATGGAATGAAAAACCGGCTCAGGCGAAGACAAAAAATTTATACAAAACCTGGTGGAAAAATCGATTGCAAAACGAACTTTTGGAAGCGGAAGGACATGGGAATGTTATGAGTGGATACTAAGTAAATACGAGTACGTGAATATTGGAGTTATACTGCTCCTCTACTACCGGCATTCGTTACTGACTCCCACAAAGACGATCAATCATGTTGAATGTGAATTAGAAACCGACGTCCCGGAGATTTATTCTCTTACGGTCCGTAATACAGAACCTGATGACAGAGACAACAAATAACCGAAACGTCGGTTTTTATCTAAATTTTCTCACAAGTGATGGTAGGAGAAAATTATATTGCATTCCTTTGCTGTGAAGAAACAAACTTACATAGACCTTTAAATATATATATTTTGTACAATTATTTAGTGATCCAGGCTAGCGCGGTAGATATAGTGACCAGACTAAGGGTTGAACAATCGAGAAATCTTTGTTCGATTCCCGGCAGGGGCAAGAAATTCTTCTCTTTTCCAGAACATCCAAACCAGCCCTGAAGCCCACCCAGTCTCCTATTCAGTGCTTACCAGAGGCACTTTCCCCATTACTAAAGAACCTCAAACATGAAGCTGACCACTAACCTCCATCTAGTACCAAGGTTAAGAATGAGTGGAGCTATACCTCCATTCCGCTGTAAGCCATCATGGCTTGCACTGTGACAATTTTACCTATACCTGATGTTTACTAATTTTGTTTCTCAGGACGTACGTCAATTAGCACGGATATTTAAATTAGTTATTTGTCTATTAGCTCTGGGTTGGAAAACACACAAACACTTACACAGCAAAGCCAGCCATGCAATATTATGAAGTGCGGAATGGAAGTACCAATGTCTTGCGGAAATAACGTGACTAATACGCCAAAGTGATGACTTTAATACTGCAATCGGCCCGAGGGCTTCGTCAGAGACGGACACACTATAATCACCCTACAGGCTTCGTCGAATTACCTCATATATTCGTACCTCTATCGGAAACAGTCCAGTAAGTGTAACTGGCTT
The DNA here is from genome assembly GCA_021186555.1 of Reticulitermes speratus. Taxonomy (NCBI): domain Eukaryota; kingdom Metazoa; phylum Arthropoda; class Insecta; order Blattodea; family Rhinotermitidae; genus Reticulitermes; species Reticulitermes speratus. The sequence goes on from JAJKFL010000330.1 coordinate 15,706,664, forward strand.
GATTACATTAAGATATTTTTCATGCATGCGTTAACAGCAAAAACTGGTCACTCTGCACACTCGGTGATCGGGAGATACATGTTTCAAATCTACTTTCAAGTTTTTTTGACAATGTTCGTTAAAACCTCAAGGCTCACTTAAAAATAATACATCGTCGCCATTAGTAACCTTGATATGTTCATATTTACAAGTAAGGACAAAAGAGATAAAATATTAATGTTAACCTTAATTTAAGCAGTTAGTATACAAGGAGTATTTACAGCGACAGATTTGACACTCTCACGCGGTGCTGCTGCAGATTCAGTTCCTCCATACAGCAATGGTCACAACACCAAAACGAATCAATACACTCGTAAAATAATGTAAGATTTTAGGAGCAAGCAACATTATCAAAACCATTATTGTGTGTTGTGCAACAAACACCAGAAGAGTAACTGCTGCAAAAACACATCGGCGTCAAAAAAAAAATAAAAGACTGCAACAATGCAATTTAAGATATTTCAGCAAAAGTAGCAAACAGTTGATGTACGTACGAGGACCTAACAACAAAAACGAAGAACACACAAAAACTCAACAAAGTAACACTTGTCATATACTTTATCTACTTTCGTTTTAACGTGCTTTAACTATGGGCAAATTTGATTGAGAAATGAAATAGGATGTAAGAGGGAGTACTGTGTCATATATTGTAGTAGAAATGAGAGGAATGGCCTAAAAGGGTTTCGATTGAGGATTTGGAAATTGTAAGGTTTAAGGGGGATAGAAGGGAGAGACGTTCAGCATGCAGAGATGAGGAAAATACCGGTCACATTTTATTGAAGTGCCCAAAGACAGAGAAAGGGAAAGAACAGTTATTAAACAGGAAGTGACTGACAATTAATGAAGATATAACATGTAAGAAAATCGAAGGATGAATCAAGACTACAGAAGTAAGAAATTTAGAAAGTTTTTTATATAACATAAAGAGGCAAATGCGAACACTGTACAAAAAAAAATTGGAAAAGTGACAGAGAAGGTAGTATAATCAACAAAAATACGGACGCGAACAACGTTATAATGGCTGCACACTACAAAAAACATGGTGTTATCGCGCTCAACCCCCTGTACGAATTTTGTATTTTGTACCTCAGAAGGATATACTCGTAATACTGAATCAAAAAATAAATTTTACAGTGTTCATATAATTCCAGATTAATTATACCAAGTACAAACACTTGTTGCAATAATAATAAATACATAGAATATTTTCTCCTCATATTGACATTTTATGCCGAAACGTCTTGCAAAGATACAAGGGTGATCCCAAAAGTAACGCACTCTACACATGCGCTCTCAACTCCACGCGCCTCTCTTAACCTCGCTTTCCTCTTTGGCATACTTGAAACGCAATAGGCTAAGTTGTGTTTATTAACTGAGTAAAACCATTAAAGATGGGTAATGAAATTCCTTGAGGTCGGATTACAATACTGGATCAAAAATCATTCATCAGAATTAAAACTACGAGGTCGTACCCCGGCAGAAATTTATGAATTCTTGCGGGGAGTGCGTGATGTGTCAAGATTAAGTCGTAGCACAATTTCACGTTAGTCCCAAAGGTTTCGTCACGGTCAGGACAGTACTAATTACAACCTACGCTCTAGTAGACCGAGAACTTCTAAAAGTAAAGTAAATGTCAACCTATAACCTGCCATGAAGGCACAGATGGGGAATAAAGTATAGCTCTAATCTTTTCTCAACCTCAGCGCTAGATAGGGTTGGGTGGTTAACGCCACGCCCCTGTCGCTTTACCCCCAGAAATGACCCAGTATCCCTTCTATAACAGTCTGGGTGGACTCCAGGACCGGTCGGGTGCGGAAAATCCCCCCCCCCCCAACAGCGATTCGATCCCCGGACCCTCCAGCCCGTAGCGGGTCGCTACAAACGGCGGCCATTATTGCTAACATTTTGGAGAAAGATAGACGTATGACTTTTGAAGAGATAGATATGGAATCTGGAATACCATAATCGCCGGTTCACCGTGTGTTCATTGAGGTGTTATGACAATGCAAGAAATTATATCGAGCTATAACGAGTGTTTTCGCCGATTTCAATTGGGAAGAATTTCCTCACCCCGTTCACAGTTCTGATATGAGTTCTCTTGATTTCGCTCTCTTCCCAAATGAAAGAACCGCTGCCTGGCCAATGATTTCAGTCTGTAGAAACATATAATTCAGACGTAAACCGACGTATCAGGCAGCTTAAATCCAGTGGACAATTAAATGGTACACAAAAATTACCAGATCATTGCGTAGCCGTCATAAAGCGTGAAGGAAATTACATTAAAAGTTTTTAATGTAGGCTGTGTAATAAAATAAAACATGTTCAAATTAGAAACATATGTTGTGCATTATTTTCGCGATAACCCTCGTAATAGAGCACACATTCATGATATTCATATATCGTTATTTGTCGATAAAAGAAGTAAAGCAATACAACTTCACATTCAAGCCTTCTAGGACATTACGCTTTGTCGAATGGCGAATAGTTACCGACGTTTCCAAGGATCGAAATGCATTCATCTTCACGGTCAGAGAGGGTAGGGACTGCTTGACCCTAAAGATGAAAGCACGACGCTCCTTCGAAACGTCTTTAACTGTTTACCAGTCGACACAGCGTAACATCTCAGAATACGCGAATCGTCTGGGTTAAAACTCTCACCAACCGCTCCGGTTAGCATTCCTGGTTTCCCTCCATCCCTCCAGACAAATTCCGTAATAGTACGAGTAGGCCTATACTGCAACAGGTCACGATCATTTCCTTCTACGTATTTTTCAATTCATTACACAATAACCACCTATCATATGACTATATATACTCCGAGCTACTGACAGCATCATTAAATAAACCTAAGTTAAATAAACTAAATTCTCAGTGAGACGTAGGTTATGTTCCATTAGCTTAGAAGACCACAATCTGAATACTGTAAAAATGTTTAACACTAATGATCATCCATGTATTTGTACAGTTAGACCTGCAACCAAGCTGTCAATCCTACGTGAATCAAAATGTTGAGGTGGGGTTACAAGTGAGAGTAACTTTCGATAGTCGCTCTCAGGAACTCTCGAGATCCGATTTCCCACGTGTAAGCGCCTTCGAGAGCAGAAGCACCAAAATCACGGTAACCTCGCGGAGAGCTGGTTTGCGATCACTTCCTGATTCAGTGTAAGCAGCAAAACTGTTCCTCTCAAAGGCACTCTCAACTACACCAGAAAGACGTTAGTATAGTTGCGAGTCGCTTGCGAGCAACTGCATACACATTCAAGCGACTCGGAGGATTTGGACAGTGAAAGAAACGATGAAAATAATAAGTCCATATTTTAGAACATCCTGTAGGGTTATTATTCCAATTGCACCCGCTGTTATGCGGAACAAATGCTGCAGACTGCGGTACGAATCACCTGCTGTATACAAGTGTTATTTACAGAGGTTATATGTCATACACTCGTGTTATAATGGGTATTGCTTACATGTGTTAAATGATATTTACAGGTGTTATAGTCCTATATACAAGTGGTGTCAAGTTGGAATGACTGGCAGGTACATTTCATGAATGTTTTAATTTTGTTTGTTATTATGAGAAACTATGACGAAACTTAAAGCTGCTAGACAGAAGATAACTGAGTGTAATCCTCAGGTCATGAAGTAGGGGACAGACTCCTATCAAGTTTATGGTGACAATATAACCCTTGACAAGGATGGGAGAAAGAAATTTTGTAAGCTACAACAGAGCTTGGATTTTGATTATGTAACTGTAGTAACATCACACTTGAATTACTTTTTCTAAGCCTGGCTGACACTCTCGTTCTTTAAGTCAAACAAGCAAGATCTATTTGAATCATTGACGGAGTCAGCGCTCAGTAAACCTTAGTGTTTAATCAAACTGCTGTTACATCTATCACCCCAATCCTACCAACACCTTCTTGCCCACGCTCGGCAAATTTTATGTCCGTACCTGCCAGGTTTGAAGACGCAAAAATCGTGTCTCCTAGAACCGCAGATACAACACACTTGTAAAACAAATTGTAGGCCGTGCCATGGCTCAGGCGGTTAGTCGCCGGCCTGTCACCGCGGAGGACCGGGTTCGATCCCAGGCCAGTCCCTGTGGGATTTGTGATGGACGAAGTGGCACTGGGACAGGTTTTTCCCCCGAGTACTTCGGTTTTTTCCTGTCAATTTAATTCCACCGTTGCTCCATTACTTGGGAAATGGAAGAAACTAATCATCATTATCTTCTTCGTTACAGGGTTGCACAATAAGCCTTAAGGCTGCGGTGCGTCCGTAGCATCTGCTGCGGGGCCGTTCACTAAAAAAAAAAATAAAGTGTATCCAAAAACAGTTTACATGAGTAGATATTATTGGACATTAAGATATCACGGAAGTGAAACTTCCAGCAAAGGAACGTTGAATTCTTTACTTACTTGTTACCCACTGGATAGGATTATGGGTGGGCCCCAGAGCGGGTCTGGACCATTTGGAGGAAACCGAAATCTCTTGCCGCTGCAGGTATTCGAACCCCAGCCCGTAAACTAGTCATTTATAAGAAACATCTTGTGTTTCCCTCGATTACTTTCCTTTCAAACACACCGTAACTGGTTTCTTGTACGCAGCACATTCGGCTATTTTCTTATCTCTTACAACTTCCGACGGAGAGTTTAATCTTAACACAACTACTCAATTTCGGATACTCTGCAAATAAACACAGACAGGAAAAGGGCAACATTCCAGAGTATGAAGCGAAGGAAAGCGTCTACCCGAAATACGCAGTTTCGAAGCGGATTTTAAACAACAGTCATTGCTACATAAAAAATACAACAAATTGTTTTTGCCAGTTACTTTTGTACGATGCTTGGTTATAATACTGAACGTTATGACTTCTGTTGCAATTGCAGTCTTTAACAAGATTGCCAACAGTGTACTACACGACGTTGTATACAGATATTACCAAGGCTTTCTTTACATCAAAATGTTCCACGATACACGTTTCAATGCAGTTTCATTTACGGTCGTAAGAATAGTGCTTTCTTCCTTGCTCCGGTTTTCTCGGAACTCACACATACTCAACAGCATCATTTGCAGATTTCTTATACCCAGTCTCACCCAAATCGGACAATAAACATGGAAATTAATTTCCGACCCTAAGTAAATTATTGCTTTCACCGAGCCGATTTCTACGAAACTCACAAGTGCTAAAGTGCGTTACTTGAAGATCTTGTTGAGACAGAATTTAACTCTCATCAGTCAGGAAATATGAAAACTGCGGGTAGCAATATATTTACGCCCTTAAATAATGTACGACTCTTACTATGCTTACAGTCTTGCAACGTTTTGAAAAGAACGCTTACATCGAATTTCATGAAAATACAATAAACGGTTTAGTCGATGATATTAAGTCACGAATAGACAGATGGAAGGAAGCACAGACGGACGAAATTGATTTTCACAAAAGACGTCCTTTTTTTTTGCTCCGTAAATAACGCCTACAAATAATCTTCTTTTAGACTCCACGATTGTTTCGGCATATACAAATCCTCTGGTACAGCACCGACTTTTTTCTAGTCACTGCTTTTGCCAGCTCTTGATGATAGGCAGCTTCATTGTTTTTATTTTCTTACGCAGCATTTCTATTAACATATCTTAAAATCTGTGATTCTTCAGTTTCTTTATTAAGTTTCGAAGACCTTTTAAATGTTTCATGTCCTGAAAAACTTGCACCCTTCTTATCTCAGTAGTAATTACGTCCGATAAAATCAAAGTTGTCCCAGTCCACGCCATGAAGGATATACATGGAAGAAGAAGTATAATTCTACTCATTCTTAACTTCGGTACTATATAGAGGTTTACTTCACGCCCCGTCCTCTTTACCTCCGGGAAAAAAGCCCTTTACCCATTGAATAGGAAGCTGGTTTTCGGTCCCAGAGCCTATTTGCACATTTTGGAGAAGAAAAAAATCTCTTGCCCCTGCCGGGATTTTTTTTTTGTCTGTCCGGGGTTTTTCCCCTTCTGATCCATTTTTGTACCGTTTAAATCCTTTTCGTCCTTCATGTCACTTTACGTTCCATGCTACCTTCCTTATACAACAAACACAACACAAACATCCATGCCCCCGATGGGATTTTTTTTTTCCTGTCCCGTTTTTTACCTTTGATCCATTTTGTACTTTTTAAATCCTACCGTCCTTCTTCATGTCACTTATGTTCCATACTAGTCCTTATACAACAAACACAACACAAACATCCATGCCCCCGGCGGGATTTTTTTTTGTCCGGGGTTTTTCCCCTTTGATCCATTTTTGTACTGTTTAAATCCTTTCGTTCTTCATGTCACTTTACGTTCCATGCTATCGTCCTTACAACAAACACAACACAACAGACAGACATCCATGCCCCCGAGGGGATTTTTTTTTCCTGTCCCGTTTTTTACCTTAGATCCATTTTGTACTTTTTAAATCCTACCGTCCTTCTTCATGTCACTTATGTTCCATACTAGTCCTTATACAACAAACACAACACAAACATCCATCCCCCCGGCGGGATTTTTTTTTATCCGGGGTTTTTCCCCTTTGATCCATTTTTGTACTGTTTAAATCCTTTCGTTCTTCATGTCACTTTACGTTCCATGCTATCGTCCTTACAACAAACACAACACAACAGACAGACATCCATGCCCCCGAGGGGATTTTTTTTTCCTGTCCCGTTTTTTACCTTAGATCCATTTTGTACTTTTTAAATCCTACCGTCCTTCTTCATGTCACTTATGTTCCATACTAGTCCTTATACAACAAACACAACACAAACATCCATCCCCCCGGCGGGATTTTTTTTTATCCGGGGTTTTTCCCCTTTGATCCATTTTTGTACTGTTTAAATCCTTTCGTCCTTCATGTCACTTTACGTTCAATACTATCGTCCTTACAACAAACACAACACAAACATCCATGCCCCCGGTGGGATTCGAACCCACGATCCTAGTAAGCGAGCGGCCGAAGCCCCACGCCTTAGACCGCACGGCCACTGGGATCGGCGGTATTCGAACCTCTTACAATCCAGCCCACAGCCTAGTCACTATACCAACTACGCTATCCCGGCTCACCATCTCTTCTTATATTCCTAACACTTTCGTAGTTTTAATAAACATCTAGAAGCTTCATTACTTCGTTACTGTTCCATTTTGCACACTCATAATGAAAAATGAGAAGATATTACGTACCCCGAATTAACAGCAGAAAACTTAAAAGGTATGAGCTCGTAGGAAGCCCAGCACTGCGTGTTCAAACAGTAATAGGAGATGGAGTTAAATACGTGACGAGCAATTGGACACAAAAGTAGCCGGCTCCTCAGCTTCACTTTCCACTTGAAGGCCAGTTCAGACTTTAGTAGAAACGATATTTGCACTACGAGAGCGTAGTTGCTTCAAGCAGTAGCTTCCTACAAACTTTCCGAAAGTAAATTAAACTTAATGTCAAAATTTCGTGTTTTTCTCAAAACTCACAGTGCATTTCTGTACGCCCTGCAGAGACTTCAGAATCTCAGTCGCCTAGGTCGTGATGATCGTGTACTTGGGTAGATAATGCCACGGAGTTCTCAAGTTTCGGCAGCGATGTAACTCAGGATTCCGTCCTTCTGGGATATGACGCAGCTTCACTGGGTAATCGGTTCTCGACGTTTCGAGACAATGTGCTAGCCTCACATTCAAGGGTCCAAATGTTGGACATTTTTACTTTTGAGAATGAGGCCGCCACGTGTGCTCGCAAAGCCGGGAACCGAATACCCAGTGACGCGGCGTCATATCACAGAAGAACGGAATCCTCAGCTAATACCATAGTTTCGAAACCACTGCCTCCATGTTCATTTCAGAACACCTTTCTCCGAAACATTGCTATATTCACGAAATTCAAGGGCGCCACATCATATAAGACAGTACTCTTAAATGTCAGTGACGTTAGAACCTCAAATCTCATACTCCTAGTTACAGTTTACCTACTATGCACAGTGTTCGAAGTAGGGTAGAGAATGAGAAAACCGTCCTTTGGTCTTTATTACATAACATTTCCTTGTATGATATCCGCCACAGTAACACAGTCAATTAAATTGGCAATTAAAATATAGTCTTCTATGACACCATGTGCCTTTTAAAATTTATATTCTTTGGTGTTGGCCAGAGTTTTTCCAAAATGGGGTAATTTGTTATGTAAATCTTCACTGCAGAATGTTAGAACATTCATTCATTCTGTAGTCTGTCTTACGATAGGTCCGTAGTCTCTTCCAAAGCGAGTTCTCCACAGGGTGCGATCTAGTGCTTCCTCTTTCAATTTCCAGTATCTTCTCTTTTCCTTAAGGCCATCCAGTAGCTGCTTACGCCTTCTTCCTCTTCTTCCCGTCATTCCCGTCCTTGCCTCTAACTTTTCTTCAATCACGTGTTTCAGATGGCAGTTTCTACGCAAGATGTGACCAATCCAGTTAGCCTTTCTTCTTTTTATGTTATGTAGGATATTCCTCTCCTCCTTGACTCTATGTAATACTTCTTCATTTCTCACACTATCGGTCCAACTGATCTTCTCCAGCACCATATTTCAAAACTTTTCAGGTATTTCTGATATGCTTCCCGAAGTGTCCACGTTTCAGCACCATACAAAGCTATGCTCCAAATGTAGCACTTTACTAGTTTCTTCCTTAAATTTACGTCCAGTTTGCTGGTGAAAAGAGCCTTCTTGCTGAATGCTGCTTTTGCCATGGCAAGTCTGGATTTAATTTCACGTGTACCCCTTGCATCATTTATCATGCTACCCAAATAATTGAAATATTCCACATTCTCCAATTGTTTTTGATCTATCACAATTTTTATTGGGTATGGTTGCTTTGAGATTCTCATTACCTCAGTTTTATCCACATTCATTTCCATTTTATAGCGTCTTCCAATTTCAGTTAATTTATCAATCATGCCCTGTAGCACCGTTCTTCCTTAGCCAGTAGCACAAGGTCATCTGCATATTTCAGAGCGCGAATTACTTCTCCTCCTATTATGAAGCCTCCAAACCCTTCAAGAGCTTCCTTGGTAAAGTACCACTTTAATCTTTAATTACAAAGAACCTTACGCCAGTAGACTTGACATTATAACCTAAACACACAAGTTATATGTAATGCTATAGCATACATTAAATGGCCCACTTCCGGGTAATGTAACGGTGTAGATTTTTTGCCGAAATATGTAACCAGTTGTATCAAATTAAAACAAAGTTCCTGCTGACGGTGAACAAGTAAATTACTGAACTTTCACGAAACGTAACGGCATGCTACAGTTAAAGAACGCAGTTCAGCTAAACGCACATGGTGACGCGTCCGTAAATTAATTACTGCAAAGGATCTCAGATTTTAATTAAGGGACAAAGCCCTTACTGTGAAAACTTTGAAAGTAATTCTTCTAGTAGGCCATCAAAGCGTCCTCCCACATATCGAATCCCGGGATTACCTCAGCACTTTCCAGTTCCTCCTACAATGAATTCCGATTATGTCAAAACAGACCGTGACGGATCCAATCCAACATCCACACTCACAGTTGATATTCAAAACAGACCGTGACGGACCCAATCCAACATTCACACTCACAGTTGATATTCAAAACCGACCGTGACGGACCCAATCCAACATTCACACTCACAGTTGATATTCAAAACAGACCGTGACGGACCCAATCCAACATTCACACTCACAGTTGATATTCAAAACAGACCGTGACGGACCCAATCCAACATTCACACTCACAGTTGATAATCTCATTATCATAAAGCGGACGACGCTACAAAATCTCACTATTTCATGCACGTCGTAAAATCACCTAACCTAACAAATTTAAGAATCGGAACAAATACATGTTATCCAGCTTCAAAACAAATTCCACGCCATCATAGCACCAGTTTTACCATATTCACAGAATACAGCAATTTTAATAAAACATAAGCCAGTTCAGTCCAATCAACAAATTTAAAAATTACTTCTGTAAGATCTATTTTAACATTACCCAGTCGCACACATATGTTTCGTATGTAAATCAAAGTTACAAATGATTTCGCTTTAAATAACAACAAAAAGTTATTTTGCGAGATTGAAGTTTTTATCGTGAGGCCTACGATGATTACTAACCTACTGGGGATCTGTATGCCAGCGAACTTGGTGGAAATATACAGAAGTTTCAGAGAACGCACTATTCCTGTCTTCTACTCTGAAGGTAGAGCAGGCATATTCTACAGAAAGGCTAATACGGTGAAACCTCCCTATACCGGAACCGCAAGGGACCGAAATTTTTTCCGTTGTAGGCAGGTTCCATTTCATACAGATGTTTGAAATTTGGGTCCTCGGTACTGTAAAAATGTTTCTGCTAAAAATAGGTATCCGTTATACCGAGGGCCCGTTTAAGAGAGGTTTCACTGTATATATCTACGAGAACACATACACGGCGTCATGTCCCAGAAGACGACGGCCTTCAACGAAATAAATATTAGAATCTCAGTGTTTTCCACTGAATAATCTCCTGTCTGTAACACTTCCATTTATTATCAAAACCCTGGAAATATAAAGTCTGCTAATTTTTCCACAGAGTTATCTGTACAAATGCGATGTTCTTTTTTCTTTTCCATTAACTGTCTGGAATGACAAGACGCAATTTGATACAAATGGATCTGTTCGCCTACAGTTTGTAACTGAATGTGTATGTTTTGAAATCATTACACTTTTACAACTACAAAGTAAATCTAGTAACTACCCACGTAGCGATAAGGAGATACGCGTCTTCTCTTGTTACCATGATTAACCTTCAACAGCCGGGAGACACAAGGTTTAATGAAGTCGCTGTTATGTGCGGATTGCAAATCATTTCCGTCTTTGTAAGGTAACCTATATTGCTAAATAAATGTCGCAGCCGACTGGTTAGCACTCGTCCTTCATTCCGGAAAGGTCCAGGGTTATAATACCAGACCTGAAGCCAGCCGGACTACATTCACGAAAATGACTACCGTAAACTCTGTTCCTACCGTTCCATTCTCCAACCTTTGAAAGTTATAACAAACAATCTACAATGGTCGTATAGTGACTCGTTACGGCTTCGACAGTTCGAGGTTCGAACCCCGGGGACAGAGATTTTCTCTTCTCCACACCCGTCCAGACCAGCCCTGGGCATACCTAGCCCCCTGTCCCCTGTACAATAGGTACCGGAGCTCTTTTCCAGGGGTACAGCGGCCAGGTATGGCGCTGAACACCAACTCCCATTTAGCACCGAGGTGAAGAATAAGTAGAGTTCTACCTCTACTCCCCATTTGTGTCTGCAGGGAATGTTAAGGGGGTGACTATTACCTTGCGTATAACAAACAATCCAATGTACATACCTTAGTCAGTTCCAAAAGGGCACTGACGTGACTCCGGATACAGTCAGTTCTGTGGAACTGCGACACCTGCTGTACATCACATTCTGTTATAGGGATTAGAGGTGAAAACTTGTTAAATGCAGGTACACTTTGTAGCAATTTGAAATGGATAATATAAGAAACTGAGATTTGCGATAATAAATACCACGATAAATAATAAATATATAATGTGGTGACTTAATTAATTTTGATAATAAGGATTGTGCGTTTATAAATCTTAATGAGGCGAAAAATATTAAACTAAGAAGAAATGCCACGGAACAGAATCCTATCTGATAAGCTGACACTTGCTTACTTGGTAAAGAAATTCGCGCCTTTTATGCAGCCCGAAGGAGCACTGCTGTGTTCATAAGATGCCGCCAATAAACCCTATAATCAGCCAGCTGAATCCAATCCACAGCGTCATACCCTGGTACTTTCAGATGCATTTCAACCTTCCTATCACATGTAAGCATATACATCTCACATATTCCCTTTTTTTCGGGCTCACCCACTAATACTATTATGCACGTTTTGCTTCCTGTTTGCGTGGTATATTGTCCAACACGTCATCCTCGATTACTTGATTACCTTAACATTGTTTCATGGTAAGTACGAAATATGAAACATGTAACCCCGCATATATCTCGACCCTTTTGTTACGTCTCCTATCTCAGGCCTAAATGTTCTCCTCATCACCCTGTTCCACCTGCAAACTTTGTTCTTCCCTTAGGGTCATACACCCTGTCACAGCCACGCAAAGCAAAAAGTAAAATTGTGGTCATGTAATATGTTTCATTTTTCATTTACAAAATATGGAACAATAATTCATAAATAAAACTAGCAACCAACCACGGCTAATGTGCTGACTGCAGCACAAAGCAGCTAACGAGTTAGTCAGGACCCGAAGGTAAGTTAGGGTAGGGTTCGAAATGTGGCCTGAGGATTTTCAGTGTGTAACTAAAAATTAATTACGCTTTCAGTATGAGCGGACATACGAGTAGGTAAATTTAATATTCACAAAATTAGGCGTTTGTGTACCTGCCTTTAAGGTCAATAAAGCGATATACAGCCCCAGACATTCTACAGCTTGGCACTACATGGAAGGCAAAGTCATGCTCCGATAGAAGACAAATATATCTACTTGACCTCCAGTAGCACTTATTTCATATAACAAATGTTTAAAAATTCAGTTTCGATTTCACAGTAAACACACGCCGTGTCCATTACAAAGACAAATGTTGAATTAACATAGTTCATTTTCATACTCTGTATGCTGAGTCTAATCAAAACAAAACAAAATATAAATTTGTAAATAAAAAGTGAAAGTGAAAAAGTGCATTTAGTTGGTTCGTAAACAGTGAATTGTTAAACAAGATGCACGGTGAGATTAATATAAAGTTTGTCAATGGCCAACAGGCAAAATTAATTTATAAATATCGAAACATCAAAGAAAAAGTACAAAAAACTATCGCAAGTAGTCTATTTCGTTGTTGAGGGTACTAGTGAGACCAGCAACGGACGGCGACATTGCTCTTTATTGTTGTCGTTGTTGAGGGTACTAGTGAGACCAGCAACGGACGGCGACATTGCTCTTTATTGTTGTCGTTGTTGAGGGTACTAGTGAGACCAGCAACGGATGGCGACATTGCTCTTTATTGTTGTCGTTGTTGAGGGTACTAGTGAGACCAGCAACGGATGGCGACATTGCTCTTTATTGTTGTCGTTGTTGAGGGTACTAGTGAGACCAGCAACGGACGGCGACATTGCTCTTTATTGTTGTCGTTGTTGTTGTTGTTATGATGTTGAACAATTGATTTTCCTAGTGATAATCTGCATGAGAAACTGCCTTCTGAAACACGTGATTGAAGGAAAGTTAGAAGGAAGGATAGAAATCACGGGAAGACGAGGGAGAAAACGTAAGCAGCTGCTGGATGACCTTAAGGAAAAGAGAAGATACTGGATATTGAAAGAGGAAGCACTAGATCGCACCCTCTGGAGATCTCGCTTTGGAAGAGGCTACGGACATGTCGTAAGACATACTACAGAATGAATGAATCTGCATGAACTAAAGGTGTCGGAAATTTTTGTGAATGCGTAAGGGGATATAAAAACGATTAAATTGTACTTTGATGGCATGTATTTTGATCAGACCAGTGTTTAGTGTTATTTAGGGAAATAACAGCTGTTTATTGTGGGAGTCTTTCCAAACACAGTACACTCTATAGACAGTTTAGAGTTTCTTAAAGCTCGTGGTAAAAACTGTAACCACTGTGCTGTAAAAGTTTAATAGGGCGATTTAAGAAATTACCCAGGCGTGTTCATAAAAAAAACAGTTCAGATGAAGTGAGATAGAGAAGGTTTCACAGTAAACACCGTGGGGCGAATTTTATTTCATACCGTTATCAGTCCAGCACAATTTGTATTGCACCGGAATATGAAGTCCGACTTTGTCCATTTATCAAAAACAGCTTATCGTGCAAACCATTACACATGAAATAAAACACAGGACTCAACTGTGTTTTGCAATATTTTTCAGCTTTAGACATTTAACGAAAAACAAATAAAAATAATCTACTTGTCAGGCCTACGTCGTATCAGTGACATTTATTAGCTTTGTAAAAACAAATCTGTGTGTGCAAAAATATATTAATTTCAATCAGATTTAGGAAGTCACATAAATAATTTGAAAAATAATATTTATATAAAATTCAGTAATTTATTATATATACGAAAACCCATTATTACTGAAAGATGATCAGTGTTCATTGGTTTTCTGATACACAGTTAATCTAACTTAGAAACTTTGGCAATTGCAAAAACTGCGAATATATAAAGAACGATAAGAACTTACCTGGGGAATGCTCAGGGTAAGACTCAGTCCCCATATGAAGACTATGAGACGGTTCAAACGTCTGGCAGTGTTGAGGGATTTCATAGGATATTTGACGACCACAAATCTATCCACTCCTATAAGGACGAGCACAAATGTTGACAGGTAGAGACTGAACATCTGCAGAAACTTGAATATCTTGCACTCAGCATTACCCGCAATCCAGGCCACAGTGTAGCTCCAAGCAGCCTCACCAGCAAGACAGAATAACGTAACCAACAAATCAACTATGGACAGATGTAAGATCAACGTATAAACTGCACTCCATGTCTGATGCGACCTCTTAGTGGATCTGTTCATTCTAATGCTTAGTATGGTCCACGCGTTGCCGACAAATGACAAGACTGCCATCACTGTCAACACGGCTGCCTTTACTGCTATTTTGTACGTAAACTCCGGGGCGTGATGCAAACACTGGAAGTCTCCACTCGAATTTGCGTACACCATCAGCAACGTCCACAAAGAAGAATTGAGTGCCCTAATTCTCTCACACTCTTCTACGGGTAGAGCGATGATGGTACTCATGTCACTGATCCCTGGCAATCCCACCAGCAGTGACAGTTCTTCAGGACCAAAGTCCCGAGTTGTGACGTCACTGCCACCGTCTTCAAATAGCCACGAGTCCCTAAGACTAGAGTTGCTGAAATTGTTGTCATCACTGAACGGCATGGTACTCGTCAACTGCGACTTCAGAGACTGTACCAGTTTCAGTGTTTCCACCGATCCTGTTCCTTCCCCCATTTCGGCAAAAAACGATGATAAAATCATTAAGCAATAACAAAATGCAGACATGCCAATCGTGTGGACTGTCTAAATGTTCCAGTAACTATAAAATGCACGTACATCAGAAAATGCCTGTAACATTCCTACACAGTAGTGCCGCTGTAGTCCGTACACCTGACCATTACAACTGTCTCAATTTTAGTTTATCATTACCTTTGTTCGTAGATCAAACTCTCTGCTTATTACTTTCTATCAACAAAGCAAATCCGAATTAATAATTACTTATACCAACATGAATTAAAAACAGCCACGTTGGCAGTATCTTCATACACAAGTTGTTAATTTGAACTGAAACCGCTTTGAAAGTCATATTTGCTTCTATGTATTTATCACTGTTTGAAACAAATTTAATTTCAACCTAGTAAAGTCGGCTGTGTGTCCCAAACACTCCACTTTATGAGTATTATGTAAGATCCCAATGCAGTAGATGATACAAGGATCTGCATCGCTAAGAGTCTTTCAGTAACGTTCATCTTTTCGTCCTAAAATCGTCTTCAGTGTACCGTGTGCACAAAATTGAAAACCTTACGTTCATCTGTTGAACGATTAAGTCGCGTTTTACTTAATGACAATCACTATGATACGAGGCGGTTATAAACACTGCGTTAACAGACACTGAACTGAACGGGTGGATCTCGAAATGTAACGAAGAGAGTGACACCGAGGATAGTATTATCTCGTTTATATCTGTAAATAGTGTTTTAGCTGTTTCAGATATTACATAATGTTTTCTATAGCTGTAATTACAATAGTCTGCAGACAGCATTCACATTTACATAACCAAATGAAGTTTCGCTGTATTGAAACTGAAAATATGCGGTCTTAAGACATCTTATTATTACTCCGTCCACTGACTCATTAGTTTACAAATTATTTGCGGAAGTGTTGTTACGTAGTTACGGTTCGTTCTCCGTGTGACGGTGCCACAACGCGTTACGTCACCGCTCCGCAAAGTGGCGCACGACCAGCCTGTCAGAACGACACGGTCTAACTGCCGACAGAGCCTTACCTCGGCGCAGCGAGTAGCTCCCGAACACTCCCCACTTCTGAACCAGTCCGTCAACTCCGTAGTCGTCATTTTTAATCACGTCATCATCTTCAGCTTTAATAAAACTTGATAACGTAACGTAAAGTCGTCTAAACACTATCAGGCGTGTTGTGGTACTGGCATTTCACGGTGAACCACAGGGTTCTACGCTGTAACGCCGTACCTTATCGCAACAAGTTTCAGACGTTTCGGAGGAAACTAATGCAGCCAATGCAGTACAGTGTCAACGAACTAAATTGGTACAAGGTAATTATTAAATGCTGATACGTCATTATAGGTCTGTTGAGACTAAAATAGTTCTGATTATCTAAACGTGCTTATTTCTTCCACGTGGTTAACAATATCACATTCGTCGCCAATAACGTCTGCAGTTTCGTAAATTTAACGTACGGACTAACCAATCTGGACCCCGGGTTCGATCCCGGGTCGGACCATGTGGGATTTGTGGTGGACAAAGTGATACTGGGACAGGTTTCTCCCCGAGTACTTCGGTTTTCCCCTGTCAATTTCATTCCACCGGTGCTCCATTACTTGGGAAAACGGAAAAAACTAATCATCTTCATCACAGGGTTGCACAAGAAGCCTCAAGGCTGCGGTGCGTCCGTAGCATCTGCTGCGGGGCCCTTCACCATAAAAAGAACCTCGACACTAGGTGGGATATGAAGAGTCAATTTCACGCCTCGATTGCTTTGCTGAGCCTCCGATGCCCATTAAATACAAGGCTAAAATGGTCCCCCACAGCCAGCTTGAATGTGGTGGACAAATCATAACTAACACTGCATGAAGCGAAGAGGGAAATTTACGAGTAATTCACACAAAGATGCCGACCGCTGCTTCTAATGTTAACAATAATGTAGCTGTCATTGTAAACCTGATGGTGGGTAGACGGCCACCTCCGGAAACCAGCGTGCATATGAAATGTGGTCCTACCTCAGGCAGTGGAATAAAAGAGCAAAAGAAATGCATCATAGTAAACCAACCACTGTCGCAGTCCTTACAGAATAGTTGTAAATGAAATGGTGTTGACTTGAGCAATTTGCGTGTCGTAACATTTGGCTACTGCCTTACATTTAAATTACGTAAGTCTTTACACATTCTGCCCGACCTGAACGTCACTTGCATGCGTCGTGTGCGTATCCACACGGTCCGGGAAACGGATGCTGCGCCAGTCTTGAATACTGAATTGTGAGCGTGTTTGTCAGGGCAGTTTGGGTCAGGTAATGTCAGGGTCCGTTTAGGAAAGGAATTGGTTCGCAGAGAAGTAGCGAAAGTGTATGAAATGATGTGGTTGAACAGAGATGAGGCTAGCAAGTTACTTTTAATGTGGACGTTCCCGTACATTTTCAACAATACAACAGATCTAAGTCCTCGCTCATTTTTGTCAATATTCGGAGAATGGTCAGTTCGAAAGTCTGCATCGCCTACACATTTCTGCTGATGGAATCATCCAACTCAACATTAGATACAGTCGGTCTTTATCCTTGAATATCCCAGTAGAATTCTCCCCCTCGGCCATATCATCAGTGTTATTTAATCCAATTAAATAAAAATAATCGATTTTTAAAGTGGGCAACAATGGAGTTCTGAAACGGGATACACAACAAATAACAGAACGCAATTTACGCCGGAGCAGCTGCGACGGAAATTTACAGAGGCCGTCGGCTTTCCTCTTAAGACAACAGCCAACAAATAATGCACAGCATATCTTCGACTTTCGGTTTCAGAAAGGCAGCCGTCGCAGCAACGTTATAGTACAAGAAGCCTCCCTTCACCAGGAGTTTATGCGCAGTAATTTCTCTGCAGTTCAATTTGCATTACTTCATAGCAGTTTTGAGGTGCTGACCTCCAGTTTCTAAGCCCGCTTTCCACCTGTTTAAAAGTATTTATCGAAAGATGACGGAGCTCTTTTCTTGAAATTCTGGCAACTTCTAGAATGTTTCGTGTCAGTTCTTGCGAAGTCTCTGGATTATGTTACATTTATTGTATTCTTCTTCTGTCAATTCTCTGAATCTTGTTTTCAGGACCCACTGAACATAAGGACCGGAGTTTGTTGAATGCAGATTCTACGATTTTGTGTGAAATCCCTGCCCTTTAAGGTTATGTAAGGAAACTTCATAAACTACATGGGGATTTCTGTAACACAAATATTTGTTAGTTCGGCTGTTTTACGTTCCTGTTTTATGTAAAATATGCATCATGAAAAATATAAGTTTCCTTACTCTATCTGTGTCCGGCATTGGCCCTGTGATAATATATTTTTCGACTATTTTATGTATTGTTCTTTTACATGGCAAAAGGTAAAGAAATCCCATTACAGGTCTGGACAGGCCCTGAGGGTTCCAGGAGGTTGAGGCTCCCAGATTTCTAGACAATTGGCACATGAAGGTGGTAAGGTTGTCAGCCCTAAGCACCGGCCGCCTTTACCCCCAGGGAAATACTCCTGGTACTCATTTATGTTAGAGGCTGAGTCGACTCTAGGGCCATAATGCAACCGAAACGGTTATGTCAATGAAAAATGACACCATCGGGAATCGATCCCGCGACCTCCCGGCTTGTAGAGCAGTGCCTCAACCAACTGCGCCACCGCGTGCTACTCTTTTACATGGCACTTCTGAAAAGGGCTATTTTTGCAGAAATTTTCGCCACCATTTTTTCCCGTGAAGCATATTTTGTAAACGTACTGCAAATTAGCACCCGTTGTTCAACAGAATACTTTTGGTACATGCAGTGATCTCTTTCTATGAAACACAAAACACAAGTGGGCGAATCTCACGTTGCAGTGCACCTACGCAGAAAGGATGATGGAATACCCGTGGACTGTGCATTATTGAGCTCAGTTTTCCTCTATACTCGGACCTGAAGGTGACGATAGGCTCTGCACATGTCAATCTATACTCCATACTCTGTAATATAGTACGTACAAAGAAACTACAAGAAACTCGATCAGTAATGGATGTTTCTTCACATGCCCCCAAATGTTTCGTTATAACATGTGAAGATATACGTATATCCGAGCCGTAACTTTTTGCTTTGCAGTATCACGCATTGCAGTTACGTAAAATTTATTTTACCATAATCATAAAAATCTAAGGCGATTAATGCTTCTGCAAAGTTTAACGTCGAAAACAATCTATTTTAACCCTGTTTTAAAAGTTTAGTATGTTCTGCTGGTGGTTCTAATGATGTGCATTAAATTTGGTTACAGGGTTCAGGAATTTAATTAAAACATTAATAACACCAGCCATAAGCCAGTAATAGACCTACACTCCAAAACTTGCGAAATTTTAAACGGTGGCTCCAATTTCATAACACGCAGTCATTCTTTCATAGCTTCCCTAATTAAAACGTGATTGTTATTCAAAACGTATCACAATTTACTGTTTACTCTTATCTGAGCAGCAATAAAAAGAAAGTAATTCCTTTTGTAATAAAGGCTGTTTACGTGCGTAGGGTCTGGTAACTGCTGTAATATTTTTATTAAAAGCTCAGTACCTCCGTCAGTTTACTAGCATTTTTACTGGTTTACTTAACGATATGTTATGTGGCAATAAATTAACTAAACAATTTCTTTGAATAATTGATAATCACAAATTTGAATAAGAATTCCTTAATTTTATGAGAATCAAAATTGCATTAATATATCCAAGAAGCCCGTCAGTGGATCCCACGTTGGGATGCTTCAATCCAGTCCATACATTCATATCCTTCTCCTCTAGGATTAATTTTAAGAATGTTCTATAGGCAGCTGGTTTTCCAAAGTGGTCTCGCTAAAATTCCTGACTCATTTCTTATCTCATTTTATGTGTGCTACAGCCATTTATCCAATTGCCTTTAATCAGTCACCCCAACAAAACAAGAAGAATATAAATGTTCAGTGTTCAGCATGTGCCGTCTTCAAACTACAAGGCGAAGTTCTACACTCCCATATAATAACAGCTTAATTATAGTGTCATGTTTTAATAGTTAGGTTTACACATTAAGTACGAGAAGCGAAAATCCCGTTTTAAAATATCGGCCCGGAAATGACACTGATTGACGTCTATGCCATACATCACTTCAGTCCCTCTAGCACTATGTAACATAGAAATGACGCTGATTGACGTCTATGTCATACATCACTTCAGTCCCTCTAGCACTATGTAACATAGAAATGACGCTGATTGACGTCTATGTCATACATCACTTCAGTCCCTCTAGCACTATGTAACATAGAAATGACGCTGATTGACGTCTATGTCATACATCACTTCAGTCCCTCTAGCACTATGTAACATAGAAATGACGCTGATTGACGTCTATGTCATACATCACTTCAGTCCCTCTAGCACTATGTAACATAGAAATGACGCTGATTGACGTCTATGTCATACATCACTTCAGTCCCTCTAGCACTATGTAACATAGAAAACGTCACGATCTCACCCTTTCTAATCCCGTCGTTTTCAGCATTTTCAACAAGTCGACACTTTATAGCTTACGGATTTGAAAACAAATCACTGAATCACCCAATAAACAGTATAGAAGTGCGCATAACATGTAACATACATGTGCATAACAGATATTCTTATTTTTGTGATCACAGCACACAGTGTTACGTGAAAGGGCACACACCCAGACATCTGCTACACCTTTCACTTTCCACGCTGTTATGCTAAGACGTCGGCGAACAGCCGATAAAAGCCACATAAATGTAATTCCTCTTTGCTTCACGTAACGCACAAACAGAGACTGCATGTTGCCAGGTTATATATATCATACATGAGCGCAAGTATCGACTGATATACAGTGAAGAGTGTTAACCACGTGGCTAGTCCAAACTCTTTGGATCTGAAGCAACTCGGATGGAGGCTGTATACATCATGATATAAAGAACTGAATTTCCTTTCAATGTGAAAACTTAACCTACGGAACATGAAGTTTATCTAGGCTATATAATATGACAATGATTGTCGGTACTTCCTGAGTACAAACTACCACGGCCACTAATTGTAACGACCGCTGCAGTTTGGTAGCAAGACTGTTTTGCATTACACCAATATAAGGTTGTCGCTGGTTCCCTTTATATTTCAGCCAATTATAAGAAAAATACGGCAGCATTACGCTCAAGTGGAGCGACAGAGGTGTTCCCAATATGTAATACCTTACTTGATTATACGCTGCGTGCATGAAACTAGCACTGAAAGTTACTTCATGAAGACCCCTTTCAGTGTTGAACCATCTGGTTTTCGACTTTCGGAAAGCAACAGCCAGTGGTCAAGTACTGAATTCTGCTAAACGTACTCCAGTTACTAAAATGTGGGGGTTATAAACATTATGTATTTTGCACGTAGTGTGGCAAAGGCTTACTCTGCAACAGCAGAAAGATGAAGCCCGCCGAATTGCCTGCCTTGTCCGTCGTGCTGATACGTAACAGATCGCAAATGGCTGATCGCAAAATTATCACAGAATCCTCTAAGAAACTTCCGTCGAACTATCTCTATGGATCAGAGCCCTTTTTGAGAAGCTAACAGTTCTACAGGTAGACAGAAAATTCCCAGTATTTTATGGAACCCAAAAATTTATTAATGTTTTCACAAAGTTCGCAGCTTGTCCCTATCTGAGCCAAAGAAATCCAGTCTGTGCTCTCCCATCCTGTTTTCAAGGTATATTTTAATATTATCCTTCCATCTATGCCTGGGTCTTCCAAGGGTCTCATTCCGTAAGGCCTCCCCACCAAAGCCCGTATGCATTTATCTTCCCTCTGTATAAGCCACATGCCCCACTAAGTTCATCTTCTTTAGTTTGATCACCTGAACAGTATCTGGTGGGGGATGCAAACAATGAAGCTTCTCACCATACGATTTTATTATTTCCTCAGTCTTATGTCCAAATAGTTTCTCAGCACCCATTGTCGATCTCCCTCAGTCTGTGTTTTTCCGTTAATGTGAAAACAAATTTTCACACACATATAAAAAACAGACGAAGTATATATTTTAATATTTATATTCTTCAACAATGGGAAGATAAAAGATACTGTTAGCATGCCTTACGAAAATTTATTGTGCTTTTAATTTCTTCGTGCATGCAGTTTTGATTGTTTAGTGTCGTTCCAGAATATCTGAAGTTTTCCATGTTTTCACAGGATTTATTAACTATCTTTATGTTCTGATTCTCTCCCGTGTTCTGTTAATGAGACATGAGCATACACCTAGTTTGCGCAGTATTTATTTCTACTTCCTGCCTAGCAAGTAATAAATCTTCTGTGTTTTTCTTCACGGTGTGTAAGTTTCCGCTCATTGCATTCTTTTATTCAGTAGCACAGACCAGAAACTGATGTGTTTCATGCCCTTTTTTTTTCTATGGCTCAACAGCCCCTAGGGGGCCTAGGCCTCCTCGTTGTTCGAGGTTTCGCGATCACACACTTTAGACACACCACACTCGGTAGGACTCCTCTGGACGAGGGACCAGCCCGTCGCAGAAACCTCTATCTGACAACACACAACACTCACTAGAGACAGACATCATGCCCTTTTAGTCCGTTTTAATTTACCTGGACCTTCCCAATTGCGTACACTAAAACAAAGTTCAAAAGCCACTGCATTAATGCCTATTGTTTCAGGGCATTTTGGATAGGAAATGTATCAGAAAATATTTTCCTGTCAGGACTTTACTACAGGTCTCATTTAAACACATTTTAATTGACCTAACTAGTTTCGTGTTTTTACGAAAAGCGCTGAGTGTGTTACATAAAACTCCCTCTTCATTAAACAAAGACAATTTTTGAAGTATATAAATAGCTGATATATTACCCCCACGCATTTCCGTATTTTTCCACGTAGCCTGTTTGACGAATGAAGTATATGCAATCAGCAGATGACCTGTCACTCCGAAATCCAAACCGATGGTCCCCAGTAATTTTGAGAATTAATGGGCTTTTGGACTTTGCCCATCGTCCGGAAATCTAAAATAACTCGATAACAGTACATTTCGGAAGCTGGACCTGCTTCCATCCTCAGGTGAAGGGGGAGGGAAACACCTACTCTGTTGGGTCCCTTAGATAGAGCTAACGTCAGAAATGTAGTGTTATCGAGTTATTTTAGATTTCCGGACGATGGACAAAGTCCAAAAACCTATTAGTTCTCAATGTTACATACCATCGTCAGAACCTTTTAGGATTTACCCAGTAATTTTGTCTATGGAGTTGACCTTGGCTCAAGGATGCTGGGCACAGTTCGTGTGTATTTCATAAGAGTGATGTGCCTCTGTAGTTACAGCAGTCTGTTTTACCGCCCTTCTCATAAAGACGTACAATGACTGACTGCTTCTACTGTTCAGGTAATTCTACCTTATTGAGTATGAAATTAACAATATTACGGATCTCAAAACGTGCTACCCCAACTCCTACTTGCATCAATTCCGCTCTAGTTTGATCATACCTGGTGATTCATAAAATGCAAACTCCCGTTCCCAATTTTCGTTTTCAAAATGTCTTCCGCCCCTCTTTTCAATTAAGATCTCCCAAATGGAATTTTTATGTGGTACTTAGGGAACTGATCAAACATCTGTTTTAATTCCTCCCAGAAACTCTTCACTTTTATCCTCAGTTAAGGCATGCGCATTCAGAATAATAAGACTAATATTATACGAGCGACCTCTTAGCACTATACAGTGTATGACGTCCTTCCTCTAACAAACTTTACAATGCCGTTATGATTCTCATAATGTTTTTACGTAAATACAAAAATTCCTGCCCCTAATTGATCCCTTTCATTCCATTTTCGTAGGGAAAAGTGTAATCCTCTCTTGGTTCAGTGCCATCTTTGTCCCATTTGACCTCATATACTCTCTCCAAACCTAACCTATAATTCGCTAATTCCCTTACAACTGTCTTCGGTAACTCTGATCTATGGAATCTCCTCACATTCCAAGTTCCAAGTCTCATGTCCATTTTCCACTGATTAGAACGTTAAAAAGGCCATGACCAAGACCGATGCCATGTGTAGCATTCCATAACATGTTTATTTTTAAACGTGAGGAAATTTTAACCCTTCGCCCAACCCCCAAGCTGTAAGATCACTCCTTATCGAATGTCCGCGACTATTCGCAGCTAACATCCATATTTGGAGGCTGTCTTCTCTATCGGCAATGAAGACACACCATGCCGTGGTGACAGGCACGTTAGCGTATCTGTCTAGTTACGTTTATATTTCGTGGATTATATTATGACTTTATGGAGAACATGTAGGAATTGCCTAGTACCAGATCACGACTTCATCAGTAACTAATCAAAACTGGGGTAAAATAAAGCGATTACTTACACGGAATACGGGATTAATAGCTAGCGATGGGGTTAACGGCTAACAACTGCGAACAACTGTGAAATGAAGTAAAGGAACGTGTTTATCGAATAATGATCGAGTTTGAGTGACTGTGAATAATCGATGTAAGCAGTAACATTTTGGTTATAATGGTAGAAGTTGAGTTTGTCACTTCCTCTCTTGTCGCTTGTCATACAAATCGTCGCCGCTGAGTGACCCGCCAACATGTACGTTGGAAGAGCGTGACAAATGATATTGGTCAGATAAAATAATGAACCAACAGTTAATCTCTTAAGGCAAATAACTGTTTATTCTGATAACCATACAGAATGCAGAGCTTTTTAATAATAAGTCGCATAATACATATGGTTACCGCTGAGATTTTGGTAATATCAACGATATGTTGGAACATTGTTCATTGTGGGAGACATAACTGACGCACCAGATATTTCACACGTCGACTCTACGGCCGGCTTCATCCTACTGTAAAATATATTATTTCTTCTTCCATGATTAGCGGTCACAGTTGGGATTCAGCCTGGGACATTGCAAAGCGTAGGCTAATAAGCTAATTACAGACTACCGGCAGAGCCAGTAGAGACATAATGTTGGGATAATGAATCATTGTCGCAACATTTTATTTGGAAAACCTGAAACGAAGACGCAGGTGGGAAGTTAGCAGCTTAAAGCTTTAAAGAAAAAGGATAGGAGGATGTGTGCTGGATTTGTCTGACTCAGGACATGTACCAGTGGCGGGCTCTAGTGAAGGCGGTAATGAAACGTCGGACTCCACGAAAGGCGGGGAATTTTCTGACCAGATGAACTATGCTCCATTAAGTTGGTTAGATCAGGGGTGTGCAAATTTTTCAGATATTTAGGAGCCACCTCGAAATTCTAGACGCCAGAATTGTGACACGAAGCATGTTCCATACGAAGGACCCAAAAATATAAGGCGCCAATATACAAAGATTACGCGCCCGGGCGACCTTTCACCCGGGATACGTGCATCCCTGAGTTAGATAGCCTCAGTGTATACAACGAACTATGTATAAGTATGCACTCCGAATTATTTATATTAGACAAACGTACCTATTTTCGGGTGTGACCTTTATATCTGCCATATCGATCGTTTGAATTGGTGATGTGCAGAGTGGGTCACCGATGGTTGTCATCAATCAGTACTACATGACATTCCTTTCTGCTGAACACGAAGCGCTACTCACTGTGCCTTTTCTTTGTCCATTTGTCACTTAATTCACTTCTACTATTTCCTGAAATTTAGAATAAACCACCTATCTAAGATAAAATAAAACAGACCTGGAAACTCATACTCCCATTCCTACATGTAATATTTTCTGGTGGAGAAAGATCAACCGTTTGATCTAAATTATATATATGAAACGTTGGTTCATACTCCACAGAGAACACAGTCTGTGTCCATTAGAAATATTCGATTCATACCGTTTAGGAAAAGTGGCGCTGTTCATTTGTAAGAATCATATGAAACAAGTAAATCCGTTATGTAGAAAAGTACAGAGTTTCTTAATGTCACAGCAGGTGGCACATATAATTTACCACTGGGGGGCTAATGGGTTAAATTGCATTTCTTCTAGTCGCGACGTCCATACCAGTTGTAGGGCCCACCAAATTTGTCACTTAGTGCATCGAGTTTTCTCCATGTGTAAACAGGCTGCAGAGCGAAGCTAAGAGCCCACTTAGTTTTTTTCGAGGTAGAGAATGCGCTGAGTTAATTTCCACACCCAAATATTCTTCATGTCGTACTGCTTAGGCACAAGGGTAAATTTACTTTTCCCTTATCCACGCAGAGAAGACATGAAATATAATAATAATAATAATAATAATATAATTGCTTAAAAAGTTATGTCAAATCCTACCCGCTAAGCTAAACATTCATTCTATATCCGAGTGTGGTGCCAGGTCAGCCCATGGGGTACTTGTAGTGGAAGAAGTGGCAATGGGACAGTTTATCTTCGAGTACTTAGGTTTTCCTCTATCATTATCATACCATCAATTTTCTATATACGTATCTTATTCATCTGCCGCCGACGCTATAAAATCTTACCAACAGACAGCGTCGTTAAATAAAATACTTCGCTCCCCCACTTCCCACAAAACAAAGCGCTTATAACTGAATGTTACTTAATGTCATTGCTAATGTATTTTTTTTAACTTGTAAACATAATGTGTCACTGAAAATAAGAATGAGTTCAGAAGATATTCTACGTAACATTGCGACTTGGAATTGTCAAGTTCTTAACAATGAAACACAATTGAGGAAAGAAATTATTGGCTATGAAATGTTATTTATAATAACGCCTTGAAACAATAGACATGGAACTAACACGGGTAATAGCTAAAAATATAGCGCTCTGCGCAATAACTGTATTTTATGGAAGTATAAAACAAACTACATAGCTGGTGGATGACGCCGTTTTTCCTCCGTAAAATTTGTGAAACGTTACCGAAAAATGAACACTTAAAATGAAGGGCAGGCCTTTTTATTTCTTGCAGACAGCCTCACATCTTGCACAAACATGGAGCTTTGTGTCCTTTAATATAAATTACTCTTGAGAATCTGTACTCCCCAGCCCATAAAACAAGCTAGCCTCAGGCAATCAGACAACCTTACTTTTAGGCGCTGTGATATTTATTTAAGGTTAAGAAAGAAAGGGATGTCTCTTCTTTTGTGTAAAGTTTTCCTTTTGCTGGGTTTTCAATGGTGAAGTAATTTCCAAACACAATTTTCTCTCCTGCGTAGCTACAAGAATTTTAAGAAACACTTAAGTGCTGCCCAGCTTTAAGGTTATGTCTGAGAGGTTAAATGGTAATTGGGATGCCATCAACTTGTACAAACATTAATGCTCCCGAATTCAGAAAACAGACGAAATGTGCTATTTAAAGAAAACGGGTTGCAAAATTACAGTTTTAGAATATGGCGATAAAAATACGAGTATATTATAAATATTTCTTAATTATCTATTTTAAGCGCGTTCGCATATAGTCATAAAAAGGGCCACTTAACTTCGCCATGTATGTCTGTCCGCCCGTCCGTGTGTATCAGCTCGGCTCCCACGGGACGCATTTTCGTGAAATTTGATACTTTTATTACAATCTGTCGAGAAATCCAAATTTTGTTAAAACCTGACAAAAATATCGGGTACTTAACGTGAAGACCTAAGTACAGTTTCAAACTGCAACGAAATATGTAACGTAACAATACAGAGAACATGGCAACGCGTTCAACATTTATTACATTGTTGACAGCGACATATGTAGCTCAACAATACACAGACAATTCGCTCTTGCGTTTCCATGGCAACAATGGCTACGCGATGGCGCCGCGACGTTATGTCATACGTACATTGCTTATCTCGTTAATGTTATGTGACAATAAACTTATTGAAAGTTATTGAAAGTTGAAAGTTAATGTTATAATATTCATTCATCTTACTGACCACTGCACATTTGTGTCGGACACTGGAGATTGATGCTTTCGAGCAGTTATCTTATAACCAGACACTTGTCACTTTTTCAATTACGCTCATGTTGAAGATAAATAATGTCTGTCTCTATTGTTAGCTATTTGGTCTGGACTGTAATCTGGATAACAGGTCTATAAATTATTTCAATTGAACCACTCGGACAACAGCGGAAGTCATAAATTCATGAATAGTCCCAGGCTTGGTTTTGAATTTTACGCCTCATCACTAAGGTTTTATAGGAGTCAGGTGTCAGATATCGATCCGCTTCTTTCGTAAAAACCCCATTCAACGATACCTCAGCTGATATTAGGTGACAGACAGATTAACAAACGGACAGATATACAGTCTACATTCGCAACCCAACCTTCTCGTTTCTCGAATAAATTCATTGTTAGTACTTACACGGCGTTCGAATGATGAGTCTAATTTCAGTTCTGTGCAGTTAAATTAAGCAGGAGTTTTACCACCAGAGACTACGTAGAAATGACCCACTTGCAGAGCAGTTGACAAAAAAAAAACACTTAATAATCCGACAAGGAACCATCAACAGTCACAGGCGTAACCGCAGAGCAAAACTTCGATAAACTGGGAGCGAATTCTCGACATGTTCCACCCACATCATCCACCCAACTTCTACTTGCTGTAAGCAAGAACTTTGCACCATAGACTGTGGCCACAACTGCTGAGGATCGTGCCGTGCCTTCAGTGATACCACATAATTCTCACTCACAACTACCCGTCCCCCGTGGCATACCCTCATATTATAATTATTATTGTGTTAGAATTATACACCTGGAACAAAACTTGTTTCTAGGGTACATAATGTTACAGCCATTCTGTAGTTACAATATATGACACATGTAAAGTTATTTCCCATGTAAACGTTTTGTACTTTTACATCAGTACTTTCCGAAGTATTTGCGCAGTGCCCACTATGGTTGCTTTCTGTAGTTCCTTGATTTCGTGCTTTCCCGGTATGTTGCTCAGGTATTTTCTGAATGATTTTGAGATGATTGCAGTTGCCCCTATTATTACTGGTGTCACTTCTGTTTTTATATTCCACATAAGCTGCATTTCTATTGTAAGATCTTTAGCGGCTTTATTATTACTATTACTATTATTATTATATAATAGGCACTTGTGGTGTTAAGCCTGCAAGTTAATACATACCCATTAAACTGAACTGAATTATTGGGATTGTCTCAGGCTCCCAGAGTACGGGCTTTGAACCAAGTATCTGCTGAGGGATTGCATCAGAGAACATTGTAATGTGTGTATAAAGCCGGGAACATGGTAAAGTGACATGATTAGGGGTTATTCGCCTCCTTATGAGGTAAGTGGACTTCATCATGGAGGAATTTTCTCACAATGTAACAGATGTGTAGTGTGACCACTTTATAAACCTGGGACAGTAGGCGTGGCTGTAAACTGAGGTTAGTGAGGCTTTGGTTAAGCATTAGGGATGACCCTATTAGCAGGCAACACGAATGGAATAATAATGATCTTGTTCTGTTGCCATCAGTCACTATTATGTCTGACCGGTTGAAAGGAACAGACTTGTCCTTTAAGAGGGTAGGATCCCAGCTGAGATTGTAGTAGTCGTTGTCCAGGACGACCTGCATCTTATATTTATAG
This sequence comes from Reticulitermes speratus, assembly GCA_021186555.1. Lineage (NCBI taxonomy): Eukaryota > Metazoa > Arthropoda > Insecta > Blattodea > Rhinotermitidae > Reticulitermes > Reticulitermes speratus. Next base: position 15,736,254 of record JAJKFL010000330.1, read on the forward strand.
TATGGAGAATATGGTTCTTCAAGGAGATTAAGCTGTTTTGCCAATTCCTGCTGGGAAATTTTGGGACCTTGTCACGTCGGTGTTTATAAGTATTTTGGGCTAGTTTTGGACACCAAGTAATCACATGTTGGATAGTTCCCGATGAAGAGCCACAAAGGCGACATGGGTCCCTCACGACGTTGGCATACTTGATTATATATTTTAGATATATAATGTCACAATTCACCAACACATGCACTTCACTATTAAAATTAATAGTTTGTTAAAAAGCCCTACATATGTTTCGGTCGGTCAACCGGCCATCATCAGGGGCGACTAGAGTTACATATTACAAACACATTCATTAGGTTATCCAGAGATGTGGATTAAAACAGTCAAGTGTGGGTATTATAAAACTGCAATAATAAAATAATAAGTTCTAAAATTCACGTCATATTAGAGATCACTTTCAATGGGTGTTGCACGACGTGTTGCAAATCACTTGTTGCGTACACTATTCTGTAGACATTGCGTTAGTTATAAGCACATTAAGTTGCGTACGTGATACTGTTCACTAGAAGCATGTTTTGTTATCTTGTTTACGTTGATCGGTATTGTCCTTGCGGGCGGTGCTCAGATGTATATTATATTGGTTTTTGGCATGGTGTTACGTATCTGTGTTTGTTAGCTGTGGTGTAGTATCCGGGTGAGTGAGGTCTGTCTGCCTACTGATTTGCGTGTTGTGCATTTTATTAATGCAGTTTTATAATACCCACACTTGACTGTTTTAATCCACATCTCTGGATAACCTAATGAATGTGTTTGTATTATGTAACTCTAGTCGCCCCTGATGATGGCCGGTTGACCGACAGAAACATATGTAGGGCTTTTTAACAAACTATTAATTTTAATAGTGAAGTGCATGTGTTGGTGAATTGTGACATTATATTGATAAACATGCACGGTGAAAACAATACTAAGTATATTTTGGATAGTTGCGTGTATGAATGACTTTGTCTAATTGGCAAACATAAATCCTCTGTTTCCAGGAATATATCACGTCTCCTCAGCTAGGTATGTGTACCTTGTTTTTCAATGCCAGGTTTATGTAATTGTTGGGAATACCTGCCATGTACACTACATGATGCCCACTTTGTTAGTTTAGTTTTGAGATCAGTCACAGGTAATCCATTCTCAGTTAGATCGTCAAAACTCAGGTTTAAAACTGTCAGCTTGTTATCGGTTTCACTTACTGCCCTATGTATGCCAGATGTTTCGGTCCTATTTTTTTTGCATGTAATTGCGCATGTTGTGATTGTTCTGAAGGGCAGATATGTCAATAAGACCTCTGCCTCTGGATCTTCTGGGGAGTTTGACCCTTTCAATTGCAGATGTGTGGTGAAAGCGGTACTCAGTAAGTAGTGATCTAGTACAAGTTTGAATTTTCTCTCGGTCAGTTGGGATCCAGTTGATGACACCAAAACAATACGTCAAGACAGATACGGCATAGATGTTAATAGCTTTGACCAGATTTTTCCCCGATAATTTGCTCTTGAGGATTAAGGTGAGCTTTCTATTGTAAATTGCTATAAGTTCTTGTTTTGTTTGAGAAGGGGTTATTAACCTGGATCATTGAAAACCGAGGTATTTGTAAGTATCCCCCTTCTGCATGGATTCGATAGTACCAGCGTCCTATAGTTGAAACCCGTGAAAATGATATTTGTCTCTACGTATACACTGGGTTTTACATTTGTCAGTTCCAAATGACATTTTTATGTCATTCGAGAAGGCTTCAGTACGGGATAGTAATTGATTGAGTTGATGTTCTGTGGAGGCTTAAAACTTCAGATCATCCACATAAAAGAGATGGGAGATAACATGTAGAACAGCCTTATTCTGCTTGATTTTAAAGCCATAATCGCTCTTAGTCAAGAGAAGGGACAGGGGGTCAAGGGCAAGGAGAAACCACAGGGATCTTAGATCGTCTCTTTGAAATATCCCTTTGCTGTTCAGTTCAAACTTAAACTTGAATGATTGTTCTCCATGAGATCATACTGTGTGTCAGGAACGTAATAATCTGGGGGTGCATCTTGTATATATATATATAAGATTTCTTGGAGCCAGGTGTTTGGAATCAAGTCAAATGCCTTCTTATGATCAATGAATGCATTGAGTAGTTTTCTCATACCCACTTCAGCTTGCTTCATGACTACAGAGTCAATAGTGAGATGTTACATTCTTTGCTTGCCGGGCTGCATCGCTTTTGTTTTTTAGCGAGTATGTTATTAGATTCACAGTGGGTCTGGATCTTGGTGGCGATGCAGGAGGTAAGGAGTTTGTGTTCGTAGTCTTTGGCACCAGAAAGGTAAGTCCTTGTCTTAAAAACAGGTAGAGTTTGTGGGTAATTTATTATTATTATTATTATTATTATTATTATTATTATTATATGACCCGCTGGGAAGTTTGGTCAATAAAATGACTGGCTAGGAATTTGATGGTAAAGATCCCATTTCCGACAAGGGCAGAAATTTTGCCCTTCGACCCCAAGACTGACCTAGGGACGTATCAGGCACCTATCCACAGGATTCCTGGGAATTCTTTTTATTTTTGCAAGGAGGTAAATCTGCCGGCTCGAAAACCTGATCCTTCATTTATAATCGTAGGTAGTGCCAAGGTCTAAAATGAGCTGGCTTCTATTTCCTCGCCCAGTGTAGGTTCTCATGGTATGGCTTTTGTAGCTAGCGGCAGCTTCACTTTTACAGGCTTATTATTATTATTATTATTATTATTATTATTATTCAGTTATTAAATGAGTACACAGCAAAACAACGGCCGTAACCACTTCTCTTTGTCCGAAGCGAGCTGCATGCTCACGTGCCTCATCCCCATTCGTTTCATCGCGCTGATAGTACGTGTAACTGTTCTGCTTGCCACTCATTAACCGTGTTACGAAAAGTGAAATCACCAACTGTTTGCAAGGATTGTGTTAATCTAGCAGCCGAAATAACGGAGGGTTTTCCAATGCAGTTGTTCTGTTGAGTGTCCCCACGCTTATATGACACTGTGGTTACACAACCGGAAGAGTTATAAATGCCGACTGATGTACACGACACACGAATACATTATGATTGACAGAGGGCTGCGAATTCAATAGTTTCAGGAAATTGTCAACAATATTGAAGCCTCTTTCAGTTATGAAGTAAAAAATTACGCCTTGCATAACCTAATAATTTGCTACTCATGGAATGCTTAAGACACTATTAAATACACGGATTCTTACCTAACTAAGCAACACCATGCAGCAGGGTCCTTCTTGAGAAACTGACAGTTCCTCAGCTAGTCAAGAAATTCTCTGCATTTATGGAACCCGAATGTTCATGACCGTGTTCACAACACCCTGCCACCTGTCCCTAACCTGATCCAGATAATCCATTCCACTACCAACACTTCTGTTTCTTTAAGATCCATTTTAATTTTCACTTCCCATTGACGATTTATTACTGGGAAAGAAGACAGTAAATGAGAAGTGTTCCAAAATCAAGATCTCATAAAAATATTTCTCCTTAATCAAAATAAATTCATTATGCAATGCGCGATACGAAATGCAGAGAAACTGCGCGGCTTATACGGGCCAGCTACTTGTTAAGACCATGCCATCAAGGGAGGTACAGTGGTTTAGACACGCGACTGGGATATGGCATAAATGCTCACAGATCTGCGATGTATAAATCTGCGGGAAAGCTGATATTTTGAAGAAAAAGAAATGGGATGACGATATTAACATTAAGATAGATCTTAGGAAGATCGGGTGTTAGGATGGGTGGAACAGATGAAACTGGTTCTGAACGGGGGGGGGGGGGGCGTTGGAATTAGCGGTGTTGAAACTGCGAGTTCTGCAACTATAGAGATACTCAGTGTGGGTGATAAGTGATCAGTTGGAGAGAGAGTTAAAGGATTTTCGAAGCGAAACACTTTTAGTTCTGCGCTTCCTTAAATTGTTTTCATCTCCCAGCAGGAAACAAGGATGTGCTTTGGAAGTAAATGTGTTAGTGTCACGTATCACCACGAAGAACCTGCGCGTGTGAGAAGAAACATTTAGGTTTTTTTGGAGGGGGGCAGTTCATTTTAACGCTACTCAACTCCACTGTAGCTGCGACAGTCTCCAAGATATTACTTTACCTTTGTACCTGACGTAACACAGGAAACAATATTAATTTAGGTCCAAACCTCGTCTACTTTAAGATAATTTAAATCTACTGTAATTTTACAAAAGCGGGAGAATTAGAGGTTCAGGTAAAAACTTTCCAACATGCTGAATAACGACCCTGAGCCATTTTTATCCACCTCATCTTCCATCAACATATTTCCTTAACATCAGTTACAATAAAATCCCTAAGCTTCGTCGATAATTTGTGGTCCGACTTTTGTGTTCGGAAGGCGCTAAAACTATTGACATTTACGGAGCACTGCCAGTTCATGAGGCCTATATCGAGCATGCTGGCTCAGGTGATGAAACTTCTGACTTCAATACGGAAAATGTTAGGTTCGAATCTGGGGCGGGTAACCAACTATCCTGAGGTCTCCGCATTTTTCCTCAGTCCATCAAGGCAAATTCCGGCACAGAATTTTAAAACTGACCAAGACCACTTCCACGTAATTTCCAATTCACTATTTTCGACCGTGTACATTAAATAAACTAAAAACAAAGAGTTCAAAAATTGGCGATAACTATATGAAGTCAAGGAAATTTTGCGAGTGGGTGGAATGATTTAGGGCAGGGAGAACAAGTGTTGACGGCGAGCGTTCAGGGTGGCCACCGGCTTTAGCGCATGGAGCAGACTTATCAATGGTCCCGGAACAACACTGATAAGATTGCATCTGATGTAAACATCAGTCATGTATGAAGCGGTAAAAGAATGATTTATGACCCAACTGAAAATATATTATTTTCATGAAATGAGGTGACTTGTGGACACTTGCAGCAAATACGAGTATACTGAAAAACAGCATATTCGTTACAACATAGCCCTATTTACAAAACATTAAAACAAAAAATTAAATAAATGTCTGTCCGAACACAACTAAATTCTATTTATTATATAGAACTACATGTTTCGACCTATCTCAGGTCATCCTCAGGCTCACAATTGGTTTTTAAAACACAATTAAAATTGTTAACGAGCAATTGTGAACCTGAGGATGACCTGAGATAGTTCTAAACATGTAGTTCTATATAATAAATATACTTCAGTTGTGTTTGGACAGACATTGATTTAATTTTTTGTACTATTAGCAACACAACGGGATGACATTATTTAAAATAGCCCTATTTAACTGAAATGAAAGATATTTATAACAAAACTTCAGTCTTGCTGGAAGCTTGGGTGATATGTGTTACGCTGCTTGAACATTATTCTTACTAAGATTTCCATCTAAGAAACGTGATAAAAACGTAGTTTAGCGGAACCTAAGCCAAACAGACGGAGACTGTCAGCAATTTGTAGTCCTCTTCACTGACAAAATAAAAAAATGAAACCTTTCTTCGAGGTCACAGAATAATTTTCGTTTGTGATTCATCTTATGAAATTTCCAGTATTCCACACTTTATATAATCGATAATAGAATTATTGGTAAAAGATAAATTGGAACGAATTTGGTAGGAAGCGGTCGTGGCCTAATAGAAGAATTATACCGACATATACCTGCAGGGATTGATAGAAGCATGAAAAGCCTCAGTCCAGGTAGCGGTGTCCGGCCAGGACTTGAAGCTAGTACGTCCCGGATGGATGTCTAGAGCATTATCCCTACATCACCTTGCTACAGTTCCTCTAAATCGTACTTGATATGAAAATGAATTCTTCACTATAGTTAGCTGAATGGCACAGAATCATAATTCGGCAGCAGACACCTATCCAACTTATCAAAAATGTTCATACAGATTAGGTCTTACAGGGTACGGCACCACGTAGTCCGGTTTTTGGATACTATCTACAGCTCAAAACGTAGGCAGGAGCTTCTTCTAAAATGTTGGTAACCACTTACAAGATTACATGTTTCATAACCCAGGAGAGACCATGATATACATTTCAACAGCCGTGAAAGAGTCGAATCTTATATCAGATAGTTGCTGGTACGAAACGTGACAGTACTTCACCAAGTGGCTCGCTGTTGTCCTGCTCCAGTTCGAAGCCGCTCACATCTTGTAAACCCATTTCTGTAAAAAGCCGGGATGGTTCAGTTTGAATTGCGACTGGGCTACAACCTGGACAAACGAGTAATCTTGGTTCTATTCCCAGCTGGGGAAAGAGAATATTTCTTTTCTTTACGTTTCCAGAAGTGCTCTGTGGACCACCCAGCCACCTATTCAATGGGTAATGGTGTCTTTTCTCCGGAGTAAAGCGGCAAGGTCGTGAAGCTAACCGAAGTTGAAGAAAATTCAGGATGTGTGAAGCTATACCTATATCCCCCACATGTCTTCAAGGGCTGCAGAGGGACAAATTTACCTCTAATTTCATATTTTCAATAGAATCATCCTCTGCGTTCGTTGAGGTTTAACAATTATTACACCAAACTATTTGCTTTATTTATTACTTTTCAAAAAAAAAATGAAAAGAGATATTCTGACAGCTTTGGCGTAACAGGAAATCTTCACTAGCTGAATTCATTCTAAGAATCAGTTTCATCTAGAAATGCAAAACATCCTCTTTTATCCTCACGTCCTTTAAATTAAATAGGGCCCATCACTCCTCTTGAATCTTTTTATCGATTTTACCACAAGAATGTAAAAAAACGGAATTAGGCGAAAAAAAGTTCCCACAGACAAACTGCCTTCCTGACAAAAGATGTCATGAGAAATCTTCGACGCCTCTGAAATGGCAGTTTTTATTTTACTGCACGCCACCTGTCAGTGCCGCAACTGTCCTCTAAAGGCATTATCAACCACGGCGCAAGCACAGTCAATTTCTGTCGAGATTAAGAGCAGAATGCATTACAGAACCTGTCGGGCAAACGAAAGAGCAGTAGCTGTCGACATTTTAAATTAATTAGTACAAAAGACGGTTTCAAAACACTGGTTCTTAGCTATCAGCCTTTTTAAAGCTTATCACTTCACGATAATTCTTTCCACGAAAAACATGTAATTTTTTGTGGCTTAATTAATGGCGCTGTCACTTATACTACATACAATATAACATCAAATTATAGGGCAATTAATAAAATGGACCCACCGACCGTGGCCTAGTCGAGGTGCTAACTCTGCGTTTGCCTGGAGGGTCTATGGCATATCACTAATGACCTAAGTCAGTACAACGTTGTTCCAGTCGAATTTCGAACAGGGCACTTCCTTAATGCAAGCGTAGAGCTTTGTCCTTATGACAGTCTCTTCGGTAAAACCCTGCAGCAAGATATGCAAATAATATTAAGTAGCTGATTACATTAGCCAAAAGGAATACAAATAACCTAATCCCTGGCAACGCAGGTTCGAATACCGCTCCCAACATATAGGCCTATGTAGGCCTGTAGCCACATTCTTCTCTATATTGCCGCGGTAAGCCGATCCCCAGTCTAAAGTGATCCTTATCAATCTCTGTTCCGAGGACAGAGATTTGCTCCATCTAATCTACCCACCAGAGGAAGTTTCTTACTTTCAACTGATGACGCAAGCAGAGTCAGTTGCTGAAACTATATGCGTCTTAACCAACACGAAACACTGGAATTGTTTTATTTTCGCAGTGCGCCCTAAAAATTTCGCTCGCTTGACTCTTCTTGATTTGGTCACTCTAATGTATTTTGTGGAAATCCCAAGTTATAGACCCCTACTGTGCATTATTTTTCAGCGCCATGGTACGGTACTTCTGTCTGTGCGATCCAGATATTCTCCCCAGCACTGCGAATGCCCTTAATCTGTGTTCTCTCAGGGTAACAGACCAAGTTTCGCACCCATATGAAACGGTATGTAAAGATGAGACAAATTACTGTATAAGTGAGTGTCATCAGACTCTGTAACAAATAAGACCGGTGGATACCAGAAGAAGGACCATGTCAACTGCAGCAGCAACGTGGCGTTGCTGGCAGGAGGAACATTATAAGCAGTGCGATCAGGTAAAAACGTGATGGGACACAGAGTAAGGGCACAGTCAAAATCATCAGAAACAAAATTCTTGTTTTATGATTGATTAGGTACCTGTAATTTCTGATGATTGTGGAATTTTGTGGAAAAGACAGCGACTCCTCTAAATCACGTCTGGAATTACCATGCGATTAGGCCTAAGCAGAATTCTATAGTAACCCTGGATTTCATAGGCATAGCTCATTAGCCCTGATTTTCAGGCATGAACAGGGACCACGACAGGGATGAAAGTGACACGTGAAGCACAAACACTAAGTCCTATTCCCTAAGCCTCTGGAAAAGCATAGAAATCTGGAGAGTCCAGTTGACTTAGAAGAAGAAATGCGTTTTCAAACCAAATACTTATAGAAGCAATAGACGCAAGAAAAACAATGACGCAGAGGATACAAAATGAAATGGTGCAGTGGTATGAGTGCAGAAAGAATAACACAGTGTACACAATTCAGAAAAATGGGGCCCAAAATCTCTGTGATTGCTAGGAATTTATTAAGTGATGGAAGGAGCCTGAAATGGAGGGCACTTGTGGAATTCGTGAATGCGGGGCGGGATTTAGAGGACAGGCGCCAAAACTCCAAACAGAGGAACAAGAAAGGTTAAACAAATATATGTGATTGGGAAGTTCTCACGGCTGTAAATATTGGGACTGTTGTCGTCTGGAATGTGACGCTATGTACTGTCTAAGTGGTTCATTTTACGACGCTGTCAGGAGCTCATCAATCGTAGGGAGACTGTGAATGATGAATTGAAAAGGATGTGGAAAGAAGCGGTCGTGGTCTATTCGACGTACAATCCGAGAATTTTCTCGGGGGATTGCGGAAAAACAAAAATTCTAATAGTCGATGTCTCGGCTGATATTCGAACGGGGCACCTCCAGATAAAATAAGACCGGATCTTTACCGCTACGCTAACCTGCTCGATGTTACGTTGTGTAATCTGGCAGAGGATTGCGATCTAATAACTTATTTAAATCCGAACGTGTTTCGACACTGCTGAAGTGCGGCGGTCGATTATCAGGTGTGCCACTGATAAGAGCTCATAAAACTGCAGTCAGCTTCCTGTTTTGGTAACTCTTACCTTCAAGAAATATTTATTCTTCCTTTTTTCCCCTTCCTTCTTCACTAGGCCTTGAACACTTCCCATTTTCTAGTACGCAGTTGTTACTCTTTTATGTGTCTAGTAAGAAGACAAGTTTGCACATCTCACAGAGCACGTATTATTCCTGACACACTAATAAAACGAAAGTCGTGAATATCTTTGATGAAAAATTTCGTATACATGTCATATGTTTTAAATTCGAAGAAAGATCCGTCTACAGTCTGGTCTTCCAAATCATGGCGTGGTATAATTTCGTAAGCCGTTACCAACGTTTCGGGAATCATACTGCTTCCGTCTTCAGAGTACAAAACACTTCTACTCTTTACCACATATTATTAGTGTGATCAAATAAAGGAACACAAAATTGGCGGGACTTGCTGGAAGAGTTTTTATAGTAGGCTGAATGGAAGATATATCAGTCTGGTCTCTTTGGAGAAGAGCTATATCTCTTGTCCCTGCCGGGAATCGAACAGCGGTTCCTCGGACGTCCAGCTCACAGACTACTCACTACACCGACCACGCCATTCGGTGATACAGACCAATAAAAGGCATGTCGCATTCAGTGACGTTCTACGTACGACACGTGCGTTAAGGCACTGTAGCACTAGCCACGTGCTAGTATTTAAGGAGAGACAATGAGTAATCCAGTTTAGGTTGACTGATTGATAAATTTGATAGAGGCTATTCATCTTATTTGTAATTTCTTTAACCTTTTAAAGCCTAATGGCTACTGGATGCATCAACAGTTGTAACAATCAACAATTCTACATTCTGACCACACTGTATTTATGTGTATTGTATTTATATCACAACAAACACCGACTTTTACCTTACATAAAATAAATTGACTTGTTTTTGTAACCGAGATGAAAAGTTTTTACTGCGCGGTACGAACTGAGTCTTTAAATTAAACAGTTTACGCTTCGTCTTTAAAGGGTTAATGGCATTCTCAGTAACACAGACTATGCACAATCTAGTGATTAAAAGATATTGAAAAATTAAGTGGAAATATGTGGAAGGAAGTGATATTATAATTTCAGACATTTACTATACCGTTATTGTCTACAGGAACTGAGGAATATCACGATGAACCTCATAAAGAACAGACGTAGCCCCGGCTGAGATTCGAACTGGGCACCTCCATAATGGTCAGAAACGTCATAACCTACTTGGTGAAGTTACTTAATACGATGCTACTGATAATCATATCGGGGTTGTTATAGAACGAAATATACACGTTAGAATAGTGACATAGACCAATTGTGTACAACACAAACAGCCTGTTGCTTGAACATGTTAAAAGTATCCAGGAACAGTAACAAGAAATAAAATAAGGTGCAAGATAAAGGTAAGAAAAATAGGTTCAGGAAATAGTCGTTGCCTAGTCCATGAAGCTGTCTTTTTTTTCCCCCCAGTGACTCGACAGCCCTAGTGGGCCTACTACTTGTCGAGGCTTCGCGTACACACTCAGACACGCCACACTCGGTAGGACTCCTCTGGACAAGTGATCAACCCGTCACACAGACCTCTACCTGACAACACACAACACTCACAAGAGACAGACATCTATGCCCCCGGTGGGATTCGAACCCACAATCCCAGCAGGAAAGCGACTGCAAACCCACGCCTTAGACCGCGCGGCCACTGGGATCGGCGAAGATATAATTATGAAGAGTAATTCAGAGCCCTCTGCTTATACAGCGTGTCTCAAAAAACGTAAGGTTTGTGTGCAGCCATCGCAGTAAGCACCCTGGCTGATATTTACGGCTCACTAGTCCGCCGATTTCAGGAGTGCCTGGATGTTGACTTTGATTATTCGATTCAAAATGTGTCACGAAACCTTTCTGCGTACAACAAGTACCGACTCCAATAAATCATGTGGAGTATTTTTTGTATATGACAGTGTGTATTAATTCTGTGAGACACTCTGTATTTTACCCCGTCAGCTGTAGGTTCGTTATGAAGCCAAAAGTTGGAGTCCCGGCTTGCCGAACACAGCTGCAAAATTTAAGACTCATGTTTTTAAAGTTGAAAGCTTACAACAGATTAATATTTATACCATACGAACGTCTTGGTACTTTAATTGCATAATTGTAGGGAATGTCTGTGTTGTTCATTGCGTGGAAGTTCCCATGTTGATCTTGAATATCCGAGTAGCCGTTAGAATATATGTTAACTGTAGAAACATCGCTCGGCTAGTGCACTCCACAGAATGCGTTTCGTGGCAACTTAAACGGCGTTAATCTTTTGGTAAATATCGGTCACGTATCGCCTTAGTAATAACAGAAATCTCTGTGTTTGATATTAATCCCTACTGTGATGTACGTAAAGTAGATATTAGAGTCTGTGTTCAGATATATCCAGTAAGACAGATCCATTGTTCATGTAGCCCCTAGTGACTGAATCGAACAGCTGTAGAACGTAACGTTACGAGCACCCCAATTTCCCTTAAGCTTATCTTACTAAAATGCCTGAAATGACACAACCGACAAAACACTGAACTACTACAACGGTGATACGCCCAATGGCAGGCAACTATACTATTATACGGATCTAAAGTGTTAATTTTGTCAGCTGCTTGATACGCTTGTGAAAGGTGAAATTTTACATCAGTCAAATTAGTAACTCGACAGATTTTCTTTATGGGGACTATTCAGATTGTTTCGTTCTGAGTTGTGACACCGTATAATCTTATAGACGGATATCCACGTTTCTGAGGGATATACTGCATCCACTTTCATGTTCGAAATAAGCAGGTTAGGGATGCTTTATAAGAATGAGAGGCAACCCCATATTTCATATTTATTTAATTAAATGTCCACCCGATCCTACATTGCTGCAGGAACTACATGTTTGGTCTAGATACGGACTAGCATCAGGCTAAGAAATATACGACCATTAAAAGGCAGGTAAAAAATGCAATATACGAAACATCACGTTTTATGTGGGATCCCACAGTTTTACAATATTTTTTTACAATAAAATTGTAAAATTATACACGGTCGATGGTAGCTGAAGAGTAACATTAGGAATATAATATTTTTATTCTCTTTGTTATTAAATATATCTATGACAAAGACAGTGAGAATTTCAAATTATAAATTACATAATTTATTCTTATCTTTTGAAGAAGATAGGACTTACAAAACTATTAAACTATCGAAACAATAGACACCGCCAACCAGATTACGCGTTTCGACAGAAACCTGCCATCTTCCTAAGTATGCTGTCGAAGTGTAGAAGCCGTCAGGTTGTCATAACACAAAAACACCGCAATCCGAATTAAAATTATTGATCACAAGCATAACTATGAACTAAGTACTGAATGATGATTGTCCCTAGAATGAAACCGTGGCGAAGCCGGCGACCCACTTTAGTAGCACTCGCTTTGTGCGCATATACTCGTACGCAGAACTATGATAGATGCTTCTCGATCATTGTACTTTCAGTGCTCACTGACATGTTGATGAGACCATGTTAGCAGTTTCCTTGCAGTAGCCCTTACGTGTGAATTCCCCAACATTAGATAATGTTGTCTAATTTCATTTATTTGGGAAAGTATTATTGTGTCTTGAAAGTCCCAGTACAAGTTTCAGTGATATTGTTAGAAAGCGCAATTAATCACAGTAACGTTTATAGTAACCATGACATTAATCTTCTTTATTAAAATAATATCACTGATTACGAAAAAGAGCATTAGCAATAAAAATTCACTACGTTGTTGCACCAAATATTAATAAAAAATTATGTCACCAAAGACCTCGCAGTGTCTTTCTCTGGTTACGAGCCACGTAACGAATTACAGCCTTTTTTTCACGTTATTTTCACCGTGCATTTTGATTCAATTAGCAGTATTATAACCAACAAATGCACTTTTTTGTATTTTCTGTTAAACTTTTACCCTACGTATGTTTCGGCTGTAGTCCAGCCATCCTCAGGGTTACACTGGTAGGTTCACTTCACTGGCACTGGTTCATTTGGTAATTTGGCAAAAACATTGTTATAACGTGTGATAATTACCAAATGAACCAGTGCCAGTGAAGTGAACCTACTAGTGTACCCCTGAGGATGGCTGGACTACAGCCGAAACATTTGTAGGGTAAAAGTGTAATAGAAATACAAAAGTACATTTGTTGGTTATAATACTGCTAATTGAATTACAGCCTATTTAGAAAGTGCATCCTAATATCGTACCCCGATGTGGTCAATAATTTCGCAGGTTGGTACCGCGGTAATGATGAATACTTGTATTTGGAAGGCTACCCTGACCACTTTCTTTGTAGTTTTCCTCATTCCTCCAGGTTATGGCCGCTTCCTTCCAAGTTATTTCCAATTCATCATCCACGAAACATCCTAACATCGATGTGTAACTTGGGGTAATGGCCGCATTTAAAATAAACGGCGAAAACCAAACCGTCACCTAAAGCACACGCACACATGAATATGTGCAATACAATTAAGAGCAGGCGAACTTTCCTTACTTATTTCATTTTGTATTAAAGTACTTCGAAAAATAACCCCCAATTCAGATCTGTGGATGTATTTAGCCATTACTGTGTTATAAAATTCCAGTACACTTTTTGGAATTAAAATTCAAAAGCACGCTTTGCACTTCTGTCTGGCCGAACATATCCGGCCAGCGCATGTGAGATTAATGTAACATCTGCCTAAAAGAGTGGAGAGACATCCCTCACGATCCCATTACACAGCGTCAAATGACGTCACTGCAGATCGGGGATGGGCAGTCTGTGTGGCCGGCCGGAAATAGCACAAGCAAAGGTGAGCTCTCACAAGTCTTCATGATTTCAGGTCCTCTCATAAAGCGCCACCCATGGATTATTTATTCTACAATTACGACCGGCCTTTAACACTTTATCAGCAGAATCTATGGAGAGCCATACGTGTTTCGACATCCATAGCATCATCATTATCAGGGTCTTCACATTCGAGCCGTCCTGAGAGAGAAGAGTGCGGGCCACAGGGCAAAGCAATCTCTGCGATCCCCCCTCCTTAAGTAAAGAATTACATTTAATATTAATATTAATTTAAAATTAATGATGACACCATTTTGCATATGTATTAAATAATACATGTGTAATGTTTTTTGGGATTACGATAAAGCATTTAAATGCGTTTTTAAGTAAGACTCACCCATCACGATCGTGCTACCTATACGAAATCCTATCTCCTCGACTTCCGCGCTGCAACTTCTGCGATTAGGTAATTGGAATGGGTACAAGATTCTTTCTCACTCGCCTAAAGATGCAGTCTATCCAGCCTCCCTTGAATCACGGTTATCCTCAAATATTTAATCATCTTCAATTTTCAAAAATTTGCTCTCCAGTAGCCACCAAACTGGGACTGTTAACATTATCCTACACAGTCCGACAATTATATAATGAGACTGATTTTATTTTGACCAAGATAGAAGTGCCATCTATGAAGCAATGCATGCCATCCAAGTGCCCAACCTTCATCTGTAATCTGGCAACACCGCAACGTCCCACGCTGAGCATGACGGGAAATACGGCGCCATGTTATGTAGGTAGTGAGAGGACGCGGTCACAGTAGCAGCATGGAGCAGAGAGCGAACATTAAATTCTGTGTTAAACTCGGGAAAACTGCAGCTGAGACTGTGAAATTGATGAGACAAGTGTATGGGGATAATTCTTTATCTCGTGCACAGATATTCAGGTGGTATGCACGATTCAAAAGTGGTGTGGAAACGATTGAAGATGAAGCCAGGCCTGGGCGTCCATTTTCTGTTCGTAACGAGGGACTCATTGTGAAAGTGAGAGAACGAATACAAGAAGAACGTTGTGTGACTGTGAGAATGATGGCTGATGAGTTTGGTGTTAACAGGGAGACGATTCGTCAAATCTTAGTGGAAGACCTGGGCAAGAGAAAGGTCGCTTCCCGGTTTGTGCCGCATTCATTGAATGATGATCAAAGACACGAGCGTGTTCAGTACGCAAAAGACATCATTAAAACTGCTCATAGAAATAAAACTTTCTTGAATTCGATTGTAGCAGAGGATGAAACTTGGTGTTTTCGCTATGATCCCACAACTAAACGCCAAAGTGCTGAATGGAAGTCACCAGCATCACCAAAAGGCAAAAAAGTTCGTTTTCAAAAGTCAAAAGTGAAGACAATGCTTGTGTGTTTCTACGACAGCAAGGGAATTATTCACCACGAGTTTGTCCCTCAGGGACAAACTGTCACTGGAAGTTTTTATTTGAGTGTTCTGGAACGCCTATGGAAGAGGATTCGCCGTGTCCGGCCCGAGTACTCAGCACCAGGCAGTTGGTTTCTTCTTCACGACAATGCACCGGTTCACCGGGCAGTTGCTGTACAAGAATTTTTAGCCCAAAAACAAGTGTGCGTGCTCAGTCATCCGCCTTACTCCCCTGATTTATCCCCCTGTGATTATTTTCTGTTCCCCAAACTGAAGTTACCATTGAAAGGGCGCCACTTTGAAGATGTTCAAGACATCCAAGGAGCTGTGACATCGAGTCTTCGGGCCATACCACAAGAAGACGTGCAGAGGTCGTTCCAGTCTTTGCTAGATCGTGCCACTCGCTGTATCGATGCAGAAGGGATGTACTTTGAATAAAATACAGATAGTACTCAAGTCTTTTGTTCCAGTTTTATTCTATAACCTCAGTCTCATTATATAATTGTCGGACTGTGTATACTTCTGAGTTTAGAAAGAAGCCCTGTAAGGATTTTAGAAATTGAAGGACTTCAGTGCTCTGCAAGAGTCTTCAGATGTGATTTCCCCTAAAACCCTAAGTTTGGAGAAAAGGTCCACACCGCTAATATCGTGAGAATCTCCATCAGACAAAAAGCAATATGCAGTTTCAGACACTGGGCTTTCACGTCTTCTTTTCTCATTTCTTTCATTTTCTTGAGATCGTTAAAAACCTAAAATTGTCGTCGTCATTATCGGACACTTGTTAAATCGTGTGGTTAGATCCATGAGAACTCAGTCTACGATAATTACGCAGTCCCAAATATGTTCTCTGGTGACTTTTTGCACCCTCGTTTCATTATCGTTTCACGAATAATCAGCATATAAAGGCTGTTTTTGGCATTCGAAAACATATCACGATACACAAAGGAGTTCGAAAATGTTACAGAGTTCCAAAGTCAGTAATTTTTCGCAGACTAACAAAGCGCTTGTAGCCTATTGATGTTCAAAACTATAACAAGACATACAAACAAGCTGGAGAAGAACTCCATAACTCCATGGAGCAGAGTCCTTCTTGAGAAGCTAACAGGTCCTCAGCTAGTCAAGAAATTCCCGGCATTTTATGGAACCCGAAGGTTCATTACCGCATTCACAAGAGCCCGCCACCTGTCCCTATCCTGTTTTACCAAAGAATGAGTCCAGGTCCGAGGCTTTGTGATATGTTTCGTAACATGGTAATTTTTTACGGTGAGGAGTCATTAGCACCTCGCCCAACCCCCAAGCTGGAGGACCACCCTTTGTCGGCCGTCCACGACTGCTTATTCAATGTATTCGCAGCTACCCTTCATATCCGGAGGCCGTTCCTCCATCCGCAACCTGAGGACGCGCCACGCCGTGGTGACAGGGACCCACTTATCATGGTGGGGAATATTACGGGGTTGGAAACTCCGTGATTATTCATAGACTAAATGGGAGAAATGTTCCTCTTATCCGCGTGGTTGCGGCACCGTCAACAGTATCGTCAATAACAGCTTAAACCGAATTAATAAACTGTATAAAAGCAAGAGCTCGAATGAGAGACCCGTGCAAACAACAAGAGGGACAGAAGGTCGTAGAATGGGACAACTCCGTTTGCAGATGATCGACCAGGAGATGACTGATAAGACGCATAGCGTATCGGTATAGCGACTCGCTACGGGCTGGACGGTTCGGGGTTGGAATTCCGGTGAAGGTGGGATTTTCCACACCCGTCCAGACCGGCACCGTGGCCCATCCAGCCTCCTGCACAATGGGTGCCGGATATTTCCCAGTGGTAAAGCTGCCGGGGCATATTGTTGACCACCCACCCGGGGTTAGGCATGGATGTAGCTGTATCTCTACTCCTCCTCCCCCCCCCCTCTCCCCCGCCGTGCCATCAATGGCATATTACAGGGTTACCTTTATCTTTATCACTCCGTGTCGTTAAAGAACCCGGAATAAGGTCTAATATAGTTTTAATTTATTCCAAATAGCTAGGGAAACTCTAAACGGGAGTAAATATTATAAACGTCAATTCTGGGTGGTTTACAATAACCGAATTCTATTGAAACGTCAAAGCTTCAAAACTTCTAATCAGCAGATTAATACAACAGCTTAATAATCATTTTTAATAACTTCGCAGAAATGATGCAATAATTCACTCACTAGTAACAACGTATAAACTGTTGACAATAACCCCATCTGACTGTATGTAGGTATACAAAATAAATGTAACAAATAGTTTTCCAATAGCAGAAGAACGTTGCTCGCAAAGATGACTAAGTGAATCGAAACCTCTCGATCAAAAGTACAACTGTAAAACACTTATTGTAAGTTACATTTTATAATCTAAGTAAATGTTATTACAGTACAGTACTTACCACAAGGTGGTCAGGAAAAACTTAGATATGGCGATATAAAGGTGCAAAAGTGCGGGACCCGTACTTTGGTACCAGAAAACTGAACTTTGTCCACAACAAGAAGGCATGCGTCTTCCGTGTTAATTTCAAGGCTGTCTTACCTATGAAAATAGTGTCCCTATACCACTTCCTGCAGCACAAAGTAACACACAAAACAAAACACAGGCAGTATTGAAAACACAGCATGCAAACACTCGATACAATTTCAATAAGACTTCCTCGGGCTAGTAGTCACATCAGGTGGTTGAACAGTGCGTAAACAATCGTTTCCAGAACCACATCAGTTCTCGTCATCGGAGGGAACTGTATAATTACGATGTCAGTCCGCGTCTATATACCTGTCCGAACCCTTCCTTGGCTCACAGTTGCTGGCGACCTGGAGCCAGGGGTACGGGCAAGCATAGAGTATATATGACACAGACTGATATCATAGCTATACAGTTTACCTGATGACGAACGCAGAGATTGTTCTCGAAACGTTGGTTTACTCACCGTTTAACCACCTGATGCAGCTGCTAGCACGTGCAAGTTTTATTCAATTCAGACGCCATGAAAGCTTCAGATTATAACTCAATGCAACTGTTGGATTATGAATCGATATTCATCTTAGATACCGAAATCGAGACTGTCGATATTCAGCTACGAGTCTTCCCAGTTTTTCAGTCGTCGACGGTTGCTATGAGATTAAATGAGCAAGGATGTCGTGGTGGTTACGTCTTCGTCAAGGATTAAGCCTCCATTTTTTATCTGTAATAATTCATTAAATAAAAGAACAAAATTCTACAAAAAGGATACTAAATTTGGTACAGTTCTTACAGTTTTAGTCTAAGAATGACAACATAGGTGCTGCCTGCAAATAAAAATTGCTGTCTTTTCAGCTTTTCTGTAATTGATCATTAACAAATCTGGTCACTTTAAATATAGATAATGTGCACCACCTTGCTAAAATCCTGCCGGTGCTGGTGCGATAGGTATATTTTATTTTCGTTCTCTGTGAATGGCTATTACCGTATGGAGGCCAAAACAGCTCAGTTGTTGGCCTACTTTGTGACTTGAAGAACAATAATGGGACAAAGTGAAGAACAGAGTTCTGCTCCATGTTGTCCCATAAGAACGTCTAATTCGAATAACTGACCTCTGGGTTATTCGCCAATTCTCTTTCACTTACCAGTTTCAGGGTTAGTGACAGTGAGAAAAAGAGAAAATTTAAAGCGA
Organism: Reticulitermes speratus; assembly: GCA_021186555.1. Classification (NCBI taxonomy): domain Eukaryota; kingdom Metazoa; phylum Arthropoda; class Insecta; order Blattodea; family Rhinotermitidae; genus Reticulitermes; species Reticulitermes speratus. The sequence goes on from JAJKFL010000330.1 coordinate 15,755,299, forward strand.
AAACCCTGGTTTAGATTACCATACATGCAACGTGGGACGATGGTGATACGAACCTGGCTGACTATGCTGCCGAATTTGTGTTATTAGGGAAGCGCCAGCTTTGAATGCATCGCAGTTTTCTTTCAAAATATTGCCGTCCCTCCATATTCGTATAGGACGCACTTTTGAGATGCTGGCAAACAGCGAAAGCCAGCATATATTAGTCAAACACCATTCAGACGGACAAAGACTTGCGCGCAAAGGGCGACTTTTTTGGTTTACAACTACTCGATTCAGATGCCGGGCAGGTAGATGCACCCACTTAGTATTACAAACATTTCATTACAACACATAATTAGTAGCAGTAATTAAAAAACACGACGTCAGATTTTATTACGTCATATCACAGTCTTTGTTTAATATATCGTGTCATTATTCAGTCTATGATTCAGTTAGGAGGGAGGTCTTGTATAATATTCTCATTGAATTTGGTATCCCTATGAAACTAGTAAGGCTAGTAAAAATGTGTCTAAATGAAACCTATAGCAGAGTCCGGGTAGGCAAACATTTGTCTGACACAATTCCCATTAAGAATGGTTTGAAACAAGGAGATGCTTTATCGCCATTGCTTTTCAACTTTTCTTTGGAATATGCCATTAGGAGGGTTCAGGCAAACCAGGAGGGCTTAAAATTGAATGGTACACATCAGCTTCTAGTTTATGCTGATAATGTTAATGTGTTAATGATGTGGAAGCGTACATGCTATAAAGAAAAACACAGAAGCTTTGGTAGTCGCTAGTAAGGAGATTGGTCTAGAAGTAAATGCTGAGAAAACTAAGTACATGGTCATGTCTCGCAATCAGAATGCAGGACAAAATCACAACATAAAGTTACATAATAAATCCTTTGAAAGGGTGGAACAGTTCAAATATTTGGGAACAACCCTAACAAATCGAAATTCCATTCAGGAAGAAATTAAGAGCAGATTGAAGTCGGGGAATGCTTGTTATCATTCGGTGCAGGATCTTCTGTCTTCCAGTTTGCTATCCAAAAATACAAAGACTAAGATATACAGAAGTATAATTTTGCTGTTGTTTTGTATGGGTGTGAGACTTGGTCTCTCACACTGAGGGAGGAACATAGGCTGAGGGTGGTCGAGAATAGGGTGCTGAGGAGGATATTTGGGCCTAAGAGGGACGAGGTAACAGGGGAGTTGAGAAGACTACATAATGAGGGACTTAATGATCTGTACTCATCACCAAATATTATTCGGGTGATTAAATCAAGAAGAATGAGGTGGGCGGGGCATGTAGCACGTATGGGTGAGGGGAGAGGTGCATACAGGATTTTGGTGGGAGGACCTGAGGGAACGAGACCACTTGGAAGACCCAGGCGTAGATGGGAGGATAATATTAAAATGATCTTCAAGAAGTGCGATGGGGGGGGGGGGGCTGGATTGATATGGCTCAGGATAGGGACAGGTGGCGGGCTCCTGTGAGTGCGGTAATGAATCTTCGGGTTCCACAAAACGCGGGGGATTTCTTGACTAGCTGATGACGTGTTAGCTTCTCAAGAAGGACTCTGCTCCATGGAGTTAGTTTGTGGTCATTATTCAGTCAGAGAAATTGACGAGATTTTAATTCTGTGATCAATGGAAAACTGCGTGACATCTATGGGATGATTGTGAACTTTATTTGTACATGTATTTTCGATCGCCGACAGGGCTGGCAACTCTGTTTTAACTGGACAAATTCTTGATGCTTACAGTGCTGACAATTATGTAATAAACCATTATCGTATGTTAAAAACTTTATGACACTGTTTTTATTTCCGTTTCTTTACTTTTCAGTATATCAGATTGTCGTAACAAAGTATTAAAGACGTATCAAGAAACAGTCTTCCTTCCAGAGTGGAAGAACACGAACTAGCATTTTTAACGTGCTTACATAACCTGTAATTACCATTGAATTGAGATCATGCTTGTGGGGCAGGATAAATTATCAGTTGACGGTGAATTTAATTTTGCTTTGGTTAAGTCACACCTGAGATCTGCGCTCTTCTGGGATATTACGCAGCGTCGAATGCTAATCCTTTATTCCTATCCTCAGGCTAAGAATAAGGTTAAAACCTCCTCAGTTGAGTTCAACAGATAATGCTGTTCTCAGCCTCTTGGCCTAGCTTTACTTATTGGGCCAAACTGAGTACGTTTGTAACATTATTTTTAGACAGTGGATGAAGACAAGTCCTGTACATGAAATTTGATGTATATATTTTTAACACAGGATGACATACTAAGCATATAAAGTAAATGATTCCAGATGTGATATACCATAATCAGAATCCAACAAAATTGTATTAATGCATCTGATTTACAGGGCAGAAGGGTCCTATACACCATTCCATATATACAAAAACAAAGGGAGATATGGCATGAAATCATGTTAAGCTTGTATTAGTTTCACTTAGAATTACAACACAAAATCACCTACAACAATTACATACAGCATTTTAATAGAAAATATAAATAAATGGCAAAAATATAATATTCAGTCCAAGGAAACCACACTGACAAATTAGAAATGAAGGAACCGCTGCACTTTGAAATGCTGTGTGTTTAAGTTCCATGAAGCTGGCATACACAACATTGAGACCAACTGAATAACCATATTATGAAACTGATTTTGAGCATTCTGTTTGAATCTGGAGCTGATGTTTCAAGAAGAAATGCTGTCTTGGGATGCTGAAATTAGTAAAATTTTGTTCCAGTAGCAGCCTTCATCACAGGGACTTCACATAATTTTCACATCTTGTAACTCTTTTACTGGGGAAGCAATCAAAAATGAATTGACTCTTCTGTATATCTGCCACTTTTTAAGTAACTTTAGAACATTTATAAAGAATTAATACCATAAGAGAAGAAAAACTTGCATGAAACTGAAGGACAAGGATGTACTAGGTGCGCCCAGAAAGTAATGCAACGCATTTTTTTTCTCGGCCCAATTTTGTTGGATAAAAATGATATTTTGCGTGCTGTATCTTTAAAATGTCCCGCGTTTATGCACATAGGCGCAATGTTTCCCGCTGGATAGCAGCGCAGTAGTGAGCTTTCAAAATGGAGTCTGCAAGTGACGTGCGTTCTAAACAGAGAGCAGTAATTGAGTTTCTTTTGGCAGAAAACGAAACGAGTGAATCAATTCACAGGCGCTTAAGAAAGGTCTATGGAGACATGGCAGTGGATAAAAGCACCGTCAGCCGTTGGGCGAAGCGATTGGCGTTATCAGAACAAGGACGGGGCACTCTGTCTGATCTCCCGCGCTCGGGCCGCCCATCAACAGCTGTGACGCCTGCAACAGTGCAACGAGCCGACAGTCTTATTCGAGACGATCGGAGAATCACAACCAGGGAACTGGCCGCTGTACTCGGTATTGGTAAGGGAAGCGTAGACAAAATCATTCACCAGTTAGGATATTCAAAGGTCTGTGCCCGATGGGTCCCTCGACAATGCGAGGCCACACACAAGTCTGCGTACCCGAGAGGCCATCACAAAACTTCAGTGGACTGTCCTGCCTCATCCACCGTACAGCCCGGATCTGGCTCCTTCCGACTACCATCTTTTCGGTCCCTTGAAAGGTGCAATCCGCGGAAAGAGGTTTGAGGACGACGAGGAAGTCATTGCTGAAGTAAAGAGGTGGTTGCGACAGAGACCTGCAGAGTGGTACCGCGAAGGCATACAGGCTCTCGCATCTCGGTGGCGTAAGGCCAAAGATTTAGAAGGAGACTATGTTGAAAAATAGGTTTAGGTAGCCAAAGATTCATGTAATGATGTGACATATTTGAAGTTTTAATAAAATCAATTGTGAATGAGAAAAAAAATGTGTTGCATTACTTTCTGGGCGTACCTAGTACTTCTACACATTCAAAGTCAGTACATTCATTCATTTATTCATCAGTTCAGACTGTTAGAGCATATAAATGAAGATAAATACAGATAAGGAATATGTGGTAGGTCATGCATATCAACACATGCAAAATTAGTTCAATAAATTTATGAACTGTTATCATTTTATCTTCCTCATGTGTGATCATTAACAGTTAAGTGGTAAGGGGTAATGAGCTTTGTGCAATCCGACAGTCAGCTTATGCATGCAAAGAATCAGGAAAACCAGGTGTGTATCTGTAATGGTAACACTTCACATCTAGTCCACTTCCAGAACATTCTTTTCAAATGTGACATAGAACCAGACTTGAGGTCCCTGTTCTTCAGGGATATGACACCATCTCTACGTGTTGGCACCAATCACCCACTGACAGCACAAAATTAGACATGAAAGGATCAACAGAATTTATATGTGAAGATGTTTGAAGTATTAAAACCTCTGGGAAATGGTCGAAGTCCTCTTGCAGTATGGAACATGATTGACCACAGTCACCTGGCAATGTGCCAGTAATCAGTCACAAGGAAATTTACTTACCAACAAGTTTCAAATAATGGCCAGACTGGCATTAGACAAAGAATCTGAACACAGACCAAGCACAATATTCTGAAATTCTGTGCTGACCACTGATGCTGCCTCATGCCCATAGCTTCAGTTACACGCTTCTTGTATGGAGTGACAAGAACTGAGATCATGTCCATCCCTCCCTCTATTTAATGAATTCTAATGTAATTTCACATATGAGGTTTAAGTTAAAAAGTTGTATGGTGAATTTAATTTTTGTTCATCTTAATCACTACTGTACTGAAAGCTGAAATTAAACGTTTATCAATTCTCTCAAAAATGGATTATCGTACAAAAAATTCTTAGACAACATGAAATACAAATTTCATTAATATCTACAACTTTTATTTGTAACATTTTTGATACAGTTATTATTTAATGAAATACAAAGAAAATAAGACCTTACTCCACATAATAGGATATCTGCAGTGCAGTTAGATTTGCAACAGACCTGTATCTGCAATAAATGAACATCAAGGTCAATGAGGTATGTAAAATAGCAAAAATGCATTTGGGAAGTATACACACTCTACTGGAATACACATCTACTGTTACAATTGTCACTAAAGGCTGCCTGAATGTGAAGTAAGACTATGATTGTAACTTACACAGGCAAAATTACAACATTGTCTCTATTGTGGAGGCAAAAAAGTAAGTCTGCTGGTAGAATGAAATGAATGACATTTCCTGTAAGGTGTAATGATCAGCAATGAGCCTTTTATTTACAATAAACCAAGAACTCTGCAACATCATGCTACAGAACATGACAAAACTGAACACATTTCTGTGTGTTATGCAGATATTATTTTTTTTAAATTGACATTGAAATCCCATGAGTAAAAATCATTTATAAAAGCAAATACATTATGAACACAGTCCAAAATCAAACTTCATAAAACAAATAACTTCTATTTGAAACTAACATGTAACAATCTGAGACAATTATAAAATAGGGCTATATTTTGGTTCACGAGGACAATTCCCACTGCACCTGCATTCACCACAACTCGCAGTCACGCAACATGGCATGAGTAACAAGTGAACAACATTGTTCACTGCCCTGACCAGTGCTTACTGAAGGACAAACCACAAGTATAATGCATAAATTCACAGGTGACCATCCAGCTACCTTCCAGTACAGACAGTTTATCTAAAAGTTGAATGTCTTATTTTATCAGAATTTCTCACATTTTCAGATATTCTTGTATCCATTTTTACAAAGAGACTTTTTTGGCAGTAAAATTAATATTTTGATATAAGATGGATGGATTAATTTGCAGAAACAGATTACGTAAAATGATTTGATGTAGATATATCACGTGGAAGCAATCCCACAATAACAAATGTTTCTACATTCTTTTGAAGAACAGGTTATGGAATCCTCTTTTTATATGGAACAGACCTCTCAGAAAAGTGCAAATAAAATCCCTCAAAGTTTATTACAGACCTTTAGTCTATACCCATGACTGTTATTGGCTCATTGTCTACGTACCATCATATGGAAACATATAAATGCTCTCCACAATAATTTCTGCACACAAGGCACTCATATCCATATACAGCGGTCAGTAGGCTTAGTTTCTGTGATACTGTCCTTCAGCATTTTTGGTACACCATCTACATATCCATACCTGAAAAAACATTAAAGAAATATAACTGATATATAAAGAGGGGAATGGAGATGAAATCATAACTTGACCACTGGTTCACAGATACTATCCAATAAAGACGGAAAAAATTGTTATGTTTTTTATACAAATTAACATATTATAGTTGTATATCTTAAAAAAATATATCTGTCTACATAATCTGGCTAGCAGTGAAACCTTGGTAATACCTATTGTTTTAATCATGGTCCTTCAAAGACCACACATACCACCCAGCATCCTGGGGTAATGATGTGTAACAACACTTGTTCATTTCACATAAAGTTTTAAAAATATAACCACAATGTCTTTTTGATCTGATTAAATGAGGACATCTTAACGAATTAAGAGATGACATGTATTTATAAACACTGCATTTTTCTTTGCAGTCAATATCTTAATTCTTCTAGTTTAAAACTACTCCAAACTGGAAACAAATTTACACTGAAGAAAGCCTACTGGGAGAATATGCAAAGATGTATACCTCCTCAGTACAGAGTGAGGTTCTTCACAGTCTATAAAATTGCTAAAATATTATGCCCTTTAGGTAGACACAGAATGAAAAGTACTCAACAGGGTTTTTGTACTTTGACACATCACCAAACCCACCACTCCTGAAGCTTCTTCTTGTATGTGGGTTGGCTATAGCAAACACACACAATTGTGCAGCAACAGTCACAAATATGACAGTAGGTACCTTCCATGCAGGTATGTGTAAAGGTGACAAGATCTTCTCTTTGTCACCAAAACACCAACCAAAACACAAAAACTTAACACAATTAATCATGACAACTTTTTCCATTTGGATCATGGTCTTGTAGGTTGTGAGAAGACAACCTAGTAGATGGATGAAGCGGCTGCCTGCATCTTTGGAGACCCTGATGATTGGGGCAGCAGGTTCCTCTGAAACCTTCATACATACCTACCAGACTACACGGTGTCACACCCCAAAAGACCACAACCCATAATTCAATTCTAAGTTTTTTATGTTCATATGGGAAATAGCTGTGTCCTATATGCACCCTTTTATCTCACTTATTCAGCTCTGCATCCATCACACTGTAACTGACTCCTTAAAGTCATTTCAATCACACTGAGAATCTCTGGAAATAAGTGTCTGCATACAAGATAATAGAGCCACAATATAAAGTGCACATGGTAATAGACTACTCCAACAAAACTGTGTACCTGAACAACACTCCAGGCTTCAATGTTTATCCACTCTGTGTTGTGCTATGCCAATAAGTCCTACCACAAAATACCCTACTACTATTCAACAAACTTCAGCTCTACTGCCAAAGAAAAAATAGCCTAATTCATAATATTAACCTTTTAACTCTAACATTCATCCCATTCTTCACTAACAGCAAGCAGTGCAGCTCTATTTGCTGGACACTTAATATCACAAATACATGGTTAGCACTCTTGCTGTGTATTCAGGAGGTCCAAAGCTCAATTCTTGGCCTGAAACCTGGTTATCCTGACTTACATTTTCCATGGGTTTCCTCAAGTCCTTCCAAGCAAATTCAAAGCATCTCTTAAAATGCATTATTATCCTGATTCACCCTTTCACAGTCCTGCTCCCATTTGATATAAGCTGTGCAGTTCAGAACGTTATACAAAACAAGACTCTTGGCAAACAATTAACCCACAACCACATTGAATGCTAACAAATGATCTTGTTGGAAAAGTTTAAATTGCACAATGGTTACACCATAAATTATTGAAAGATATTATAAAATCAGATCCCTTGGGAACATGGTACATGGTACCTGTGAAACCAGATTAGAACCTGTACATGTTTAATACAATATAATTGAGAAATGTGGCATCACTAGGGTTTTCGGTGCCCAAGGTGAGTGATCATCAATGCTGCCCCTAACATAAATTATGACTTTAAAATAAATTACAATCATTTCTTTAAATTTCTTTTATTTGGTGACAAATCAATTCTCATATGTTTCCTCAAAACTCAACTTCTCATGCTTCAATGGTTGCAAAGTCTCGGAACATCACCAAAATCAAAGGAAAAAGCAAATTCAGTCTCTTGAAAGAATGGCGATGTTTGCAAGTCTGTCTTGTGACACTGTAGACTGTATACATGAGTTGATCAGCTTACTTTGCTGAAAAGCAGTTCACATGATGCTACTGAAACTGACAGTGTCAATGTGGCGGTGGTCTTATATGCCTCCAATCCCACTGATGAAATGTATTTATGCAGTCCCTTTAAAGAAATGTCCTATTCTTCCCATCTTGTTTTTCTCTTTAAGAGATATGAGGATGTCCTTGTAGTCCTGATAAAGTTCCAATCAATTCAAATCTTTTGACTACTACTGTGCCAAACCACTACACTTATTTTGTATTTAGTATGCTGCTAATGATTTTGGAGATCAAAATGCTTTATCAAAGATTCGACACTGCAAGAAAAACCAAAGTGACTTTCTGATACTTGTAAGTGTGAAAAACGGTAATTAAATCCAAGTTTATCCAGAATCTCTCAGAGAATGGAACTTTTTTTTAATATGTCTACTCAGTGTCACATTCCACTCACTGCAAAAATCTTCAGTATCAGAAATGGATTTTGGCACAGGGCTTATTATTTCAGATATTGTTTACATTAATCAAAGTTCCCAGTTGATTCAGTGCTTGATGGGAAGTTACTTCTATAACCTGCAAAGATATCTGAATCTGATCAATAGAAGAGAAAACTTCTAACCACAAAACAGCAGAGCTACAAATTCAAACCTTTTATTAATATTTAGGATTACACAGCTGCATCTTCAAGTATACGGAGTGTTTCAGTCAGAGTATCATGCAGCTATTCTAGTGCAGCACTTTTCATGTTGACTTGCAAAGGCATTCACTGAAGCAGCTTGTGAGCTCCTGCTATCAGAATGGCACTTCTCTCTAATGTTGATGAAGTCTTTAAGAACATTGCATCAGTGGGCTGAATAAGAAAAGTATTTTTGCTTTTGAACACCAAAATGAACACCAGCCATTGTTGCTTGATTGTTACATGATTGGCCCTTGCAGTTTCAAGACTCAGTCTATCTTGTTCCAGTTTCTTTGCTATTTTCTCTGTAATTACCTCAGCAGTTTTGACATAAAGGGGAATGAATTCAATAAAGCTTCCCTGATGTGCACAGAGGCATGCTGAATTTCAACAAATCTGACAGTTTGCTACCTCTCTTCTGTGCATGCACTATCTGAAGTTGCATGAAATATCCTATAGTACCCAGCCTTCCGGACTGATGAAATAATGGTCTGATGCTGTCTTGCTCCCAACAGATTAATCAATTGTTTGAATATCTGGAGAAAGGTACGAAAAACAAGCAGGTTTTCCAGAAACTGAGTCCAAATGCTCTCTCACGGAAGGATCAAACACTGTAACAGTGCGAGAAATTTCCTGGATTGGGATCACTGACCAGTGACACTTGGTGACCTTAAAGAGGCAATTCTGTTCAGTCTAAACTGCTGCAGTGGCATGTTTAAGAATCTCTCCACTTTTTGGCTGCTTTAGCAACATGTTGTTGGAGATGGTCAGCGATCAGACCACCTTTGTTTGAGGCATGTTCCAACTTTTCCCATGCTGGAAATGCAGAGTGATAAGCATGGCTACTTTCATGATTCTGAAAACAAGGGAAACAATATGCGCAGAGTGATGACCAAAGAAATCAGAACTTCATTGTTGCTCTTCTGGAATGTTATGCAGCATAGAATGGTAGTTAGTTACCATTGTTTCGGGACAAACTATTGGTCCCATCTTCAAGCGTCTTCTTGGACTGCTTGACTTTGAAGAAGGGACGGATAGGTTGTCCCGAAACGTCGGTAACTAACTACCAATCTGCAGTGTGTAACATTCCAAAAGGGCAAAGATCTCATTTACACCACTGTAGAAGTGTGAAATCACACACGGCTCAGTTCACCGTGTGCATGTTGGCATCAGCTAGAATTGGCTTAAATGCTCAATACAAGTTGCAACTTGAACTTATACAAAACACTAGCTGCCAACTGTGGGCATGTGATGCCTTATACCAGGTGTGCACGAATTTTCCAAACACTAGGGGCCACCTCAAAATTCTAGGTACCAGACAGGTGACATGACGCAAGTTCCATAACGAGTATTCACAAATATGCCATGATACAAGATTTAGTCGCCGTAGCAACCTGGTGCCAGAGATTTTTGCAACCCTGCCTTATACAGTGATATGTGGCCATACTGTTACACGAGTATAGTAATGCCCAATTCACACTACCAAGACAGTAATGTTCTATTCAAGAACTGATCAAATATTCTTCACTGTGTTTCAATAGTAGCATCCACACTGGTAATCACAAGTCAAGGCACAATATGGTCATGAACAGATTGCATTTAAATACAGGAAAGGACGAAGGAATATTTTCCCTGACCATGAATGTACCCATAATGGGAACTGGGCATTAGTTATTCTGGAAATTTTAGGTGCAGTGATTTTCCTGTCACTATATGAATATAACTGTAAAACTGTTGCTGTTGAGCTGTACAAGCATCTATGAAGACCAAGTCTATAGAACACTAGGTACAATATTTAAAGTAAACAACATGCAGTGGTTTGAATCTGGTTCTCAGGCCAAGTAACTGAAAATAAAATCTGTTGAATGCACATGGGGGGGGGGGGGGGGGGGGGGGTTGAAAAACTTAAAAAACACTCTTTTTTCCTTTCATTTTGACAACCAGTTTCTCCCCCCCCCCCCTTTGACTGTACCATATGGGGTTACCACATCACTCTGCCCCCCCCCCCCCAAGCTATGCCAGTGATTTACAGACATTCAGGTGATAAAGAAATAAGCCATTAGGAATGTTCACAAGTACCTTCCACTGAAGTTATCTGAATCAGATGAATCCAGTCCACATTTGTATCAATTTTAATAGTCTCCCACCTATGCCCACATGTCCCAAGCTGTCTATTCCATTCATGTTCCTAACAACTGTATCAGACCAAAAATTACTGTGTGGCACTTGTAAGCTCCTTTTCCACAGAAAACAGAAAGTCTGTGAAAAATATTCTGTGCAGTATCATCATCTGCCCACAATACAAATGTACCTTTGGGATTTCAATGTGCTTGACATAATCCACTTAATTCTTTACCAAGTTAATCATTAAAATGTATGAACCTCTGCTGAATACTGTTCTCTTACACAACACTTCTTCATGGTACACAGATTCTTTAAAAACCATCACAAGCAACATTGTGCAGGATTATGTGTGCTTTGTAAGGGGCAGACACATTGCAGACAAATGTATGAACATCACGTATACAGTAAAATGGCTGGCAGTAGGTATACCTGCAATAACAAAACAGTACACATACATCAGTGTTACAACTGTTTGTCCTCACAACATTTCTAACTCAAGCAGAACTCCCTCAAATAACAAGATTTTATTAAAACAATGCACATAAATAGTACATTTTACTTCAAGACTTTGCATTTTGCCTACAGTGTATTTATGTGCTCTGCATGATTCTTAACAATAAAGTAACTGTTTCCCTCTACAGCATTCAACATCTGGTCTTTCTAGTACACGTATAATGTTCTCTGTGAGGCACACACTGAACCTTTATATATAAAGTAGATTCATTTTAGTCTCCAATCATGGAAGCCCAAGTTAAATGCCTGGCCAGTCCATGTGAACTTTGTGGTGGACCACATGGTACTCAGATAGGTTTTCCTCCGTGTACTCTAGAGTTCCCATGTCAGTGTCAATCCACCAATGATGCACATCATCTTCATCTACATGTTACTCTCACCAAGACAAACAGGTGAAACCTGGGAACCTGCAAAAAGCCATGCTGTTTTAGAAGTCAGGGAGCAATGGATAGAAAAGTAAAAGTATATAATAAAGATTTGGTCTGTATCTCACAGAAAACACAATGTGCTTCCACTACAAAAACCAACTGATGAATGCCATATGTGGAAATGATCGTTTATTCTCAACAATCACATGGAACACACAAATACACTCTGTGGGTACAATACAGAATTCTTAGGTGTTCCACCTGGTGGAATATACACTAACCACTAGGCTTTAAAAGGTTAAAGTAAGACAGCTAAATATCTTTGCAAGTTCTCCTTGTCTGTTTGCTAAATAAATCCAAACATCATACAAGAGTAATAATTATTACATGTAAAAAAAAATTAAAAGAGCTAGAAAGTGAGCATGTAATATACAAAGTTATTTCTTGGTGTTTGAAGGTTGCATTTGAAAAAGTGGATTACATTACAATTAGTTTGTGACACGATAATATGGATCAGAATAACAACTTTTAACATCATCATTTTAAAGAACCAAAGTTTGGATCCTTTTCTGACGACAATGTATGAATAATCAACCAATCTGTAATAAATCTTATCTCATAGAAAAAAGTAGACCCATTTGGATTGGTTATAATCAAATAAAAGTTTACAACATCCATCACCTGTAGATGTGGGAAATTGCAACAAATGAAGAAGGACTGAAACAACCTAAATTGAAAGACCTACTGATGTCCAATACATATTTAAATTCTGAAATAATGGGCCTAGTTATCCATTCAGTGTTGTACTATGTTGTACATACAAAAATTAAATGTAAATGAACGCTGGGAAAAATTGCTGTTGAGTGAGATAATTGAATTGTTGCAGTCTGCCACCTCATCCACAGAATATCAGAAGTATTTTATGACATTATGGCAGGTCAGTGGCATAAGCTGCTACCAAAGATTAAGGCCATGCACTTACCACCAAAAACATCTGACCTGCATTTAGTAATGCCAAAGTACAAAAGTCATCTTCAGCTATAACAAAAAACATAGCAACTTCTGTTACATGATAAATTCATAATTTTATAAATTACACATGCCGCAAATTTTTGTAGTTCTTGTCCCAGCAAACAGTAACCCAAGGTAAAATGCACTTTAACAGAAAACCTGCAGAAGGCAAGCTTTTCCACATGAACAAACTGCCCATTTCCCAAAATTACAAGTACTTCATCTAACCCAAACATACCTACTACAGTAAGAACAGTCAATCTAGTTGCCAAATGAAAATATTCAAAATGAACAGTGGTGCTACATCATTGATACCGTAGCTTACAAAGATGAGCAGGGGAAGGAGGACAAGACATTCAGTAATGTAGCAGTAAAGACACGCTTTGTTGTGAGATTACGTTCTTACAGAAGAATACTGTCTTCTGGAATATGTTACCATGTGGTCTGGCAGAAATTTGGCAAAGTTGCAGAGGAATGTGCTGCCTTACTATCAGGGCAGGAGACCACACAGCACCACATCTCAGGAGACACTACTCTTCTAAGCTTTGTCATTCATAAAGTCTTATGGAAATGGCACAGAGACTAGATCAACTGGTCACATAATAAAAAGCAGTATTCATTACACGAGTACTAACTACCTTGTATTTTAAAATCCAAATGCATGCTACTGTCACATCAACATCTGTTGATGGCCCATATCACAATTCATTTCAATCCAACTGACATTTTCCCAATATCCATTATAGTCTTACCCAGTGTCCTCTTTCCACATGGCTCCTCTTTCAAAATGCTATACAGGGGACTCCCTTAACTGCCACAATTCTAAATTTTTGAAAAATGCAACAATAATGGTTTTAATAACTCACACATTATATTATCATTACAGATATTTAAAGACTGTTACTGTATGGTGTATCTGTTTTCACTCTCTACTGTCTTTTCACTGTATTTTATTTATTTACAGAAGAGATTCTCCTAACATAGTAGAATGTAATGAAAGGAAAGACTCCTCCCCCTTCAAATGTAGGGAAGTCTCATTTAAAATTTAAATACCTGGCAAACACTGGGTTAACAGCAACAAACAATAGCATGTGAAACAGAACAAGCAAAGGGTTATCCTTACTTTAATTACATAAAATCTCCCATCAAAAAGCTTAAACCACAAGGTTGGACATGAACTTTGCAATTCCAAACTACAATTTTGGATTAAATCTGAATAAAAAGTCAGAATATAAAAACACAGTATTGGCATTATTTACATTTTCTTCACATTAAATGTATTTTGTTCGAAACAATGATTGTCTAATACTAAAGTGGGCTTCAAGTATGAACAATTTACCACTTTGTAAAATAATGTACAAAGTGCAAACTTTGTTTATATGAAACTGCTCTGTAGTGATGTATGGAGATAAGTGTTGATAAAATCCACATCCTTTTGAATTCACTATACACAATATATTTCCACATGCAAACTGTGCTATAAACAAATAATATTTATATTATGAATAAAATTTAAAAAGAAATCAGTGTCTTAGTAGTATGTTAATTAACACAAGAACAGACCAGGCACAAACAATGTTTAAAGTATAATTTGAGTTGATAATGGAACAATATTTTAACTCTTTCTATGCCAGTTTTCAACATATGGAAAATGCAAATGAATATTTGCCAAACTGTTCAGAAATTAAACATTTATACTACCTCTGATCATTGGGTCTAATATTTCACATACAGATTAATGAAAGGCTGGTATGACCACTTACTTTGACTAGCATGACTCACTCTCACACCACATGCCACACTTAAATGAATACAGTAAAATTAAATATCCCCTGATGCACTTTGTATATTAAAAGAGAGTACAGGAAAGGGCACTTACTCATAAATGAACTTGTGTGGCCATGGTTGGATGCAGTACATTTAAGTAGTAAAGGGTTAAGTTTTGTTTAATAGTTTAATATATCATCACCGTCAAATACAACAGCAATGAGCATTTATATTCAGTAAGTTGTTATTTGTCTCAAAAATAAAGTCCTGTAATATCTTATGCAAGCCATGGCTATACATACAATTTGCTGCCAGATTTCATACCAAGACAAATGACAACAAACTTTAACTCACACTGCAGTTATGTTGTACACAGTCCATTCTCTGAAGTAAGTGTATTTAATACAGAGTGGGATATGGGTGATTACCTATTTACAAGTTGGCATTATTGAGTATCTATGTAGAGTGGAGTTTTTTAAAATAACACTGGAGACATAATAATTTGGCAGACTGGTCTGTAAAGCAGTGTACATTTACAGTGGAGTGTTTTACAAGAAATAAATCCATTGTACACATTCAACAAGCATTTCAACATGAGTTCAGTGATGCCCATGCCAGAGGACCAGTTCCAACATGAAAAACTCCTGCGTGGGTGAATAAGTGGCATCCGACAGGTTTGGTGCAGGACTTAAAGAAACTGGGCCTACAAGAACTGTGCACACACCAGAAAATGTGACGAGTTAGAGCTGCGTCACTACAAAGTCCACGTTGTTCCACCCGAAGACACACATCACCACTGAATCTTTCAAGTCAAAGCCTATACCAGATTCATCTTGTCCTTTCTTTTCACTAAACAAAGTGCAAATCATGTAGGAACTGAGTGAACATGAAAAGGTGAAATATCTATGCTTCTCTCAGGACTTAATGCGGCAACAACCTTGTTAGCATACACGTTTCTTACATTGCATCAGGTGAATTTCCATCTGAGCGGGTTTGTGAACAAGCAGAATTACTGCTACTGGGATGAAAACAACCCAACAAACCTCCATGAACGACCCTGAGCTGAGAGGGAATTTTGCAAGCCGAATTGAACGATGTATTGAGAAAAATGGAGGCCACCTAGAGGACATGATTTTCAAAAGAACCTGATTTCTTGAAAAAAAGAATCAAATCCAAACATGTGAATATTTAATTATGCTAAAAAAATAAAAATACCGAGCAAGTATAAGCAAGTTATTTCATTTTTAAAGATGTGCCTTCCCATGCCCCACCCTGTATATAGTTTCAGGAGGTGTTTCTGTGTCACATATTACAAACATGATTCATTGGCAACTGATAATATCAAACGTAAATGCAGTCTAATGAATCAGCTGCCCGCAGAACCTTGTGAGAACTGTTAACTTCAACTTGTGGAAAATACCTCACTATGCACCAGCAAGACCAACAGTCAACATAAGTGGCCAGCTAATTACTCTACCCAACACAAAAGGTAAAGTTCACCCTAGAACAAGCCATGAAAGCCCAGAGGGGGAGTAGAAGTATAGTTCTACTCTTTCTTTAACCTCGGTGCTCAATGGGGGATGGGTGGTTAACGACATGCCCGGCAGCTTTACCACTGGGAGAGAGACCCAGTACCCATTGTACAGGAGGCTAAGTGGGCCCTAGGGCTGGTCTCGACCAGTGCAGAAAATCTCGCCCCCACCAGGATTCAATCCCTGGACTTTCTGGCCCACAGCGAGTCGCTATACCGACTACGCTATCCTCGCCCACCCTCTACCCAACATATGGATTCTTAACTATAAAACATTTTACTTAACTTTCAACTCAACTTTTAACCTTTACTTAGGAACTAGCATTCCTAAAAAAAACCATAAAATACTACAATGATTGGCACAACTTACTAGCTACATGAAATACTTTCAATGTTGCAGTTTTATTGTAATATATATCTTGCAATATTTGAGAGATCTCACAAATAGTAATATTTTACCTTGTTTTTAAGGATTTGTAGAAAACACCTGATGAGGGGTATCGATTGAAACATGTAGCGTTAAGAAGAAATTAAAAAGTGTTGTGTTAGACGGAATAGCAAGTATTTATATAAATGAGACCAATTTTCTCGGGGCAATAGTGGACATAACTGGAAGAGCGCGCTTACAACTTCAGATGAGCTCCACATGGCTAGCAGCAGCAAGAGATTTTTCTGTTCTCCAAAGTGTCCAGATTGGCTCTGGGGTCCTCCCAGCCTTCTAACTGAAAGGGTACGGAGGTTTCTTTCCTTGTATGGCGTAAAATGGCTGGGGAATGAATCTAACCACTCATTTCCACGTAGTGCTCGGTTACAAACTTCCCCACACACCTTCACAGTGTGCTGATTAACTACAAACAGCAAAAAACGTGGCTTTACTTCACCCAATATATCTGTTCATATAGGAAATAGCTGTACCAACATCATAGCAACAAATATCCATCTGCAACTGCATCACTTTTTTTATATATTCTGAACTAACTTCTGACTGCTAGAGAAAGCACCAATTGTTTACGTAGCATAATTTTAATCAATATGTTTTAGGATTCAATTACATCAACATAAGCCTTTTCACTTTTCAGAAAAGGAACCACTATCACAAATACAAAAAGTTTATCACACTGCACACTCCAACATAACAAATAAAAATAAAGAACATGCAGTACTGACGTGCCCCAATACTAGGAACAGGTTTTACACAATTTTGTATCAGATTGCTGAGTTTTCCCAACTAAATCCATTTCCACTGGCTTAAAAGTGATTACAGAAAATCTCCTAATATTGACAAAGGAATTTAGATATTAATGTGTGCAGTATAAATGTGCATATAAAATATTTCATGACAGACTCAAGCTTTCGTTAGTAATGGCTGTTTGACTCTGAAACAAAGGCCATTTCTGGGAACTACTGCACATAAATATTGTTTTAAATATTAACCATGTCTGCAAAGTACCCCATGACAAGGAGTACACCTAACTTTTTAGATTACCAATTTTTTGTTGCCTAATTAGTGAATTTGTACCAGATATCCTACTACTACCACTAAGCTTTGTATACACCAGACAGCATAATTTATGGGATATTATCTGCTCACAAAGGGTCAATACTACTTACTTTTACAAATTAAGGACAACCAAGAGGCAAAAAATCAAGTATTAAACAATGATGAATACTAACAGTAACTGGTACCATGTGGACTGGTCCATTACGAAGGCATGTGAAAGCACCTTTGTAAGCAAATTTCAGAAAATATCCTTCTACTAAGATGGCTTTTATACAGATATTGATTCTATCCACAAGTAGTGATTCTGAAGGCTGAAATCTATGCATACTGAAGAAAACTAGGGCTAAACATACACTCAGAATCTTGTTATATGAAATATGGTCCAGATGTGCGTAATTATCCCACTCTCAGCAGAAATGTCTCATCTTTTTCACATCTTGTTTTGCCCTGCCACTGTTTACTGTTTAATTTCTGCTACTGACCTCCTCTAGGAGACTTTATGTCTGTCTATTGTTTTGTGCATTTAAAAACAGATTTTGCAAAGTAGTTCCTTTTATCTTGAATATGTGACTCACTGTACCCAAGACTACCAGACTGATTTTGATTAATTTGGTACAGCAGGCCCACCCCTAATTTTGTTGATCTATTCTGATTTAAGACTATTTGCTTCTAGCATGTGGTACTATATAATCTGGCAGAATGTTACAACCCAGACAATGAACAATGTTAAAAGAAAATTTAACCATTTAACATTTAAATATAATCACTACAAAGCACTTTACAAAATATAAAATATAATATAGCACGATAATACACTATAAATGGAGACATATAAACTGACTCACTTCCATTCAGTATATAAAAAATCATTCTCCTTTATGCTCTACAATCTCTACTAAATTCTAATCCGTTTGGGTCACTCTTTTCTATATAAAAAAAATAAACCTCTCAAATGGACAAATTTCACGACTGTTAAAATTGTCTGATAACTTTCTCCCTTAGTTTACAAATGTGATCCAATAAAATGT
Source organism: Reticulitermes speratus (assembly GCA_021186555.1). Taxonomy (NCBI): domain Eukaryota; kingdom Metazoa; phylum Arthropoda; class Insecta; order Blattodea; family Rhinotermitidae; genus Reticulitermes; species Reticulitermes speratus. The sequence goes on from JAJKFL010000330.1 coordinate 15,774,039, forward strand.
ATTTCACTCTGGACAGTTCCCTAAAACTCTTCAAATTTGACAACTTATATGTAACTTCACGCTTATCAAGCTGACGAATATTCCAATATCTACTATATACATATAGGACAATTGTTTCATCAAAGAGTTTACAAAACAATAACATTTCTGCATTATGAGGCAACAGTAATGCAAAAAGGTCTAACATATAGCCTCCACATATGTGCACATCCTACAAACCATTCATTCACTCTGGAGTCAATGTGGAAAAGCAACATATATTGTAACACAACAGTAACTTCCACATCAGTGCATATTTATGTATGGTCCTAACCTATTCCTATGTTCTGTAATGTTGCTTACAGAAATACAACACAACCTGTTCTTTGGATTTAGTTTATTGACAAATGTGTATACAGGTATACCCCACAGAATGTCTCCCTGGTTAACATTTTCCTGGTAGAATGCCTCTTGGTTTTAAATATCCAAACCTCACAGAACATTTTTGGCCAATGTTTATGTAGGAAAAATTTATATTAACGTTCCAAAAACTCAATAAAACATTTCTAACAAAACGATGTGCATGCAAACTGTACATTTTACTGCATACAAAGCAACTGTTTGTTAACAATCGTATTGTTTGGTGATCAGGAAGCGATGTTTTAAACATTTTACATACTAACATGATAGTTTGTTACTTATCTATAGGTGTTACTGTGTTTCAGTTACATTTCAGGAAACTGGTTGGGGGTTTTCGGTTGACATCACACATTATAATTTTTTTCCATTTAAAATAATGGGAAATAGGCTTCCAGTTAGCATTTTCGTGCAGAACGTCTGATTTTCAGGAACGGATTACCGACATTAAGCAAGAGATGGCTGAATTAAAAGACTGCAGTTTCAGACAACCACACTGCAGTAGTTCAAAACAGCTTTCATGTGTGAATGAATTCCATCCATATGCAGTAGTTCCAAAGGTTTCAGGCATTCTGACAACTATAACCAAACATAGAAAGCAATATCTACAATATACCAAATGAAATGCAGATACAGTATTTGCATACATGAAACTCTGAACCAAGTTCTGATACCAAGGTACATACAACTGTAATACAATCTTCTCAATCAACAGCATCAGTGTACAGTAAATCTACATTTCAGAGATTATCATTGCCAGGAATAAATGTGGAGTGACTATCATGTACAGACAATAACCAAATATATATTGGCAGTCTTCATTTAACACTGCCCAGACAACAGTGTTTTGCTTTAATGCTGCCAAAGTTTAGTTACCAAAAATGCGATGAACAGTGCCTGTCTGCCTGCCTGCCCAGACTCACATTGTTTTTGATTGCAGCATCTTCAACACCCAGACTCTCCAGCATTGTAATTAATGGTTCTGTAAAATAAATGGTCCACTCTAATTTTGCTTTGCTCTACATTGTGATTCTCAGGAACGTAACCCCAATGTTAAAGAAGGACTTGTGTGTATATATGTGTATGTAAATATATGTATTTAGGTTATGTCCCTCATTATTGAGACAATGGTGACTTCCAAAACAGAATTTTACTCTACAACGATGTGAAAGATTGTCTGAGAGAATTTAACGCAACTGGTTGACAGACAGCTTCAAATCATATGTGAACACAACTGAATTCAACCCAGAAAAATTAGTGTGAAATCTTCACAACGGTGGATAAAAGTCCATATTCTTTAAGTTGTTCTACACTATCAGCGGTGACAATTATGCATTTAAAACCAACATTATGGACACCTGCTGTCTGCATACTCACAGTTGGAATCATCTCTAATGATGGAAACAGAGCAGGTCTCCAAAACGTTGGTTTGTAGCCCACCAATGATGTGGCTCATAGCCTGGGAAGAATTTTGTAAGTTTGTTTATTGTAAAAGCTTCAAAACTTACATTGTCGATATTGCTTGCTACTTCTCTCACTGCATTTACATATTTAATGAAAGCCCATACATGTAATAGCTTCTCTGGTTTCAAACTTACATCTTGTCAGAATAATGGTGGCAATGGCATGTGAATTGTATGGGACAGAAACAGGCACTTACAGCCATGCCTAGACAGCTCTTCTTTTACAAGAGAGGTTTTAATGTTACAGCTCATGGCCCAAAATGGAATCATAAAGGACAGTCTGATGGGTCAAGAAGTTTATCAAAAGCAGTTAAAGGTTTTTAAATGATCATAACTGACAAATGTGGGCAGTCAGTAACAGGACTGCGCCAAAATATGCCAGTTTTGCTGTGCAGCAGTCTCTGCTTTACAACTTTACACTCCAAACAACAAAAAAGTACATGGCAAAAGAGCACACCTCAATGCAGTCTCAATATCGATTTCACTCACACCCACAAATGAAGCTGTAAAACACAATTATCTAGCAGCAGCGAGAGAGGGAGGGAGAGAGAGGTAATTTATTTAATGATAATTGCTAACATATATAATGTTACTTTAAAGTTGTACATACCGTGCATGTTTGAGATATTATATAATGTAAACCAACAAATATTGCACTATCGTATATGAATTGTCAAACCCTACATATGTTTCGGCTCTGTCTGAGCCATCTTCAGGGGTTACTCTTCAAAGCGTCCACTATTTATACACTCACTATATTGTTTTGAACCCGTATTAGGGTTTCTTAGCAATCTAGGAACTATACATTGTCTCACTATGTACACTGATGATCTTGCGGTTTTGGTCTATTGCACATTGCCGAATGATGCTGTTGGTCTATGTCGGAACATAGGACCACATTTCATATGTTCCGACATAGACCAACAGCATCATTCGGCAATGTGCAATAGACCAAAACCGCAAGATCATCAGTGTACATAGTGAGACAATGTATAGTTCCTAGATTGCTAAGAAACCCTAATACGGGTTCAAAACAATATAGTGAGTGTGTAAATAGTGGACGCTTTGAAGAGTAACCCCTGAAGATGGCTCAGACAGAGCCGAAACATATGTAGGGTTTGACAATTCATATACGATAGTGCAATATTTGTTGGTTTACATTATATAATATATAATGTTGTTGGTAGATGAATTAAATACGAATACGGAGCATTCATAGAATAAAACTGATAGGGGTAAACCAGACTACTCAGATAATAATCCATTCCAGCACCATTTTGTCCACCACATATCTTGCATGGTATATACAATGTTCATTAAAGTACGGTTCCCTGAGTCACAAATATTAAATGAGAAGTCATTAAAACATTAAATGTAGCTCACATATTCCAGTGAAGTATCATTATTTTCAACATAATCCGCAAGCATAATGATGCATCTCCTCAATCTTGGCACATTCCACAATAATGAGGAACTGAAAATGACTTCATGTATGGTTGTGAATGTAACAGCCTGATTTGTATGGCGATGGAATTTTTAAACTTGTGCAAAGATGGGACCAATACATCAACGTGCCCTGGGATTATGCTAAACGCGATACATTGAGGCACATTCATGAAACCATTGTTGCCACGGAAAAGCAATAAGTATTACATATTCTGAGTGTGTGTCTGTAGCCTTAGTTACTCAACATGCAAAGCACATGCACCCTGTTATACTGTCATCTGTGGCCTGTCTGGCTCTACCATATTTTTCCAAATTATCTCATAAACAGCTCCATTTTTGGGGGGAAAAATGTATTGAACATAAAATGTGTGTTTTGATTTTCTCTGCAACTTTTGTCTGAAACATCTCTCATTCTATGTAGAAGTCAGCAAGATATTATCACAAATGTACACAGGTCTTCGTGTGAAGTACCCATTATTTTTGTCAGATTTTAATCAAACTTGAATTTTCTCAAAAGATTTTCAAAAAATACTCATACATCAAATTTCATGAAAATCTGTACAGCAGGAGCCGAGTTGTTCCATGCGGACAGACACATGGACAGGCACAACAAAGATAATAGTCACTTTTCACGATTTTGCGAATGTGCTTAAAAATGAGACAAAAGCATAAACAAGCAGAATGTTATGCCAAGTGTTAAAAATCATACTGTTGCTGCATGAGGATTCATCAGCATAAATAAATAAATATAAAAGCACAAGTGGAAGTAATACATAGTTTTTAGAAGGCATATACATAAAATTTTATATTGATTTTTAACTACAGCTGTTAGCAAGATGAACTTTTAACAAATGTACATGTCCTGGGTATTATTAATTAGATGACCATACATAAGTGTGTGAAATTTTACAGACACAATTTTAAAATGTCAACCTCAACACTAAGTTTAACAATGTGCCCTGATAACAGTCACAGGACCAAAACACATCAGACAAAAATAATGGTAATAAAATTATGTATTTGGATGTTTTTATATTGGATCTATGAAAATATTTATCTTTACCAAGCATACATATTCTTCTGTAAAATGTTCTCAATGTCAGTGTTTCTTATCAAGAGACCAAAGGCTGTTTAGCAAGCTGTGGTACATATACGAACCAATGAGACATAAAATTAAGCAACAATCTAAGAACCATTGTTGCCCATAACACAAATATTTTGTAAACTCTTTGACCTAAAAATATCATTATAAAATATTTTTCATGCACTATTACATATGTAATTGCTTCTGATTGTAGTAATTTTCATTTAAATAAAAATACTGTTTTATCAAAGTGACGTACATTCTGCAGTATATCTTCTGTGATATGATACGTTAGTCCATTAATTCCACACCTCTCTGCTTAAGCATCACCATCATGGTAAGCCACTGCACTCAGTAAAATCCAACTTTCAGAACTGTTTGCATTTGCACCCATTGTCTATAATGCTAAATACTTAATCAAGGAACACTCTCATCTTCTAAGGAAATCAAACGATAGTAACTATTCTCTCGTACCCATCATATTTATACCAATGACCTCCTGTATGATATGGCTTAAAAAATTAAACACATTTACATAGTCACCCATTTATACCAAATTTTAATAATAATGAAAGCAGTATGCATGCACCAAGTTCCAGAGGCAAATGAATAAGGAACTGAAATTCTCGTTGCATACCACATACACACGCATTATTGCATTATGGGACACTGTTTCTGTCACTGTGCAACAGACTCTGTGGCATGGGATGAGGTTTCTGTTGATGTAAGCATAGTGGGGGCAGAGACAGTTGTGCTAGAAAATGCCATCTCCACGCTGTTCAAGGTGGTACTACCTGACTGTGTGACAGCAGCAGCAGCACCTGATGCTGAGCTGCCATCCTCAGAGTCACCCCTTGGTTCCACATTTCCACTCTCCATCCCTCCTGCTGCAGTTGCTGCTAAATTCACTAGAGACTCTAAACTCTCTTTATCAAGATGGTTTGCCAAATCACTGAGTGGGTCTCCAGTATACGGCATAGATGCTGGGTGATTCCCTGTTTCTACTGTGGCATTGTCTGGCACTCTGTGACGTTTTGGATCCCCATAAATAAGGCAATGGATATTAGGTGAAGAACTCCTATCCCTGTGAGTAACAGCCCCACTCTCTTGCTCCTCAAGGAACCTATCCATATAATCTGTAATCCCCGGATGTAGAGTGTACTTTTTCTTTTCTAATCTTGCCTTGTTGGCAAATATGTCATGCCTCTCAGTTTTCTTCCACAGGTAATAGAACTGAACCAACTCTCCCACAGATCGTGTTCTCACCTTGTTTTGTTGGATAAGGTGAAAATCTTTACCGTAACTGCGGAGGCCATTTTCAAAATTTCTGCATTCTTCCTCAGACCACAGGCTCATGGTGTCAGTTGGTGGCACAACATTCATACGTCGCCTTCTTAATGCTTCTTCAACATTATAACCACACTGAAGTAAGAGGTAGAGAGCCTGCTCATCATCTCTGGTGTGAGTCCCAGTAGGTATAGCACTCACCCCTTGTGCATTGTTCACAAGCGGTTCCTGTGCTTTCACAAGAAAGTCCTCCACATCCTTTTCAAACAAAGATACTGGGTTCCACAACAACTTATCTTCATTTTCATAAGGCAGAGCATCGTCATATTTACAAAGTCCTTCAGGAATTCCCGCCTGATAATCACTCCCCACCATGATTGTTTTTCGCCACTCCTCTTCATCTGGACTGTAGTCATAATCCTCCTCCTCTTCCTCACTCTGTGGCCGTGACAGTCTCAGCAGCCTTGATGTGCCAGCACTCTCTTCAGCCTCCTTCTCAGGCATGTTCATGTACAACTGTTGCAAATCAGTCTGTCCACTTTTCTCATCACATTCCTCATCCAGTATGTCCCGACCAATGTCATCATTCTCTAGTGCCATTTCTTGGTTTGACATCTCTGAACTACTTGACTGTAAATTCTCAGCTGAAGGGTCTCCGTATCCATACATGGCCAACAGTTCCTCTAATGGCATATCACCCTCTCTTTGCAGATTTGACAGTTCAATTTGAGGGTCTTCTGATCCTTCCAATGCTTCTTCTTCATCCAGTGTTCTTTCATCATCAAAATCATTCACCATCATCTCCACAGGGGGATCAAATTCCTTATCCACTGTGCTGCAGCAGCTGGCCACCCCAGCTTCTGAAACAAAATATGAACTTGTCAAGTAGCTACATCCTCTAATTGCACAGTACTACACCTTGCAATAAACAAATGTCAGGTGGATGCCATCACTTTCAAAGTCCATGTTTTAAACACAATTACCAGTCTTGTTTGTTCCTTAGGTTACTGCATCAGTCTGTGACTGACAAATGTTTAACAGAATCCACTATGAAATGCAGGGATTACTACAAATAATAAATTAGCAAAGACATGGGATCTAAGAGTAATTTGCCTATTCTGAGTTACTATCCATATATATGACTGGTACAACTAAGGACAGTAAACTGATACATAAAAATGGCAAGCTCTTGGTTCCTGCTAAATACATGGCAGGAATGCCCACCACCATACTAACGTTCAGTGTCTACACAATAACTATGTGAGAAATATTTATCTTGACAAAGCTTTGTGATATTTAACCGTTTCTGTAGTAAAATGTTCTTCATGTAGGTGCTTCTTATCAAGAGATCTATGTGCAATTTATTAGCTCTAAACACGCACTCATATTTTCAACTTCTGTCACTGACAGCATGCAGATTGGTCAGTACTATGTCTAGGAAAGGCTGTTTCATTTTCTCAACTTCACATCACTAATTACAGCCTTTACCAGACATAAAAAGTGTCTGATACTAATTTTAGAAACACATTTATAATCTCCAAATGTACCAGATTCTGTAAGTATGCAATTAATTAACATCCAACAGCAAGTGCTTCAACGGGTATAAACTTCTCATTATTCTCTACTTCAGATAAAAATATCCTCAACATCCTTCATAAAGATGAGCAAATTCTTTCAAAATTTACAAGGACACACACACACACACACACACACAGCACACAATACCCACATATACTGAGAAATACTGTCTTCTGGGATGTGACATCAAGCAATCTGACAGAAATTTACTGATGTTCGAGAAAAGCTCCCTACCTTCATTGCCAGACTACACTATCCCATACAACAGTATTCTTCACACTCACCACCTTGAGAACCTCAAACTTCACCACACTCCACTACTAATGTTTCCTGTTTCAAAAATAAAACTGAAAATGTAATGGAGAGGGTAAACTTGTGCTATCAAGACACATTAAAACTATGGAGACAAACAGATGTGCAGTTCACATTACCGTCTTCTGGGCTATAGCACCATGTAATCTTAATGATCACTGCCAACAATGCAGGGAAACATGGTGCCTCCATCTTCAGGACTGAAGTGTGTGGGGTAAGTTAAGTTACACACAAAGGTTGCATGGTAGTCACTCTACCCACAGGAGGAGAACAGATGGAGCCCAGTTGGGGCCTATAGGAACAGTGGGAAAAGAGAAGGCCCTCTTCAGAGCTATTGTAGACAAGAAACTAAGAAATAGGATGACAGCCCTTTTAAGTACCTAGAATACAAGCCACAAGAGGAAAACAGAACTGTGAGAAAATGATCACTCTCAGGGCCATGTGGACAGAAAAGTGGGAAGAGAGGGAAAGGCTATTTGAAGGGCCACAAGCCGGGCTAACTTGGTACAAAGATAAAGCTTTAGGCTGGACAACTGGCAGAGGTAAGAGAAGATTCTCTTCTCCAAAGTGTGCAGACCAGCTCTGGGGCCCAATCAGCTTCCTATTCAATGGCAACATAGCCTCTTAACCAGGGGTAAAGCATGCAGGGCATGAAGCTGACCACTCACCCCCATCTAGTACCAAGGTTAAGAACAAACTGAGCTACACGTCTACTCCACCAACATGCGTTCATGACATGCAAGGGGCACCACTGCAACACAAAAGTCACAGCAGGAACACAGAGTTGTGAGAAAAGAGCCTTTTCTGAGGGCCCAGGTAAAGTGCCATTTCAACGGAAGCGACTCCTTGTCCTCAGAGAGAACCTCCTTCAATTCCTTCACAGAATGGATGAGTAGCATCCACAATCTGCTCGGTGAGTTTTGTCACCTCCCCTTTGATCCTGCCCCTGTGTGTGGGCTTCTTGGGCAGGATGCTGGTGTTTTCAAGCAGGATCTGATGACTTGGTCAGTGCTGTCTTCTTCAACTAATCCAGCTGAACATCACAGTGGTGTTCAATAACCCTGGTCCTGACAAGAGCAACCTGTTGCTCCAATGGACCCTTTCCTATACTTTTAGGGATGCTACATGTGCTCAGTGTTTTCAAGTGATGAAAGTCATCTTTTACAGGAATAAAAAAAAGCTGGATATTTTTCTTGGGAGGCAGTTTCATTCCCTGGCCACGTTACCCTTGATAAAAAAGCACCTGCTACTCACTAGATAGGATGCTAGGTGTGAACTAAAGTGGGTATAAACAAAGTGGCACAGAGAAAATCGGTTGCCTCTGCTAGGAATTAAGTTCTCATTGCCCAATCCATAGCCAAATCACTAGAATAACTGGGCCATCTCAGCTCCTAAAAGTGCACGATAACTTTACAAACATTTCCACACTTTGGAGAGTTGCCACATTTGCAAGAGAAGACTCCACTGATCCAAATGTAAATACTATAATGGAATCCCCATTTAATGTTTTCCAGCACACAGTTTTTCCTCACTTAACTTTCAGTTTCAATGACCCCAAGTCAATAATTGCAATATTAAAATTTCTTCCTAAGTTTAAAGAGTTCATATCTATTGTCCTTGAAAGGAACCTTATATGGGGGTTTCACTGTATTATGAGTGAATATGAGACTGTACATTACTAACAGAGAACTGTGATGTTACTACAAAAACAAAGGTATATAAAGACAAAGTTGTCCCCAAGGTTAATTAAGCACCATGCCATGAACACATGGGAAGTGGCAGTACAAACTACATGCATTCTTAACCTCAGTATCATATGGAGGTGGGTGGTTAGCTTACACCCATTGGATAGGAAGGTGGTGGTCTCCAGGGCCAGTCCACCCACACCATTTTGTTGATTTCATTGATGAACATGTATGATGTTGATGGATCACCAGTCCCGTACTCATCCGTGACACTCATCCAACCACGTGCAAAGTCATGGCACTACTTCCACACTTGTTGGGAGGACATCACATCTGCACCATACATGGCCACAATATATCTGTGGATGTTCATGGATTCTGTGTTTTGTGTCCAGAAGAATTAGATAACAGCTCACACCTCTTCCCTTGTCCATTCATTCAGTAAGATTGCCATTTTTCCAACAGACACTGCACCAGCACTGCATTGCCTGCACTGGTGAAGATGCCTGTAGCCTAGCAGTGGGATCATGTACCAATGTATGACAAAGTAAGAGCTGGCTACAATCTTTTCACAGGAACAAAAGACAGAAACTTACTTTCTGACTTACCCTCATACGTTACAATCTGTGAAGTACCTTTCACAGATGAAAAACACATACAGATACACAAATATGTAACTTTCCCATTATATGTTTATTTTACGCACTTCCTGCAAAGAACATATAAAAAAAATTGGAGAGAAATAAGATAGAAGAAAGGAAAGAGTTTTATTGAATATTTTACATTTCTTTAATGCTGGACATTTTTGCAACAATGCTGCTGTCAAGAAATCAGCCACATCAGAGTATGGACACTCCACGTTCTAGAAAAAAACACGCAGAATCTTGTACATTTTAACCTTTAAACAAAATACGGTACTTCATCACGATAGAAATCTCATGTATAATCACTACAAAATTCTTGTTTCAGCATACTCACTGACAATGTATTTCCATGAAGATTACTGTCACATCCAGAGAAGACAAAAATCTTCATAGCAGGGGTGTGGTGGGTATCAATGTAATGGGTGCAAGAACTGCTTACACCTTTGAATTAAAAAAAGCCTTTTTCCCTTCATATTTTTTTACAGTTAAGCTCACACTTAATATTTCCCTCCATTCACAAGCCTCTAACAATGAAATCTTGCATGCAGCAGTAACTACAATACACATAAGCGGTACAAGGAAGCAATGACAGTCATGCATGAACATCAATGTGTTAAAAGCTACGAGATAATTTAAATTCCTTCACTTGGTGTACCCTAGTGCATGATGTATAAGTCACACTTGTAAGAATCACTAACAAGTGCTTGTACCCATCACTTCTGCCAGCTGTGTGTAGACTAGCGTGTCATGTGGAATTTTACACTATATTTATTGATGTCAAAAATACAATGTCTGTTATTGTTGAAATTAATTTCTTTCTCCATATGACAATGGGTCAATCATACTTACACATCACTGATTTTGAATCTGTTCCTTTGTATTTGTGCATGCATGAGCATTTTCAAAATTGCTTTAACTACCTTGGATTAAAACTGAGTAAATGGCAGGCCCCTCAGTGGTATCTGGACTAAAACTGATGGAAGAGGCAACAAACTGATGTGGTTGACAAAAATTGCTGTACTGTTGTTAATTTTTATAGAACTGACAGAAATATCACACATCAGTTAGCCGACAAATATGCCAACTTCTAACAGCCGAAGCTCTTTCTCGATTGCAAAAAGTATGGCTAGTATGCAAACAATATTCCTCATTCTGAATTTAAATTACTGAAGAAGTCTTATGGCTGGTATTTTCAATTTCTGCAACTAAGAATAGACCTGTCATATGCTCTTCAGAGAAGTTTCAGAACCAACCAGTTTTTAAACTAATGGAATGTTCATTACTGGTGGACTGAATGAATCACTACCAGTTTACTTCTCACTGTACCAATCAATATTTCTCAATTTTATCTGCAGTCACTAATACAGATGGCTATTCCATCCTTTCCCTGCACTTATTTAAGACTGTGAAGGAGCACCCAAGTTCCCTGAAAACACAGTTTTGTTCATCAGTCTGAAAAGTAACACAAAACATACAAATTCAGTAGTGGTGTGACATTATGTAACATCCTTATAACATAATGATGTTTAACTGACATCCATACATCACATATTACAGCATTTAATGAAGTTTCTGACAGCAACAAATACCTTATCATACAGTGCAGCTGCATTTTATGTGAATCTGAAACATACGAATCTGAAATAGTGCAATGTAAAGAATATTAATAAACTATAATATAATATCCAACAAAATGCACAGTGTTTCAGTACATAAGTTTTACATTTGAAACATTACATCTCCAACATATTTTGATCCATGATGGTTCACAATGTTTCAAATGTAAAACCTATGTACTGAAACATTGTGCATTTTGTTGCATATTATATTACAGTCTGTCAATTAACACATGGTATGAATACCATTAAATTAATAGTCTCACTTAATGCACAAAACCTAAAATAATGTGAACCATGAAATTAACTTTTGTTGTTTATTTATTTATATTGTGCTTAACAAGTGTGTTTAAAAGCAACAATATGCTACAATGGTTGTAGATTCATGTTCTCCGAGAACACATCCTCCCTACTTTAAATTTATTAATTATTAAATTCATTAATGGGAAAATTCTGTCTTGAATTAAATGACTTTTCAATTGTGCGAGATCTTCATGAACACATCCCTTGCATAAAATGAGACCAAACTATATTTGTATTAAGCTATGGAGCTCATTGTGGAAATAAAACCACGGGGTTAAAGGCCAATAATAACAAAGCCTTACACTGGGCACAGTGCTGGGCTGCTTTAATATAGTCCAGGCTATCACAGTTTACTTCCCTGCCTAATTCTTGGTTTTCCACACTAAACAACAGCATGAAACATGACAAAATATGCCAGACAGTGAGGTCCTTGGGAAGTGTGAAACCCAAACCCTCCATAAACCCAGTTTGGATACACAGTACAGTACAGTACAGTACAGTACAACAGCAGCAGCAGCAACAGCAGCAACAGCAGCAACAGCAAAAACAACAACAACAACAGCCAGCAGCAGCAGCAACTATATTTTACATCGCCTAAATTACAAACAGGATATCATCGGAAATTTTTTTAATACTGAAATCCTGGAATTGAAATTAATGCAAATTCCTTGTAGTTCCACACCACAGGTAATTCAGTCCCATGTGCCCTTGATTTCATGAAAGTGCTACAACATGAATACAATAAAAGCAGAACAACAAACAAAAGCCAATAAAGGAAAACAAGGAAAAAGAAATGATGTATGAGGGCTATGCCCTTCCAGCCTCTGGTCACAAGTGATGTATTTGGCATAAAGACAGAAAAACACACTATGAACAAATGAACAACACTTTTACAAGTGTTCTGGCACCAGTACCAACACAGATATTTGTCTACGTGGGCTCATGCTTCTCCTGACACACATACAGTCTGCCTTAAACATGTTAACACTCTTAATCCTCCTGACATTCAACCACAATTTAAAAAATCATATTAGTAATCTAAAGCACAAAGTTAAACAACACAGGACAATTTGAATCATCCACAACAAACACTAGAAGACCTAAAAAATGTAGTGGGAAAATCAGAAGTTACTCAGTAAAATACTACACAAATACAAATACACACCAGAACAATTACACGTAAAGCCTGCAACAAAGAGTCCGCAGATTCTGTTACAAGTACGTATAGTTACAAACTATTGTTAACTTTTCTGATTACACTAACCTTACTGCCACTGGTATGAAGAACAAATTAACACAGTTTTAAATGCAAAATAATTCATCAAACCCACAGGAAAGAATACTGGCTGCTGGACCAATGATCGGATCACGACGGAAGGTGTTTGGATTTAAGAAAGTGTGTGTAATTAAAGATTCAAATGCAGGTCACAAGATGCAAACCATGAAAGGCAGTCAATTATGGTCCACACTGCCAACCAATCAATGCTCAAAATACTAATCATGAAAAAAATTTAGTGTTACAAACAAATCCATATACTGATCAATTCCTGACATCATTTATACAAATTCTGTGTACGCACAAATACATTTACCTTAGAAAAAATATAGCTCAACCTCTACTGCTATGGGCAAAGCAACATATAATCATAAAGAGCTACTTAGTAAAGCACAATGCTCACAATACTTAGGATAGGAAAAATCCTCCAAACACATAGAGAGTCACAGAAATTAAATACTGTGCTGAAAGTAACTTTTAGTTCTTATGACATACTGAAAAACATGGGAAAACCAGAGTGCTTCCTACAATAAGGATCCAAGAACACATTAATTTACATGTAAGGGTCATGACAGATTCCTAAACAAAGTACTAATTACTTCGACTGCGCTTCTGCTTAAAAGTCAAAGGTTTCATGTGGATTACAATTTAATATTTTGAAACACAACATAAAAAAATACAACAGTTACAGAACAAAATATCAATGTATAAAATGAGAATCTGATACCAAACATTAACTTTTACTGGCTGACAAAAATGTTTAATGTATAGAACAGACATTGTTAGGCACTGTATATAAAAATTTGCAATAAAAGGATGATGTACTATGGGTACACCACAGACATTTGCTAATTTAAATGCACGTCACTTGTCTGTCAGTATGTGAATCTGTCCCATCATATCTGCCTGCCATATCTTTCAACTGCTGAAGCCTTTGTTTGATTTCAATAAAATTTTATGAGACATTTTAACAGAAAAATATCAGCCAATTAAGGCTGTCACTTTACTGGAGACAAAAATAAACTGTTGTACTTACAGTACTGGCTGTACATCAAACTGAGAAACATTTATCTCATGACTTAATACTGACAAGATAAATGTGTATCAACAACATGCTGTGTGGATGATCCATTTCTGAAGATTTAATTTCACATCAGACACTGACTGCTCTACTAACACTTGGCACACTTTCAGACAATTTAACCCTTTCCTGCCGAACGTCCAGTACAGTGGTCGCCCTTTAAATGTGGCAAAGTGCCGAACGTCCACTATAGTGGTCGCTAACAGTGTGTCGAATTTGGAAGCATTTTTTTCACCTCTATCGCAGGTACTGCGAAAGATTTATACTAGGTAGGTCTGTTGAATGTTAGGGCTTCTTTGTGGAGTGAGAATTACTCCCCCTCCATACCTCTACCCCCCCAGAAGACCGTTTTAGATGTCAACACATTTCAAGTGCGTAATTCTCTGGCGTGACTAAGAACGTTTCAAAACACAGCATGCTTTTGTTTATGTCTGGAACTGGAGTGCAGTGTAGCTAGAATTATAAGAGTGGGCTATGATACGAATACTGATTGACAAGCTGAAAGGTTGTCAGTGGTGTACTGTAATGCGAAATTTTCAGATGAAATTATTACACAAAAACTGGAGATATCCGCGAAAACCCATGTTTACAGCTACAGGGGGCTCACAGACATGTTTCTTGTAGTTCTGGGGCACTCTTTAGGCGTTGTGGGGCAGTAATGTGCAACACACAGACGTCAAATATAATAAAAACGTCGTGGGCACCCTTGAATAGCAGGATGTTTACCCAGCATTGACATTGTGGCTTTAGATCTGTTTTGCTGTCACCATACAAGTAGCCAAATATGACTTTCATTGCCTTAGCTCTGCAGATGGGACACGACTTGAAAGACACACTACATGACTACTGGTCAAGACTTAGACAGTTTCACACTCTGTTTTACGGTGACGAGACAGATTTTTACACATACTGAGATTTTTGCATTTTGCAGACAATTCAGACCCAACCAAGGTGAGGGATATGACCGACTTTGGAAACTAAAGACCGTGTTTGACACATTGAACCAGGCCTATGCTAAATTCTATAACCATTCCGAGCATTTGGCAGTGGACGAGGTAATTGTAAAATTCAAGGGCAGGGTCATCTTCAAGCAGTATATTCCCACGAAAAGGAAACGTTTCGGCATCAAAACTTACAAACTGTGTGACGAATCGGGGTATACATATGACATGAGAGTGTACTTGGGTAAAGACTCACGCACGCTCCGCCACTGATGACATGACTGCAACACACGCAACAGTTAGACATTTGAATTGCAGAGTTGAAGGCTTGGGACACAAACTATTTTTTTTATCACTGAGACTTTTTGACGACTTAGAGAGACGTAAAATAAATTCATGCGGGACATTACGGCCCAACAGAAAAGACATGCCCCCTGACTTTGGACCGAAAAAACTGAAACTGAAAAGGGGTGACATAAGGTTGAGGACCAGGGGAAATTTGACAGCGTTAGTTTGGAAGGACAGACGAGACGTTTACACGCTGACTAACATAGACCCGCCACCGGCAGAAGGAAATTTTTGTGATGACAACAACTGCCCTGTGAAGCCTCACATCGTAGCACGGTATAACCGGCACATGGGTTACGTCGACAATTCTGATTGTATGGCCAATAGCTATTCGATGAGTCAACGTAATTTCAAGTGGACCATGAAACTGTTTGTCCACCTTCTGGATCTAATAGTACTCAGCAGTTGGATTCTGTTATCTTCATGTGGGGCTAAATATGCCCATTGAGATTTCAGACTTCTCCTGGTGAGGAATTTGATTGAAGAAGCTGGAAGAAGCCAAGATCGCTCCCCCCCCCCCCCCCCAGTTTGATTGGAAGGCCAAGTGCTGCTGCAACAAACGTAATAAGACTCGACGGCCGCCAACACTGGCCAGCAAAATCCAACACACGCCGCAGCCGTGTTTGCTCAGCGCGCGGCGTGAAAAAAGGGAACAAAGTACAAGTGCGCGAAATGTAATGTCGGCCTGTGCGTGGTGCCTTGTTTCACGGACTATCACACTAAAATTAATTTGTAAAACACCAAAATTTTGTATTGTGATAGAATAGTGATCCAAGGTGACACGGATCGTCTGCAGCAGCCAGAATTATGTGAGTAATAAAATTTTTACACTCAATTTTATATAATGCATGCAATTCACAGGCCTAAATTTATTATAAAATATGTGAACATTTTTTTCCGAATTGATCAATTCATAAACACACTGCGAAATTTTATTTCCTGAAATTTGAAGGAAAAGTGTATGAGATATGATTTTTTTTCTAAGAGTAAGCGTTAAGAATTGAATTCCAAATTTAAAAACCTCGGCAGGCTGCCGTTGCACGGGGGGATTTAAATCCGGCGTTTAAGGGTTAATATGCTCACTACCACATTCAACCAGTGATCAGATAGTATTTCCCATCAACATCTTTCCCACATACTGCTGGTGACGAGTATGATTCATATGAACAAATGTATATATGGAGAATGTACTGATGTGTGCTATACAAATTTTGTTCAGAAGAATGAATAAAAAATACAATAAAATACAAAACTTTATCACCATAGTTTAACTGAAGTGTGAATAAATGATTAATTTCCTGCCACTAAACTGTGTACCACTGAAAGACAATCTGTGGTAGCAGAATGATAAAATACTTATATACTCTATAAATCTAAAACCTGATTACAGTATTTGAATTGAAATGTCTGCTAGCAAACTGTAGCATAAAACAGGTTTCACCTTACACTGTGCCGACTGGTAAATAAGTTACTGATGTTTCAGAGGACCATACTGCCTCCTGTGTCAGAGACCAGCAGTCCAAGAAGAATACCCATGCTGAGCAAAAGCTTGGTACCAGCCTCATGACAGCATAGTTATTTCTGGTGTTGAGCCCTGATAAAGGCTGATGCTGGGAAGAGGTCAACAAGCTTCTGCTCTCCTCTCTTCAGTGTGCGATTCTTCTTGGACTATTAGACCTTGATGTTGGAGGCAGTATACCCCTCTGAAACATCATTAACTATTTACTGCTTCAGGTGGAGTAACACCCCAGACTTGGATCATCAGTGGTACCCAATAGTACACCATTCCAGCACCTTCTGTGCCAAATCCTTACACAATATTACACTCCCCTTATCAAATTTGGATTCTGATATGTTTCTTTACAAAAGAGAGAAGCACTGGCATAACCAATATATTGAGATCTGAAATAGTGTCTTTGGGAAGTGATCTTTAGCCAATAAAAGTAATTTATCTTTATTTTAATAAAGAAATCCTACAACACAAAGCATAATATTCAGTACAAGACAATTTTTCCAGTGCCTGAGAACTGTTAAGTGATGAACATCCAAGACATACACATTTGTCACAACAGTGTGCAAAGACGTCAGTACTTGCCATTTTGCTGTATATAGATTTGACTGAATATATATGCAATTAAAATTCAAGGCACACTTATGACATCTCATTGGAAGCTTGATCTAAATATTCCATTTAAATTCTGTGGTCTGCAGGCCAGATACACATGATAAGCTATTTGTCTATGTATACAAAATATGGAACAATAAAGAAACTGGGAAGTGATATTGCATAAATACAGCATACGAGAAATGTGTGTGCTTATGGATCCTTACAGTGATGAACTGGTAATTCCAAGTTTTTCTTTCTGTTCATGTTGTATTATAATCTTATCTGGGTTTCTCTCTGAACAGTTTCATAAATTTTTATTTTCAGCTGTCAAACTTATCAGGTCTATAACTACTGTGAAACATTCTATAAATCTTTCTGGCAGGAACAGCTGAAAATGGGTGATAATACAAGAGGCAGAGATGAAACACAGGATTGGGGCCTGGAAAAATACTGAAACTGTATACACTATGCTCCTACATTACATATCATACACGGCATATACAATAAGAAAAACCGTACACAGAGAGGTCAATACGGCTTCCAAGCACAAAAACTGACATCAGGTTTCCCATTTAATAAGCAATTAATGAAGTAAGTACTACAGTGACATCAAATGTCAAGCAGTGCATACATTTTTCTCCAATTACCCCACAAGTAACATTGGTAATACATCTGTATAGGATGCAAGATAAAAAGGAAAGGAATATTCAAAGCCAATGTTACAATATGTACTGGTGGGAAACAACAGACACACTGCTTACTGCCTAAATTTTGATTAAGAATGTTGAACTGAATAACAACATATCACGACTGGTTGGAAGGACAATTCTACACTCATGAACATGACTTACATGCCATGTCTTGCATCCATGTCCTGCATTGTGAACTGCCTCCAAGTAGTATCAGGATTGATAAATTTCTTAGGACACAATATATATATTTTTTTCACAACTTGGAGGTCCAAACTTATGGATGTGATCTGCAAAACGATAAAAACAGATTAACAACATAAAAACAGCCAATGTGTTTTAATTATATTAACAAACTCATCCTCCCCATGGTATACTGTATTCCTTGACCTGTTCAATATATTTCTACCTTTATGGAAACAAAATGTTTACACTTACCATAAAAGAGATCAATCAAATTCATGTACTCATACCCTACTTCCCCAAAATTTTATGTTATCCTGTACACCTATGTGCGCCCAGGTCTCATTTGACACTTTATAACAAAAAACTGTGTGCGGACTTCACTTAATATATTGGGTCTGAATGGCAAACGACATGAGCGTGGAACAACATAAGTCAAGAGGACATTAAGTTGGGGGATGACTGTACACGGCTCTTGGTTTTACTTCACGCCATACCATTACACTGCTATGAATTCTTTGGTTATTTAATAAAAATGTAACACATACACAGATTAGTAAATTTATGACAGGATGGTCATACATGGGGAAGACAAAAGACTCAAAATGTGGCCATAGCCTCAAACAACCAAAATAATATAACTGGAAACAAACAGGTTGTATGTACACTGGGCTACTGTTTCTGATTAGTATCTATGGTCCAGTTAGGTGTATGAGTTTCCAGGTCAGAAAAAACCTAAAAATTCTTGAAAGGTATATAACGATGGCTGTCTTACTCCTTGGAGCAAATACTTCCTTGAGAAGCTAATAACTGCAAAGCTAGTTAAGAAATTCCCCACCTTTATGAAACCTAAAGGTTCATAAGAAGCCACCAACAAACCCCACCCTCAGCCTTGATGATTCCAGGCCATGTCCTCATATACCATTTCTTTAACTCTCTTACTGCCAGGCTGCATGGGCAAGTCATGTCAAAAATCAGTAACCTGTCAAACTAGACAAATGCTGAGATATGTGGCAAGTAAAACAGTCACATTATTCAATGATGTGATTGTTGCTGAAATGTCACGGATGAGAAGGAAGTTAATGCACTTAAAACAGTGGTTGATAGACTGCCTGATGGCATAACATGCAAGAGTACCGGATACCAACTGATGGGCCACCCAAAACTCAGAGGGTTAAGATCCTCCCACCTATGCCTAGGTCTCCCAAATGCTCTCCTCTCTAGGTCTTTGTAATTAAAATTTTGTATGCATTTCTCATCTGTGTCATGTAGAGCACATGCCCTGTTTATCTCATTCATTTTTATTTTGACACCCCAGTACCAGGTGATTGCTACAAATTACGAATCAGAAAGGGAAATGAAGCAAGTGTACCATGCCTTGAAGAGTGTACAATATGGCTAGTAACATAAGCACTCAGAACCATACAAATCAAAAACCCAGTAACTGTAGCGGTTTTTATCAAAAGATAAACTACCATAAACAGAAGAAATCTACACATAACCAAAAATAACAGTGCTGGAAGAAAGGTGCCCATGTGATATGTGGGACGTAATGATAAATGCAGATACGTTTAAAACCATGATATAAGTGGAGCCAGGATAACACTGTATAGTGACAAGGCTACAGACTGAACAATGAAAGAATTATAGTTTGATTCCTGGCAAATGGCCCTGGAGCCCAATCAGCTTCCTATTCAACGGTTACCAGGGGCTCTTTGTCAAGGAGTAAAATGGCCTGGAAGTGATGCTGATCACTCACCACCATCTAGTGCCAAGATTAAGAATGAGTAAAGCTATACCTCCACTCTCCTTTAATGGTGTGCACATGAACTTTACCTTTACATTACTTTTACATAATATAATTAATCCCAAAGTTCCCACTTCATTGCCCCTCTTCATGCTGGCTATGTTTCAGCTTCAGAATCCAACATTTGCAGAACTTGTGTCTGTAAAGTTTGACAAGTGGTAGGCTCAGCATCGGATCTCATTAAAAACATTCTCTCATAGTTCCCAAAACCACTAACAGAAAGTCACATCAGTTATTTTCTATTACCCTCTGTCATTAATAAAAATCTCTATTCAATGTAGAAGTGGGCATTTTAATTTATAAACCACTAAGCAGTGTCATCAACATAGGTCATAACAAACATTCAGTTAGTGTTGCCAACACAGATAACACACCTGTCTTGTAAACCAAGATTAGCTTTCGGTCAGTGTAGGCAGTAATCCAGATTTTCTTCAAAGTATGAGTATAAACTAATGTCTGACTTTGGTGTGTTTGTGTGTGTGTATGTGTATGTGTGTGTGTGTGCAGACACACACACACACCACATGCATGGAAAATGGATTACTTTACACACACTGACCCCTCTCTTGGTTTCCAAACTAATTGTATTGTTATCTAGTTCTATAATACTCAATTGCCAATGTGTTTGTGACACATAAAAAATGTAATCAGGTTCTTCTAGTGAGTGGAGATAACACATAAAAACTGTCAGATCTTTTATACCTCATGGAATCAACTCTGAAGAAAGGAACAATAAAGTTCACATTACATTCTTCATATGACACACGTAAATACCGTATATTCTCGAATCTAAACCGCACCCGAATCTAATCCGCACCCAGTTTTTGGCGACATCTTAAACGAAAAAAAGTTAGTTCGCGATTCTAATCCGCACCTTTCCTTCAACCACCCCTTGCCCACGGGGCGACTGATTGAATAATATTGGATGTTACCAATGCGTTAAAATCCGATGCTACGCCTGTGGCCGATGAGTCATACTGATAGAGGCGGGGCCTTTCTCAACAGACGTGCGCAATCTCGTCTGAAGCCAGCTGATCTTTAGTTGTTGAAACGTGGGAGGTGCTTGTTCCAATTTGTCGTGTACTGTAGTTATGGAAGAGGGACACCTGAAATCTAAACGACTCTCATATATGGCAAAGTTCAAACGTAAAGTTATTCGGTGCGCAGAGGAGAATGGAAACCGCAAAGCCGCTGCAATTTTTGGAGTTGATGAAAGTAACGTTCGACTATGGCGGAAACACAAGGCAGCGATCAGCGGGTGTGAGGCGTCACGAAGGAAATTCACTGGACCCAAGAAAGGACGATTTCCTGAAATTGATGATGCAGTCTTCACGTTTTTTCAAGAGAGACGCAAGACTGGACTGTTTGTGAGTTATGATCTACTCGCAAGGAGGCGATAAAGAAGGCCAGATCTTTGAACATTCCTCGAATTATGAGTGATGACGGCGAGTCTGATGAATAATAAATTATAATAATAAATAATAAAATAATAGATTATTGTATTGTATTGTTCTTACGTTGTTTATTAATTACGTTAATTACGTTATTGTTATATTGTACAGCAGCTCAATCATTTTTCCAAAATCCAGCTCTAGACCGCGAATCTAATCCGCACGCGAATCTAATCCGCATCTGATATTTTAGCCCTCTAAAACTGTAAAAAATGTGCGGATTAGATTCGAGAATATACGGTATATATGTTTCAAAGTATATCACCAACATGCAAGTTTTCAGGTCTTCATGGCAAGGTTTTGACACCATGTGGTGCTGTAGGGTAACACAGACGTTTCAGAAAACATGCTATCTCCACCTTTAGGGCTGCAGGAACTGCATCCAAGTTGACACTGAAGTGATTACAATGAGGATGTGGTTAGATTATACTGTAACCAGGACAAGTTCACCTCAGCAGGTCATGAAGGCCTCTCATGCACCCCTGAAGGAAGCAAGCAAAATGTTTTCTCCAAGGATAGGATAGTTTTGGACTCTGAGGCAACATTCCCTTACCTATGACCTCATAAATAGGTCCTATGACTTTCCACTTCTCATTTGTTGGAGCACGGAAAAAGAACCATGTATATGCAATTTTCCCTCTCTACATGTTATTCACATTTATCATTCTTTTAACACTGAACAGGCCATTATGCATTGTTTCTCAGCTCTTCCATTTCACAGTTCTTATTGGCTTGGACCAGGCTCTATATATTCAAAACACAACCTCTCCCTAATCACTTCAGTGCCAACTTGGACCCACTTTTCTTCAACCATAAAGATGCAGGCAGCATGTTCCTTCAAAACACTGGCATTAACCTGCTACATTATAGTGTCAGAACCCAGAAGACTGCAGTATACACTGTCAATAAGTATCAAATAAAACTATCATCAAGGCCTGACAACAGAATCCTAATAACATAACTACCTACAGCACATTACAACATACTGCATTCAGTTACCTTACAATGTTATGTTATGTTCATGTGGTCTTCAATGTCGTAGTATTTTGTGTGCATGAACTCTACTGGCCAACAATTATTCATAAGAGGCTTTGTTATTCATGTCATAATTAAACAGCATGTGCAAGTTTCTAGTCATTAACATATTACATACAAGGCACTTAGCCTGTCAAACTGCCCTAACGAATGACGCTTTTAAATCAATGGCAACCAAGTTCGCAAACACATTCTAACTTATAAATAACAGTGACACATATTAGGCCTGCAGAAGTTAAAAAATTAATACTATGAAAAAAAATAGAATACATATTCACCAGCTGGAGGTGGCGGCAACAAACACTGTGGAGATTTAAGTTTATGTAACTTCTGAAGATGCTGTAGCTCGGTCATCTGCTTGATACAATCAGTGGCAGCACTGGGTGAAAATGGTATCTCCTGAC
This sequence comes from Reticulitermes speratus, assembly GCA_021186555.1. Classification (NCBI taxonomy): domain Eukaryota; kingdom Metazoa; phylum Arthropoda; class Insecta; order Blattodea; family Rhinotermitidae; genus Reticulitermes; species Reticulitermes speratus. The sequence goes on from JAJKFL010000330.1 coordinate 15,797,175, forward strand.
CATCTGCAATAACAAGACAAACGTGTTACAATAAATAATGTGTAGTACAGACTTTCATAACCTACAGACACATAATACAACAAAAGTGTATCGCACTTAAGTTAGGTTAGAGTCCGCATTTCTACAGCATCGTCAAAGGCAAATATTTTTGTACAAATCCTTATCGGTAAACAATGCTATACCACTAACTTGTGTCCAATAAATTCCGTTTATTCTTCACTAACTACAAAAGAGCAATTACCTTATACGCAATTTAATTTCCCATCAGGAAACTTCTCAACACCTTGTTTAACCACTACACCGCCTTCCAAACTTTGTTCGGGTCCAACTGTAAGCACACACCGAAATGTTGCGCAACTTTTTTACCAACCACATATACACACACATAATTACTAAACACAAAAAAGGTAAAATACTGTAAATAATGACAACAATTTTACATACAAAGTGACATAAAAAAACTTCACCTCTCATTCATAGCTTCCTCGATGTGTATCAACAAGTCTCAATCGCCAGAATAGTCACGTGATACAATACCAATTGATTCGGAGTTTTGTAGCATCTACACGGAAGGTTCAGCTATATCTTCGCAGAGCGCACAGTAACACATATGAATGAAAACCATCCAAGAAGGGCTGACGTGAGCGCCTGCAGGTATTACATTTTTCATATAGGTTGTATGGCTGTCTGTTGGAGAGTGCTTTGCCCTGGATACGAATTGCTTATTAAAATACTCTCTTCTGGAATTAGCGTCGTGTAATCTGGTAGAAGTTTACCAACGTTTTGGGAGAAATTCTGCCTTCATTGTCAGGGTGAAACAGGTAACTTTCTACCAGACTGCATTTTTCATTGTTAACCTTATTAGCATTTCACATCTCATGCCATTACCTACAGTCCTCTTCTTGGGCTTGGGGTCGTGTAATTTTCAATAATTTGCTACGTCAATTTGCACAACCGCAGTTTTCAGACGGAAAGAGTAAACAGGTTTCCCGTAAATGTCGGTGCCCATGTACCAAAAAACACGATGCCACGTACCCCAAGACCTTAATACCATATTTACCGTCGTGAGAACCTCCTTTCTTATGGATACTTTTTTTCTCTAAATTGTCAAAACCTGAGGTCACCCATGCCATCTTTTGGATATCTCAAGGGTTAAACTCAGAACGCTTTGTAAATTCACGGAGTCGTTATTTTATGCAGTAAAAGGTATCCATGATCACAAACTTTTTTCAGTACAAAATCTGGAAACTGTAAAAGTGGGAAAACATCTCTGTTATTTCAGAAGTTCATGCAGCCAATGTAACAGCCAAACAAACATTAATCTTGCCTGCTGCTTGTTTATGCTCAAGTAAGGCATTCTGGAGATTTTAAAATGTTTGGAAACCCAGTTTCATAGTAGGCCTACTGTGTCACAAGCTGGTGGCTTAATTTTTTACCTGAAAAGTTTAGAGGAGAGCAAATTTAGACAGGCATAATAACTCTCTCTTGACAAAACCATAACATGAGGCGAGCCAAAAGTTTCTGGACTGGGGCAATATAATAGTTGTAGGCTTACCTTAGTTACAGGTCAGTATTGTCCCCTTAGAACAAGCCTGCTCAACCTTTTATATGATGCTGGAAACTTCTGCAGAACTGAGCCCGCATGTGGCAACCTGAAATTCAATACACAGAATGAAGACTGCGTTAGTACAATATATATAATTTTGCCTATGTATTTTTCCTTATATCATGTGCTATGATGTCACTATTTTTATCACATTTTTATGAAATGAATTAGTAATGTAATCTATGTCTCCATAAATAAACAGCTCGTAAGTTTTCAAAAATTGTTTCAATGTTCTGTCTTGGCTGTGCCAGGGAAGTGTTTCAAAGACGTTTCCTTATTTCAAATGTCACTGTGCGGGCTATGTAACACTGTGTCGCAGGCAACATGGTTGAGCGGGCCTGCCTTAGAATTTTATACAGCCGGCCCAGCACCTCTCACACTGCTGGAAGCATCCCTGGAACACCCATTTTATGACCCTGTCCATCACCACCTATGATTCAGCTTGAATCACTACAGTAATCCTCCAACCTTCATCACTTTAACTAGATTTTCATCTTTTGGAACAGAAAGATGTCAAAAGGCGCTAGAAAGGAAGTATCTGTCCTTTATGGCCTGATCTTGCAGGTCCTTGAATACAGAAACTCATATTTGTTTCCAGTTGTCAGTCAGTGAAGAGGGCACAAATTTTTTGGCAATCTGCTTCTTGTTGAAACTTTGGTTAAAATGTGTAGGCCTAGAATGTTACATACATCGTTAATTTTACGCCTTGTCCTCATGGATGTTTTGACGCACTTCTTCCAGATTTAGCTTGCACCCCAAACATGCAAAGAGTGCAGTTGGGGTCTTAATTTTGCACAGTATCCAAGTTGTATTTCCAATCCATTATAATTACAGAAATAATAGACGACAAACATCACACACTTACTTGCTACATAATCACCTTCTTTCTCCACTTCTTTAGTTAATCTCTGTTAAAGCTACATATTTCCCTTGATCTCAAATATAGAAATGTGTTATGTTCTTTCCTGTACATATGGACAAAAGGCAACAGAATGTGGAAATGATACAAGAAGGTATAAGAAAATTTATTTGCATACCACTAATATATAGAAATACAGAATGTACAATACCTTTACATATGAGGCAGCATATAATTTATCTTAGAACAAGAATCATACAAATCTGTACTGCTTCATACAAAGGCTGTTAATGCACAGTCTCATTAACATCATCGACATAAATGTAACCAATGTTCTGGATCTCTGTGGGATGGTAGACTACCAAAACCAGCAACGTGGAGCCAAATTCCATAATATTTGAACTTCACAAACACATGAAAGTAAGGGAACTTATGATATACCCACCTTCAAAAGATGAAGTTTTATTGGGTTCTGGATAATCTGTGTTCTAAAAGAAACTGACTTTATCATTAATTTCTTGCTTGCTTTAAAATATAAGAAAACAATGTGACATATTTACTCCAATACTCTGGTGCAATTGGGCACTTATGTTAAACGTAAATGTACAAAATGTTACCGTACTGTACTTCACTGTTTGTTACATTCTACTGTGTCTCCCTGTAAGTTATAAATGTGGAAGAATTAATTATTTTAAAGTGGAATTATACCTATCTGAATGGAATGACTAAAACATACAAGTGAATTTTGTTACACTATTATTATTATTATTATTATTATTATTATTATTCTGTTGAGTACAAAATATAATAATAACATTCAACCCATCTAAGCAGTAACAAACTCTCAGACTTTGCTGCTGTCAGCAATAAAATGTTTTGATGACTCTAAGGGATTTTTTTAAACAAAGAATTGTGAATGCACTCTTTGTCAGTAACTGACTCAGCAAGCTAGGTGCTCGAATGAGGAAGCACCTATTGATGCAAAAAAATTTTTTTCCTCAGGTTTTATGTTTCATTTTACTACATTTTGTGTACAGGCTATTTTCTGCAAAAATCAATAAGGTGATCTGCAACTGTAACCAGCTAATTAACTGACTGCTTTTTCTGGTAGCAGAACCTAAACGTTCAACGCACCATTATGAAAGGCCTACATTGGACATAACCTGAGCCCATTGAATCTTTGTATTTCCTTCCTTCCACTTCCTTCATCACATTCTACCTCCGTAGAATCAATTTTAATGTTATAACAAGTATGTTGTAAGAAGATATAACAAGTGTAAATATCTTGGCAAGTATGTATTTTGCAAACGTTCATTCACATTTAAGGTAGGCATACATTTTTTGAGGGGGGGGAGGGGGGGTTATGTGGAAGTGAAAAAAATTAAACTGCAAACGAAAGTGATGAGATTAATTAATGTAGGGGGAGTTACTTCCTCCATGGAATTGTTTAAAACATTAAATATACTCCCAGAGCCATGTTTGTACATAATGGAAATTGTGTAGTACATAAAACTGAGTAGGCATGATTATAATACATGTCAAAGATAAAGCTCTTCAATCTCAATGTTGTAGAAATGGTATTTTTACAGAAAATTTAAATAAAATGACAATAAAACTATATAATAATTTACCAAGTTATTTAAAGAATGTAATTGTATATTATATGAGAACATGTGTTAAAGAAATGGAACCTTTGTAAATCTATGGAATTGTTAACATGTTAAGTCTTTGTAATATGGTATGTTGGTGACAAGTATGAATAGTTGTGTATATATATATATATATATATATATATATATAGATCATATTGATGTGTCCTATACAAATTTTGTCAAGTAGGATGAATAAAAAATACAATGTACTCCCATATCCTCCTCAGCATTATGAATGGCCATTTCTTTAATCAAAATTCTGTGTGCATGCCCTGCCTCCCACATAAAATAAATGGCTCATAGCTTTCTAAAATAAATTATTAAATTCTCAACTACTGAATAGTCTAAACTGTCCACTTCACCCTTTTAAGTTCAAATATTTTGCTGAAAGCATGTTTTAAAATCTTATAAATTATGTTCCTTCATTCAAAGCAGGAGACCACACATTTCATGCCTCTACAATGTAAATACAAAAACTGTTGATATGTAGCATTTTGAGAAGTAATTAGGACAGTAATTCCAAGACTTCTTTTTCACTTAATTTCATCATGAACCTCATTCCTATTCTTAGGGTTTTCCCAGATTCTGTTTAAATATCTTCATGTGATTTATTACATATCATTACAACTGTATTCAGGTTTTGATTTTGTGTTATGTCCATGTACTTAGTTCTACCTACTTGTAGATAATTTTCTTTGCTGGAATATTAAAGAATTTGTGCAGTGTTTTTTTATATTATTTATATTCTCTGTCAACTAATTAAAATCATCAACATGAACATCCACCACATACAAATTTATGTAAGACAAATACAGCACATACACATCACCACTTTTTCCAAACAAAACTGATGTACCATATTAGTATTGCCTAAAAAGAGTGTGGAGTAACTGTGAGTAAGTGCTTTGAAATAACCCGGAAGGAAAGTGATGCAATAGCTAAGGAGCACAAAATGAGGATATATGGGAGAATGGGGTAGAGCTCTATGAATTTTTAATCTCAACATTAGATGGACGTGAGTTCGCAGCTTCATACACTGGCTGCTTTATCCCAAGGGAAAAACCTTATTCCCAATGGATAACTGGCAATAGGCTGCTTGGGCCCCAGAGTCACTTTAGTGAAGTGGCGAGGAAAACGTTATTTGCAAGATCTGAGGTTCTCGCAGCAGTGTTAGTGAAGATTCAAGTTTTTAGGATATGATGCTTTGTTGCTGGGCAAGTAGTTTCTAACGTTTCAAAGGATCATGGTGCCTTCATCTTCAAGATATGCCACGATCCTTTGAAACATCAGAATTACTTGCCCACCAACAAGTGTCATATTCCAGGAGACTTGATTCTCTAAAAAACTCCTCATCAATGTCAGGAATTGAACCCCAATTGTCAGTGTGTTAGCCAGTCACTGTACTGACTGAGCTAACCCTGCTGTACCTTCTAGTAGGATTTGAAAACATGAGTTCCATTCAGAGAACCAAAATATGAGCTTGAGCTGGCATAAAAAGTAAAGTGTGTGTTAACAGTAAAAACCATCACAGAAATAGTAAACTTATGGCTATCAGCTACCTTACACAATGGACAGCTACTGTGATTTAAGAAAGAATGAATTGTATAAAAATCCTGTGATTTGTAGAACTACATCATTCATTAACAATGCAGAATAACCTCAACCCTTGTGAGATTTGACGTTTACACAACATTAATGTTGAGGGTTCTGGTCTTCTGGGATGATACGCTATGTAGTTGAGTTAAATGATCCTGACATTTCAAAATGTCAAGATCATTTAAGTCTAATGCACAGCATAACATGCCAGAAGAATCCTCAACCTCATTCCTTCACCACCAAAACTTTAAAATGTTTTGCAGTTGACTTGCAAACTCAGATCCATGCGTAAAGAAGAAATGCAACAAAAAGGAGGAGGAGGAGGTTTTGGTTGTGGTGGTAGTGGAGGAGGAAGAGAAAGCCTATGATACAATCTACGCCATAAGTCCACCTACAAGCTGGATTCTTTGTCAGCGGCACACTGTAACAGGAGTATTCTGCATCCTCAGTATCTTGCAATGCAAGGGTGAGCCAGCACAATGAATCTGGTATTTTAGTCAGCTTCCCATATTTTATAAGGAAAGCAAGGTTATGGTAGCATCACATTTGGGTGCTGATCTGTTTATGTTACCTCTAACAAATGTTCAAACAGTTCACTGATTTTCATTAAACTAGGTATTAACATAGGGTCACTAGAGGCTACTCCATCCTGTCTTAAGTTCCTAACATCACTATTGCAACATGGTGAGTGTGCCAACTTGTGAGATAAAAGTTAATGCTACTGTCTTATAATATAAGGTCCTGAAATTTTGTGTGGTAACATCTTAAAAAATGTGACCTTCATCTAGGCAGTTCTTTCAAACAATATAAAACAACATGGCAACCATATGAAATTAAATCTAGCCTGGTTCAATCTGATGGACAGACAGACATTACAAAATATGTTTCCATATAAACAATTACAAACATGATTACAGCATGAAACATAAGATTTTTCTGAGAAACTTAATGTAGTTGCAAACTGTGTTACTTGGAATTATGCACAAAAGTGGACCAGTTGATTTGATAATTATCCATTTATAATTAATTTCATTTTATGTTATTCATTAAACTAATATAAAGGTGACACCCCTGTGAATGAAATCTTGATCTAGTAGTATTCTGCACTGAGCCAAGATACATACATTAACCAGTCAGATTATGCTTAACAATACAGTATTTAATTATGTGTTTTGGCAACTTATACTTGTGTGAATGTATGGACACAAAAAGTAAAAGCTAAGAAAACTTTAAATATGAAAATAATTACGTGTGTTGCTTGGTATTATTTCTTTGTCAACAAAACCAGAATAACTATAAATTAATGTGCAGTGCAGACTATTGAATCAGAATTCCATTATGCATAATAATGATGGCTTTTAACCGTCTCCACTCCTATTTGTCATGGTCAAGATAACAGTTTTGTGCATTTGGTTGCCTTCATCCAGTACAATTGTGAATTCTGTACTGTTGGGCAGTCTTCTTGTAAGTTTTTATTACACTGAATAGCAGCCAATTTCAAAGAATTTGGAATTCAAAAATACTTTAAAGACTAATTGTACTTGTTCTCAGTTAAATCGGTATTAACACTGCATACCTGGTTTCAGAAATAACCTTTGTACTGATTCCTCCTCGGAACTTCACACACATACTGCTTACATACTCTGTGTGAAATGCTGGAGTCTCTGTACATTCACCTGACTTTAATAAAATACGTCTACATAATAATATCACAAATACTGTCTCCAGAAATACTTTTTAACAAAATGGAGAACAATACCTAAGAGAAAATGGCACTTCAGTTTGTGAACCTTATTATTATTAACACAGCAGTCATGTCCCAGATATAAAACTGAAGTAGAAACTAACAACAAACTACAACCTGGTTCTTAATATTACAGGTTCTTGTCTAAAACAAAATCATGATGTTTCTAGAGGCAATATGTTAAGACCCATCACTAGGATTAGGATTATATGCATTTTGCATACTGCATATGTAAAATGCATACATTAAAATCTTTCACCAAAAGTACAATGAACGAAATAATAAATGCATATTTCATTATTTATAGGATTGTCCCTAAGTGAAAGTTTAAATGTAGTTTCATTTTACATATGCAATATGCAAAATGCATATAATCCTAAGCCTACACATCACTGTCACTTTCAGACAAATCATATATGGCACTATTTCTGTCTTTATTCAAACTATCTGTAAGGTTGTCTCCACTGTTCATCTTCCTGTAATGCTGATGTCTAATACAGCAACCAAAGTTCTGCAGCAACTTGCACACTATGAAGTATGACATTATCATGACAAGGACTGTCACATTAACAGAGAAGGCTATAAACATCCAGTAGAACCATCTGCTTGTTTCCAGTGCTGGAAGAATGGCTTTTGGATAGCAGTAACTTTCAGCTTTTGAAGTTTGCTTAAGTGATGCATCTCCATAGCATGAAATGCACTGGTAGTCACTTGGGCCTGAACATGTCTTACAGGTGTAGTGGCAATAAGAGCAGACAGGTTGCAACTTGGCATCGAGGCTCGGGAAGTAACGCTCAGGGCACGCTACCTCACATCGCCCTTCATACAGGAACAGCCCCTTTAAGCACTCTGCATGAGAAGACACAAATGTCTGAGAAGTCGATAAAATCACATCAAATCAAACACACTTTAATACTCAATTATGCAAATTGATTATGCTCTTGATCTACATCTTTACCCTTTCTCTTCAAGTAAATTATTCAAAAATTTCTTCCTTTGGTGGGGAGGGAGGGTATTGCATGTCTAATGCCCATCACACTCCAAATATTGCCTTGAATAAATTATGTTTTCTACATAATTTGTTTGAAGTATCTAAACATATCAAAATGCACACACTGGGTTGATGCAAGTCACCAGCATGGAATATAATGGGTGAGACAACAAGAAAATCTTTCAGTCCACAGACATTGACAGGTGAATCTAACTGTGGGGAGATCACAGACTGTTGTGTGAATATTAAACCAGAATCTCATTTATAAGGTACTGAAAAATAAAAAAAAAAATCCTGCTTTGAAACTTGTCCCTGTTGCTGCCTCATTCAGTTCAATATTGAATGCCCCATTTCAGTCCTGTAACAGATGCATTTTACAACAATCTTCTGGGATGTGATGCCATTTAGTCTGGTAGATGTATACAGACTGACCTTTCAAATAAACCTACCGTCTCCACCATCTACTCTGGTAATGGTAGGAGGTCAGTCAGTAAACACCTACCAGAGTACACGGTGTCACATCACAGAAGATATATTCATAGTCACTGCCATGAGAATTTCAAAATACTGAGAACTGTAGCCCAGTGATTTCAAACTGTTGGTCCATGTGCTGGCACCGAAGAAATTTTAAACTTCCAAGGGGTAAACAGAGAGATAGGAAACTTTGCTGATCAATGCAATATAAAATATATCATGATCTAAGACAGAAGTTACATTTATCAGCTGGCAGACAAAACACACTTTACATGTTACTCTTGATTTCAGCAGACCAACAGTTCAGCTTGGGAGGAAGTAGTCAGTTAGTTGTCCAGCATATCAGTTTCTGCAGTCTGCAAGTTTAGAAGGGTTTTGTACAGTTCAGATTTAATATATGTTACACTTTATATGAGGAAAGTGGTAACATTAAACTAACATATATTTGAAATCAATATTAGAGACTGATCCAAGTAAGAATAAGATTTAAAAATCATGCACTGTTGAAGATTACTGTCTTCTGGAATGTGATGCAGTGCAGTCTGGTATAAATTCAAAAATGTTTTAAAAGACTACTGCCACGATCTATTCTTATTCTTCTCTTCTGAATATGGAGACAGTAGGTTCCTCCGAAACGTCGGTAAATTTCTACCGGACTGCACGGTGCCGTATCCAAGGAGACAGTAATCGTCACAGTCACCACTGTGAGAACTTCAAATCTCGTATCTTAGTATGCACTACCATTGCAGCACACAATTTGTTTCTTACACATATATTTCATCAAGGTGCACTACAGAGCAAACAAAAAATTCCCAGACCACTGATTAAGCACAACACAAAAAATTGCACACAGAATGTACCGGATTATTGGGTATACAAATAGTAACTATGACCTGCATGAATAATTAGTAATAAATTGGGATTATTCAAGAATTTCTGCTTGTAATCAACACTGTATCAATTATTGTTGTCTAATGATTGGCTGGTAGTTATTGAAAATCAATTTATGTAATATGTAGTAAATATTTAACAGTAAACTGATGTCCTAGTTGCTGGGTGAATAGACTCATGAGAGTAAAGACTTCTGTGTTGAACATGTAGTTAAATTACAAGACAAACACAAACATTAATCCAGTAAAGGCACATTATATTTTTCATAAAACCAGTGCCTTTCTTCTTCTCTGTACTCCTTATAAGAGGTATTTAATTTTAAAATTTCTTTGCACTTTACTCTGCCTTATTTGAAAGTCATGTTTATATGTTCAGCATATGTTTCAACCTCAGTGTGCCAAATGTGACAAAAGCTCACTGAACCTCATTAATGACTGAGCTATTTCAGTCTAATGTATTTACACAAATTAGTTTCTTTTTACCACTTTTACTCCTAAGACACACTACACTCAGAATACAGTATACTTTTTAACCAAGAATGAATATTTTGTCACACACATATCTTCAATCACATGAATGTGATGGTGTCAAAGCTACAAATGATTTTGCTAAAAAGGTTACAGGATGGGGGACAAATCATACATGGAGAGAAAAGATTCATAGGCAAGTTGACTTATGCTTTAAGCACTACATGACTGCCCAGAAAACGAAAGAAAGCTGTTGTTAAACTTCAATAATTTGGTTGTTCTTAATGATTTTAATTAATGTCTAAACTTGGTCCAATATTTTGCTGTAATAAATATTGGGAAAGAACTTACTATTGTACACCTTCCGTGCAAGTGGCATACATTAATAAGTTGATTACCAACAAATTGCATTTGTCCATACATAGATAACCACTCCTGCATGTTTTGGCTATTATTAATAGCCATCTTCAGGGAGCATAATTATGTACTAAAAGACATACACAGCATTAGCATATTGCTTTGTTAATTGTAAATGGTAAAATACACAATACTGTACCAGTATACCATTAAAAAGCAATATATAATGTTGGCAATGTTAAACTTATATTAAAATTGTGTTAAAATTATTACAATATAAGATTATTACTATTTTGAGATGTTTGGATGCAAAAGCACCCACCCCTATCTAGCGCTGAGGTTAAAGAAAGAGTAGAGCTGTACCTGTACTCCCCTCTGGGCCTTCATGGCTTGTTGTAGGGTTAACTTTACCTTTACCTTTTGGATGCAGTAGGTTTTTATAACTATCCCGTATTATCATGATTTTAACATAACATAAAGTAACATATATAAGCTTCATGTAAAAGAGGGGGGGGGGTGCTGTTAGAGGAAACTGATAAGAAGCAGCATTAAACTCACTTAACATTAACTGAAACATAATGAATGGTGCTGGAGATGAAGCATGCTAACAGGCAAATGGACATGATGTCCCTGAGTTTTCTTCATGCACTTTTTGCAAAGAACACACACACACACACACACACACACACATGACAAATATACATGCAAGAAAAAACTAAACATCCACAAATTTTAAACTGCCAGAAAGAATCAGAATTTCACAAAATGGAGTTTAACAGTACATTGTAAGCATACAAAAATGGTTAATGTTATTCATGCCATAATGTTTACCGAGGAAACTCACATAGTTACATAAGTATGGTGTTCTTAATTATTTTTATCACAATTCCTTATCTGAAAGATAGAGGATGTCTTTTATTTCAAGAGAAAAATTTAAAAGTGCAGAGTTTTAGTGTGCTCCCTAGAACAAGGATTATTATCCTTGACCATTTTCTCTCTTAGTACCATTAAAAAAAATATACCACTTCATTGCTGTATCAAATTTTAAAACAATGAAAAAATTAATAAATTTTTTGTATTGTATACTACAGCCAGTACATAAATACAGCATTCCAATAATGATACAAACTTTGGAAACTAAGAGACAACAACATTTTACTTGAAAACACTTGAAAACAGAAAAACTTTGGTCTCTCTAATTTCTTGATAAGAATCCAGACAGCTGCTATGTCAATAAAGTCGCAGGCTATATGTTGTACAGGAAAATATCACAGACACCCACACATCACCAAACATAGAACATCAGAATATCTATAGACAACTAGAACCGAGAAGTTAAGAAAATCAAATACTTCATATCCAAGTGAGTTATTAATGCCAAATACATGCCCTTGTAAGCATACACTTATGACGCAAAATTAAATTTAATAAAAGTGACACCAAATTACACATACAAAGCATGTTGAGAAGATAGTTGAAAATAAAACTCTAGCTTATGTATGGTTATAACTTGTAAGATTCTGATACAATGCATAAAAATTAAATGGAGAGTTCTATATCTTCCTGTTTCTGTAAGCATATTTATACCTTCTATACTAAGAGTATTCCAGACAGGTATTGGTACTTGCTAGCCCAGTTGAAGTTCATCCTTTCATCTGTTAACAGTCCCACTTCTTACAGTTTTAATTAAAATACGAATTTACAAGCCTACTGAAAGCTTTCTATTTGTTCACTATAAAGCATGTACAATACAGATACTGAGATAAAGACATGCGAAGTAAACTTTAGACACACATGCTATATCAAAAATTTAAGACTAAACTCTGCTATACACAATAAACAAATTAAATTTACACATTAGCCACAAAGCAACAGATGTGGGCCGACTCACCATTCATCAGTGTTGAGTCGTCCCCCGAAGGTTTTCCTTTGCAACCACCAACTTTCTCTTTGGCTCGGCTGAGACCAATCGAATGAATCGAATGTCTAGAAGCTTAAGAATCCCGCCACCTGTTTGTATCTTAAAACAATCTGCTGATTTTCAAATAAGTGCAAAACACACACAGAAAGCTGACAGTACAAGTATCTAAACTATACACAGCTAAGCTACATGGGTGCACAATATTTTAAAACTAAACTGTCCATGAATGATCACTATTTTGAGGATTGAAGTTATCTGGGATGTTCAGCAACACTGCTGTGAGAACTTCCTATCACACAACCATTGTTTTTCAAATTCATATGTTTGGAACAACATCCATTACTCTACATCAGTGCTATAATATTGGACTATGCTTGTGATACACTAAAACAAAAATGAAAGGTTCCTGTCATAACAAAACAGAAGAACATGCTATGAACAGGTAATGGACAAGAACAAAGTTGATCCAAGAGTTAGAAAATTTATTATTTTTGTACTCATAATTTGTTACTGGACAAAATTAATTGGAATCTAAGTTCATCTACACATATCTATTGAATTTTACTGTATTTTCTTCAGCACTGTCACACATTTTCACTGAAATAAAATATTAAAAACAATTAAAGAAAATATGACTTTTAATATGCTGTAATTTTGTATATAACTATATTAAATGACTGACAAATTAGTACTGCAGCAAAACTGTCCTGTATTTGTGTCACAAAGAAACAAATACAGGCACACTGTAGAGTACTGTGTTCCATTTATTTATTTATTTATTAGCAAGTTTCTGTAAGCAATCTGTAAGACTTTTGACATTAAAAGCACGCACACACACAAAATTAACTATTACCCAGATCTCTGTTTTCAAATATTGACATTCTAGGGTAATTTCAGCCACATAAAAATTGAAAAGAAAAACAAACTTTTACACAAACAGTGTAATCATACTGAGAACTACTGTAGTATTTGAAAACCACAGACATAAACCTATGGGAACTGGAGAATTTCAAAACAGGTGTAAACTTATAAAGTCATATGCAACTCTGTTAATTCGTATCTTATCCCTGAAGTGGCATACTATATTATTGTGACAAAGAGATTAGAGTCTTCTTGAATTCATTCACTAAAACTTGGATTTAAAATTTCCTCGAGGTATCAAATTACTACACTTAGGTATATAAATGCATCTCAATTCATCCACTGACGCCATTACAGGCAACACATTCAAGTCATGTAACGTACAGAAACTGAGATAAAAACTTGCAGCATTAGAGGAGTAGTTAATAATAGAGGTGCGAACTTTACAGTTATTTAATAATGCACATAATCCAATATTAATGAGAAACAACCAAAAATTGTTCCAAGACAATTGTTGCCACATGCAAAATGGTGACTGCAGTTGCTACATTCACAATTTTTATTATGAAATTAAATTTGTAATAACGATTTTCAATATGCAACAAAGTTTTTTTTATCAATGTTGTTAATTTTTATTATGACTTACACAATTTTCTCAACACCTATTTTTGAGTGAAGTTGGACATGTTCAGTTTTGAAAATATGCACCACATTTTATTTGAACTTCCCTTTCAACAAGCTCTACACACATGTATTCCACACAAAGGTTAAAACACAGGTTATTAACAGTTGGAGAATTGACAGAGTGGGCTAGCAAGTACATACCTGGATGGACGTTGTCTCCAAATTCACGGATGCATATTCAGCCAGAGGAAATAAACTACAGAGTACGAAATTTTTGAAAGTATTTTAAGCACATCTGCATCATGAAAAAGAACAAATGCTGTGGACAAAACCTACTAACAATTAAGGCACAATTACATACTTCAAGTATGTGACATGCTCAAACTCCAAATTGTTTTCTGTTAAATGGACAATTTCATACACATGTTTGTATGACAAGTTCTTCAGTTTTGACTTCTTTTAAATACAATTAGTACACAGAAATACAGTTATAATTTTTGAAATGTCCCTCCATAAGAATGCAGGTCAAACCAGAATTATACTTGCATTAAACATGAGTATAAAAGTGCACTCCAGATTAGAGCACATAAATATTTGACAAATCCATTCCTTTTGACTTCACCACAAAAAATTGACATTAATGTTAACTTATTAAATGTAAAAGCCTGTTCCTGTAAATAAAAAGCCACAGAAATAATATCGTTATAGATATAACACTGCTTAGGTGTCAGAAATTACTTGTCTTTGTACTTTGTTAAATTTTTACCACATCAAAATATGTTTCAAACAAAAATTGTAAATAATAAACAGATCTATATTTTCGTGATTCATAAAAATTTTTTGCATGGTGATCCACTTTGACTAAGAAAAGGCCAACTTTGCCTTCATGTAACACGTGAATATCGGTACACTGATATGAAGCAAGACAAATTTCTATATACCATTTTAGTATAGACCCCCATACAAAATTAAAAAAAAATCACCTCATGCATTATTTCTTATGCATTATTTTTATGCACTCTATGCAGTGAAGGTATACAAATTGAACAGTCCAAGTACGCCTGAAGGACAATTTACTTTCATATCATAAGGATACAGAGCTTCCATGATCATGAAAAAATCCTTTGGTCGTGTGAAGTGGGTAGCTGTCATCTCAAATTTATATCAAAATCTTATCTCTATGTCTACGCACCAACTTTTATCTGGTTAGTAAAACATATTGATTGTTAAAGTTTTGTGAGGGTTTCATTTTCTCAGTTTCATAAAAACCCATGATGAGTCTGAAGCTGAGGTGATGTGCAGAAGTCATTCACGCTGTGTACACAGGGTTGCAACTGGGAGCCAACAGGGATACACATCATCCACCTAATACAGTTCTACAGCATTCTGATGAAGGCATATCACATTTGGAGTCATCCACCTTTGGAATTCATTCATCATCTTGCATTTAAAATAAAAATTAGAACATATGACTATTAACAATATCCAGACAGTGAATGATTCCAAACCATTCACCCAGTTTGAGAAATATTTTTACAGACGTTGTTTCCAGTGTGTAAAGCCATTCTCAACAACGATGACAATGAGAATTGTGATGATGAGATTACAATGATGACGATGACAACAACAAAAACAACCTGAATGACAATGCATATGTAATAAACCCGCATTCTAAACATTCTCATTATAATGTGTGTTAATCACATCCCAAGCTTTTCAACTGATGCCCGTGCATCTACTTGATTGTGAAAAGCCATTTCCACCCCTGTATGACATTAAAGTGTAACAAAAATCACTGGTTCTAATAAAATATTTTGTGTGTTCCCCTCGTTTCAAGAAATTAAATGGAAAAACATATTTTTCAAAACCAATGTTTGAGAAACAGTTTAGTAACTGAAAAAATGGTTGTTCATTGTACATACTTTACACATTAATTATGAAATCTGTGTTTACCCAAACGGTATTTGTTTTATTGATATTCAGATAGTAACTCTCAAAAAAATAAATGTCATTTAGCAAAACCAAAATAAAATTAATAATTATGACTGATTATTTAATATTGCTGTATCAATTATTAAAACCATAAAACACCAAGGAAACTTATGCAGATTAATTAAAGATACAAAAAATTTTGGAAAATGATTAAATACTTTGGGTACAACTAAAATGCTGTAAAATCAAATAAAATCCTTTTGAGTGATTAATTGTTCATTGAAGTGACTTTGCATTGTATTAATGATCATTTAATTGGTACACAATATGAGGACTGTCACACTTCTTGTTTGCCAACATGTAATTATAAACCGAATTTCAGTCGATACTGACTGGACTGACAGCAAGATCACACTACGGCTGTTAGCATGAAATTCCACCACTAGGTGTTGATACAGTAGTGTCTGATTAGTCATTTCCTGCTTAGACCCAGGTTGTAGTATGTGTGATTGTTGAGTAATGTTTTTTAAATACAAGTGTGTGTTGTTACATTTGTGATTTTGTCATACCTAGAAAAAGGCAGACTTGAAAGAACAGCAAGTCCACAACAAATTTTACTTTACACTGCAGAAAAAAGCTGAGAAAGCTTCTGAAATATTTAAAGCAGTTTTTGAGTGTGGGCAATGGGAATAACACAAGCTTTTGAATGGTTTTCCAAGTTCAAAAGTTCATCGATGAGTAACAATCACGAAAATGTGGATCAAGTGATGGAAATTGTCCTCCACAACAGAAGAATCACTATCCATGAAGGTGCTAACATGTTGGGTATGTCATTTGGGTCAGTTGAGCATTTCTGGAAAGAGAATCTGGACATGCATCATACTGCCACCAAATCTGTGCACAAACCTACTCACTGTATTTGTTTGTCTGTGAATTTCTGGCTAAAAATAAAATTACCGCCATTTCACACTCCCTGTACTCATCAGACTCAGTGCCATGTCACTTCTTTCTTTTCTTAAAATACAATATTGTGTTAAAGGTATGGTGATTTAATCATATAACCATGATTGAAGCAGAATGATGTGAAGCACTTGCTCTTTCCAACAATGCATTTCAGGAAATGCTTAAAATGGTGGCATGACCACTGGGCTCACTCCATACTGTTCCAAGGACACTACTTGGAAGAGGACAACGCTGATTAGAAGGCAAGCGTTGTTGCTGTGAAGAAATAAATTCTGCCTGGCAACTTTTGATTATGCCACCCATATACAATACTGACAAAAACTGTAAATGGGTTTCAAGAAATCAGCATTATCAGTAACTTGGTAATGTGAGAAACTCAAATTTAGAGAAGCTAGCATTTTTACAAAATTTTATGGTATGACTAAAGTCATGCTGTATGCATTCTCATGTCATAGTAAAGGTAGAGGTTAAGCAATCCCTGTACAGGGCTGGACAGGCCGTGAGGGTTCCAGGAGGTTGAGGCTCCCAGATTTCAAGACAATCGGCATATGAAGGTGCTAAGGTTGTCAGCCCTATGGACCGGCCACCTTTGACCCCCAGGAAATATTCCTGGTACTCATTTCTGTTAAGAGGCTGAGCCGACATAGTGCGGCCAGAAGGATTATGTCAATGAAAAATTCCATTGACACCATTGGGAATAGAACCCCCGACCTTCCAGCTTGTAGCGCAGTGCTTCAACCAACTGCGGCACTGCGTATGCCCCATCTATCAAGAGTACAGTTACTAAAATAAAATGGTCAGTTTGTAAGAACACTTTGTAGCCAAATTCTCCATTTCTTATGCAATTATAGTTATCACAGAGGCTGGTATATTGATTTCTGTATTTTTTTACTTCATTACCTCAGATAACTGGTTAATATTTCCTGGCTACCAAATAAATGCACGAGCCTGCATTTCTGAAATTGTTAGTTTTTATTTGAAGTATCTTGAATAAACCTTCAACAACTACGTCTGCAAAAGACCCAATTACAGTCACAGATTTTGACACTACCAATTGCTTGGAAGGCTTCAAAATTGTTACATGTCAAGAAAAGTCTGTGCACTGACAAAATAAATAACTTTTTTGTTTAATGCTGACAACAATGGTTTTACAATTGTGCCCATATTTTTGGACATTTATTCATGGCAACCCACTATGCCTGTTTATTTTATGTTTCTGCAATTGAATTAGGTATTCAAGCATCAGGAGATATTTTCCAGTCTCTGGGGGTTAAGATAAAGTTTTTTGGTTGTAAATCCATTCACATCAAATGGGTTGCCATGCTTATTAAAACAGTTCACAGTCTTTATTATACTGTTCTTAACTTCAATATACAAATACTGTTCTATTTGTGTATAGAATGGTAAAAGATATGTCTTCTCACAAATAACCACAGACACAAACGAAGAAAACAAAACAACTTTGAGACAGGTTAGTTTATATGTAGAGAGATAAAACAGAAAAGGGCATTCACTCACAGAAGAACAATAGACCCAAATCTGTCTCAAAAGCTACGTCAGTCTTAGAAGAATCAGACAGCAATGGAAGAACTCTCCATGTTTCGTATATGCTAACACTCCAGTTGGCCAAAATGTAGCAAATGATTGGAAACAAAACCAGTGTTTTCAAGGCCTGATACTGTAGAATGAACAAAGAATCACAATGGAGGAATGGACTGAAATATTGGCATCTCAGCATTGTCTCCATATTCAAACCAGATTTCCTACCTTCCTGGAACTTATGACAAACTAACAATTAATATGAATCAATTTATTTAATACATATAAAATGTACCTACTGACAACTCCTTCAGTAAGACTATGGAAACATTACGTTCCGTGACAAAATAAACACAACACAAAAAGTTAAATTCTAAATGTCATTTGACTTATTTTCTGATGTCACAGAAATTGAAGGAATGTTTATAAAAAATAATTTAACTCTTCAAGTAAAATAGCAGAGCTAATTTTTACCTAATTATTAAAAGGCAGTAACATAAAATTGTATCAAAAGCCACTAATTTAAAAATGGATGCTAAAAAGTGAAACTAATTAATACCTTTTGTAATTTTAAAATGCACTGCATGATAGATGATCTGGGAACATAATGGCACATATCCCTACTTTTCAGCACACAAAGCTGACATATGTAACCTTATGCAGGAACCAACCTTATAAGGCATGAAGAACATCTAAACAGTATATGAAAACTCAATTCCAACATTAAAGAAAACATAATGTGTCTCTATTACAAAAATCAGTTAGTAAAGGCTGTGTAGAGAAACAATTCCTTTATATTTTGAGAATCATACAAAGTCCATTAATGCACAACATGCATATTGTTTTTTTTTACGGTTAAAGCATGTGGCAGAGGAGTTTGGTAAATGTAGTTAGTATAGTGACTAGGCTATGCACTGGATGATCCAAGATTTGAATCCCGGCAGGGAAAACAGAATTATCTCCTCTCTGAAACATCCAGACTGGCTCTGGAACCCACCCAATCTCATATTCAATGAGTACTTGGGGCTCTTTCACCAGGGGTAAACGGAAGGAGCGTGAGGCTGACCACTCACCTCCATCTAATGCTGAGGTTAAGAATATGTGGAGTCATAATTCCACTAATTCCACTCCTCCTATATGCCTTTATACCATGTATAGGGAAAAATTTACTTTTTTCTTAAAAGCATGTTGTATGCCTACAAATAGTTAATAATGTGCTTTACACAGTTAAAAACAATTACATTTAAGGGAGAATTTTCTTTTGACATCATCAACTGTCTGCATATTAAGCACACTTACATACAGTACTTCAGAGGCCAGCTCCATCTTCCAGTACAAGCAAAGGATAGATACTGTGACCTATTACTGGTACTTTTCATTACATAAGTAGAAAATTTATGTAATAGGCCCTTCAAAATACATATCCATTTTCTTGGACCCAAATATGGCAAACAGACAGAGTCTGAACTGCCATATGTAGATATTTCTATACAGGCAGTTGATGTTTTGCAAACAAAATTTCCCATGGTGTGAAACCGATGTCACAAATCCTTTTCAATGAAGGAGAATTCATAGTTTGAATTTGGGACAATGCCTGCATTCCATCTAATGCACTGCAATACATGTATGGCATATACAGGTTTATATTAATACAGGCCTGTCAAACTCGTATATCAGACCCAGTGGCCTGGATCAGATCATCAGATGAAGAAAATGCTTAACAGGGTGTGACACTAACAATTAGTTCCTAGGTGAACTAACAAAGCCTACATTCCTATTGCATAGATTTATAGGTCTATATATCTGCTAACATTATTGCTACTGTTGTTTATTTAATTTTTGTGAGAAATTTATTACCTAAGTAAAAATTTTGTATATGTTAAATGTTTCAGATACAATTTCAAGGTTTGCATTATCACCACATTTGTAATTTTTGACTTACAAACAATAGTTCAGACATATTGTGTACACACCTTAATGATCTACCTGCATACCAAATTTTGTGTGCCTAGTTCCACTGATTCATTAGTTACTGCCATCAGACCAAAAGCACAAGAAAGTGTCTGCATGCCCACCATGGTGTTATTTCACTTTCACAAAACTATTATCTTAATAAACCTGCACATTTCTCCAAGACCTATCAATACACATAATTTTAGAGCCCTAAAGTATGTGGCACTAGTGAGGATCCTGGCTCACAAATTCACATGTCTGCTATGTTGTAATTACTCTTTGTAGGCAATTAATTTATGGCTTTGTGGTGTTCTCAAATGGCATAATGTTCATCCCAAGTTTCATAAAAATCGGTTAATGGTTTCACAACTGAAATGGAGGACACACACACACACATACCAGACAGCACAGTGGTTGCAAGTCTACTCTTATCCTTATTTTGGGAGGAAAGTAAGCTAAAAATATAATAAAGTTGGACATAATTAATAGTAAATTTCTGCCTTCGAAGTAGCAGAAATCAAAGCTTCAGTATACCTCATACAAAATCCCAACATTAACATGACCATGAGCAAATCCCACTAACTTCCCATTCTCACAAACCCACCTCCCTAAGACTCATTTTAATGCTATCCTCCTAGCTCCTCTATAACTACCACGACTAATTAATTAATTAATTAAATAAATAAATAATGACTCCTTTTGGCAGAATGCATCTTGCAGAACACATATATGCTTATAGGTTTCCAAACTTCCCTCAAATTAGTCTTGTGGTTTGTTACACTGTGTAGAATTATAAGCTGATCCTGATATTATGATCCTACATGGTATAAGAACCTGCAGGGCTATCATTTTAAGTAGTAGCTCAGCTGGCCAACAAAATTCTTGGCTTTTATTGGACCCAAAGGGCTCCTTACAATGTTCACAAGAGTCTGTATAATTAATTTAGAATGTGCCAATTGTATGACTCATTTAAAACTGTAAAATAATTCATTCAAACCTATCAATAACAAGTGCAAAAAAGAAATGAAAGTCATTATCATACTCCACATGACAATAACAGATACCCATGAAAATTTAAAAAATTCAATTTTTTTGCAAGTCTGTCAAAAAGGTTTACCATATATTTTGCAGTAAGGTTCATATGGGTTTAGAGGTGCATCAGCATTCAAGGCTATATGCATACATGAAGTTCATACATACTGATAGTTTCCAATGTGTGTGAGGGCCACAGGAAGGCTTCATGGGACATGCATCCTGTAGGATGCACATTTGACAGGCCTGTATTAATATAAGGTTTCTGTAACCATGGAATTATTGTTTTCATGTTCTTCAGTAAGTATAAAGTCTATAAATTAAAACTGACTTTCAGAATTATTTACAGCAAATTAAAAGTGAGGGAAACATTTTAAATTTCATTCAGTCAGTTACAAAGAATTGGTCTAATTCTCCTAAGAGGTGAAACTAAGCCACAGATTTCACCTTCAGAAAACAAAGGTGAATGACATGAGGTACATTCTTGCTCCAACACAACACAACAATTAAAAGTTGATAAATAGAAACCAATATCTATATATTACATCACAATTAACTCCATTATGACCATACTGAACCCACGGAATATTTCAGGAACATTGGAAAATCGACACAAAGTATAATTCTATCCAATCAATATCTCTCCATCTAGTTGCTAACACTGTTTAGCCCTTTCTCACTATTAAGAAATTTGACATGTGTGCATGCACACACAATCAAACACACACACACACACATGCACGCCAATCAGTTTACAATTGTAAACACAAAGGCTTACCAATAATATACAGTCTTTTACACTGCAAGTAATTTCAGTTACTATGCATTCACTCCTACACTCACACATTCATGATAATGGTAAAGCACAACCAAGAGTGTCTAATGCTGTGATAAATATGTCAGGCTCTAACAGATAACAGTAATACTGATTGTAAAATTGGTACATGTTGGCTGATACACTACAGTACATATTGTGATTATGGTTGGTATTTACGTCTTCTTCAGTCTCTCATTAACACTTTTTTTTTGGCAACACACTTGTATAATTGCACTTGAGATATATTATGTGTTATGCCATATGCACAACATATTATTATTTCATGATGCAGTCATATCCAACTAACAGTGCCACATGCACCAAAAAGAGTCATAGCCAGCTGTAACATTCAGTTTACGCACCACCAGCTTGTGAGTAACAATATTATTTGGATAAATATGGATGCTGCTTAATACAAAAAGTAAGCAGATTTTTAATCATTATGATACAGTAAAATGTTGGTCCATTGGTACCTTTATAGTTAACATCACTTTAAAACTCTGGTGAGAAGCAAATACAAACTAACACATTTTAAAAATAAATAGAATAACCAAAATACCAGAGCAGACTGTGCCTTCCTGACAGATTGAGTTCTGCTCAAGCCTTGAAACTAGCAGCACACTAATTAATAACCTTCAACTGCAGAATATGAAGAGCAGCCACATCTGCTGAATTTCTTCAAATTTAAAGACAGAGAAATTCATGTTACCATTCTAGATATGAAAATCATTATTCCTAAAAACCCGAGATCCCCTCCTTAGATTTAGGCTTTGATGTGGAAACATGAACACTTTCATTAAACTCTCTGACAGATGTCAAGGGTTACAAAATACCTTGTGATTGTAGCAAATCTGAGGGTACTGACTGCTGAATGGTAAAAATGGTCCCTGTCTTAAGTTACGGAGCTTATGAATCTGACTACAGTGTCATGCCAGCACAGCCCACAAATCTCTTATTCTAGAAGCATGGCAATTTCTGCTTAAAAAGACTGCTTTTCTGGGTCAGAGTTCCCAGCCATTAATGTAAGGACAGGTGAAGACACTACAACAGATTCTGCTGGTCCACAAAAGTGAGAACCAGGAAGTAAAATACTGTTGTTTAATTAATATTTTTATACTTATTCATTAACTTATATAGCAAATTTCACAGCTCTTGTCCACTTACCAAAGCATCTTAATGAGCAATAGGTTTTTAAGAATATGTTTGTCAGAGAAGAAAAGACAACTACATGATTATTAATGAATATTTACCATAAAATTTTGAGAATGCTGCTAACCTACAGGCACACAATACACAGGATCCTGGTTCTTGCAAAACATTTCCTCATCCATAAGTACAAAATGTACCTGATGTATTATAAAAGTTTCCAGGAATGAGGCAAGCGTCACCTAATTTTCATTACTAATTTAATTTAATTAATAGTAATTTGAAGCATATCAGAAAATGGCTTTCTGCAACAGTTGGTGCAAAGAACTGTTAGTTAAGAAACCATGAGAAGACAAGCCAAGCAACACGTCAGTTCATCTTTCATCTTAACTGATCATATTAATCATATCTGCTGTAAGAAAATGAAATAACTAGCATCCGTCACAACGGCAGTTGAATGCAAGAAGAATACATACTCTCTTTTCACAGATGTATGTTTTAATACTGTATGAGTGATGACTCTTGAATCAGAAAATATAGCAAAAATAAGAATCAAAATTAATAGAAGCATTTTCAGTTAATAAATACTGACTGCATACACATATTAACCCTATTGATCCATTTTTGAGAGATACTTGACTTTTCATCATTTGAATACTTCGAGGTGCATCTCCTCAAGTAAGGCATTTTTACTTGTCATTACAGGACCTTATAATGCCAATTATGATGTCAAGCAAACAGTTTAGGAACAACCTGTTTACCCTTGTAGGAAATAAACATCCAGATACTAACCAAACTGCCTTAAATTGGGAGATTTACAGTCGAACCCGGTTATAATGACATTGGTTTAAGCAATGCCTCGTCTATAACGTCAGATGTTCTGTGGTACTAGTTTAATTACTCACTGTTAACCATAACATTATACTCCTTGGTTATAACAACACTAGTTTATAACGGCACAAAATATTCAGTCCCTTTCATGATGTTATAACAGAGTTCGTCTGTATCTTGTAGAAGCACACAATGCTGGTAGCAAATTAAATCAGACACACAGCTGTTGACTTATTCATACCAGGCAGTTAAAGTAATATATGTAGCAAATTCTCATACATGTGAATAAACAACTGCCCTTGAAAAATGAGGATTACTGGAGATTACCCTACCAATATTTCTGGATATGACTGCACCACAAATAGATGGACGTACATCAATTAGAATATCAACCAATACTGTTACTTTTATAATCCATGTACTGCCATTAGGAATGCTAGTTTATCTTTGTGCAAATAATTGGCACTAGTCATGAACACACACACAATTTAGGTGACAAAAATGCAGGCTGTATTATGATTTGGGTATTTTACACACATTACTTGACATCTCAGTTTAAAAAAGTATCATAAGGCATTCACAAGAATAATGGATTGTAATGCTGACAAAAGATACACTAAATTAAGACACTATTTCAACACTGTTCTTTAGTGTCAATAAAAAGCACACCACTTTTTGTCTTGAGCAAGTAGTAAAACCCAGTTAAATACTTTTAGGATAATTTCTTTGTCATTCTAATTGAATGGGCCCATCATTATTACTCTCAAACCTGAATTCCAGCCTGTGTGTTCTGTAAGTTGCAAGAAAATAAAACATGGCAGTGCTGGAGTACATATAAACTCACTGTACGAAGGACAATAGCTGCAAAGCGTAACTCATGTCCACGGCATTTTATACGGTATTGCACTGATCTGCACTCTATAGTGCTTTAATACCAACAGTATTTATTTCAGTGACTTTGGCATCATATTAATCCTGCCTGATATCCATCCTTCACGCAGACAATAATGACTATAATCTTTTACGTATTTCTGACATTACTGAAATCTGTAAAGGAATGAGTATTATGCCATAATAATATAATCAGACAAGTTAACAATCAATTCTACTTCAGTTCTTCACAGAACACTGGCATTATAGTGTGACATTTTCAATACACATTGTATACGCTCAGTTGCACTAGGTTTTCAGTTTAAGTTTAACTGTATTTAGTCACTAAAGTTTTACGTGAAGAAAAGAAAGAACTATTTGTTTTGATGAGTCAGTGTGGTCTTGTTTGGAAATTTGATATATCAGAAAGTAAACTAACTGTCCGTTCTGTCTGGATTCCATTTGTAAAATAATTTCTCCGTAGCTGAGAAATCATGGGGCATGGAAATGTGCTGCCACCATCCAAGATTTTAGTACACTTTGGCTGTGACATGTTTCTATCATAATTTGTAGCAAAGAGATGGGGCAGGAAAACAGAAGAATTTAAAAGTGAAACTAGGTATATAACAAGAAGGCACAAACCTATACATTGCTGACCCTTCTTGGAGAGGGCAAGGCACCCTGCAGACGCTGAGGCCATGTCATCTTCTGTGGTAGTGCGCTGCACTTCATTGTGAGTGTGATCCGTACTGTCTACTTGATGCAACTCCTTCCACACTCCCCCTTTAACAGGCTCAACATCATTGTCATCTGGGTCCTCCTCACCACCACTAGTAAGGACCTCGCTTGGCTTCAAGTCAACTTTGCTGCCACTAATTTCAACATTGTCTTCATCACCTTCATGTTCAGGTGCTGTTTCTGTGCCATAGAAAACCAGCTTCCAATCTGTCATTGTTCCTGCAGAAACCAATGCACAACACCATTAATATTATGCACAGTCAAGATGTTGAAATGAAAATTTAATAAGACATTATTAGTGCAAATCAGAGATAACATATCATATAATGCGCTCAATCCATCACTGAACATTTATGCATGCATTTACATCCAAATACCTCGCTATAATAATTTTAGCTATGTCTCAGATCTGGTACGTACATCTGCCATCAACCGTTACTTGCCTCTAATAATGACTATATACACTAAAATTCTGGGTGCTGACAAGACATAGTGTACAGTGTACAAAGGTGCTGTGCTGTCCAAAATATAAGGTCCCTTGAATTCCACAATACATGTTTTACTGTACATGCTTTCTTCAAGTACAAGTGACAGTGAAATCTGTGTGAATATAGTTAAATATTATGGATTTAAAAATTGTATCATGGGATGAGATGCCATGTAGTCTGTAGAAAGGTACTTGTACTCTTCTACCCTGAATGTGAAGTGACAGGTTCCTCTGAAATGCTAGTAACTTTATACCACACTAAATGGGCATCACATCCCAGGAGACAGTAATCTCTCACAGTTATGAATTTATGTGTTTGTACAGCTTATGCATTACACAATAGAATCCTGGTTTTAGTTTGTGGAAAAAACCGTGTGCTCCTAAGTTCCTATGGTCATCAAATGCAATTTATTCTTCTCAGTGAATCAGCCATGTCTGGACAGAGTAAGACTTTTTACATTTCAGAGACTCAGTCATCTCCATTATCAAACACACACACACACACAGTCTCTGATCATCAGGTTTATATTTTGAACTCCGTAGCCAAGTACCTGATATTACTTTATTATGTTCTACAAATTTCACAACCATTAACACCAATTAAGCTGAACACAGTAATATTCTCATCTATATGCATATAATACAGCCCCTCAGGATGGAAAGATTTTTATGAAGTTTGGTACTGTATTAATTTCAAGAAACTTTATATTATTTTGGTCCAAACTGGACAGCACAGACTAACATTTTAAATGACTGAAAAAGTATATTTTGATTATATTCTGAAAACATTCGACTAATGGTACAAACAACATAAATTGCATATGCAATACTTATGCAGTGTGACATTAAAAGAAGCTTAATAGGTAGCAAAACTCTTACAAATAAATAATGTGAATTAATAATGTGAAATCTCACAAATAAGTACTGAATTATGATGCAGACAAAAATGTGCTTATATATATGTACATAAATACATTAACACATATAGAGCTATAACAATCATGCTACAACAGAGTTACCAATATGTAAAAATATATATTGCATACAATAAAATTTTAAGTGTACACAACTAAAAAGTTAACAAAATATAATCAACTGTTATGCTGGAAAGGAAATAATACTATCCAAAGGACTACAGTAGTGGCACAAGTGTAAAAACATTCATTTATAGACACAAAAAATTGTGCTGTCTTCTAATTTGTACGTTCTTCTGTGTACATATTTAAGTAGCTATATGTCTCACATCATTCAGATTGTATTTGGGTTCTTTACTCTCTCTCTCTCTCATATTATCTGTTCATTTCTCATATGAAACTTGTTTAATGCCATAGCATGCCACAATTGATTGGTGACGTTTAAGACTGAGAATGTATGCAGCCAGTTTAGTTACTCACTGTATAGTCTAACACAAAATTCATACCTGTAGTACTAAAATTTCTACACATAAAATGCAACATTCAGTAAAAAAGGACATTATTGGCTGAACTGTTTTTATATTTGTGTGAAAAGACTGAGGGTCCTTTGTAATTCCACTATGCATAATTTTGTATAGAAATACAAAAAATACTTGAGTTGTATTCAAATATTTAATGCATTACAAAACATAATTTCAAATCCTGCCTTGAACTGAAGACTGTTCTTATGTCTTTGTCACACATTCGGGGGTTTGGGGGACCTGCATGATCACTAAAAATTTCCCTAAACACTTTTTCTGCTCTAATGCTTAATATTTCAGATGTGGTAATTGCCAATTCATTGCACTGTGGATTTTGTAACATTAAAAGTGTAAGAGTACAGAGGTCAGTCCAGTAGGAGCTGTAGGCAAGTCAAGTTCAAGTTCAACTGCAAGCCTCACTCTTCTTGTTACATGTACTGTATTTCTGTCACGCAGGCATAACACAGCTCCAAATGCACAGTGCCTGATGTTTCCTCATTTGCAACTCAGTGATCAAGACATCAGAACTGGACAGTTTTTTAGAGGATCCTTGAAAGAAAATGATTAAATGACAAAAAAAACTTATGAATGATAAATTACTGACATCAACTTGTTCAGAAGCAATGTTCATTAAGCACAGACATGCACAGTCTGGTCATGAGAGATGACAAACAAACATTCAGCTACTCAAGCAACAGGGAGGAATTACAAATAATAAGAGCAAAGCAAACAGAGCGGTACAAAGCAATGTAAACAGATAATGTGTGAGCGTGAGTACACAGAAGTGTCTAGGAACCCTTGCCTTCACCCTGGTGGAGCCGTGAGTTCTCCTGAATGAGTTCCAAATTAGGCACCAAATTAGCAGCAGGAGGATGGAATGAGGATGGATCTATCCTGCCCTTGTGAGTAAGAGAATATAGTGGATACACTTTTTGGATTTTGGGATATTGTTTAAATATATCTGGCACTTTAGGTGGTAGCTCAGAATGTGATTCTAACAAGATTGTTAGGTCACTGTCTGGAGGTGTGGTGGTAGAGGTAGTTGCAGATGTGGTTGTGGTAGTTAATGTTGTTGTGGGTGGAACAGTAGTATTCGCACACACTTTGGTTTTTGTTGGTGGAGGATGGCTTGGGAGGGACAAGTTGGTATACAAGACAGGATAGGAAGTAGTGGTCATGGCGGTGGCAGCCGCGGTGGTGGTGGTGGTTGTAGTGCTCCTGCTGGTAGAGGTGTTAGTGGTGTTGGCAGTGATAATGGTGGTAGTGGTGACAGCAGTAGTGGTAGCTATTCCTGTTGTGCTTGCAGTGTTGGAACTTGGTCTCTTGGATGTGGCAGCAGGAGATGCAGCTGTGGTGCTTTTTAACCTTAGTTTAGGAATGACTGGAGAAGTAGGCTGCAGGACCTTAGACAGAGATATATGGGCAGGAGTAGTTGTTGTTATGGGTGTCCTTGGGGGTGTCAACTTCCCTGCTTTGGTACTGTTCTTATGAGAATTCTTGTATTGTTTCATGGAAGACATAACATAGGATGGGGTGACAAGCACCAGAGAGGGACGGGCAGGTTTCGATTGTAGGGAAGAACCAGTTTTGGTAACACGTCGAGGAGGGATAGGTGGACTATGACCTCCATGTCCATCAGGTGTGACTGCAGTACCGTAAAATATAAGGGCCCATTCCTGTAGAGTGGCACGTCCTAGTTGTGAGAGAGAAGCGACCAGGGATTAATCAGCCACATTCACAGTCATGTTACACAACTATAATCTTCAGCTAATTTATGTTACATTAGTATTTACATACGATACTTACTGTTGACATCACTGTATCATTAGAAAAACACATATAACCTAAAGTATTCAGGTGACACATCCAATGAATTTCTAAACTGTCTTGTTTTTAGTCAAAAAGAGACAACATTTCAGATGCTTGCTCTCTTTCTGTCATCAGGTAAAACAAACATTTTGAAATCTACTCAGCTGGGTTCACTGAACCAAGTTAACCTCCATCCCTGCATCAGTTCAATGGACCTAACAGAGTAGAATTTACAATTTTCTCTTTCTCATTGGTGATGAGAATGCAGCTAGCTTCTGAAATGTCGTGTGATTTTAACTAAAAACAAGATGATAGAGAAAGTCCAGAATGTATGCCTTGCCACAAACTCACCTTCATCATAAAACTTTTAATTTATTTAGAGTATTTGGTAACATTTCTTTTGATCACTGTTCTCCTAAAAACAAGAATATATGCTTCAAGGAATATTTTCTTGTACTTGCAACTAACAGTTCTGGTGATGAGCTTTAGTAGCATGAAACCATGTTGTAATCAAGTAATGTAGTATGAGACATGTTCTACATCAAAGAGTCTGATCAGAAAGCATCGAAGTGCTAGTTCAAACCCCTATGTTAATACAAATTTTCACTCCATTTAGACACAAAACAGTCCACTGTTGCTAGCAGTACCATCACCAATATGCGTATGGAGACTTGTGTACATATATATATATATATATATATATATATATGTACACACATGCAGAATCATATGTGTATTTTTTTACATTTAAAGCAATAACAGAGTACAATTAAGTTTGTAGTTTCATTTATTTACATTAAAAGCTTTATTTTCCTACTTAATTACAGACCAAATAATTAAAATTAATGAAAGAATATGGTTTGAAAGCAACTGGCTATTTATTAATGTAAGGTCTTAATGGCACATGACAAAACATGCATAGAAACAGCATAGTATTCTAACATGATTGGTGTGCCATAGCACATGGTATGCTTTTGTTTGATTATTCTGGAACTTCTAAACCTTTGGAGTACTATAGTCATATTTCTGTTCAAGTTGTGTACTTTTATTATCATGAATTTATGCTCCACATTTCAGGTATGGCTGAAGGAGGGTTTCAACTAGCAATATTAATATTAAAACTGAAAATTCTTCTAACTGAAACCTTGAAGCATAATTAGAGATCAATATCTGTCCATAACTGTCCACATCTGAGTTTCCTTACCATTTTATAAATCCACCATGGTACAGATGTTATAAGTTTTCCAAACTGTGTCAATCAAGCAGTGAACATGGTTACAGCAAAATGAAGTCCATAGTTGAAATCTTTCAACACCAGAATAAGAATGTGAAAGATCCTCCTTTGGAAGTATTCAATCAGAAATGACTTTGATTTAACAGTGCACATTATTATGTCACACCTAACACATATGTACTGTATGGTAAATATGAATTATGGCAGGTCTGGAAATGTAGGCATAGTGTTAACAGTTCTAGCACACTTGCTCTGTTATTGCATTTAGACTTTCAATTTATGAAAGCCAATTTTGATGATTTAGAAAATATGAATATTCAACAAGTGCCTTTCCACTTTTCCACAGCAAACATTATATTTTTTCTCCACATCTCAAGAACAGTTTTAAAATTGATCATGCTCTTCAGTGATGTGAATGCACCTACAAGTGGCTACACCTTGCAAGATTTGCGGTGTTCACAGTGGTGGTGCTGGGGAGTCATGCCACATTAAATGATAAATGGATACTGACGTTTCAAAGGATCATAGTGCCTTCATCTTCAGTGTGAAGCAGTCAAAAAAAAAGGTGTCTTGAATATGCAGGCACTAGGGTCCTATGAAAAAGCCAGCCAACATGGCATCACATCCCAGAAGACTCAAATCTTCTGGCTACAGCTACTGAGATTTCCTTCAAGAATGACAGTCCTTCCAGCATATGCTGCATGACACAAGCATGAGGTCATGGCTTTTAATATTAAAGCAAGTTACTGTCATGTTCATAAGTCAGTGGGAACAGTGATCAAGTAAATACTGTCTCAGTATCATGCCCACCTAAATGTGTTTCTTATGGTATGTGCACAAGTGGTTTGTCACTACAGGCTCAAATTTATGAACCAAAGGCAATAAACTGCACCAAAATCTGTGCATTTTAATGTCACATAAGCCTCTAACTTAAAATCAGGTTTAGATCTAAATAGTTTCTATCGCACTAATATTTACACTTTACCAGGATTTTTTTCTAGAGGAATATTGTATGCAACGTAAAGCACTGCTTTAGAATTCATGGAGAATAAATATTCATACAAAAGTGTCAAATGAAGAAACTTACTTTTATTCTGACAAGCAGTACCAAACACTCTCCTGATGGAAGGGATCCATTAAAAAGCTTACCTAATCGTAAATTAGATATATTGACTAACATTATCCATATCAATAGAGAAATAAAATAATGTTACATTATGCTATGCAGTCTAATGCTTGCTGTAACCAGTATGTCACATACAGCAAAGTACTCTTCTGTATGAATAATTTACATATGTGCTGAATAAATACTTCAGAATATTTGTATAAAATCAAGTTATTCAACCTAATCTTTCAACCATGGTGCTTATTTTATACAACTCTAAGAGTGGCATACATGCAACATACACCAGACTCTTCAGATGTGTGTTCCTGTTTCTTCTTTGAGGACAGCATGAACTGTAACACTGTACATAAAGAATGTGTTGTGTTACGTGTTATCTTTAATAACATCAACTATTATTAGAAATGTCATATCCAATTCAAGCATTGCATTTCACTTCAAACTGTGCACCCCAAATGTGAGTGGACTGTGACCAAACAGGAAATGAACCCTCATTGCTCAGGCTGTAACCCATCACTGCACACCACTGACTAAGCTATCGTGGCACATAACTGTTTACCTAGTAAACAACTTAAACTGGAACGAAACATTGAATACAGGGTTTACATATTACTTTGTGATCTTACATTTTACGAATGCATGACGAGATCTAGAACACTGTCAATTTATGGATTAATATGCAGAATATCCCAGGACTTAAGGTCAATACTGCATAATCTAATTCCAGAGGTAATTCTGAGTCAGAAATATCACAAACATGGATCCAAATCACAATGGTTATTGGCTTAGTAGTTGCTGAAGTGTAGGGGGTGCACACAAGAGTGGACATGTAGTCATAACATCAGTAGTATGTGAGATAGCAAACAGTGCAGTGCTGTGAGAGGTGTACAGTAAGAAGTAACCGCGAAAAATGCCAGTTTCCAATGAAGAGTACACTGATACACATTTTGTGTACAGGTTTTGCAATGGTTAACATCACTGCTGCTGTTGATGAACATCAGGAACAATATCTGTCATGACAACGCCCTGACTGATGTGTGTTCACTCATGTTCACCAACACCTGTGAGAAAAGAGCTCCTTTCCAACTGTGAACTGCAGTGCTGAACATCAAGTATAATGAAATGTGGAGAAAGAGAAAATATTATGGACATAGTACAGCAAAGTCCATGGACTACTAGGACATAAAGAATTTCCACCTGCCTCAGTGTTCTGTGCATGACAGTCTGCAGAATATTACATACAGAACTGTATCTGTGCCATACCAAGTGCATTCAACATGTTAAACGTGTGGCTATAGGTAACTGGTTGGAATACTGCTGTTGCATTAATCCACAAATGTTTTGTAACATTTTTTTTTGCTGATGAGGTCCATTTTAATGACAATGAGTTCAACAGTACCATAAATTCCAATTTATTTGATCATGACAAACCACGTGGAACAGTCAAAAGTAAATGACTATCAACATTGCTTTTCCATCAACATGTGGTGTGGTGTTATTAGTGACCAGATCCCTGGCCCATACATCTTCCCACAGGGTCTGATAGGCGATATTTATGCTAACTTATTGCAACATAAACTGCCAGCCCTCTTCAAGAAGGTTCCTCTATGAACATGATGTCAGGTGTCCTACCAGTATGACGGAAACCCCACTCATTTCAGGCAGATTGTCATGCAATATCTGAAGCAGCAATTTTTTGGTCAAGTTGGTGAACCACAATGGTCAATGGACCTGACTCTGTTAGGTTAACATGTGTGGGGATGCATGAAAGCCATGATGTATGCAATCAAGGTGAAAACAAGAGAAGACCAACTTTGGTGACTTCTTAATGCTGCAAGACACATAAGTAACAGCTTATTGCTTCATACCATTAAACATTCCCTGGCCAAATGGTTCAGAAAATGTATCCAAGCAGATGGAGGCCACTTTGAACAACTAGTCTCCATAAATAGAGAATGTACTTCTTCCTTTCTTTCTTTCTACTTTACTCAATATACTGTAAACATTCACAGCTCGGTAACTGTTGCAAATAAGATCCATGTGTATGACATTTCTGACTCAGAATTACCTCTGGAATTAGATCCTCCTGTACTGACCTTAAGTCCTGCGACATTCTGTATAAGATTATATGATCCGCAAAACAGTTTTGATTTGTAGCAAATTAGGATGATAAGAACTGTAGATGGGAACTGCTATTATATAAGTTAAGAATAAGTGAGAATAACAGCATTAAAAAAGAACACTGCATAGATGAATTATGTAAATGCTGTAAATATGGATGCTAACATCCCACTGCTCAGTGACCATGCACATTTGGAGTGCAGACTGAATCAGATACTTATGTCATGTCTGTAAAGGAAACATACTTCAAAAGGCAATGCATACCTAGAAAACGGCCCTCATTATGTATTTCTAGCTGCCATATACCAAAGGGTTTCTCCCCCCATGTATGGACGGACATAAAAGGCCAGGCCTGGAAGCCAGAACGTGAAACGTCATGAGGACGACGAGCTAACAGGGTGGCACGGGTTCCAGCTGGTGATGTTAGATGGATCTGAAGATCACCTCTTCTGGCTGACGCAAGACTCACTTTAGCCTGCAAGATAAAATCAACTTATTTTTACTGTTTATGAAACTGCACATATTGCCTTCAAATTAACAAGGTGTTTGCATCTGTTGTAGGTAAATATATTTATAGCTAAGTCTTGAAGTTGATGTACAATATTAGATTTATATCAGCTGTATTGGTTATACCCTCTAGGTACTCCCATCGTAGAAAAGGAGTACATTGTTCTTACCATTCAGGCAGTGATGAGGTCTAACAACTATAACAGGATAAACTGTAAAATAATTTTTCACTAATGCTTTAAATATGTAACAAAAAGGAGAATATATTTGATGCATTTTTAAGATTTGGAAACGTATCTTTCTCTGAAATACAAATCAGCTTTACTATCACTGAAGAAGGGGTACATCGGAAAGTATACATAATATACTCTATTTTCTGGACTACAAGACACACTATTTTTGCCCCCCCCCCCCTTCTCCCAGGAAATACTGTATAAAATTTGTCTGTGTCTTACAGTCAAAAGGTGCATGTATATAACCTTCAATGCAACTGACATTCTGGTGTTTGCTGGAGCAAAGACAACTGTGAAGTTTTTTCAAGAAATATGGGATCAGTGATGCCCTTGATGGAGCTGAAGATAACATACTGTTTGAAGATAAGAAAGCTCAGAGAATTAATGACAAATATGGTTACAGTAACGCAGATTTTAGGGGATTTTATGACAAGAAGAAATTCTGCACTGCATTGTCATTTTATTGAATCAATGCACACAAAATACACACAAATTTCACTACCAACTAGTTGCACAATATTTATATTTATTATACAATGCTCCTACATGTTTCGGCCATATATCTTGGCCATCTTCAGGGAGCTACAGGTTTGATTGACATGTACAGCATATATGGCAACTTGTCATAGATGACTGGCAGACTACATACATAAACACAATATAATAAAAATAAAATAATGATTGTCACTATAAATTGTCAATGTATAAATAGGTAGATATAATGTTAAAAATGTTTTTTTTAAAAACTTCTCTTAAAAAGTTATAAGTGATCGGTATCCAAACATCTGTGGTGATGGCACGTTTTCTTCTGTTTAAACTGGATTGGAAATCTGATGTGTAGGTACTCTGAATGTGCATTATGAATGAACATGCTGTACTTTCAATACCCATAACTTTTTATGGCCAGTTTAAAAAAAACAGTTTTTAACATTATATTTGCCTATTTGTATATGGACGGTTTATATAGCGACAGTCATTACTGTATTTTTATTATATTATATATATGTATACAGTCTGCCAATTATCTATGACCAGTTGCCATATATGCTGCACACATCGATCAAACTTGTAGCTCCCTGAAGATGGCCGAGATGTATGGCTGAAACATGTAGGAGCATTGTATAATAAATATTGTACAAGAAGTTGATAGTGAAATTTTTGTGTATTGGACTGTTGCAAGGAAGATGTACAACATCAAATATAAGTAAATAAAATATGTTCTCCTCAGAACTGCCTTCTACAGTCTTAGCACATATTACAATCCAGGATATAAGATACTTGTATGGGTTCCAGGCTTTCGTGGCGAGTGTTGCTCCCTACTCAGAGTCAGGACCCTGAAGTTTATCATTTGATCACGCAGTTGGTTCCAAAGTGGTTTTCTGTCCTTCTTAAACAAACTATGTTCAGTGCCTAGTGACAGTATAACTACCATTCTCAACAAAGAGATATGTAGAAGCTGGACAGCTAACAGAAAACAGATAACAATGTCTATGCAGGAGTAATGTTAACAAGTGGCTAAAGGGAATATTTCGTCTTTCTGTGGAATAGGGGCAAAATGATTTCTGAAAATGAGGAACCCCCTTTTCATACCTCCTTCCTTTGTCTTATCTTCCACTATGAACTTCTCCCTGCTCTACCAATTCTGTATCTGAATTACATACCCATTTCTCAAAAGACGACACACATGCTGAAGTAATCTGATACGTTTCACAATTGTGGGAAAGGGTCAGATCATTATAAACAAAACAGGAAAAAGGTGGTGAGAAAAAAATGGCATTAGTTGATACTGCAATATGGTCAACACTTTTATACAGAGTGACTAAGGAAGGTCATAAAAAGCATTCATGTGCAGTAATCCTGGCTGAGTCTTGAACCACTTGTTCTTCATACATTTATATACAGGAGGCCACAACCCAATGTTGGGTTGTTGCACCACAGAAAAAGAAAAAGCAGAAGAAAGTTTTCATATATAGAGCAGGTGGTGGTGTAAGAACATTTTTCAATATTATGTTCAAATATACGTTACAATTTGTACGCTCACCTGAACATGTTCAAGGAAGTTAACACCAGCACATTCCTTTACATGCAGCTGAAGAGTTACATGACTCTTTGCTGGTATAAGTCTGAAATCATTATATATACAAATATTAACACTGTTATTACTGAAAGAAAATACACTTCAATGTTTCATATGACAAAAATAACTCAAGCTAGCACAGAGAAGCTATTTCTGGCTGTGGTAAATCACTGTTAAGATAAATTACTTGGTCATTATCCTGCAACAATTTCACACTGATGCAATGCATTTTCCAGAGAGGTTATTCAGTACAGGTCCATCATGGTACACAACATGGTATTAATAACATATGACTTTTTGTTCCATAATATGTTTCAACCATTGATGGTCATCATCACAGGAATGATACTGTGCCTACAGATGTAATTTCATTAAGGTTTTACATTTGTCTGCAATGCTAAATTTAACAATACTGTAAAAATTATCTGACATTTGATTCTGTTTTCAAAAACCAATTTTGTAATTTATCTGTGGCATATCACATTTTCTGACATACAGTTTTATTTGAGGGTTACTGCTGTATTCAGACATGTCTCTTAAGTAACTTTAAAATGTTAACACTTGATTAGTTTAAATTCTAATTCCTCAAAAATTAACAGAATAATTACTATTTGTCACCACCTTTTTATTTTACTTTATATACCACAGATATAACATTCAGAAATATTCTATACACTTAAAATCTCAATATGGCAAACATGTATATATTTTTTATTTATCCAGCTTCCTGCTTAGGTATTATTTTGATTCAATCATACAATTTTCATCTGAGGAAGAATACGAATATCAATAAAAACTCCGTACTTTGGGGTGCCAAATTTTATGTGATGTGCCTTTAATATTGTCGATGAGCTGGTTTATATAATTAAGCCAGTAGATTTCAGACCAAATTTACATTCAATGAAATTATAATTAATTTATATATTAATTTTTGCCAATAACTAATTAATACTAATTTTACTCCCGTAATCACTTAATAGAAAATAAACTTGTCCTGAAAAAAAAAAAGGCTTTTATTATATAAAAGTGGTTTGTGGCCTGCCAGTATTTTGAGATATTCAAATGGCCCTTGTGCAATCAGAGGTTGCTCTACACTGGTCTAGATAGATTAGACAGTATGCTATACATTTTTTCTTCAATTCCTTCCATTAGCAGGAACTTAACTAAAACTTACTTGTCTGTGTGTGGTGCAGAAACTTCACATTTATGCTGCTCTGGTACAGTCTTCCAATTTCGAGCCAGCTTCACCATTGCATAAGCATCCATAAGACCATAACCAAATGAATGGCTCACTGAAACAACAACAACAATTTTTTGTTCAACATATAACAATAAAAACAATACAAGTATACCTTCGCCTTCCCAAAGTCTAAGCTCCAGAGTTGACCGCTTCAACCTGAACACAGCAAAATATCAGCTGACATCTTGCTTATGACTGACAATCTTTGTATGTATTACATGAAGATGGTTTGGTCCTCAAAGAAGAGAATGTATGTTATGGGCCTTTCAGTCCAACCTTCATGGTAATGACACAAGTCTTCTGGTAGGGTGAGGCTAAGTAATTCAATTAGAAAACAACCCTGCCACTTCATACTAAAGTTCCTGGTTTTGTGGGTCTGGATGGAATTTCTGCTATACAATGTTTTACATGGTAATGCCCATTCACATTGATGATATGCATGCTCCTATCAGCAGTGAAGAGAAACGACTCACCACTAATATGGCTGACTTTAATGCAAGCACAGTTCATAAGCAATGTTTCTGATGAATATATATCATCACAGTGAGGTGTGGACAACTATAAATTAGACTCAATTACACATGTTTGATGATAATAACGACGATAATGACGATGATGGCGGTGATTATGATGATGATACTGATGAATTTGATGGGATGCACAAAGTTTTACTTTTTTCAGAAGTAAAAAATGGAAGGGCATGGGGGGAAAATGTAATTGGATTTGGCTCATCGTGACACTAAGTCCTTATGCCTAAACCATGAGACATATTTAGTTTATTACAGCTTTGCAATGACATTGTTAATGATAAAAAAGCAAATATTTTGTTTATAATTTCATTTGAATATAGTATAAATATGTGTAATAAAGTAAAGGCAAAGCTGTCCCTGTGTGTACAACATGACGACATACAGGGGATTGGAGATATAGCTCCGCTCTTAACCTCAGTACTAGATGGAGGCAAGTAGTCAGCTTTACAAAACGGCTGCTTTAACAACAGAGAGAAAAATCTCTTGCCTCTGAAGGGAATCATACCACGGTACCTCAGTACAATTATACCACTTGTACAAAATTACAATAACTTACCATTTCTCCCCACACCATTCACTTTCCAGTCTGAAGACTTGAGATTGGCGGGCCGTGCAGTACGCACCACAATATGCTGCATGTCTCGCCATGTCAGTTCTCTGTTTGATTCCAGTGCCAGGGCACAGATACCAGCTGCCAAGGGTGCTGACGCTGAAGTTCCAGTGTGACTGCTAGTGCACTGGTGGTGTAAATCTGTTGTCACAACCTGCAAGGATGCAAAATCAATCAATCATTTGCCAGTATGTAAATAGAGAATTATAAATTAAGCTTTCAGTTGTATTGTACCAACAACTATTGTAGTATGCATGTAATATTTTTCTTGACTTGCTCTGTATCCAAGGTATTAACCTGTTTTGGATTCATAGAATGTAAATAAATTCCAACTCAAATTCCAATTCAAGTACCAATGTTCATGCACACTTTCTATGCCTATCCTATAAATGGACAGAGTGTGCTTCAGTGGGCATATTAGTAATTACAAATATTTCCATCACAAAGCAGTAAATTCTTCATGTCTGATATTTTTATACTGACCTGTAAAAGTATTAGGGTACTTCTAGCATCGTCTCTTTAGTTTACTCTTATAATTTAATGTCTGTCTTAATGTTGTTTCAAAAGTTAGTATAAAAATTCATGTTCAGTGACCCCTGAAATATCTAGGTGTTAAACTGATCATAACAGAAGCAGTGCATTCACAAGTGATCAAACATTCTCAAAACTGTATACCTATTTTACTATTTGACACAAAACAAATTGCAGTGCCTTATACCTGAATATGTCAAGCTCACTGATCTACATGTTCTAGCATGTTGCAGTATCTGTCAGAACGAAAGTGGCTGCCTCAAATTTCATAACTGACGTGTGGGTGGAAATACACTACTGGCAGGTTGTGTATCACAGAAATATTGTGTCTGAGTTTAAAACTGCATGAGCCACACTGATTTCTTCTGAAACAATTTTTATACTTAATATCAATGGGCCAAATGTTTGGAATAATTTTATTGCTTTTGATTACTGTTACTTTGCTACATACCTACATACATACATACAAATATACATTCACCGATCCAACATCCACGTAAGTAGGATTGGATATGGAATTTGTCAAGAACAGAGTAGATTGCAATATGCAATCAAGTCAAAACACTGCGATACAAATGAGATACAAAGTTACACAGAATTAGTAAAACACTATAAATAACAATTTTTGCAAATGAGGAGATTCAAATAACCATGTAAGACACTACACTAAACTTTGTGTTGAACAGTAAAATAAGTTGTACATTTTAAGTGTTCCAGTAGTTTTGAATTAGACAGTAGATTGCATATAAAATGGTGAGACTGATCAACATTGTAAAGTTGTCTTAAGTTACACTCCAAACACACAAAATTCTTTCTTTAAAGAACTTGATACATAGTGTCATAAAACCATGTCACAATAAACTTGCCTGTACATATAATTCCTTTGTGAAACTGCATACCTGTTTCTCTCCAGAAGTCCCACTACTATATGTAGTTGCTAGAGTTGAGCTGCATGCCTCTGAGTACCAAGGAACATAACCATTCTCTGTTGCACTACTGATGGACAGTGTCCAGATAGAATTTGTGTAACCATCACAGTTGCAATTATCATGATCACGACCTCCATTACCAGACGCCCACACAAAAATCGAACCCTTTCCAGAGCGACCCTGTATCAACAAGTTAGTATAAAATTCAAATTTTATAAAAAAAGTCAGTAATGTATAAAAGTGTAATTAGGTACCTGAAAAATATATGTCCCATACCTTCCTTGGGAGGAGGAAACTTAATTTGGAAGCACCATTAACCATCTTTCTGTGCTCACAGACACATTCCATTTCTCACACTGTATTATTTACATCTATTCTCTGAACTAAATGTGCAGGCAATTCCACTGATGGCCTCTCAATGCTTACTTCCCATTCTTCCTCTCCTTTTGTACTGGTACATCATCATTCTTACATGTCACTTTCTCCACATTCTTGGAGCATTCTTCAGCTGATATACTTTGGCCAGGTCCAGGGAACTTGCAGCTCACATACTTCAGCTAGGTCTAGGGAATCTTTAGTTGATAAACTTTGGCCAAATCCATCACTAATTTAGCTAATCTTCTGAGTTACTTGCAACACATATGCTCAAGTCTCTTAACATTATGCATATATTCTCTGCAATATCAGCCCTGTCTATTAATGTCACATAATTCGGTGCATCTTGGTAGTAGTTTTGACTTTGGTTTTACTAAGTTAGGTTAAGTTGCTTCAGGTCACACTGGTTTGGTTTAGATGTTTTCAGATCTCCTAGTAATATGTATGTACAGTCAAAACAGTGTTAAGTTGTTGCAGTTCACAGAAAACATGTCAGTTTCGAAGCAACATACCAATGTATAATTATATTCACAAATTTGTTTGAAGGGCTGTTATTTCAGAACTTTCTTGTTAAGTGAAATGCAGACAAATTTTATATGTCACATGTCACATCTCAGGTAATTGATGAGTATGCTCCCTTTATGTTGTAAGGTGCACAACACAACAAGGTCCCCCTAAGATAAGTTAACATAACTCAACCTAAACTAATATAAACAAACTACAGAAAACAATAATACCATTAACTTTATTCCAAAGTTTCTCTTGTGGTTTCACATATTTTCTTATAATGCTGGATAATTATACACACAGAGTTACCTATAATACACCCACCAACAGAAGTACTAATATCAAATAGCAATTACCACGGAACCTGTATGTCATCAGTAAAATTGGAAGCAAAATGGCTGAAAAGGGCACATCAGTACTTTAAAACAATTAACTGTAATGTAACACTTGGATATATATATTCATCAATAAAATGAACCACAACTTTTATCCATTTTCGGTATATAGTTTATATATATATATATATATATATATATATTTGTACATCTGCATGCATTAGTACACTTGTGTGTGTCTACATGAGACCTCAAAGTACTCCACCTAAGGCATATTTTTTAAATGTATAAAAATATGCAATATACAAAAAATTTATTACTTTAAAAGTAATGATTCACATCATGGCAATACCTAAGGACGTGTTGCAAATTGATACAGTACTTGAATTAAAAAAAAAGTAAATTTACTTCAGTTTGAGTGGCTTGCACCAGTTTACAAAAGATACATCTGGTTAGGTTGTATGTATTATGTACTTTGGTTGGGTAAGACAATAATTTTTTCATAAATTATATTTGTGATTTTTCTGTCATGTAATACAAAAGGCTGTAAATTTGCATTGAGATCTAATTTTGATTTTACTTCTGAAAGCTTCTGGATGTGAAATCAGGATACTTGGAAAACACTTTAAAATTGTTTCCTTATTTCTAACTGTTCAAGAATCAGGTCTCACTAGATTTATTACGTAGGGAGATAGTGTGAGAAGAACAAAGTACAGTAAAACCCCTATTTAATGAATTGCTGGGGGATTAGAATATATTTCACTAAATCGAGGTTTTCAATTAATATGGAGCTATTGTCAGGACATGAAAAAATCATCATTAAATCCGGGATTTCACTAAATGTGGGAACATTAAATCGGGGTTTTACTGTATACCATTGCAAAAGGACACTAGGACATCATTACAAATGACTGCATGGAGTAACATGTAGCAGGACTGCTGCTGCCATTAAGACAGTGGAAAGAGCCTTCTTGGTTGCATACAGTCTCAATGTAGTGTGCCAAACAGCACCATTAACAGTGCCAAATGTTACATGCGTGTGAATGACTTAAATCTTCTGGCACTGGACAGGAGGCAGGCAGTTCATTTCATCCCAAGATAAGATATAAAACTAGAGAGAATTTTTAGACAGACTGCCAAAGAAACATGTGACAGTTCCAAAATTAGTTCTGGATTTGGAACAGTAATTACTTTTACTGAAATTCTACAATCCCCATGGGAACACAATTTTGAACTGTGACATGTGCCATCCCCTGATCCCTGCCCTAGAATACTGCAAAATACTGAATGTACAGAACAATGTTTTCAGCTGTTTAGTCTGTTCCACATTGAAAGAAAACCATAAAATAAATGGAACATTCATAAAGTTTATGAATATGATCCTTTAATATTTCTCTTTCCAGTATGTTTCTAACATTACTAACAGAGTAATTCACTGTTTTTGCACTAAGTTAAAGTTGTTCATATCATATTTAAAGGTTGAACAACGTTATCACAAAAGACAAATATGACTGTGGTTGGAGCCAGTTCAGTCTATTTCAGGTACCCACAATCAATATCTCTATGATCTCGCACCTATTTTGTAAAAAGGAGACAACCCAGTGTATATCACATAGGGAGTTAGCCACTTTTTACAAAACAGGGGCGATCTCTTTTACTTCATCCTCCCACATACATGCCAAAGTGGTCTCCCTGAGTGTAACCTTTC
This sequence comes from Reticulitermes speratus, assembly GCA_021186555.1. Classification (NCBI taxonomy): domain Eukaryota; kingdom Metazoa; phylum Arthropoda; class Insecta; order Blattodea; family Rhinotermitidae; genus Reticulitermes; species Reticulitermes speratus. The sequence continues at coordinate 15,840,830 of JAJKFL010000330.1, forward strand.
TGTGTAAAGTACTAGAAGGGTACTCTTGTCAGTGGCTCAGATTATACAGGGCGTTTCAAAAAGATGGACCCGATTTAAAATCGCTAAATCTCTGCAACCACGAACCGCCCATGAATGAAATTCTTACCACTTGAAAGGGCGGGGCATATAGTTTCCAATGACGGAGCACCGCCACATTGGCACCGGCAGGTTCGACGTTTTCTAAATGACACATTGCCTCAATGTTGGATAGGTCGCAAGGGACCCCAAGACTTGGCGCTACACTCTTGGCCCCCAAGATCCCCAGACATTACACCCTGCGACTTTTTCTTGTGGGGATATGTCAAAGACCGTGTTTTTGTGCCACCATTAGCGACTAATATGGATGACCTCAAAAACAGAATCACGGCGGCGGTGACTTCAGTGGAAGAAGACACTCTGAGAAGTGTTTGGGACGAATTCAACTATCGTCTTGATGTTGTTCGTGCAGCAGGTGGAGGGCACATAGAGCATTTATGAAATGGTTAGTAAAACTTGATGGCTCACTAAACCGTTTGTAATTTTTTGTGTAATTGTAACATGTTGCCATCGTGAAATATAGTGGTTTGAAATTGGGTCCATCTTTTTGAAACACCGTATACAGAAGTGAATGGTTGGATGATACACTGAATAATTATAGGAAAAGATGTGGATGATAGTTGCAATGGCCTATTTTAAGATAATGTTCCAGGATTTGCCTGGAGTGAGTCAGGAAAACCACAAAAATCCTCAATCAGGATAACTGGTATTTCAATACAGGACCTCCTGAGTATGAAACAGGCCTGCTACCTACTCTACCGTGATGTTCATTGGGGGATGAGTATTTTTAACAAATCTCTTCATTACAAAATTTCTTCAGTCTCCTGCCAGATCATATATTTCACATCAAAATGCTTCTACATCACTGTGTTTTCATGCAACGTTAATGTTATTCTTTACTGAGAATGATATAACAAGTTTTATGACAATACAATAATATTGATAACTGTAATATACATACCAAAATACAAAACAAAGCTTTTTTTCTAATTAACATCTGACAAAAAAAAATGCTCACCTTGAATCATGGATACAGCAAACCACTTCACCAGGGAAAATATTTACATCACACTGTTACAAAATGACTTATATATCATGCATGTCAGCAGAATGTAGCTGACATATGTATTATCTCAGAATTATGATAAACAGCATGATATTTGAGAGTCTTGTTGTAAGGTTACAGTCTTCCATGATGAGGCAGCATGCACTTTGGTAGATAGGTAACAGTATTTTGGAGAAGCCAGTTGCTTCCATCTTTAGGCTAAAAAATGAGTCCAGTGAGGAAAAGTAATACACACAAAGGATGGCTAGTATTAAGACCAAGTTTCTTCCTGTATCCAGCTTTAACAAAACAGCTCCTTTTACGGCCACAAGTGCTTCTACTGGTGTGCGTGTACCACTGGTCTGGTCTTTCCCTTCCTATATCACGTAAAATGTTAACCCACTACATTCACTCTTCTGCCCTTAATATTAAGAATGCAAATTCTTCCCAACACTGATACTTGTCTACCACACTACACAGTGTCAAATGTCAGAAAATCATAAAAATGTACTAAACAGTGACTACATAAAAATATGACAAAACTGGGTTGTTGGAGCTTTCACAAGAACTTTGAATTATGGGTTGGGCCATCCTACTGTACTCAGGCAAATACAGCACAATATCATATTCATGCAAAATAAGCAAAGTTACAGACGAACAAACTGGACAGGAAATGCCATCTGACATTTAATATTGGTTTCTAACCTTTGTGACACCTTCAATGAAAGCCCTTGTGGCCAGTTCTCCTGGACCATCCACAGTCTTTCCGTCATCATCTGGTCCCCAGGAGGCACTGTAAATATCGATATGCTGTGGATTGAGGCTCAGAGATCTGGCTTCCACTGCGTCAGTAACGTCTCCATCCAGCATCCTCACACCTGCACAATGACAGTGATGAGACTACAGACTGTACATTCAGTACAGACCATTACACTACATACAATGTATATTTCACTCTTGTCAGTTATTACAGTCACAACCAACATATATATTTTCGACACATTAAGTTACCGGTTTCAGCTATAGAGCCATAATCAGGCCTACACAAAACTATGAAAATCAAACTCTATACATTTAGTAAAAGGAATCCCCTTATTTTGTACAATTATATGTATAATAACGGGGGGGGGGGGGCGTTTCCAATGGCTCGACAGCCCCTTGGGGGCCTAGGCCGCCTCATTTTTCGAGGCTTCACGATCACACACATTTGAGACACACCACACTCGGTAGGACTCCCTTGGACGAGGTACCAGCTCGTCGCAGAGACCTCTATCTGACAACACACGACACTCACAAGAAACAGACATCCATTTCCTAGGCGGGATTCGAACCCACAATCCCAGTAAGCCGTAGACCCACGCCTTAGACCGCACGGCCACTGGGATCGGCTGGGGGGGGGGTTGCCTAAGAAAAAGTATGTATTAACAATGTAAATATAAAAAAGTATAAAATATCGAAGCATATAAGCATAAAAACGTGAGTATAGAAAATGTATATCAAAACATATAAATATATAAAATAAAATGGCGTCGAACCATAAGATGTGGATGTATGTGCAGTACTAATGTAAAAGGCTAGTGTTGATCTGTACTTTTACGTACGGATCTTCGTGCGACCGGATGGACTGGTCCTGCAGGAAGGTCGGTTGTATAGTCTTTTTTCGTACCACACAAAATACCAGGAGTACGGGAAAAGTCTATACAACCGACCTTCCTGCAGGACCAGTCCATCCGGTCGCACGAAGATCCATTAAAGCTAAAAACGTTTGCGACCCTAGAAACAGAAAGCGCTAAACTCACGAGTTCGAATGTCGCCTGGGACAAGGTTCTGAAGTGGCGTTCATCAGGTCCGATTTAACATATGCGTAGGCCCAACGAAAAAGTAAATTGTAGTTCTGAATTGACAACGCAGATAGAACAATGTAAGAACTGACATACAAAATACGTGCAGTAGCTTTCTTCCCTGTCCACGCCATGAAGGCATACGTTTGACACACGATCTGGGCTATAACCAGTCGGGACCTACAGTCGCGACAGCCATAAGACGGCATTGGCGTTTATCAGTTTGTTATTCTGCTCACAACAGTGGTCACCAAGTTACTGGATTCTTTGTCTGACGAGGAGTCATGCAGACAAAACACATGGCTTAGGAATTCTGGAAACTGATTCCTGGAACTGAGAGAGCTCGAGAAATTCTAAGAAATGCTCTGGGAAAGTCATAAAAGCAGATCGTAAATATCGAAGGCCCATGAGGCCTAGCAGTGTTTTAAGTGATTAATTCTGGGGCTTGAGACATTTTTAGAGCTGGGTTATGTCCAGAAAACTCACCTGGATGTCAAGAGTTGAAACATGTATGATGTTATTCATCCTCCTGTTTTACGACGCTATGTAAATTGCTAAGGTGTGCCCTTGCGTCCAAAGAGAAATCGTAGAAAAATTATATATCACGAATGAGTGTTGTAGAAGTTTTCGTGGGCAGTTTTCTGGAACTGCCACAAAATTCGGGGCCAGAAAAAATTGGGGAAACCCTGAGGGAATGAGTTCAGCACATCCCAGGCAGGATTCAAACACGGCACTACAAGATACGCATTACACGTGTTCGCACGTGCATTCCCAACGCAGTAACGTGAATAATCAAGCACGAAAGCAAGCGAATGTATAGAGAGGACGGAAGAGGAAAATAATTAATGAGATAACGACAGAAACAAAACGAAAGTCAGAGAGAGAGAGAGAGAGAGAGAGAGAGAGAGAGAGAACGAAACGAAGAAATATGGAAAGAGACTTTCTCGTTCCGTTAGAAAGTTCGCCGTGACCATTCGACAACATCTCCGACTTGGGTATAAAGCGGGTAGTCTAAACAGTAGTCTGCAGGTAACTGCAGTTTTCCCTCCCAAGCAATGACCAACATTACGTACATCGCTGAATCACGTCAGTACAGTTTCATACTGACTGCCTTATACATGCATATCTTACCGCACTTTCGACATTGGGACCTTCAGCAAGAACCTCCTTACCTTACGACACATAAAGGGCAGGGAAAAATTTGGATAAAACGGAGACGAGAGAACACAGAATTTTGCACAGTTTGTAAGAGGAATACTCTCCCTTACTCAAGAGAATGTTGCTGACCTGCGCAGCGTGGGTAGAGTACCTTAACACTCGCAACGACGGTAGGGAGAAAACATATATTTTTTTACATGGTGAAGGGCCCCGCAGCAGATGCTACGGACGCACCACAGCCTTAAAAATTTTTGTGCAACCCTATGATGAAGATGAAGATGAGCAGTTTTTTTACCAAGTTTTCCAAGTAATGGGGCACCAGTGGAATGAAATTGACAGGGGAAAACCGCCAACTCGGAGAAAAACCTGTCCCAGCGCCACTTTGTCCACCACAAACCCCACATGGACTGACCCGGGATCGAACCCGGGCCTCCGCAGTGAGAGGCCGGCGACTAACCGCCTGAGCCATGGCACGGCCACGAGAAAACATATACATCCTGTCAAAAACATTAGTCTCTATCGTTGCATGATCTTATTTCCACTGTTTGCCATTTGTCAAATTAATGCACAGCTCTAAATACACAGAACACTAAAGACAAACACTACGTATATTCTCTCACACGCACAAAACGCGATTGCGCTTCAGAACAATGTATTTTTAACTGGAATACATCGGTTACTGGTCACACACAAGAGACGGTCGACTTCCCCTAGCACAACTGCCAAGGTCAACTGCAAACTCCTCAGTTAGATCAAGTAGTACCTACCTGGTCCGGGGGGTTTCATGAATGACCGACGTTTGAACTCCACGCGATATATTGCTCAGGTGGAAGACGCACTATGATGAGTACTCGTAAGTAGCAGATGTAGCTCAAGATAGATAGCACAACATACTCACCACCGACACTAGCGCCATAAGCGACGCCGACGGCACACAGGGAATTGTTAGCGGTGGCGGCAACTTCACCGGCGCAGCGCGTTCCGTGGCGATTAGAGTCTATCAGGTCGTAACGAGGCATCGGATCCTCGTCGTGGTTGTTCACGTCGTAACTCGCTTGCGGATCCTGCAACATCAACAAACTGTCAACCCAGCTGTCCTTTAAAAGATTACTACAATCTCTGCAGAACCAACCCAAATCACGGACAATAGAAGCATAACAATCGGTGTTGTATTGAGATACCAAAATTCGTTCAAACAAGAAATGAACCCATCAGCGTGAAATATTTTTGGACATTTTAACCTACACCAACCCTCTCGTCATGAAATACGACTATCTCTGCAGATTCACGTAGTGACTACAATTGCAAGTTGGCAACCTGGCTCACATAACTAACAAAGTGCTTTTGTTTCATTTACAACTGTAATTGTCTGGGTCGAGTTTCTCAATCAGAATAATTACATGAAGTACGAAGCAATTTAATTTCCAACACAAAACACCACACTCGTGTGTAATCATGTAATAAGCGAAATAAAACAGACATATCTGTTAGTCCTCGATTCCAGCAGGCAATACACAACAATCGATACTCTGGCAACAACTTTCGATCATAAACGACTTTGCTCGCGGCACATAAACTAGCAACAACATTTATACAATCTTGTAACAAGCGTGGACGCCGACAGACAAGAATGGCCAATTGGAAAACTTAATTAAATCGGAGTTAGAGTGGAATTTTACATGCCTCGTTAACCAACAAAACGAAAAAGTGACGTAAAATTCCGTCACATGTTTTACATTAATGCAGAACATTACAGGGTCGAATATTTCTACAGATACAGGAAGTTCCTTAATTAATTCGATATTTATAATGCAATAAAAGCGAAGTAATTAATGAATAGTTCTTGTAATTTCAGTACCGAGGGTTCAAACGTGAAATAATACAGACCTGGAACTTCTATGGAACTAATCAAGCTAAAGACATCGTAACACACGAAACATCTATATGTCCTCTGACTTATAGATATTTAATGTTTATGTTCTACGGAACTAATCAAGCTAAAGACATCGTAACACACGAAACATCTATATGTCCTCTGACTTATAGATATTTAATGTTTATGTTCTACGGAACTAATCAAGCTAAAGACATCGTAACACAAGAAACATCTATATGTCCTCTGACTTATAGATATTTAATGTTTATGTTCTACGGAACTAATCAAGCTAAAGACATCGTAACACAAGAAACATCTATATGTCCTCTGACTTATAGATATTTAATGTTTATGTTCTACGGAACTAATCAAGCTAAAGACATCGTAACACAAGAAACATCTATATGTCCTCTGACTTATAGATATTTAATGTTTATGTTCTACGGAACTAATCAAGCTAAAGACATCGTAACACACGAAACATGTATATGTCCTCTGACTTATAGATATTTAATGTTTATGTTCTACGGAACTAATCAAGCTAAAGACATCGTAACACACGAAACATGTATATGTCCTCTGACTTATAGATATTTAATGTTTATGTTCTACGGAACTAATCAAGCTAAGACATCGTAACACACGAAACATGTATATGTCCTCTGACTTATAGATATTTAATGTTTATGTTCTACGGAACTAATCAAGCTAAAGACATCGTAACACACGAAACATCTATATGTCCTCTGACTTATAGATATTTAATGTTTATGTTCTACGGAACTAATCAAGCTAAAGACATCGTAACACACGAAACATGTATATGTCCTCTGACTTATAGATATTTAATGTTTATGTTCTACGGAACTAATCAAGCTAAAGACATCGTAACACACGAAACATCTATATGTCCTCTGACTTATAGATATTTAATGTTTATGTTCTACGGAACTAATCAAGCTAAAGACATCGTAACACACGAAACATCTATATGTCCTCTGACTTATAGATATTTAATGTTTATGTTCTACGGAACTAATCAAGCTAAAGACATCGTAACACACGAAACATCTATATGTCCTCTGACTTATAGATATTTAATTTTTAATCAATTCAGTTTTAATTCCCACCGCGAGGACTGCACAAATCCCGGATGCCAGGTCGCCCGGCCGACTAAACTTGGTAAAGTGGCACCTAAGATTTGTGGTTCCTCAGGCTTCACGTCAAACTTATGGCGCCCAGAATTTTGAGGTGGCTCCTAGATTTTTGGAAAATCTGAGCACCTCTGAAAATAAATGATGCAGAACTAACTACACGGTAAACAATGTCAGCATCTTCTCTGTCTGCATATAAAGGTGAGTTTGCCGACTTCGTTGGTTTGTTGGCCACCTTGGGTTTTCACGCATTTTCCGACCGGCCAGAGCCGACAGCTCTGTCGCCTCTGCAGTAGTTGGGTGGTCCATTTATTTCCCGAAGTGAACGGAACGTGTTTCCTTGATCACCATGGGTGAATGTGTAATAATTCTGTTTTTTGGGGCACGAAAGTGGTAAGCGCTAAGACAGAAGTTTTGGGTAATTATTAAAAGACGTTTTAAAAAGGCTTCCTTAATCAGAACGTTAATGGCTTATTTCTTCTGCCAGTTGTACATTATACATTAGGGTGTAGGTAACAGATATAAACAGAAAATGACTAAACACAGTGACTGCGGTGGCTCATACTAGCAGATGAGCAACGATTTACACGGGACTTCATATTTATTGTTTTTCCATTATGTTACTCCAAACCATTTGAACGACAAAAATAAATACATAATATGTTATAGTTCCTTTACTTAAAACAATGTAAGGCCCTCTGGTTTGAAGGGCGTGTTGAATAACATCGCACTCATGTGTCATATCAAACACGCTTTCTAGTCCCAAGTAAACGGACGCACAACACTTACCACGATCTTGCGCCCAGCACAAAGCATATAGGCAGTCTGTGATATTTCCGTAAATGGCATATGGATAGGTAGAGCAGAGGCATGTCATTCAGAAAGCACTGCTAACTCAGAATCTTGCCCCACGGCACTGAAATATTCTTCTTCATAAATATAAATATGTATTCTTTCTGTCCTTGGCTTTCAGTCAGGTGTTCTGTGATGGTTAACGTATTTCCCGCCATGTTCTTTGCGTGAATTATTTTGTGTTAGTCAAAACATTTCAAAGCTCATTGCCTCTGACTGGCCTGAATTCAAGTTTTTGGTCAAAGCTGTTCACGCAGATGGGAAATGTTTATTTAAATAATTCTAAGTACAAGAGGAAAATATGGAAGAAAAATATTGAAACTGTATTTAAATTTAAGGCGCATGCACCTCAGAGAAAATTACGCTAACTTATTATACTCTTATAATAACTGACTCCATGGAGCAGAGTCCTTCTTGAGAAGCTAACAGGTCGTCAGCTAGTCAAGAAATTCCCCGCGTTTTATGGAACCCGAAGGTTCATTACCGCACTCACAAGAGCCCGCCACCTGTCCCTATCCTGAGCCATATTAATCCAGTCCATGCCCCCACATCCCACTTCTTGAAGATCCATTTTAATATTATCCTCCCATATACGCCTGGGTTTTCCAAGTGGTCTCCTTCCCTCAGGTCTCCCCACCAAAATCCTATATGCACCTCTCCCCTCACGTATACGTGCTACATGCCCCGCCCATCTCATTCTTCTCGATTTGATCACCCGAATAATATTTGGTGATGAGTACAGATCATTAAGTTCCTCGTTATGTAGTCTTCTCCACTCCCCTGTTACCTCGTCTCTCTTAGGCCCAAATATCCTCCTCATCACCCTATTCTCGAACACCCTCAGCCTATGTTCCTCCCTCAGTGTGAGAGACCAAGTTTCACACCCATACAAAACAACAGGCAAAATTATAGTTCTGTATATCTTAATCTTTGTATTTTTGGGATAGGAAACTGGAAGACAGAAGATCCTGCAACGAATGATAACAAATCCCCGATGTACGTACATAACGATACATAAAAACGTCGAGATATTTTACTGCTACTTTACTTGTACACGGCTTTGATATTTCACAGAACAATACAATTGCTGGCACACTTCTAAAATGCAATTTAGATGCTCCTTCTTTACTATCTGCTAAAGACCTTGTGATGATGCAATGCAATGGAATGTGTAATAACACAACGTAAGCAGACACTTGAAAAATATACGTACGTTAAATTTCACATTATATTCACCGTGCATTCTCTCTTATATAATGGATGTGTAGTCTGTGTTTGTATACTTTGATCCCCCTGATGATGACTAATAAGTAGTCGAAACATATGTAGGGGTATACACGACGACAAAATTGTAGTGCATGTGTTGGTTAAAATAAAAGCTATTATACGTACGTTAAGTTGTTGTGTGGGCCGTATATGGCACTGTAAAAAAATACTGTTGTTGTAATTGTTGTTGTAATTAGTCACAGCGATATACAAGAAATAAAATCGTAGACTGTTACTTGTGCCTGTCATACGAGTATGCCTGCGTGGGTCGTTCGATTTCTGATATTTGCACTGGAATTCAGAATGTGATGTTCTGAAATACGACGCCGAGTATGCAGAATCGACGTTTCAACGTTTCGACGAAACCTACTCTCTCTATCCTTATTATTCCACCCTGAGGCTGTGGGAAGCAGATTCGTCAAGAATGTTCGTACCTATCTATCAAACTACACGGCGTCATATCCCAGAATACCGTAATGTTGACACTGAATTTCAAACCTCACGTAATATGTCTTTCATAATTACCGTTTAAAATCAGGGGCTCAGAGCATTTACAGTTCACTCTTAACCATGCCAAGCCCAGTGGCAGTTAAATATACCACCCGCTGTAACGTTCATTTTCTCGCACTATGTATGTGATGCTTATTATTCTCAAAACAAAAACCTATTCACTTCCTTACAATATTAACTGTTTGGTCTTTACCGTGGTTACAGATCTCTCTGTGCGGTATAACTGAATTTCTAAACATACAGCTTACTTGAATATCAGTCTTCGATATTCGAGTTTTTATTTTCAGATCGAAATATTTAGAACTCTTGTCGAAACCCGGACCAAAGTACAACTAATACAAATTAAAGTAAAATCAAGTACAGTGGGAGACATCCATTCCCCGACTTACGGTGTTACTTCATCCAAATTTTAATTACCTGACAGGATATGGACAGCATGCAACTTATGTATATAATCCATTAACCCTTTAAAGACGAGGCGTAAACTCTTTCATTTAAAGACCCAGTTCGTACCCCGCAGTAAACACTTTTCATCTCGGTTAAAAAAATAAATCAATTTATGTTATGTAAGGCAAAAGTTGGTGTTTGTTGTAATATAAATACAATACACAACAATACAGTGTGGGCAGAATGTAGAATTGTTGAATGTGAAACTGTTGATGCATCAAGCAAGCATTAGGCGTTAAAAGGTTAAGAAACGAACTAACCACCACAGGATACATATAGCGGATGAAGGGTTCAATCTAGCCTCTGAGTTGTCTGGTGACATGAAAATAACAGAAAAGAAAGGCGCAGTCATCAATATTCATATCAGCATCACAGCTGAATTATTTTTCTTTTGTGACAGCTGAAATCGGGCCTGGGCCGTCTAATTGTTGAGGTTTCTAGATCACACACAATTAGACACACGCACAATTAGACACACACTATGTAGGAATCCTCTGAACGAGTGATCAGCTCGTCGCAGAGGCCGCTACCTACAAAACACATAACAAACACAACATACGAACATCCATGCCCTCAGAGGGATTCGACCCCTTGATTCCAGTAATCAAGTCGTTGTAGACCAACGTCTTAGACTGCAAGCCACCGGGATCGGCCAGCTGAATTATAAGTCTGTGTCCTGTAGCCTTAAGTGAACGACTGTCCATATATTCCCCGATATGCAATCCCCTATAACACGATGCTGGAAAAAAAAAACCAGACAAAATTCTTCTCTGAAACACTAATCTTCCGCTCTGAGACACAAATAAATCCTTTCTGAGCTTTGTTCTTTGTCATATTACAAAATTTAATCTCATGCTCAGTGAAATATTTCCGCGATGTGAAATCCCTGAAGGTTTAGAGCAAGCGTTCAGAAAGCACTCCATAGTTTTCAAATCCTGAGAGTAGTTCTCTTCTTTGAAAATGGCTGTTGGACCAAACCCCCCCCCCCCCTCTCATGTTAGAATGTGGATGGAAAGGTTAATTAATTAGCATGAATCCTAAACGAATCCCCGCAGATGTGCTTGTTATTTAAAAAGCAGAAGATTGTGGCAGTCACAAAGCGCGTTCGAAGACATTGTGACGGATGTTTCTTTGATATCCAAATCTTTCAGGCCGGCGGTTTTTAAGGCATTTTTGCTACACAACTGCGAAAAGCGACTGTTAGCTTCGTCATGTATGTCCGTCCGCATGGAACACACAGGCTCCCACCAGGCAGATTTTGGTGAAATTTCATGTTGTGAATTTTTAATAAAATCTGTTGAAATATTTAGATTTGGGTTAAAACAACAGCGCATACATTACATGAACACCCACGTGCGCTTATGATCTCTCGTCATGTTTGGACTTAATTAATACAGACTCTTTTCTCTTTGAAGTACAGGACGAGACCGAAGAAACCGTTTTCATAAATTGGACAGACTGTAGGAGCTGAGGCTGAAGAAACAATTCAGCATCGAGCATGATCGATTGTAAATGTCGAGTATCTCACCGTTTACATCTCGATGGTGATCGAAATCTTACAGAGTGTGTTAAAATACCGTATTTTTTCCCTGGAACCTTTTCAAGAATTTAACACATAGGGAGAGTAGAAGAGTTAACACACGGAACGCGCCAGAAGTTTTACACTCTGCGGACATTTCCTAATTTGTTCTAACGTAACTTGACATGAAATTCACACAAATTAGGCCACACATTACTCTAAAATAACTCCCAACCAGATTTCTCTGGTAACAAAATAGACGTACACACTATTTCTCGAAAGGCCAGATTATTTTATTACATTATTATTATTGCTGCTGCTGTTGTAAATTTTTAGAGCTTTTGTTGAACACCTTCAAACGGTGTTCAATAATCCTTGCTTATGTGATTGTTTCAGGCGTCAGATTCTTGTTCTATGGCTCCTGTCTCTGGCACAGACTTTCATAAGCGCCCAAGGTCTTCAAAATCTGTTTGATGTGACGACATTTCTGGCTTTATTAAAAAGGGTTGTTCGGATATTTCTATACATATCCTTACATTTATTTGTAACCTCAGTTTATCTCAGTGAGATTTTTCCACCCATTGAATGCAAGCTGCGCTTGTCCTTGTTTTCAAAAAAGGAAACAGTGCCCCAGTTACCAAGTTATCAATTACATACCTATTCCTATTCCAAATAACGTTTCCAAACTATTAGAATTGGTCGCTCATGAACAGGTTTCTTATTACAAGTTAAAATTAAATCCGTGTTAGCAAGGGGTTTTTCATATTAAAATCTATGTCAATAATACTGTTGCACATTTTTTTGTTTTTTACTCCTCTGGCAAATTCTCAGCATCACGTGGATGCTATTTACTTTGAATTCAGTAACATTTGTGACCTTGTTCCGTACGCACTGCTCCTTCACAAAAGTAATGATTATGAACTATCTGCTGGTTAGGTAAATTGGTTACGTAATAACGTGACCAAAAAATTATCGGATATCTGTTATTGTGCAGATCTTTCACCGCCCTACACAGTGCTACCTGGTGCAAAAACGATCAGTTACAGGACCAGTCATTTTCAACGTTTTCATAAATGACCCACGTAAGACAGTCAGATTTTCGAACTATCTTCTTTTTCCTGATGACAAAAAATGGCAAGCGCACGTAACTCACTGCTACAAGCGCATGTAACTCACTGTTACAAGCGCACGTAACTCACTGCTACATGCGCACGTACTCACCTGCTACAAGCGCACGTAACTCACTGTTACAAGCGCACGTAACTCACTGCTACAAGCGCACGTACTCACCTGCTACAAGCGCACGTAACTCACTGCTACAGGCGCACGTAACTCACTGCTACAAGCGCACGTAACTCACCTGCTACAAGCGCACGTAACTCACCTGCTACAAGCGCACGTAACTCACCTGCTACAAGCGCACATAACTCACCTGCTACAAGCGCACGTAACTCACTGCTACAAGCGCACGTACTCACTTGCTACAAGCGCACCAGCTGCTAATGCCAGCCACCTGTACAGCTATTGGTATACTCGTATACACACAAAACTTGATCGCACTTAAACATTTATTTACTTAAGTATGCTCACTATAAGTTACAAAGAATATAGCTGGCCATATTGTTACTATCATAGGCTACTCTCCTTTATATAAGTTAAAGTGTTGTTTGCTATTAAAATTAATATTATATTTATTTTAACATTGCACTCTATAACGCAGGGTATATTGTCCATGGATCCTGGTCAAAATATATCGCTTATTATTATTATTATTATTAGTAGTAGTAGTAGTAGTAGTAGTAGCAGCAGCAGTAGTAGTAGTAGCAGCAGTAATATCATAATTATCACCTCTTCTAATCTCAGGTTCTTTCTCCTGGTAATTATACTCCTCAACAAATGGCGCACCCCACCACTCAGGCTCCAAGTTCCAGACTGTAGCACATCCCTTATTCTGTATAATGTTCCCAGTAGAGCTCTTTTTTTCTTGCAAACAGCCTATTGAGTGCTTGTCTGGTATTGCGGTATTTCCAGACATAGTTTTATCTTTTTAATAACAATTCCTGTGGTCCCAATAATTACTGCTATAACAAAACATTTTATGTTCCACATTCACTGAATTTCTGTACTCAAATTTTTATATTTCAGTGCCTTTTCATCATCCTTTTATATTACACTCCTATCTCATGCTACTGTTGCACCTATCAGTAAGCAAGTTATATGTCTTGTTTTTATTATTATGTCTGGCTTATTTGCCAGAATCTGTTTGCACCCCTTGGCTCCATAGTGCTGTTATTATTATTATTATTATTATTATTATTATTATTATTATTATTTTCCATCAATCACATTTCACGTTACTGTGGTGCTGTATTATCTACTGATATTCATATCATGGTATTAATACGTACTCGGTACATTTATGTTCGTATCTCTTTGTTTTATTTAGCTTCGGCTGTTAATAATATTATTGCAAGGCTTTATTTTTTCTTTTTTCCTGGCTTTGTTATTACTTTAACGTTTCAAATATCAGTCATGCTGTTTGTCACTTGATGTGACTTGTTCTTAATCCCTCTTTTCTACGTGTTTTCCTTTGCCGGTTGTATTTGATGTGTTTCATTTTCCTGTGCTGTCTCTGCAATTGGCCGTATGGATAGCTGTGTCAGCACACTAATAATAGAGATCTGAAATTATTATCCTGCCACCTTCAGCTTGGTATTTGAAATGGAAGTTTTCCAATACTTTTTCCCAGAAGAATATTGCTTTCTGCAATACACAAACTTGTTGCTCGCAAAAGGAATAAATGAACGGCGTACAGAATATTTTACAACCTCTCACAAAAACCGCCACTTGAAACAGCGAAAGATGATGAGATAATAACAAAATACGTGAAAAGTCAAAGTTTTCTCTATACACGCTACGAAAACATTAAGGCAGCAGTGAAGGTGTAGCTCCACTCATTTTCAACCTCGGCGCTAGGTGGAGGTAAGTGTTAAGCCTCACGTTACGGCACAGCCCCAGGTACCCGATGAAATATCGGAATAGACCTTCTGAGAATAGCCTGTTAACGATGAGAGTTCAATGTTGCACCTTCAGAATCGTGTTTAATGGCAGCCTTTGGTATCAATAATGCTGCATCATCGGGTCAATTGTCAGAAAATTCAGAAATGTCTCTGACACAAATAAGGAGCACGGCTACCAACAAGACAATGTCTCTGACAGAAACAACTAGCACGGTTACCAACAAGACTTCAAGACGTTTAGGCATACATTTTTTGTCCGATGAAAAGGTAGCAAAATTTGAAGGTAAACGTCGTAGCCTATTTCAAGTTAGTATCTTAGCATGCAAGTGCACAGACTAAACAATACTTCAGTAAGGTGAGCCGACAGCGCGGCCACGATTTTCTTAAAGTTTTCTCAGGTGGCGTACAGTCGGTCTACAATGACCACGTATCTCTCATGTCAATGTCAGCGTACTATGTACGTCAAAGTGTGTGTCACTGTAGGCCTGCTATAAACACAGCGAGGCACAAGACCTTTTCATTAAAGAAACTTCATTCGTTTGTTCCATGCACATAAACAGTTTTACAATATAAAGTTGTCAAGACGTTTGCAGCCTTTAGACCTGTAACTGGCAACGAATGAAACAATGCATATTTTGCTTGCACGCTTAAGACGTTTCGTGTATCCAAGTTCAGAAGAGCTAGTCTAGAGCTGTGAAGCTGTACAGTTGGGTCGGTCTGTTAATATCAATCAATGTGCTGCCCATTACATACGTTAAGTATGTGAAGACAGTATTATAATTCGGTTGGTACTGTTTTAAATACCTTAATAAGTACACGTACGAAACGCATCTCTTTTGAGGTTCGCTACGAATTTTACTACTACGAATGAAAGCAAAAAAACCAATTTCTAAGTCCAGTTCTTCTAGAACACATGTGGAATAAGATCCAAAAGTAATGTAAGGATATATCCTGAAGGTTCTTTTCAGGCAGCTTATGTTTTGAGGAGGATACACTGTAGAAGTTAATTTGACGTTTCTTGCTGATACCGAAACAGAAGGAACAAAAGACAGATCCAGTACCATTTGTGTGTGTTGAAGTGTAGGCAGAGCTCTTATTGAACAGAGGTTAACCTATAACAGCACTGCAAGTTACTGGTGGCACTGCTTTCCGTTATTCCGATGTGCAAGAGGGGAAAAAGAAGAATAGAAACTTGAACCATCAGCGGAGGATTTCGATAACCGTATTGTTGTGGCGGCATTGCAGACAGAATAGGTTTTATAACTGATTCATTCGTCATTTTCCTTTTTCACTTAGCGCTGTATAAGATATATAGGGAATATCTGCTGGGAAGTGCTGTAACCTTGTTCAGGTGGGGGCGTGGCATTGTTCGTGCGTCACAGTCAGATTAATTATGTTCCTTTACAGTTATCGAAGTGCTTTGCTAAGGCAGAAAGTAAGAAGCAAACGAACAAAAAAAAGCGTATATGTATTCCTACTGACCACATGATCTCTAAAGAGGGCCATTTTAACGTATAACAAACAAACAAAGTGACTCAACAGAGCACAGTACTGCTTGAGAAGCTAGCAGTTGTTAAGGGAGTTAAGGAATTTCCCGCATTTCATGGAACTCTAGTGTTCATAAACTTGTTCACACGAGCCAGCCAGATTGCTAACATGAGCCAGATGAATTCAGCGCATAAACTCCACTGTATGTCTTTAGGAGCTATTTTAATATTATCATCCCATCTACATCTATATCGTCCAAGTCGTCTTCGTTATCAAAACTTTGTATGCCATTATGTCCTACGCACGCCACGTGCTTCACCCATTTCATTTTTTTGATCACGCTAACAATATTCAATGATGAGTACAAATAGTGTCCTCATTATGCAGTTAAGGGTCGCACAATCTTTTGGTCAAAAAATTATAAACATTCTGATAACAAACACAAGAAATTTATTGGCCGATGTGAAGCAATAAAAGGCTGCCGAGAACAAATCGTCAGAAGGAGGAAAAAATATGTTCTTTGGAGAGACGCGAGCGGTTGGAAATGTCGTGAGCTCAGAACAGAGAACAACTCAGAAATACACGTCGCACGATGACAAAAGAGAATTTCAGCACAAAATTATTATTTATGACACGTCATCAAACATAGGCCTACCAACAATACCAAAGAATCTCGTCCAGATGGTTCACGATTCCACGCTCCGATGTACGAAACTTAGAAGTTTGGTCCCTAACGACCGCCACTTTCTTGGGAAATAGCTTAGATTTATATTACCTAAAAACGAGCGAGCGTTAACGCAGTACAACGGACACAATCTGACAGCTCACATTCACTTTCCTTACAGCTCGTGTTCTTGAAAACACTGAAAACCCCCAAGAAATCTAAGTGATAATAATTCCTTAAACTAGACTTATGGTAGTGGAACGCGCCAATGGGCACTTCCGCGCACACTCGACTATCCCAATTTATCTGCCTAAGGTACCCGTACGTCTTTACTTTATCTAATCTCTTTCTCGATCTTTCAACTGGATTTCTCCCATGAGGACTCTCCTCGAAAATTCTGCATCCATTCCTCCTCGTCCCACCCCACACCAACTTCACTGCAGCCGCAAAGATTTCACTCTCATAAGTGACAGAGCACGAAGAACCTAGCCAGCTTATACCCTAAACTGTTCTTACGCCATCCTTTTTTTTTCAGTATAATGTAATATCTTCATTTTACAGTATTTACAGTATACAAAAAAAATCACAAAATTGTTCCGATAACCAATTTAGCTAAACTGAGTGCGTGAAACCAAAGTTAAATACAGGCAAATAGTAATAATATTAGTGAAAAAAAAGACTAAAAAACACTGCCTGATGGTGAGCTGGTTACAGTAGGATATGTTGCGTTCGTTTATGTTTGTAAGTTTTGTATAAAGAGTTCAGGTCGGCTAGAGTGTAATTTCCGATTTGTTGGACCAGGGGATTAGGATGGGATGGATATTTAGCAAAAACGTTGACCGTAAGTTGGTGGATGAAGTCTCGGATAGGTTCGATATTAAGGGTGTCGAGCAAATGGGAGATGGGAGTTCCCCTGGGATAGGCACCGATCACTCATAAGCTCTTGTTTTGGACGACTTGGAGTTTGAGGCAGTTTGAATCACGTGTGGTATTGCAGACAGGGGCGGCGTAAGTAAGAAGGGATCGAATTAGTAATCTATATAGTGTTAATTTGGAGGTTTGTGAGATTGTGGAGTCTCGAGTAAGTTACAAAGATGTTAAAAAGAGTACCTGCGGCTTTGATGGTAACGGTACGTAGGTGCTTGGTGTAGAGCAGTTTTGGGTCTAGAAGAAGGCCTAAATATTTTACGTCCGAGGCCCAGGGCACAGACGCATTATCAATTTGAACTGGTTCCGGAAGATGGGGGCGGCGCTTTGAAAATAGAAGAGTACTCCATCCTTCTTACTCGTGTACACGTGTGCAAGGCCAAGAATTATTTTTATGTCGTTAAGTATGTCATTCAGCAGTTACAAATAGGGTTGTAAAGTAGAAACAGAAATTCTAACATTACACATATTGTGAGCTGGAAGTAGAAGATGCCACAGTTGGCAGCAGTTAGGAATAGGAGCAGAAGATGGCAAAAATAAACAGTACTGGACAGCAGGGTTGATTCTCCGGCATCGCAATAAGTTTAGTGTCTTACATGCCAAAATTCGTAAAGTTGGTATGAAAGTGGATTACAGACGGCGTATTTGAGGTAGGAATTTTCGACGAAATATTATCTTGGAGACAAAAATTCTACATGTTTACAGAAATTGTTTCTTAAGTAGATTTCATGGACAGCAATTTCAGCTAAAATTTCAAGAGGCTTCGAACTGATCTACAACTATTTTCTTGGGCACTTTGCTTACAAATTCAGTAGGTAATTCCATTTCTTCCCACAAAGCAAGAGCTCACGCTTCACTGCGATGTTATTATAATTATTTTGAATATTTAGCTACGTTTTGTTTATACAAAAGTATTGTTAGGAAATCAAGTATTGGTAAATGTATTTTATTTTCATTATCAATACCATCATGCCAAATCTACGAAGTGTCAATATCATACCCCCACAATACAAAAACAATCAGCAAGGGATTCCAAGGGCTTGGGATGAGGTCAAAGATAAAATACTGTGAACACGATACTGAACTTCCGGCTTCCATAAAAACAATGAAGTTGCTGACTAGCTGAGCAAGTGTGCAAGTGCCAACTTGCAAAGGAAGACCACGGCCTACTTACGTAGTTCCTGAACAGGTCAGGGTGGTCCTTCTCGAGACCGTCGTCCAGGATGGTCACCACTACACCCAAGCCGGTAATCCTTTCCATCCAGGCAGGCTGCACATTCATGTCCAATCCTTGCCCGCGGTTCTGTAACACAAACAGGCCAATGCCACATAACTTGGCAACAAACAGTTGTAGAAAGAATGTACGACGCCTATGTTCCTGAAATATGGCAAGGAAGACAACGAAAAACAACAGACAGTATTTGACGGTCCACTTATTTGAATAACGTCGCTTGTACAGTTTCACACTACAATTAATACACCAACCAACATATTCACTTAATAAAATACACTTCACGACAAGTATTAAACTCTTACATTTTTCGGCACTGGGGTGCCATCATCAGAGAGTTACTTAGAATAAAGGAGTACAAGCCCAACACACCATGATGGGCTCGTACTCCGTTGTTAGTAAATTAAAAACACCAGACATATCTTCTTCGTATTTGCGTCCGTTAAATGAAACAAGAACAAATCCTCGATATGTTTCTACATGATCTTCTTCAGGAGGATAGCACTTTTATCGTCTTGTGACGTGTGGTTACACAGATTAAGATATCTGTAACGACACGTCACGCTTTAATGATGACACGTATAGTGTCGCAAAATGTCGACGATTTGTTGCGATTTCATTTAACAATTACACATACAAACATTTTGAGTTTTGTTGGTTTTGTTTCTTTAAGGTATAGGCCATTTTACTGCAAAGAAAAGAGCACACGCGAGGACTTGGCCAAAGGCGATATTATTTTACCCTTCAGTAAACAGCGATAATGGAGCGTTATTGCCTGCTAATTCTGTAGACAGAGTTACATTTACACGGTAACATTACTACACTGCGATAAGCCTATATAGACCTAAACTTAGTACTGTCAGATCGATATTGCCGATCCCATGCCAGTCAATTTGGGATTTGTGGCCAATAAAGTGGCTCTGGGGCAGGATTTTCTCCGAGTACTTAGGTTTTCCGACGATCCCAGTGGCCGTGCGGTTTAAGGCTTGGTTCTACGGCAGCTCGCTTGCTGGGATTGCTGGTTCGAATCCCGCCGGCGGCATGGATGTCTGTCTCTTGTAAGTGTTGTTGTCAGGTAGAGGTCTCTGCGACGGGCCGATAACTCGTCCAGAGGAGTCCTACCGAGTGTGGTGTGTCTAAATGAGTGTGACCTAGTAACATCATAGAGGATGCCTACGCCCACTAGGGCTGTCGAGCCATAAAAAAAACTTAGGTTTTCCGCCGTATTATTGCACCAATGCTCCATATTTATTAATTGATCTACCACCAACGTTCTATAGCTTAATCTTAGCAACGGACAGGGTCGTTAAATAAATAGCTTATGTGGTGCAGTAGTCCCTCGGTTAACCGGACCCCGGTAATCTGGATCCCCGGATAATTCGGACAGTTTTGGACCAACTATAACCCCATGTTTTCCCCTATGATCCGGCCACTGTCCGGATCATAGGGGGGGGGGGGGGGATCTGAGACAATCCGTACTCCCAGACTGGTGGCCAGGGTAAAGCGGGAAGAGTCAGCCGGTCTCTTTAACTCCTCATCAGTCAGGACATGACCTGTCGAGTGTTGTAGCTGTCTGTCTTATTTAGCTATTATAGTGACGTTATACTTCAGCATTGAGTGACGAATTTTTTTTATGTTACCTATACAACGAGGGTTTCCCCTCGGTTATCCGAGATTCCCGGGTATTCCGGACCAACCCTCCCACCATGTAGTCTGGATGACCGAGGGATTACTGTACTGTACAAAATGCCAAAATATTTCACAAACTTCAGCATTTCATTTTATAAACTTACAGTTAATGAATTTTCGCGTTAGCGTGTTTCAGAAATTAATGCCTCTTTTCCCGCTTATTGGTATGTATGCCACGCGACATTGACAACCGTTCGGACGTGCTCGTGTTACCAGCAGAGCTGCCCTCATTCCTTTAAGCCTGTGACAGAGCCAGTATTCGTCTGCGCTGTGTTTGCTGCACACTGCACAGTAGGCTACTTACACAGAATTACCAGGTACTGGAACTTCCACCTGAAAATGTTTGTCCGCCTTAATGACTCCCAAGTATAATATGAGTATAATACAGCAGTATGATGCAGAATCTGAAATATAATTCCTTCATCTGAATGTTCGGGCTTTGAAGCTGTAACTTTGCTCCTTGTTGCATATTTGTGCTAAAAGCTTTGTATTTTATGGTTACTCTAAAAATGAGCAATCGCCTGAGAGTCTGTAAAAACTGGAATCTGTCTCTATTTCTACAAATATCTTTACCCTAGTGCTCTCTAACCGTAACATCTATAGTTTCACTTTCTTATCAATAATCACTTCTCTATCACCGAGCGCCTTGAAACTGTACAAAAATTCGGATGTGAGCCAACTCCTTTTGGGACACTTGCCAACATGTTCTACAGTATCACCATTTCTAGAACTTTTCCAACGTCTGCTGTTACTTTTAAAAAACAAAACTTCATACAAGGACTGCGCCCTCTTTTCGTCTCGTAAGTCAGTAATAAGTCTGTCAGCTGTTGATAAGTGCCGGAATTCGACGCCTCCTAGAAGCTTTGGGTGTTCTGTAGACTTTTCCGCCACGTCCACGACGCCTGTGAGACCTCCCTCGCATTCAATACAGTTATGCCTTGGATAAAGGTGACTGGAGCCTTAGGAATTTTCTTATGCCAATTTTCTATTGTGTAAGTCGTCTAAGTCCAAGGTCATTCGAAAAAATTATCGTGAGTAATAAGCTTACGTCTGCTGTTTTTAGTAGACAGCATTGTATATAACAACAACGGGGTATGGACACCACGCTGGAGGTAGTTAATGGCCTTCATGTTCTTAAGAACTTCTGTGATCGAACAGTTTAGTCTGGCGATCTGCCGCATGTCTCGCGTAATTATTTCTGCAACAAGTAACGAAGTAACGAAGCAAGAACTGTAGCCTACACGAGAACTATCCCGTTCGAATCTCGGCTTAAATGCGTTTTGCTCTGTACCTTCAGAGAACTGAAGTGGCCTTGAAAAATTAGTTCCGCGGATCATAAGTCGAATACCATTGCTTTAGACAATTTCAAAGCCTTAGTTAAAATTTTTATTCGAAATTTCTGTACTAAGTCAAAGACCACGAGAGGAGAAGGAGAAGAGGGAGTAGAAGAAGAAGAAAAGAAGAAGATAATATTTATGAAGCGATTGGCAATGGAAGAACCGATTTTGTTACTGCCTGATTGCCGTGGGATAGAAAGGGCTGCTAGCATCGATCACGAGCTATTCTACCAAACAACAGGCCATCAACATTTCTCTTCAGAACCAGCTCCTTAGATATTTAACACGTACATTTAACCCTTTCAAACACAGTTTATTTTCACCATAGCTTGAATTTAGCACACCACTTAATTTATCACCTTCCTCCTCTATATTTCCTTCTTTCATCCATTTTCTTATTTGTTTTATTTTCACTTCTCACATAACGACGCTGCCAGCTCGGACAATGTTAGCACCGATTGCTAGGACGATCAGTGGGTACTAAATTAGGAAGGCTGTAAAAGTAATTCCGAAGTTGGGGTAAACTATGCTACAGCAACCCAGACCAGCCACATGTGGGATCTGTGGTGAGCCAGTGGCACTGGAACAGGATTTTTCCAGAGTACGTCGGGTTTCCCCTAACAGCGTCACTTCACCCACAATGCTCCATATCCATGCACTCAACTATCACCATCGCTGCATAATATTCGCACCTGTCAGTGCCAGTAAACAAGGCACTTAAAAAACAAAGACAAACGGTGTCCGGGCCGAGATGTGGACCCATGCTTCCTGCACACAGAGCAGGAGGGTTATAACTGGGGCCTACATTGATTCTGGGGCCATTTAGCCTATTACACAGCGGTATCAGGGTTCCTTCCTCGGAGATACGGTGTCCGGAGCATGAAAATAACCACTGACCTCCATCTAGTAAACGCTTCTGAACCGCGTTCCCTATATACTCCCTTGCAAAACGAACAACTTCACGTTTATCTCTTATTAATTTTGAGATAATTAATTTTTAGTCATATGTTTGGATGGTGAATCCGGCTACTTGGCAACGTATACGATCAAATAACAACACATTTTTAGCCCCTAAACAGAACTCGCCAGCCTCGGTAAAAATCACAACCGCGCAGCCACCGAGACGAATAAACGATGTCTAAAAGCAAGATCTGAGAAGTTGTCATACTTTCACTTTTACACTACAATACATTAGGCATAAAAGTTGAAATATATTTGAATGTTTCTATACATTTTTGGTAGAATGGAAGTTTTTATTCAACCCTATAGAATGCACAGAGATCAAGGATGTAAGGTTTTGCTAAGGTAATGGGAAAAGGCATAGCAAAGATGCAAGTGGGGGATGGAACTTGTGGAACTCTCTTACTCCTTTCTTCCTCCTGAATCTATGTTTTGTGTTGTCAAATATTATCATGTAGGATACTGTAATAACATGCCATGGCTTGAAGATGAGACCATTGTACCCCATCCTGCAGCTTGTACTAACATAGCGACGACAGCATTCAGACGAACAAAAACAGAAATCTTTTCCATCTCAACAATTGTAAAGTTTACAAAAAAAGGGTTCAGTTCAAGTTTACCAAAGTTTTGGTAAATCTTGAACATTTCTTCTTTAAATTTATACACGTCAACTAGCGTTATAACTACACTCCTGATGTAACTGTGTTGATATTTGCTCAAATCTTTTCTGCGTCCTTTGGTGCCTCATTCTATTCATATCGTGTAGTTCTCAAAACACAGAATTCGACACAAACACATCTCACTCCTTTGTAGTGTGAATTCTTCAGCCCTTGGTTTCACTTATTTTCATTGCAGACTTCTATCTAAAATCTGTTACTGTATAAATCTAAGTGAATGCTATAGTTTACCCATTCAGCACTCAGGGAATGAAAGTGTGAACATTTCTGTGCTCTCTCCACAATAATACACTATACAAGCCTACATGTGTGTCTGTGTGTGTGTGTGTCTGTGTGTGCAAATAAAGGAAGTACTACACCAAAATAATGTAATTTAACTTACTAGTTCATTATGACTGAGGTACAGACATCCTAAAAAATGTCGAATTTTTATTTCGTATGGACGCAACTGATGGACCGAGAAAACTTTAACACAATGATGTGTATTACTGACGAATGAAACAACTGGGCTATAGAAAAAGAGAAAAGTGGAATAATATTGTTGAAAACAGATTTTAAAGAATGGACAAAGAGAGGACTTAGAAAGGGAACATGACCCCTCCGTTTTGGGGATGGGAACCTCAAACATGGATATATTATTAAAAGGATCGGAAACGAAAAAGTGGAGAGAGATATTTATATGTCGTAAATGCTTGAGTACGAATAAAAATGTAGCCTATTTGAAAATCTTAACCTGTAGAAACGTAACGGAAGTCCCTATTTAGAAATAAATGTAAGCGGGAAAGTAAAGTGAATATGGCAATAGCCACGTGTGAGGCTATAGGAGAGTAGAGAGTAGAGAATTGTGTGATGAGAGGGACGTAGCTGTGCTACTAACGTACTGTTACTGAGACAGTATAGCTAGGAAAGATTGCGACTTGTGTGATGAGAGGGACGTAGCTGTACTACTAACGTACTGTTACTGAGACAGTATAGCTAGGAAAGAATGAGACTTGTGTGATGAGAGGGACGTAGCTGTGCTACTAACGTACTGTTACTGAGACAGTATAGCTAGGAAAGAATGAGACTTGTGTGATGAGAGGGACGTAGCTGTGCTACTAACGTACTGTTACTGAGACAGTATAGCTAGGAAAGAATGAGACTTGTGTGATGAGAGGGACGTAGCTGTGCTACTAACGTACTGTTACTGAGACAGTATAGCTAGGAAAGAATGAGAAGTTAGACCGATGTAAATGTATGCAGATATATGTGGAAAATAAATCTGAGCACTCTACAAACCCGGTGTTACACGCTACTGGACACTCGTAAATCTCACCTATGAATCAACGAATTATCATTATCACTCCAATAATCTGTGAGCATAACATTTCCTGATACTGTGGCGCACATGCTTTCGGCTTACTACAGTGGCAGGCAGGGACTCTGATATTTCATATTTTTTTAATTCGGCCACAAGTGCCACATCCCGCTCAGGTTGTCAACTGGTGGACCACAACTCACAGTTGTCTTATCATTTGTCCTTGCCGCATTTAAGATTCAGCATTACTGAGATCTTAACCACACTGGCGCATCACTTACTGTGTCTGGACGACTATGAGTATATTATTATTGTTATCATCATCATCATCATCATCATCTTTTGTTATCACCTTTATGCAGGGTATTTACAATTACAGGCCTATACTTGAAACAAACCATCTCTCTAGAGTTACAGTGTTGCAGGTATTCTGCAGTTACAATATATGACACATGTAGCGTTATTTCCCATGTTGAATGTTTTGTACTTTTACATTAGTACTTTACGAAATACGTTGAGTTCGTGCTATCCCGGTATGTACGAGTAGCTCAGGTATTTTCTGAATTATAATGAGAGGGTTATTATTATTATTATATAATATTGTAAACTAATTTATTCTGTGTCCATGGGAGTGATTGGAGGAAGACACCTGGGGAGGCCATGGCCAGGAAACGCACCGAAAAGCCATACAAAGAACTTATTCTGCAAGTAACACAATTCAAATTCAGTCCGTTACTGCGATCTACTCGTGAAATTCAAGCCGCGTTACCGCTACACCAACCACTGTGTGTGTGTGAGTGTGTGTGAGTGTGAGTGTGTGTGTGTGAGCGTGTGTGCGTGCGAGCGTGCGAGCGAGCGCGCGCGCGGTGCGTGCTTGCCGTTAAACGGTGCTGTCAATTTTAAGATTATATAGCGCCGGTGATAGCTGAATGGATGAGTATGGAGAACTGATGGAATGATACTGACAGGGGAAAACAGAATTACTTAGAGAAAAACTTGTCCTACTGCCACCTTGTCCAACGTAAAATCTATACAGGCTGCCTTGAAACTGAATCCAGGTCTGTGTGGTGAGAAGCCGGGGAACACTGCCCAAGTCATGGTAAGGCCTGTGAATGAATCAGGCTTACTACTTGCAGCAATATTCATGTAAAATCACGATATATAGTTCCACAGTAAAACAGAGCTCTAGTGCCAGTCATTACATTTTAACCTAATAAAATAAATTACAACAGTGTTTGAATCCGATACAATAAAAACTAATATTAAATGGAGATAGAAGCCACGACTAATGGGACAAAAAACCAAACAACTTTCATTTAAAATGTGGCGAAACTTTTATTTAATTATTTATAGAACTTCCAGGTAAATTAGAAAGGTTTGGAGTATAGATACTATTGATAACAGAGACATTTCAGTCTAGCGTCTTCATCTTACAAATAAATTACCTGGTCCAGAAATATCGAACTTGTTTGCTCAGAATGTCTTAGCCCTTTGATAGTACCGATGACTGCAAACGACACCTACAATGAGTTGCTGTTTCACCTGTTTGTGAAAGTCGGTGACATTCCTTTCGGCATATCAACAATGTAAACTACACCAAGAGAATTTGAAAGGGCAGACAATACATTTTGCATTTCACAGAATTAAATTCATGTTAATTTGGATTACATTCGTTTCAGGGTAATGGTGTTTGTACATAAAATACAATTAATACATAGCATTATTTTCAAAGGTAACAACAATACTACCATTGTGTCAGTTAAGGCATCTAATAATATTCCGAAACACAAAATGTTAAATAGACGTACGAATGAATACCCTACACGTTTCGACGCATTTTAAGCAATCAGGATAGCATTAGTGTCTGCTTCTCATTGTGATTCATATCGCTCAATGGTTATAAACAATAATAATGGCGGTTCATCTGTGGTCATTCAGCGGTAACTGGAGCTAATGAAGTTGTGTACTAGCAGCCTTGATGACAGTGACTGAAACACGGAGAAGTTTCTTTAATGAATAAAGGAAGAAGCGGAAGGACCCCAGGGGACCTGAGGGTTGTACTCGTATGTATGTGTGTGCCACAGAGCAGGCGTCTTCTGAGAAACGCGCGTTTACACTCGACAGAACCAAGTACAGCACTTCGAAGAATGGTTAATCTTGATGCCTTGCAAGAACAGCGCTACAGCCACACCTCAAGGCAGCAGATGCGGGTTCCACTTTCCGACACCACAGGTTCAATCCCATGGCAAACCATATGGAACTTTTGAAGAAGTTTCAGCCGCGACGCAGAAATCAATTTTTGTTTTCGCCCATCTAGCTTCATGCACTTTACGTGATGCCATTAACTGCAAAGAGTGTAACCAGAGCGACAGTTCTACTCCGTCTGCCATTAGCTGTATGGCAAATTGACAACAGCGAAGTGTGACTGGGGGACGTTACCGATAATTTTACTGTCTGGTCACGGTAGAAGAAAACAAACGTTGTGAGCTAATGTACGTGTTTCAACCTCTATTAGGTGCAGCGGCTGGAGACGAAATAAATAGAATCACAGCCAACGACGATACAGAAACTTTTATGAAACCCTTTACTAGCTTCATTATGAACACAGCCCGCCTGCTCCCAATCACCTTCACGGTTATTTCATTTTCCTACAGTCCGTGTTCTTTGTAACAGGACGGTACGCTTTCTGGACACCCATATTTAGACGGGGATTCACAGAACAAGGTGCATGAGGTTGGCTTCCTGGATTTGTATTCAAAAAGCACGACGTCAAAATCTCGGCAAGAATATCAACTACACTGTGTGCAGTTTCATCAAGTGTACCTACACAAATATCAACTACACTGTGTGCAGTTTCATCAAGTGTACCTACACAAATATCAACTACACTGTGTGCAGTTTCATCAAGTGTACCTACACAAATATCAACTACACTGTGTGCAGTTTCATCAAGTGTACCTACACAAATATCAACTACACTGTGTGCAGTTTCATCAAGTGTACCTACACAAATATCAACTACACTGTGTGCAGTTTCATCAAGTGTACCTACACAAATATCAACTACACTGTGTGCAGTTTCATCAAGTGTACCTACACAAATATCAACTACAATGTGTGCAGTTTCACCAAGTGTACCTACACAAATATCAACTACACTGTGTGCAGTTTCACCAAGTGTACCTACACAAATATCAACTACACTGTGTGCAGTTTCATCAAGTGTAACTACACAAATATCAACTACACTGTGTGCAGTTTCACCAAGTGTACCTACACAAATATCAACTACACTGTGTGCAGTTTCACCAAGTGTACCTACACAAATATCAACTACAATGTGTGCAGTTTCACCAAGTGTACCTACACAAATATCAACTACAATGTGTGCAGTTTCACCAAGTGTACCTACACAAATATCAAGATAGTACCTTGAAATCGGCAAAGACTGCCTCCCTTAAATCCTTCCTTACGCAAGTCTTGATAATTTTCCTGCTGCAAATGAAACAGAGAAGTCTGTCTTCGCAATCGACCAGTAGTCAGACTGACCAAATACAATGTGATGTCACACCTGTCAATGTTTCTTTAATTTATGAAGAGCACAATAAGAAACACACAGACAATCTGGGCGAAGATAATAGCAAAGGGAAGAAACAGTATGAAACGTTGCTCAGTAACGTGATGAAATCTGGGGTGCAGGTTAGTACAGGGTGTTCAACAGTTCGTGTTCTACAGAGCAGCGTGCAGGTTTCCTTTGAACTCAACCATGCGACAGCAGAGAATAGATACATGTATCGACTTTACCAGTGCTGGACATCCCAGCATTGCCTCGCCGCAGTCAAAGTCCTGCCGCAGAAACGACGGCAAACAATACTGACCATAAAAGGGCCAATAACAGTAATCACAAGATCAAAGGTGTCTCCTAATTGCTGAGAACTCCCCCCCCCTAAAATGTCGTATATGTATGCAACTAACTAAAATTCAGGCTTATAACCTGATTTCTGACCTAATAACAATCAGCTTCATAGTAATGTTAAATGTATTCAGTAATTCTGTTCTACACAAATCACACATTACTTTACATACTTGGCACTACGTACGACCTTCCACTCACTTTCCTTTAATTCAATGTTTATAACAATTCTAGATGATAAAGCTGAAATCCTAAACTTTCAAAATTGAGTTTCTTACCAAGGCAGCACATCTTCCTTCCTCGTAGATGACTATGTATGCTAATGGAGCAAACACACTTTTCAAATTGTTTCTTACTTCGCATGCAGGACCAATCTTGCTGCTTAAGCTTAATCACTCTATATAACACTGCTCGAAGTAAGAAATCACTTTACCTTGTAGGCCATTTTATTAAACATTCAGCATATCGAAAAATGTAAGGAAAAAATTCTTCTGCAGATTTTACTGAAGTGTATATATACTTCACACATTGTAAGATATGCCGTCGTTTTTAAGAAAAACTATAAGAAGTCTGACTGAAAGTTCATGAAAAGTATTAGCCTTATTACATCGAACCGGACTAAAATTTAAATCATTCTACAGCTTTTAGTGAAAGATCCACAGTGCTAAAGTTATTCGTAATCTGGTGAGAAGCTTAGGAAATTGTGGAACGACTGCGGGAGGAACAAACAGACACGACCTTTCCTATATGAGTTCGCTTCGTGCATGTTTCTTGTGTGATTTGTGGTGGACAAAGTGGCAGGCAACAGGTTTTTCTCCGAGTACTTCTGCTTCCCCTGCCAGTTATCATTCCGCCAATATTTAATTTTAATACATATCCACCTACTATCAACAAGGGAGCAAAGATAACGTATTTCGTATAATGACTAGGCTATGGCAGGACTGGGGTTCGGAATCGAAAGATTCTTCTCTTGCCCAATATTTCCAGACCAGCTCTGGGGTCCACCCAGCCTCCTATTCAATGGGTAGCGGGGATAAAGCGGCCAAGGCGTCAGGCTGCTCACCTCCATCTAGTGTTAGGTTAAGAATAAGTGGAGCTATACACCCGCTCCCCATATGTCTTCATGGCGTGTACTGGGATTTTACCTTTACCTAGTATCGACGCCATATAATTTAGACATAGCAAGTGTCGCTAAATTAAGTAAGACAATAAAGTATTATGCGTTTGTGTATAGACGTATGGTAACTATGTTTCTACAATTGCTACACACTTCGCTTAGCGATGTGACCGTTATGCATGTGTTTCTGAAAGTTTTGTAACTCGGTGGTTTAATGAGCAGAGTCATTACAAGTAAGAGCGAGTCATAATAAAACACACCCGCGTCGAAATGTGGCTGGGTGCTTAGCTGCATGTACGGAACACATATGGGCGACAAGATATCTGAGGCAATAACGTGATTTCACACAACAGTCGTTGCGGTTCCACACCATCGGGTCTCTGCCCATCCGGGTGTGGTGATCCCCGCCCATTCTGTTCTTGCTATTCCAGATACCGTTTACTTCATTATTTAAAACACACCGACGATTACCCTGTTCTAGGAAGTAGTGCCATACAATAAGACAGAAATTTACTAGCCTTTCTAAGAACCTGCTGCCTCCTACTCATTGTACTGCCTTGTGTCTTGAAGATGGAGTATCAGGCTTCTCCGAAATTTTGGTACATTTGTACAGAATACAAGAAGTCATATCCAAAACGTCAGAAATATTTACAAACACCACAGTTATAACCTCCAATAGCATTTAAATTCTCTGTTTCAACTGCAGAAGCTACATTAGCTTTGAACGAGCGAAAAGATGACTACGAACGGCGATCATGTGAGGATTTGGAAGGAGACAACTGCGGCTTATTTCAAGGTACCTATCCCTAATATCAGGAATTCAGGCACTGAAAGGGCGAAAATAACTTCCCCATTTCGAACAAACTCGCCATGGCCATCCTGCGCCAAATTTTGTCCAGCCGGCTTGCTTGTACAGGTAGTTCTTGATTTATGCTACGCCGTATTTGTGGTCCTGAGAAGGTAGGCGTAAATCAAATATGATACGCCCATAAGAAACAAAGAAACAGCTAGGGATTAGGGGACATCAGATCAATGACAGCGTCTTTGCCCTACGGTATAGGCATATATAGTTAATAATAATAATAATAAAGAAACCAACTTGTGGCGTTGGTTATGATCCACGATGCACAAACTCAACGTTTCCATACATTCCATTGCCGAACTTCTTGATTACGTAGTTGTCATAGCGCATAATTCGAACTCCTGGCTTAGTACTCTCTTTAGCTTTTATCAGCATTGTTACCAACTGTACGTACCGTACCTTGGCCAAGCCAAAAGCAAGGCAGATATTAGCAGTTAATCACCTTGCTCACGCCAATGTATTACGTCTAATTTCTATTCAGTTTTGGTGCCCTTCGGCGCCTTATCGTTGAGGTTGCACTTGGGGATGTAGATATACGTTTCTCGTTCGTTTCGATACTATTAAATAAAGGCAAACAAGCAACAACAAAAGGTCACTGTGAGCAAAACAAGGTCCTTTGACAGGTTTTAATACAATTTAGAACATTACACTTGTATAACAGCCTACGGATATTACTAAGTAGAATGAGGTGGGTGAGACAAATAGATGCATGGAACAGAAGAGAAATGTTCACTGGTTCCTGGTGGGAAAACCTGAAGGGAAGAGACTACTTAGAAGACCTGTAAGTAGATGGGAGAACAATAAAATTTGATCTTAAAAATAGGACGGCGTGTGGACTAGACTCATCTGGCTCAGAAGAGGTATGAGTGGCCTCTTCTCGCGAACTGCAATGAACGTTCGGTTTACATAAAAAGCGGGGAACGTCTAGAGCAGATGAGAATCTATTAGCTTGTCAAGAAGAAATCTGCTCCGTGGAGTTAGTTACAAGTTTCACACGTTTAATTAATTTAAGGGCCAATTTACTCGACAGCATTCTGGACTTTCTAGAATACAGGCTACACATACTAAATATCGTGTTATCGTGTCATTTTTTTTTCAAAACGCCGAACTTCACAATCGTGAGCACCGCTATTTGCGGCGGTAGGAAAGGCTTTCTGGTGCCTCTATGCGAAATTTTACGGGGCATTTTGCTGTCACGACTAAGGCGAACACTGAAGCAGCTGGCATGGCATCTCTCTCATTACATGCCCATTGCACTGATAAACATATGGCCCATTTTATGGCCCAAACAGTCGAGATGTTGCAAGGGGGGACGTAACTGACATTTTACTTTCTAAGCAACGTGATTTGAGTTTCCTCCAAATGCATGTTCACGACTGGTCTTTTATAAAATACTAGTTAACGTGGCAGGTTCAGGTTTCCTAAGTATCAGATGCTTCTCGAATAGAAATAACATTACTATAAAACATTCTTCTCGGACCCTACAGGAAGAACATAGATGTAGAATGTTTGAGAAATAGTGCAGAGGAGAATATCTGGATCCAAAAGGCAGTATGTTACAGGAGAAAGGCGAGTATTACACACTGTGGAGCATAGTATTTTGTTGCACTCTTCAGTAAATATCTTAGACTGATCAAACGAAGGAGGATTAGATGCGGGACATATAGCACACATAGGAAAATGAGAAATGCGTACAAAATTTTAGTCAGGAAATCTTAAAGGAAGAGACTACTTGGACGGCGTGGTATCGGACCCCGGAAGTCCGGTCCCTAGCCGGTCATGTCACTCAGCTAATGCGGTAATTATTATTTTGGAAAGGAACGAAAAGCAATAAGATGTTACTTCTTGTGCCTACCTTGTAAATAAACTGTCTGCCCACACACACACACCCAATTTCAATGCAAGGATAAACATATACTAGAAAATAAATAGATAAACAAACATACTACAAAATAATTACACACAAACCCTGTATTTATTAAAGTCTACTTCAGAAAAACGGGCTTCAAAACACACAGGCCTTGAAGAGAACGAGAAAGGAACAATTATCTTCGATTTTGAACAATGAGGTACCGTTGTCCCGTAGCAGATTTGAAGTTTAATTATGAGGGAACCCCTATTCTCCCCTCCGCATTGCTGAATCTAGTAAGTAATAGGCCTCTTCTCACAGATGTTTTTTTGACCTGCATCATACAGCTGTAAAGTATATGATAAGTTCCATGCGTAGGCCAGTTTCAATGCTCCCTCCTTATACACGTCGTATTATACAAATATAACGGGCGTAGAAAATATATCGAATACCCATGTAATTAACAACAAGGCAGTATTTCATTTATCAGACATGGAAATTTCTGAATATATTTCATATACTGCAGTCCCCCTTTGTTGGTATCTCCACCTTACCGTGGTAGAGGCGCTTGTGAGTTCCAGTGACCCTGAGAGCTAAGCCGGCGGTAGCATTGCTACCAATAGGGTCTCCCTAGCCGCACAGATCAAGAGGGTAGGAACCAGACGAAGAGAGATGCCTAGGAGATGGGAAATCCAATAAAAACTCCCCTGATGCCGGAAGCAGTGACATCAGTAGCGACTTGCAGCACAGAGCAAATGATGCTCGAGATGGTTCATGATCGTGTAGCAACAGACGTGACCAGAGTGGTCTGAACGCTGTTGTACTGCGATGTGGAAAGCAAATGGAAAAACTACCACATTATTACTTTTCCTGGATAGGCTCTTCCAGAAACAGAGACAAATGCGAGATGTTTCCTCTGGAGACAAAACAATCCGAAGGTAAACTACTCCCCCATTCGGATCTCCGGGGGGAGGGGGGTGTTTCTAGGGGAGACACCACGCGGTAGGAGTTACAGCGAGGAATACAGACACTGCAGTCATAAATCTCAATTATCTTCTCTCAAATCAATCTCGGATTTCATTGCCACTTTAACCTTTCTCTACCACCTGTCATATTGTTCAAAGTAAAACACAAACTTGTAGACAGAAAACAAATTATCTTCTATATTCCTGGCAATTTATATCGAACTGTTCCTCACTGTAATATATTTCTTAATAATCACGAAATGCAGACGGATTTCGTATTGCTCTTTGTAATCTTACGTTACCATTATATTACCAAAAGCGGAAAGCTGTGTGTAGTGAAATGCTAAGGTAAGAAGGATGCGGAACAAACCAGATGATGGAGTGAAAGCAGTAAACTTTAATTTCCACGCATAAATCAAGATGGTGGAACGTGCAAGGATCTTTGAAGACATCGCGATGACATTCCACATTCTGGTTCAAGGCGATGCTAAGCCGGGACACGTCTGCGCTGCAGCAATAGTCATGCTGTGTTCTTGTGGGCTCATTTGTGTTTGCATGCAGTTGTGAATAACTTTGGTCGAATAACATGAGTATGAGTCTCTAAAGGTCGGAACAATGGCGGCTTAATTAGACTGTGACTACGTTGCACGCTGTCCATTGCATGAGGTACGTTCAACAAACAGGATGTCTTAAGCCAATACTCTTTATACACATACATTGCATTCGGACATGTCAGTACAGTTTACATTACTGGTAGCGGTTAGGATCGAATTACGAATGCTAAGAAACGG
This sequence comes from Reticulitermes speratus, assembly GCA_021186555.1. Taxonomy (NCBI): domain Eukaryota; kingdom Metazoa; phylum Arthropoda; class Insecta; order Blattodea; family Rhinotermitidae; genus Reticulitermes; species Reticulitermes speratus. The sequence continues at coordinate 15,875,342 of JAJKFL010000330.1, forward strand.
ACGCAACAGAAATCACCTACCATAAAATGAAGCACGTAATGGGCAATTAATTCCTTATTTTTGTTCCCTGAAAGCCATTTTCAAGAATTTGGACTGCATAGCGCTTAATGATAGGATGAATGGAAAGGAAATGACGCGAAAGAAAGAAGCAATTCCTACATAGAGTAGAAAAATCCGGGTATTTTCCTGGCGGGACCAAAGAAAATCACGAAACACATCAGTCAGAATAACCTGTCTCCGTGCGGATATCTGAAGCCCTGCGCGCTACCTCACATAAATACAATAGAAATCCTTCTAACGACAGCCGAAGTAGATAGATCAACAGATGTAGGTAATGTAGAGCCTCTATACAGAAGTTCTGTGACATATTTCAGGCATACACTTTTGATATTTTGAAACTAATTTTATACAAATAATTCTGACCATACAAAATTAAGGAGTGCGCTAAAGGTTAAGTGCCTACTTTGTTGCAAAAATTGTGTCTAGACAAAACCACGAATTAAAAACGCGAAATCAGATTAACAAATACAAAGCCCAGGACACTGTAGCTTTACTTGTATTACTGTGGTTTATTTTACGACGCTGTATCTCAGACTATATAACGATGAGTGATAGAATGACTAATGAATGGTGAAATGGAAGGGATATGGGAGAAGGCGGTAGTAGCCAAACATTTAAAAGAGGAACAGACCTAACACTCAAATTAACACATTAAAGTTTACTTACTTAAGTAATAAACATTACCGCCTTCTGCTATATGCTGCCGTGTAGTCTCACTCGTGAGACACGCCGCAATCGAAAGGACTCCTCTGGACGAGCGATCGGCCCCATCGCAGAAACCTTTACCTGACAACGCACAACACTCAGACGAGACAGACATTCATGCCCTCGCCGGGATTCGAACTCGCAATCACAGCAAGCGAGCGGCCACATACCCACGCCCCAGACCGCGCAGCTACCGAGATCGGCTGAATTCAGCATTATGTTAGATAAATAATAAAAATTAGTTGACCTTGTTTATCAAGGCAGCAGGTTGCTCCGAAACGTTAATTTTCACGTACCACATGAAAGTAAACTCCACAGTCACCGATACGAGGACCTATAAATTCAGGCGATTAAAAATAAGACGTAATGAGGACTTAAATCGCATTGAACAATTTCACAGTAATACTTTCATATCGCTTTATCAGCAGCGGGTACCGTACGTACTGGAAAACATAACGAGGGAAAGTAGGAATGCTTGTGGATGTTCTGTGGCGTTTATGCGGTATGAACCAGAAACATGAAATTTACAAATTCGTATGGCTAACGGAACCACCGCTTCTTTATTAAGTAAAGGCATTTCAAAAACGATGCTTTACTCTCTAAGGACTCTATACCAATTCCACAACCAGCATCCGCGACTTAACGAGAAAATATTGCAGGCTTTGGTTTAGCTATATTACTGTACAAGGTAAAAGATACGTTGTCTTTGTGCAAGACATGAAGGCATAGCTCTGCTCATTATTAGCCTTGGCACTAGGTGGAGGTGAGTTGTCAGCTTCACGCCCCTACCGCTTAGAACCCCGGTACCCCCTGAATAGGAGGCTGGGTGAGTCTCCGAGACGATCTGGACGCTTTGGAATAGAGAAAAATCTCTTGTTCCTACCGGGAATCGAATGGCAATTCCTCGGTCCTCCAGCCCGTAGCCTCGTCAGTCATGTTATTGTTCTTACGAAAAACGTAGAGAATTTGGAATGAATATTGTGGCATTGTAACTATCCTTAACTGGAGAGGAAGGAATTTTCACTTGGCATATTTACCGTGCTGTTACTCCAGTGATATATACCAAACTGCAGAGAGCGGAAGTTTTGTGCTTTTAAAAGCGAAATGTTTATTCAGGACGCAACAAACATCTCTCCTTTCCCTTCGCAGCAACTGACCACGCTCGTTCACAGTTCCTACAAACAAAAACGACCTCACAAATTTCTACTTTTTCTATCTTTTTTTTCCTTCTCTTTGTCTTCTTAGTGAAGTTCAGACTGATACGGTTTGCCTTGTCTAGTAGAAAAGAGGGAGAATAAGCAAACGAAGACTGCGTAACTCGTTTCCCTAAATATAAAGCAACATTATAATACTTCACGTCGTGTTCTGGCCACAGCATTTAAATTAGTACAAAAGTCAAACGCCTCCCCAGTGTATTTGCTGAAACACTACGTGGCCTGCAATGCCCAAATCTGTTTTGTCATGGACACGGTTGCCCATAAGTGGAAATACTGCAGGCGTAGTGGGAGCTGCGCTATGTCTGTCTGACAAAGCCTTAACGAGGGGAACGATGATGCAATGAGGGGCCTGGTGGATAGCTCAGACGGTATAGCGATTGGGCAACACGATGGACGACTGTGCAATTGTGGCTGAATTCCCGGCAGAAGCAAAAAATCTCTTCTCCAAACGGTTGAGACGGCTCCAGGGATCTTCTGCCTTTAGGTTTTCCAACTCCAGGAATGGTGTATGCGTTTCGTAACTCCCTCCCGCATGCTGTATATTCTGCCCAGTACATCTTTCCATTTCTGTCGTGTTGGTGTTTGATAAATACTAAAAATTACGCACCTCATTGTTACACAGTTTTCTCCAGTCTCCTGTGACTTCCTTCATCTTAAGTCCAAACACTGTCTTCAGTGTCCCGTTTTCAAGAGTCCCAAAATATAAGCTCTTCCGCCAGGGTAAGAGACCAAATTTAGCGATCATTCAGCAAACGGTAAAATTGTAACATTGTACATTTTAACCTTTATTTCAGGCTTCCGCCGCGATGTTGATGAAATCTGTGGTCCTCTGGGTTATTACACGGCGTCGTGTGGTAATTGTTTACCGACGTTTCGGGACAACGTATCGGTCCCATCCTCACGGGTCAAGATTTCCTACTCGGAATCTTGACCCGTGAGGATAGGACCGATACGTTGTCCCGAAACGTCAGTAAACAATTACCAAACGACGCCGTGTAATAACCCAGAGGACCACAGATTTCACCTGTACATTTTAGTTGTTACGCTTTTGGATAAAATAAAAGACTGGAGATTCTGAACCAAATCCACAAGTTTTCAATGTAATCAGACCTACTTCTAATTTACATGTTACGGACCCCTGTATTTCACTCATGAGACACATCTTTATCAGGAACTAACAAGACGAGCAATGTACGTTAATTAAAAAAGTAACATTAAGGCGTGTTCGCGTAGTCACTGTTGCCGTGCAAAAGCAATAAGTATTGTATATTCTGAGTGTGTGTCTGTAGCCTTAGTTATTCAGCATGTAAAGCGCATGCACTCTATTATGTTGTCTTGTGTGACCTGTCTGGCTCAACCATATTTTTCCACATTATCTCACAAACAGCACAATTTTTGGAAAAAAAGTTATTGAATACAAAATGTGTTTTGATTTTCTCTACAACTTTTGTCTGAAACATTTCTCATTCCAAAAAGAATTCAGCCAGATATTATCATAAATGTACATAGGTCTTCATGTAAAGTATCCGTTATTCTTGTCTAATTTTAACAAAACTTGAATTATTTCGACAAATTTTCGAAAAACACTCAAATATCAAATTTCATGAAAATCCGTCCAGTGGGAGCCGATTTGTTCCATGCGGACGGACGGACAGAAACGACGGAGCTAATAGTCGCTTTTCGTGATTTTGCGAACGCGCCTAAAATCAATACGAATGCAAGTAGGTCATATCCCATGTAACGAAATGCAGATTCTGGCTAAAGTTCAAACTCACGCCCTGTCTAGCATAGACTCCTAGATCAACATACTTGTCTAAGAGAGTCGCAACTAGCGAGCCCAGAAATGTCAGATGTCCCCATGAGCCTTGCAACTCTACATACATATTTACAGCCTCAAACTTGAAAGCTGCTTCTGCGGAGCTTTTAGCTCTAACTCTTTCCCATGCGGGTATGTAATGTGTGTGCTAAGTCCTCTGCTCTTTACCATAACTTGGCTCGTTCATTCTGATGAACCAGCGACGTTATTGGTTGGAACACTTCCCCTTGTGACTGATAGTGTTATTTATGTGAGTAGGAAAAACACTTTGTTTTACGAGAGACCATTCTATGTGGAGGCTAATGCATCTGTTAGCACACGTTATGTGACCATAGAATATATGTGCTGGAGCTCTGCTAACACAGGCTTTCTCAGTTGCAGATGCAGAAGTACTGCAAATTTGAAAGGTAGATGCGAAATGTTGAACAACCATGCGGTGACAAAAGGAAGTACTTCCCACGCTCTGGGGCACAACCTTACGCTAGCAACTCTACACCTTCACAGTGCTCCGGCACAAGGGCACGGCCTTCTGGGATATGATGCCGTGCATTCTGGTAGAACTTACCAAAGTTGCGTAGGAAAAAACTACCTCAACATTCATGGTATCTCTGCATCCCTGCAGAAAAAGGCAATAGGTTCCTGCAAAGTCGGCAAATTTATATCACACTAAACGGCATCACATTACAGAAGGCTGTTGTCTTGATAGGTACTGCCGGGAGAACGTCAAGTATATCACACCTCACTTTCTGTTTGGAGGACTGTCATAAACAGACTGAGAGCTACACAAAAACTGATATTATTAGGCGTTTTAAATCATAGTTATTCAATGCAGGTTATGTTATCTCGAGTTCTCTATCATCATCTCTGCTGTGGTTGTTGTAACAGGATCACGAAAGTGGACTGTAACCAATTAAAAGTCATGTTATCGTCTGACGGTTAGGTACAAGGCTTGTCCAACTGTGGGCCCTGAATCTTATAACGTCCACCGTCAAGAAGCAACTCTGAATTGGGACCTTTCTGCTGCTAAGACTGAACATCAAACAAATATTTAGAAAACGTTACGTACTGAAAAAATGTAATTGAGATGCATATTTATCTTCAATTACTGTTACTGTAGAAATCCTGTCTCACGAAAGATGTAGCTCGCACTTGTTATAATCATCCATCTTCACCACGATATCCACAACAGTCATTTATCTACACCCATACAGTGTTTACGAGAGACGGCACTCAGCAGCTTAGTTCCCATAAAAGCCATCAGGAATGAACATTAACTCAGCCTCATAATTATACGAGTAGAAACTCTTCACTTATTGCTGAGGTGGCGCACAATTACTGCACGAATCAGTCAAATATGACAGTATATGAATAAACGGCATATCGAACAAGTTTGACTTAGAGAGAGACTGATTTCTACTCGCGAAGCACCCGGTTCAAATTTCGTACCGGGCAGGTTATTGTCGTGTATTGCGACAGCAAGCACTTTATACATAAAGCATTATTATTATTATTATTATTATTATTATTATTTTATACATGAAGTGTTCGTTTTCTCTATTTTTATGCATGTGCCTGATAATGGCTTTATAAAAAATCCGAAATATGGAGCACGTCTTATACAATGAAATATATTGTCTTAAAATTTGACGGTCTACCTGTTTATTTGTCCAGTCCAATCTTTTCTTGTCGCTATCGAAATTTTAGTTTTATCAATACGAACACAAAATCCCACCACAGGCGTGTATCCTGACCAGGCTAAATAATTCTACAGAACACCTTATAACCTACATTCCAAAGGTCCATTTTAATGTAACCGTCCGCTCGATTATCTACTGGCAACATTTTGCACGGCAGATTATGTAGAACTGAACCACAATTCTCGTCTCTCCGTAGCCAATCCATTGCAAGCCGATCGGTATACAAGAGCTCTTTATATCTCGATTTCAGCTCCGTATAATATCCAGCACTATAGTACATACTGCGGCATGAAACGCATAGCTGGTTCTGGGTGGATCCTCTCTGCTGAGGAAGGTAAGATACTCACCAGGTACCACATCTGCGGCCACCGGGGGTCGTTCAGATTCACTCGGTAAGAGCGCGGACGGAGTGGCAGCAGATCCCGCTTCCGTCTCGACCTGACCACTTGCTGGCGTGCCCATTTCACCTGCAAAAAGACAACTTGTCAGCACGAGACACACTACGTCTGTCACCTACACAAAGCACTAAACTCAAGACATTTTAAGTGGACTACATCAAAGATATACAAAAATCAGTTGATAAAAATGTAAAGGCGGTCTGTTTTACTTAATTAATTAATTAGGCACCATGCCACGAATGATGCACAGTAGTGTGAGAGCAAGCCGATCCCAGTGGCCGCGCAGTCAAAGGCGTGGGTCTGCGGCCGCTAGCTTGCTGGGTTTGTGGGTTCGAATCCCGCCAGGGGCATGGATATCTGTCTCTTGTGAGTGTTGTGTATTGTCAGGTAGAGGTCCCTGCGTCGGGCTGATCACTCGTCCAGAGGAGTCCTACCAAGTGTGGTGTGTCTGAGCGTGATCGTGAAGCCTCAATAATGAGGAGGCCCTGGCCCACTAGGGGCTGTTGCGCCATGGGGAAAAAATATTATTGTTTTATTCATTTTTGAAGAACCTACATTAAGTGTAGATACATCTGGCAGATTTAATGTCAACGTCTTTCTTAAACTTTGGCTATACAATGGGGTGAGTGATCTATTGGAGAGGTTGGAGAGTGGACCCCCAGTGTCAGTCTGGACACAGCGACAACAAAATTCTTTATCCATTCAGGAATCGAACACCAGTTCCCCTGTGATCCAACTGATAGCGTCATTAGTATACAGCGCGAGCAACTCAGTTCTCAAAGCGAGTTGACTGATCTCCCAACATAACGGCAACTAAATTAAACAGAATATGTTGGGCTGGCATTGAAGCACAAATGGTAGAAATTAAAATGTACATAAAATTTTAGACGAAAAATATAAAGGAACGTGGCCACTTGAGAGGCAGAGACATAAATGGGAAGACAGAGAAAATGGGTTGGATTGGTTCAGGATGAAGTACAGTGGCGGGCTTCTGTGCTTTACTGCTTTATTTAACAACGCTGTCAGTAGCTGAAAATACATTATGTCGCATGATGGGTTAATCAGTGAACAACAACTTGGAAGACATGTGGAATGGAGTGGTCATAGCCTCATTTTAGCTACCACCCCTGTATTTTTCTGGAATGACATGGAAACACAAAACCTCATTAAGTAAAGCCGATCTCATGGACAAGATTTTACACAGGGACATTCAGAACAAGAGCCAGAAGTGGTATCCACTCGACCGTGATGTATACGTAACTCAATAACAGCATTCTGGGTTTAGTGAAGGTCAGATTTCCTCGACTGTTTGAGAGACTATTGTTTTCTAAAGAGGAGCTCTAAACTCTATTCGTTGGAATAACTAAGTTACTTGGTGGGAAGTGTTCTGAAATTTGTGGTACAAGTAAGCTCTGGCAATTAGCGATGGATGAAGGCTTTCTGTAACACTTAAAAAAACAGCAGTACAAATCTTATATTAAGTATTTAGATACGAAAATTTCGGTAGACAAAGAAAGGTCTGTAATAGGAAAAAAATAGAAATAAATCAGAGAGTGAGGAATGGGTGAACTTTATCTCCCACACTTTATGTGTATGTATATATACAATTAATAAGGATATCATTTAGAATACTATTTGGTGAGTCACATTACATAGTTTCGGTGACGTGTCTGCTAAAACTAATATATCATAAGAAACGCTATTTTAAAATTTCACTCTTAAAACCCAAGTCATGAATTTAAAGGAAGTGAAAACATTAGAGCAAAAATAATTATTTACAATAAAGTCGCTAAATTAGTAAAGTAATTTAACCACATTTGTTGCAGTGCATTTTATGTAAATAACACGGAAGTACAGAACAAACTGTAAGTTCTAATATATTTGGAAAAATTCGATGTACATTTAAAATAAGTAACAAGAAAACACTGTTGAATTAAATATATGAAAATTGCCGTATCAATGCTATTTTATAGGTGTAAGAACTGTACATTAAATAAACAACACGATACAAGAATTTATACAGTAGAGATGAAATTCGTGAGGTCAGTTTCAGGATATAAATTACATGACCATAAGACAAATACAAAAACAGGAGAAGGATTAAACAAATACATACAATGTAAATGCAATTATTGTGGCTGATAGTTTTTATTTATTTATTTGCTGAGTCACATTACATAGTTTCGTTGATTTGTCAGCTACGAAGGTTTTCTGGAGCGCACATCCTGTGTATTAATCCTAGGTTTGCAGTATTCTTGGAATACTATATTAACAGATAGACGCATTCCATAGCTAGGGTATAAATACATTCTAACTGGTAGAAGAAACGTAGGCCGACTAAACGAAAGATGGAGAGACGAATACCCATGAATACGGAACAAGGCATAAATTGGCTTATGCTCTGTTCCGCTACTGATACAAATCTGATGGCACTGCAGTCACATTGCATTATCAGACTGTAATCCCTTACAGGAAGTTAAATATCAAGATTTCCTAAATAAAAAATGTACACCCCAACAACATGGCAAATCACAAGTATTTTATTCGGTGAATTTGTTAGAGAAAATTTACAGAAAAATAAGAAAGCTTCATGAAAGGTTAAAAATATATTGCTGTCTTAGGGCATAAATAAAATTCACCCCAAAAATTTCAGTATACATCTCTAATAGTAAATTTAATCGAAACACGCAGAAAGGTTTCGGACATAAAATATACAAACGAATGGATTGTACAGACGTACCGAAGAGACATCCTTATTGAGCAGCACTTTGTGCAATAAAATGCAACGGACTATTCCGATATCAATGTTTTCAGGGTTCTCTGTTTTACGACAATTGTAACCACAACAAAATTTCAGAGAAACAAACCCGTGTTTATTCGCATTCGATGATTGCACGTAAATCCTGTAACAAAACTGAATTCAGACAACACAGACCTTGCAACAGTTACCTTGTACACGGAACTCACAATACATCATACAGAGACAACATACACAAAGGATCGAAGACAAAATTAGTTGTTTGTATGCAATGGAAAAACTAAAGTTTATCAACATATAACTTGTTAACCATAATTAAAGAAAACACTGTAAAAATATTACTCTTTCATTGTTTTAAGGTATTATGCTTTTTAAAAATGTCTATATCATTTTAATCTCAGAACTAACTGCATGGATGTCGTAAAACGATACGAATTACTTTTGTAAACTATTATAAGTTTTAAAATTTTGATGTAAGGCTCACTGAAGATGGCGTAAATGAAGCCGAAACATGTAGGAGCGATATAAGACCATTTTTACGTGTCAAGTATGCATTCCTTGATATTATGAATGAATGATTCAGGTAACAATTTTTTCTTTAAGATACGAAGTAATATGAATGAAATTTTGAGAGACACTATAGTCAAGAAACTTCATCGCGTCTTATACCTCACAGTAAAACAGTCATTACCCATTATCCAACCACTCAATTTCCTGTCTTCTAAGAAAAGGAATTAACCAGTACTGCGCTTCTTATACGCAGTAAACAGCTTCAGCATCCTTTTTCCTTTAACTAAATTCTCTTCCCGTATTTCAGCAAGCTTTTCCAAATCCCTCGTGTGTTTCCTCTCGCTCTCATCCAGAGGCATGCTTTGCCTTACTCTGAAGGAAGTAAATTTATTTCATGAGTTGGCTACGAACATAGAAAGAATATGGAATTATGTATATAAAGACAGTACCTTGGAAGATAAGCCAATACACAGTTTTAATATAGCAAATTCTGTAGAACGCCACCTTTTCTAATACCACACCTGAAATAACTAACACATTTTGCAACAGACGTAAGAGTAATTTGGAAAATGGGGCTTCAGAGTAAGTACAGAATATTAAAGAAGTGCCAGTGTTTCAGGAAAGGTGACATTTTAATGTCCCCTTTTATTATGAGAACGTAAATTTTAAAGGGCTGCATTTTATATACGCAATTTCGCTTTTATTGCCATCCATTACCCTTCCAACGTAATCGATATTTCCCCCCCTGGAAAGAAAAATAATTTATTCACGAAAGAAATTAATATTCATTTCAGCCTGTCGAGTAAAGAAGATTAAAGTTTCAGCTTACTTTAAATTTCGCCAATCTCTTTGCGCTGTATTTTTAATTAAGCTTCAGACTATAAACCACCGTTAATATTATTCAGATCCTGTAGGATATATGGACAGACATCTCTCATTAATTCCGTATTAAGGTTTAGCGATACCAGCCAGCTCTGGTAATTTCTCAACGTGCTTGCTTACAGAACACAATGGTTTAGAACGGATAAGTGTGAACAAACAAGTGTTTGCCACTGTTTGCAGGTATCTTTGTTTATTTCATAATGAATATGATGTTCATTATACTGAAATAAGTTTTAGTCCACATAACGTCGGGGTAAATATATTACTTTACAAGAACATCAATACCATTATAGTTCCATTCCATATAAAACCACGTTCTACTTCGGAATAAGACAACTCCGGTCCTTATAAGCCGATTTCCACTGATCTGGTCAAGAAATTCACCATCTTTTATAAAAGCAGAATCTTCATTATTGAGCTCACAACGGCCTGCAAGTGAATCCTCTCCTGAGCTACTGGAACAAAATTTAGAATCCTCTCGTCCCGTTTGTTTGGATCTATTTTAATATTATCGTTCTGTATAAGTTCCATCTCAAATTATTCTTAGTTTAAAATGTACCATTTTAAACAAATATTAAGTTCTCATTTTTCTGTCATGCTACGTGTCCTTCCCATCTCATGCTTCTTGATATTATCATCGTTGTGATATTTTGTGAACAGTAAGTTCGTTTTCACATACATTGCATGTTATAATATCAAAAGCACCAGCCTACAACGAGTACTTCCTCTTACATAAATACGAAAATAATAAATAACCTTGGAAGCATCAAAGTGCTTACCTCTCCACAGAGGCGGTATAATTATTACTAAGTCCTTAAATATGTGTAAATATAATTTTATCTATAACACCAAAACTGTATGTGTAGTATATGTCATAAGGTCAACCTACACTGATCAACGTACGGGGAGAGACATTTTACATGCATTCACACATAGCTCGCCTCCATTTTCTATTAGTTCGGCTGCTAGCGCCGTGATACAGAGGCAACTTCTCCGTCACTTGTGTCACACGGGCAGCCTGAACAAAGATTTGTAGGCGTTCCTGAGTACCAGTGTCTAGCGCGTGCGGACGTGATACGAGCAGAATCAATTGTGGGTGAAGACGGAGTGGCTTCATTTTATATTCTTACTTTCGCGTCCGGAAGGGGAGACAATTTCCCCAGCAGATGTATGAAATACAATGTTGGAAAAGAAATCTGGAAGCTCTCTGAAGCTACCAATTAATCGCTTACGACGAACGACATAAGTCATTAAGGATGGACAAGTAGACTTTACCGTTGCGAACTACAGTTTACTTATGCTAGTGAAGCTTTCCACGACAACCAATATACACGTATTAAATGTCAAAACAAGGATTACTCACTGGGCATGTATTTACATGTATAAAGGGAGAAAGTAAGTACAGATATCATAACCAGGAAAAAGACAGGATGCTAACTGAAGACCAAAATTAATCTACATTATACATACACCAATTCAGATCCTACCTCACAAAGAAAAGGGTGAGATTACATTAGAAAGACCTATCGGCGAATGTAGTGCAGGATAATCACAGCTGTTTGTTGAGAGAAATGTACCGTGCACATAATTTGTGTGGCCATGTGCAAAGTTAAACGTGAAGGTACCACTCAGCTTTATCGTTTAGTGCATTTTTATGCGCATTCGCAGAAATGCGAAAAGCGATTATTAGCTTCGTTGTGTCAGTCCGTCCGCATGAAACAACACGGCTCCCACTGGACAGATTATTATGAAAATTTTATGTATGAATATTTTTCGAAACTTTGTCGAGAAAATTCAAGTTTCATTAAAATCTGACAAGAATAATGGGTACTTTACATGACGACGTATGTAATTTATTACAACATCTCGCTGAATTATTTTTAGAATGAGAAATATTTTAGACAAAGTTGTAGAGAAAATCAGAACACATATTTTATGTTCCATAACTTTTTTTTTTTCGAAAATCGTGCAGTTTATGAGATAATGTGGAAAAATATGGTACAGCCAGACAGACCGGCCACAGATGACAAAATACTGCGCATGCGCTTTGCATGCCGGATAACTAAGGCTACAGACACGCACTCATTACATGTAATATTTATCGCTTTTCCACGGCAACAATGGTTACACGAACGCGCCTCAATGTTATGTTTATACGTACATTGCCGCTCTTGTTTACATTTATGGCACAATATTAAATTGCGATCAGGATTTATAAAAAAAGAACCGGCCCACTTCCAGTACAGAAGCACTTAAAAGAATAACATGCGACATAAGTTTAAACGTTTGATGCATAAAGTTCATTTGTCGAAGACCAAAAAGGGTAGTTCCTGCCATTCACAAAGCTCGCAATGTCTGCATCACAAAGACTAATTAATGCTGTGTACAGACCAATGACCGTTCTCCGTCTCGAATCATACGAAACTCACAAATACCTTCTGGGTGCAAAATGTACAGATTTTAATGTTATGTCAGGTGACGCATATATTTATTGTGGTTTAGGGGCCTACATATCAAATGTGTCCCTGTTGTAGTGGAGGGTTGTGTTCGGATGATTTACGCTGCGGTTTGAAAGTGCGAGCAGTTGTTGGTCTTCACTTCACGTAGCGCACATTCCGAGCGTGTCCTCTCTTGCGCCTGGAATTCAGATGTGGCGTGCAGTCGACGTGTCCTCCGTCGGTCGAACGCATTTATTTTCCGTAACCGTACTTTTTGCAGAATCAGGGATACAGCAGAAATTGTATCGAAATGATGAAGCATGGCATCAGTGACGTATCTTGAAATTGGTGGGCTCTGATGCACGAGTAACGACTGGACCCCACATTCTGGATAATATTTAGCATATCATTAATATATCATCAAATATTATTTGACACACAGTACAGTAAAAAGGGCAGTTTGTAGACTATACACCCATGAAGTTTTAAATACTGATGACGAAATGCAACTATGACTTCAGCTGACGCTGCATCCGCACAAAAGTGATCTAAGTTAGTGGTTTTAAATGCATTAAGTCCCAAAAGACAACATTCCTCATTTATATCCCAAAGTTCAGCAGGTCCAATAAAAATCCAGTTTCAAACAGCCACAAGAAACTATTCGGTCATCAGTTACAGGCACCCGTAAATGAGTCCAACACAATGCACTTAGTCAGTTTGCATATGTAATACAATGACTATTATTATTATTATTATTATTATTATTATTATTGAATCTTAGATTACCCATGACGGTGCTTCAACTAAATTCGTTATATAGCATCCAGAGAGATGCGAAGAATACAAGCTTTCCTGACCATGTTTCTGACCATGGTTTGTGACACCGCGAAGTCTTGTAAATGGGTATCAAATTTTCGAAATATACTGTTTCCATTTTCGGGGTCCACGTATGGAGAAGTGGTCAGGCTAGACGGACAGGGTACGGATAGGTCACTAAGAACCAAGGGAGGGGGGAAAGGCGATAGATTATTCTTCACAACAGGAAACAAAAATGGAAAATAATGGGAAACATCCCTTTTCAAGGCCAGGCAGGGGACTGTCGTATCAGGCGGAAATTAACTGTCTTCTTACTTCGACAGAAACTTCTTTGCATATTTTCCTTCAGGCAGAGCAAAGGGGCTTCTGTGACCTACTCATGGGGAATAATCCGTCGCACCTCTTCATGACGTGAGGGTGAAGCTGGACCTTTCTCCCTTCTCTGTGATCTGGTTCCTGCATCAACATATCTTTTCCAGAATAATGGTGTTAATGAGTAGGATGCGATGATCCAGGCTGATACAGTGATCATCCACGGCTGACCTCTTCGGATGAAGTCTGACACCATGCGGGATTGCAATGATACTTCCTCTGGGCGCATTCGATCGCACTACTTGTTGGATTCAGGTTATATATCTGTGAGAAAACATCTAACATTTCGTGAATATGCAATACTGTAACAAAGAGGTGTCAACTTCCAATTAAAGTCAGTACGCCACCTATCATACACAACAGCAAATATGTTGGGCTAGATACACATATACAATCACAATAATCGGAATTTCTTGGACAACCTCAGTAGATGTTACAGCTATGTACTCGTAGCCTTTGCTCAACAGATACGCACGTACAGCAGTGACAAAACAATGGAATGCAACGTTTCAAAATTTCCTTCATTATTGTGAGGCGATTTAAGGACAAGCAGAAACATTCCAGGGCTGTTCTATCCCAGTTTGGCACAAGCTTGTATCTCTTCACACAGTCTTTACAGACGCTACATAATCTCCGTAAATGATACATAATTATTAGTTAATAAGGCATGAACAAATAACTAAAGCAAAGCGAAGTATCTCATCTCATTATATGGAGAGAACAATGAACTGAAATTCTGTGCTTTACGTATTCCTAACGTGATTCCTTAAAGAAGGAGGGCTGGCACAGATCAGAGGAATGCCGAGGGCGGGGATGGAGCCACGATCTCTACAGCCCGCTCAACCGTGAGTAATAATGATGCAGATGAAGATAAATTATCATGTTTCTTGCAACAGACATTTTTGAGAACAGCAACAGTTTGTGTGTGCTGTTGTTTTTGTTGTTGTTGTTATCTTGCAAAATAAAATTAAGCCTGTGGTACAGACGCAGAGCTTGGATGAAGAAAATTACTTCCGTCTTTTGCAACACTCTAAAACTTGATGAACTTAATTATAATGCAACTGCAAGCCTGTTTTAAAGTTGTCAGTAAAATTCGTATAGTGTGTGAAACACGACTACATTATTTAAACGTAACACACAATGCTGAACTTGTGCTGGTGTCTAATCCTTGAAGGCAAACACAAAAATGCGATCTTCACGAAGTCTAAACATGCGGATTGTAGAGACGATCGGCCAGCTTCTAGCAAGGAGAAGAGTTCCACCTACAGGTGGACTCAAAATTTGACCTGGAAATCTTGAAGATGGAAAATATACCACTCTTGTTAAGAACCAAACTTCGGTCGTTCCAAACGCAGCTATTTACCTTACCGAGTGAGCTGTTCTGGCCCGCTTTACAACAATACTCTCTGATAACAGAAGAAGCTGAAGGTTCAACAACACTATTATAAAAGCCCGCCACTGGACACCATTGACGGTCATTTCAATGTGCTTTCCATGTCATACAGTTACATCACGTTTCATGCTCCAGTCACCTTCTTGGTGTTCCACACAAACATTCTTACAAATCTATTTAACTTTCTGTTCACCGTGCATTATGGCAATAGATAATAATCATCAACCAACAACTGCACTAATTGTAATTATTTTAACACTTTAAGATTGCCCTACATATGTTTCGGTCAAATGATGCCCCTGATGATGGTCACTTTGTGACCGAAACATATGTAGGGCAATCTTAAAGTGTTAAAATAATTACAATTAGTGCAGTTGTTGGTTGATGATTTTTATCTATTCTTACAAATCTGTATGCTAAAATTCGGTACGTATACCCCACCGTACCAACATGATCTATATGCAATCTAACATCGTCCTGGACTTGATTACTTATGGGTATTAGTTGATCTTACTTTGTATAGTGAAGGTGAATACGTCGCCTGATGCATTAGAAATTCCCCCTGCAGCCATATGGGTATTGCTGATCTGAGGAATTTAAAAGGTCTCATAATTAGAGGCTTCCAATGTGAACATTTTCAAATTCAGTGTCTTTCTGTATTGGTACACACAATTTTAAAATGTAACCGATTAGTAATTTCGAAAAAAAATTGGGGAATCCGCAGGAAAAAACTGATGAACAAGTGCACCTACACGGACCAAAAAAAGAGAAACAACTCCATCATAAAACCTCAGAAAACTTAAAACCTTTATATGTATGAATATTGCTTATTTCAGATGTATTACTATCAGTTTTCTCTGTAAAAAAGTATTAAATTCCTTCTTAGAGAAATACCGTCCCGTACACTACTGCATAGGTCACACCTTCTCTCTTGCCAACCGGCAAATGCGCGACAAAATACAGATCAATAGAATCTCATATGGCTAAGATTAATAAAAACGTAATGGAGAGAAGAGGGTCATGAGAGTGTAAGCAGAAGTCAAACAATTGAATAAAGACAGAAATCGAAGCAACGCTATAGACTTGACGCAGGATATTATCTTCCCTCTCATTCTGGCGTAAAAGGAAGTTACAAATTCATACTATCCATCAACAGACTGCGTCACTAACAGTACTTCAGTTAACTTGTCAAATGTATACGTGCTTCACATGTTAAATCGGTACTAATGCAAAAGGTCATTTGACAATTCAGTAGGAAGTCTCTGACGATTAACTCCATATGTCAGACACTAAGATTCTCGCAGGAGCAGAGTCCTTCCTGAGAAGCTAACAGGTCCTCAACTAGTCAAGAAATTCCCCGCATTTTAAGTAACCCAAAGGTTCATTACCGCATTCACAAGCACAGGACACCTGTCCCTATCCTCAGCCAGTGTTATCCAGTCTATGCCCCACAATCCCACGTCTTGAAGATCCATTTTATTATACTCCCATCTACGCCTAAGTCTTCCAAGTGGTCTCCTTCCCTCAGGTCTACACATAAAAACTGTATGCATCTCTCTTGTCCCCCACACAACAAATGAAAGTATGTACATTTTGCGGCCGTACGGCGATTACCCGTTTAAAGATTAACACTAACCTGAATTATATTTAAAGACTTCGTTCGCACCTCACAGTAAACACACTACTTTTCCATTAAACGGGGTCAACCGGTTAATTCTATTCAGGGAGATAATCCTTTCTACTGACAATTATAAAGAACGCACGAATATTCTCTGCAGGCAGAACATACAGTTTCTGAACGTTCTAGATGCCGGGAGCGATACATACGTGAAAGTATGTACATCCCGATGCTATTTTACGACTAACATCATGCTTCAAACACCGAAAGCCTGTTACAGGTGAAAGTATGTACATGACCGAGACATTTGACGATTAACATCATTTGCGAGACATGAGAGTAAATAAGCATACTTAGTCAATCATCACAACAGTGTCCTATTGTTACCATTATTAGAAACTGCCCAATAAGTCACACAATGTCACGTAAACGAAGTTTCACAAGCTCCAAGACCCCAAACGGAAGTGAGTTTTGAGCTTGACATGCCGGCGGTACTAGCCGCCGAGGAGGGCGCTACGCTGGGTGGGACGCACTGCAATAGAGGAGGAAGTTTCTGTTCACATACGAGTAGTAGCTTGGCTGTTGAAGGTATTACCCTTTTTTTTGTAGAATTCACTGAACACTATCCTAATACCGAAGAATTCAGTGTGCAACCTCACCCTACTTCCATAAGAACTTCTGAGTGGTAACCTCTCATCTACACATGCCCTGCTACACGTTCCAGCGAAATTATCTCCGTTCAATGCATCAGTGTAATAATATTTTGTGAAAAGTGTACATTACACAGAATCGGCATCTATGTCGAAATGAACCGTTCAGCCTTCCAGATATCTCACAAATGAAAATGATGTCTATGAATGGAAACCTTCAAATTCCTGCCTGTTTCGCCAGTGATTAAAGTATGCTGATATGGAAATGGATGCAATCTTTGTAATGGCTGAAACCTGAATTTAACTCTGCTTTTAATATGCACTTTCGAGCATAAAGGCAACAAAACAGGGGCCTCTGGCTGTAGTTCAACAATGATTAATTACAATTCTGCTCATAGAACCCATCACAAGACCAGAGTAGCAAACCTGCTAACGTTTTTTAACGCAGTTTTAAACTCTGAATTTTATGTGAGACACAGAGACAGAAAAATGTACCTTATACTTCTGTGTTTCGCCTCTTGCGATACTGTAATGTCACGAATATTCTCGTCTCGATTGTCCATTAAACTAATTCGTCAAAATCAGAAATTCTACATTAACAATTCAGGAGGGATTTATCATGCTTCTACATTAAGTCCATAAATTCTCAATAATACCGGGCTGATGGAAAGGTATACCTAGAGCTTTCAAGTCCAGAGCGTGTGTTTCAATTGAAAGCTTCGGTGAGATTGACAAGTGTTCTGGAAACGCATCCACTTCAGCCAATGACACAGGTCTGTGCAACTACTGGCGTACTACGCTTGCTGTTAGGCACACTGACTGCTGAATACTTCTACTGTATCCTCGTAATCCTAAATTGCTGCTAATGGACAGCATTCAGGGTAATTCTCTGCACTTGCTACAGAGAACTACAAATTCAAGAAACCACCGACCATCAGAACGATCGATTTCCGACCACGCATTCAACCAACCAACCATCCAACCGATCAACCAGCAACCGACCAACCAAGACAGACGTAGCGACAGACACACCGAATGGCCGACCGGCCGAGTAATCTGCAAACCACACAAACCAACCAACCATCCAGGCAGTGCCGTAGCGCAGTCTCCTAGTCGCTAGTCACCGGCTTCTCACTGCAGGGACCAAAATCCGATCTCAGGACAGTCCAAGCGAACTTGATGATGCACAAAGTGGCGCTGCAACAGGTTTCTGTCCAAGTACTTCGGCTTTCCCCTGTCAATTATCAGTCCATCAATGCCCCATACTCATTCTTGCATCAATCCTGGTTGCTACCATAGACACCTTAGCGGCTGCAGTTCCAAGAAACTCGGATTCAAGCCGACACAACAATAGACAAGATAGAAACCGTAACTTGTACGGCGTTTTCCTTCGCCTAGAGAACTGGTACTGCAGATAGTTTAAGGCTTCCTGTATTTTAGAAACAGCGCTACAGTCAACTGTAGTAATGTTGCTAGGATACAGAAAAAACACAAACCTTCTGTAGCATCAGAGTTTCATTTCTAACACAAGGAATTTAAATCAAGAAAACCTAATTTTATTTCTCTAACTTCGTATGGGTAAAAACCGTAACAGGAACTATGCATGCGCACAGCATGAACGTAAATGTTTCTGCCCGCAGAAAATTGTATAGGTATAGTTGTAAAATGGTCATTAGAATTGTCCGAACCCAATGAATATTCAGGTGACTTTCATAATCTAGCCGCGTCGTTCTCGCTCCGTTTCCACTTAAACGAAAGGCAGAAGTGATCTGCGTAACGCAACATACACGGAAAAGCCCTCAGTAGACCATGGGTGTGAGGGTGACAGCTTTAATACCCGCGTTATAATTGAAATATACAAAGACGTGTTGGGGGACACGATCATACCAGCTGTATATTCGATTGCGCGGTGTAATGTGAGGTCTACTCTATTTCGGTTACGTGAAAATATAAAAAGAAACGAAGACGAGTATCAAGTAATATTTTGAAATATATTCACTTAAGAAATACCTATATAAACGCAAAGGAGAGGAAGGAAGGAAAAGGGAAGAAAATAAGGAAAGAGGGGAGGGATGGCAACAGAAGAAAATATACAGGACATGCGTGAGAATGGAAAGGAGGGGGTTGAATTGAAGTTTATACAACAAATGAAGGGCTTTCTTGCTGAATTTTATTAGCGTATTGCATTGCTTAATCTTTAGCAGGCCGTAGCGACATCGCGTGTCCGATACGAAGGTATTAGGTATTAGGTATCACCGAATTAAAAACAAACCTCACAGAGGCACTCGGCCTTCAGTAACACTCAAATGAAGAAGAGTTGAAGTGGCACAGCAGTGCACTAAACTTTGCTACAAACAGAAACACCAAGCAAAAGCCTTGCCTGCAGAAACGACTGTTTTATTTTAAACAAGCCGCACGTTATAATTCTGTTATTTACAGCTCTGTGTAGAGTAACCACCAATTAAAACCAGGTCGAAGGCCAATAAAACGTTTGTTTTGTGATGTCAGTCACACAGAGTGGAACGTGAACTTAGGTAAAGCTAGCTTGCCTAGTAAATAGGTAGGAACGGGTGCAGTCAGTTTACATTTCAGAGATGTGCAAACTAAAGACAACCAAACCATGCAGTTGGTCTTGTAAGTATATTCTACGATGTGAAACCGAAATATTTTTTCATTCCGCAATCTCTCGCAACACACATTAGCTGTAAACTTTGTGGAGCTCGTTTTTTTAGCTCCATTAATAGGTAGCGGCGAAATGCGTACTCGATTACTAAATGAACGCTATAACCGATAACTTGCGCCAGCGACAGCAGGAAAGGTACTGTTAAATCATCTAGGCCTATTCATCCCTTCATCTTTTTTGTTTTCATGGTTCGACAGCCTAGGCACCCTCATTGTTGAGGTTTCGAGATCACACTCAGACACACCACACTCGGTAGGACTACTCTAAACGAGTGATCTACGAGTGAGACCTCTACCTGACAACACAAACACTCAAAAGAGACACCCATGCACCCCGCGGGCTTCGAACCCGCAATCCCACCAAGCGAGCGGCCACAGGCCCACGCCTTAGACCGCGCGGCCACCGGGATCGGCCATCCTCTCATCTCCCCGTGTACTTTCCTATATACCTACCTGTATTTCTACACGTCCACCTGTACA
Organism: Reticulitermes speratus; assembly: GCA_021186555.1. NCBI lineage: Eukaryota > Metazoa > Arthropoda > Insecta > Blattodea > Rhinotermitidae > Reticulitermes > Reticulitermes speratus. Next base: position 15,895,834 of record JAJKFL010000330.1, read on the forward strand.
CCTATCCTTCACTCTATCCAACAGTCCACCCACTTCAGCATTACATTTACGACTATGCTTCACTCAACTTCAGAACATGCTGGACCCACTCTAACAGGACTCCACAAAACGCTGGTCTCCGACATCCCTTCAGACTCAGACTATTAACGTAAGCTACTTGTTCACGTTTTGTACTGACGCTGTCAGTAACTTGGACTACAGACCGGCGACTGACCGAGTATTATAAATAATACACAAAAAGCGCTGGGCAAGGTACGTGCCTTAGCTTAACTGGATTATATATATTGGCATACGGCTGAAGTGACTGAAAAAACCATAAAAAAGGGAGGATAGTCGGCTACCCGGCCGAGATTGGAGCCTAGTGCCTCCAAGATACAAATGCAAGCAATACTAATTAAGCTACCTTGCTTGGTTTAAAGTGTACAACTTACGGGAATTTACTTCAGCGGTAACAATTATGAATTATGTGGAAGTTCCAGAATTTATACGTTAGATACAAATGTACAATTGCGGCAAGGTGAAGGGACAGACACCCGGGATTCTGAAGGATTGTTGGTTAAAACAGCAGAATTGAAGCGCCCTCACCAAATTGGTACCCGCATTACTTCATATTTAAAATAATTCGTGTTCCGTGCATATTGTCTGCTCTTTATCTCTCTTTATTTCTTCGATGTGTCCAATCTCTTTAGCTAATACCACGAACATTATTCTAAACCTGCAAAGTATTTGTTTGATTATAAATTCCCATCTGTTACAGAATTCCATTTGTGAATAATATCAACCATTTTACGCTCTGTGCAGTCGCTATTACGAAATAGACAGCAGAATTTACGAATTCGGAGGTCTCTCTCTCTCTCTCTCTCTTTTTCAGAGAAACATGTTGAACATTTTTTACAACTTACTGCCATGTGAATATAAGGATCCAGCTCCTCTGGGAAATTTCCCTTATAATAGGAACGGTGGGAAATATATATTGCCTTGTATATGTTCCACATCCTCTTTACGAAACACTGAGCCCAGATTCTCTGAATTTATCGCTTTTGGTGACAGTAAGGATTTTGCTAAACAGATGTGAAACTTATCCCCTCTAGGCGAGCACCAGAATACTTTGACATAGGCCAGGATCGCTTCTTTTTCAGTCCGTTCCATTTGAAAACATCCTTTGGTTCCATTTCATTCTAAATACGCTTCGTAGCTTCGCCACTAAATTACCCACGAATCGACTAAGTTAGTTTAGGCATAGAATTCTAGACTTTTACAGGGAGTTACACGCTTGGGACTTTGCCAGGCTATCGACTGTGGTGACCGAGAGTTTCCGCGACTTCACTTAGCTGCTTAAGGCGAATCCTGGACCCCGAATTTCGGCCACGACAGCATCTTTATATACCCATACCTACTGACCACTCTTGAGCGTCTTACAATTTTATTCCAGTCTGTATAAAATCTAAAATTGATACAGCGTCGCTAAAACATCTAACGAACAAGCACATCATGTAGGGCTAAGTCTCATTTTATTGTACATTTCGGCTGCGTTAGCTCGGATAGTATAGAGACCGTATTATGGGTTGGACGACCGAGGAATCGGGGATCTGCTAAGTGTCCAGACCGACTCCCAGGCCCACCAGACCTTTTATCCAATGGATAACGGAAGGTTCTCTCCCCAAGGACAGACCGGCCGGGGCACGAAGTTGACTACCCCGGGGTTTACTAGTTGCGTCCCGCGTTACTTTTCAGATTACGGCTGCGTATCAGTTGTGTCCCGGGCTACTGAGGGTCAGGGTATTAGTTGCGTCCCGCGGTCAGTTTTCAGGTATAACAGTTGTGTGGCAGGCTGCTGAGGGTCAGTGTATCAGTTGCGTCCCGCGGTCAGTTTTCAGGTATAACAGTTGTGTGGCAGGCTGCTGAGGAAAAACCGAACGGCTCTAGTGTCGAATCGGGTCCAGGGTACCTTGGTTCGATGTCCGTCTGCGGCGCTGTACAGTGGGTCACATTAAGCGAGACCTGGCTAAAATTCAAACTATTCGACTTCCACAAAATGCTTAAAAATCTACTTGAGGGACAAAAGAAAGTTCCCAGGTTAATGAAAATAGACGTTTTATGACAATTTGGGTGAGTTTGTTTTCGGTACAGGCAAACAAACGGAGCTTTTTTAGTAGCAGCGGTTTGGAAAATTACTTTGTACACAAACTCTGGGACTGATTTTGTTAATTACTTTTCTGGAGACAATTTAATTTATTAAGTGGATTAATTACGTAGTAGAGAAATAAAGCTAATTTTCCGTGAACTAATTAAAACGTAATATTTCATGAGAAATAAATAATTTTATATAAATTTGTTACGCTAATTTTTGTTGCATAACATTCGAAGATTATTTACACAGAGCTACAAAAGTGATCTGAGCCGATCGAGCTCCGTTTGTTGCATTGTTCTGTAGTTAACAATTTATACTTATTATAATAATTATTATTATTATACAAAACATTAGCTGCTAATGCGTGGTACTCTGCAAGTTATTAACGACTGCATAAAGTAGTGTCACGACCTACAGAACTTGATCATGCGATTTGACGTATAACTAACCAAGCTTACACATTATGTATGTTATGTTTATAAATACATACTTCATATACCTATACATATACGTATATGTTTATTATTCTATGTTTTATAATAAACTATAAAAAATGTCGCACAATTATTTACAGATGAATAACAAATTAAAGCACAGGGGGTTGTTCAAGCTTTGGACACAAAGGAAAGGCAAGCACAGCGACATAAAGAGTTAATACGTTCAAAATAGTCATAGGAATGTACAGATATTTTTGTTTTTCATTAAGAATCTGCATACCACTTGTGCATTTATATTATAAAAATTAAAACGATTTTAATTAAACAGTAATTCCTTTATTTTCAATTTTAATCAGTTTTTTATTCCCAGTTTTGTTAATATAATCATAATTATTATCTAACAGCTCGATTTGGGCCTGAATAAATTTCTCCGAGTGCATAAAAAGACATTCGTCAGAATATATCTCGTGTTTGTAGTGGAGTTTTGGAAAGATGGATTGATGCAAGAAGAAATCAACAGTATTTTGTATCAGAGAACGCAGAATGGTTGGAGCAAAAAATCAATTTACGCATTAAAGTTATTGCCAAAACTTATGACACAGATTACAAAATGTCATGCACTTCAGGTACACGTGGTCGTCGAAAACTCAGACGATGGGTGGTGTGTGTGTGTGTGTGTGTGTGTAGTGTCCCTCGCTGCGCTGCGGGTTCGCTTCCCGGTCTGTTCGGGAGGTTTGGTCCTGTCTCTGTATGACACACACGAAGCAGAGACCTTGGGACGTAACTGATACATTTTTCTGACCTTGGGACGCAACTGATACATTTTTCTGAACTTGGGACGCAACTGATACATTTTTCTGACCTTGGGACGCAACTGATACATTTTTCTGACCTTGGGACGCAACTGATACATTTTTCTGACCTTGGGACGCAACTGATACATTTTTCTGACCTTGGGACGCAACTGATACATTTTTCTGACCTTGGGACGCAACTGATACATTTTTCTGACCTTGGGACGCAATGATACATTTTTCTGACCTTGGGACGCAACTGATACATTTTTTTGACCGCGGGACGCAACTGATAAATTTTTCTGACCTTGGGACGCAACTGATACATTTTTCTGACCTTGGGACGCAACTGATACATTTTTCTGACCTTGGGATGCAACTGATATATTTTTCTGACCGCGGGAGGCAACTGATACATTTTTCTGACCGCGGGACGCAACTGATACATTTTTCTGACCTTGGGACGCAACTGATACATTTTTCTGACCGCGGGACGCAACTGATACATTTTCCTGACCGCGGGACGCAACACGTACGTCCCCGACTATCCACCTTCCTCTCGTGCCAATGTTAAGAAACGGTGAGTGGAGCTATACCTTCATTCTCCATACGTGATCAGGGAATGGTGATTGAGCAGAGGGAAATCTTGAATAAATGAATGAATGAATATGAGGAATTCTAAGTATCATGTTAATGGGAATTTGTTCATCCAGCGCGGTGAATTCAATTTACAACGAAGGAACAAACAAAAGTTTACATATTTACAAAACTGGTTTTGAAATACTACTCAAGAGAAATACAACGGCTTCACAGACCACTGTGGACATTCCTATGGTGCAACTTCGTGATGGGTTATGGTAGTGCTGAAAGCCGTACTCGAAAGAAGACAGCAGGCTATCAAACACTGCAACAAAAGTCGTCTAAAATGGCACCACAATTATTTACTTTCAGAGAATGGTACAATTGCAGCTACGAAATGCCATTACACGGTTAGTGCGTAACTCAGATCCTGGCAAACTGCAACACATCGCAAATTCGTGTTTGGTCAGAGTCCCGTGGCTTCTTGGTTAGCTTCATTACCGCATACTGCAGCAGTCCACAGACCCAGTTTGTCTTCATTACAGCAAGCCACAAAACACTTGCCTTGATAATTAGCCTACAGCTGCGTGTTTACAGACCACAAATCGATTGACACACACTGTACAAAATTCACTAGCTCACAAAATTTTTGCCATTCAATTAGAGCACGGAGGGTGCAATTTTCACAATAATACGCTCAGTTCGAAAGCTAAAACGCATTCCGTGATTACTAAAATTTTTCAATTTTTAGGTTTGTCCTTTTTTTAGGCGCGTTTGCAAAATTGCGAAAAGCGACTAATAGCTATCGACGCGTCTGTCAGTCTGTCAGTCAGTTCTTCCGTCCGTTGTCCGTCCGTCCGCATGGAACAATTCGGCTCCCACTTGACGGATTTTCATGAAATTTAACATTTGAGGATTTTTTTCGAAAATCTGTCGAAAAAATTCAAGTTTCACTAATGACAATATCTCGCTGAATTCTTCTTAGAATGAGAGATTTTTAGACAAATATTGTAGAAAAAATCAAAACACATTTTAAGCTCAAAATTTGTTTCCCGAAAATCGTGCCGTTTATGAGATAATGTGGGAAAACATGGTAGAGCCAGAAAGGCCACAGATGACAATATAATACGGCGCATGCGCTTTACATGCTGAATAACTAAGGCTACAGACACACCGAGAATATGTAATACTTATTGCTTTTCCACGGTAAAAATTGCTACACGAAAGCGCCTCAATGTTACGTTGATACGTACATTGCCTGTCTCGTATTTCTTAGTCTTCATTCACCGATATTACCTGACCTCTTCTCACTATGACTGGTGTGGTGTACCGTACTTTTCACATCAGGACTTTCTCTTGGACGGTGAATTACTAAGTGAAACCTTCTACGTATACTGTCCAATCTAATATCGACTTATTCTTATTGTAATGGCTCATATTTATGTATGTTTAAACTATTAGTTCTTATGACTGTAATTACACCTACGGATTGGTTCTGATACTTTTATAATTTCATTTTATAATTTTAATGTATCTGACCTTTGTATTTTACGTCGCTGAAGATGGCCACACGGTTGGCCGAAACATGCAGCAGTTCATTGTGTGTGTGTGTGTGTGTGTGTGTAAACTAATTTCAATATACTTGTGGGCATTTGTTGGTACCATGATTGTCTATAGGTGATCACTTCGTTTTTTGGTTTTATCTTTTGTCTCTCTTTTCCGTGTCTTTTCCCTTCATTTTACGGGCCACAAATGTTTCATTTCTATTTCTTTCCCTTCATCCATCCTATTTATTCAACCTAATCTTCTTCTTTGATTTATAGACACACACGAATCTGTTGACACACGGTACTGAGTTCCTTTATATTTAACTGTATTCAAATAAATTATGAATAATGAAATGTGGTGACAATACAGATACATATCTAGTTCCTTTCCCACCAGTTTATATATAAAACTATTCCCAGCAGTTTCCTCTTTCGCTAGGTGACTATAATAGATCTAACAGCCAACGTGCCACCAATGTCCACGACTATTTCAGTTGCCCTAATGCAGGAAGCACTCACTATAAGTTGCCAAGGAGGTAACGACGAAGCAGTGGGCGATGTAAAGTTTTGGTGAAATTTGTTTTAAGAATGACCTACGCAAATAAAACGCGATTTTATACCATCTTTTTATCAATACACATCATGGTACAAATCACATACACTGGGAAATAGGTATCAGATGGCCTAAAACTAGAAAGTTATAGTTTTCTGTTGCGTCCATGTCCGCAAGTTCTGTATTAAAGAGATCAGAGGTGAATGAACAGATTCCTTTCATTCCTATGTTGGGGCAAATCTTACTGAAACTGCATGTTTAATGTATAATCATAAGCTATGTGTACATGTTACAGTCCTGAAGGAAAGGTTATGCATGAATTACAAAAAGGCAAATCAAATTTTAAACACCATATGTATACACTTCATTGAGATCTCACATTTTTTTACAGTTTTTTAAACTTAAAACTTAGTTCTAAGTTGACGCATGTAATAACAAGAAAGCATAAGACAACAGCAGCCTGTACTAAAATAACTTTCCCCCAAAAAAACGTAAAAAAAATAAATAGCGGATAATGACACTTGAAGAAAGACCACAAGTAGAATCAAGTGAAATAAAATAACTTTATATAAATTGTTCACAACAGCAATAGAAATAAACACGTTGACATCTCATACTGAAAAATACAATGCATGAAAAACTTTTCACACCCATCTATAAAAATGTTCAACAGAAGAAAGATTAATTCCACCATTTAACTAATCTAAATCATAAAGTCATCTTCAGCCACACAGAATTTTTAAAAACACTGCAAATATTTTAAAATATTTAGTGCAGTAAACCTTACAAACCCAACTTAAATCAACTAAGCTACAGAAATGTAACGTCTTTGAACACAAATTTAATAACCCGTAAAAAGTGTGAGATATCACATGAAATGTAAACATATGACGTTCACAAATTTATCTTCCATTTGTAATTTCATACACAGCCTGATGGATTTTATATGTAGCTTACTGCTACATAATAAACATACAGCTGTGTTTGATAGAGACTCAATACTCAACCAATTAATAAAACATTACATTATGTAACACTCTTCAGTCTCCTGTTGCTTGTTCCTTTGCAGGCCCAAATATTCTCTTCACCATTCCGCTTCCAGATGTGCTCAATCAATGTGATTCCCTTAGGGCGACAGACCAAACTTTAAAGCTACGCAAAATCATAAGCAAAATTACAGTTTGCGTATAAAAGGTAAGGTGAAGGTACACGCAATGAGGCGTATGGGTCGTGGATATATAACTCCACTCATTCTTAACCTTGGCACTAGTTAGAGGTGAGTGGCCAGATTCACGGCCCAGACGAATGAGCCCCCGGTACATATTAAATAGGAGGCTATGTGGGTCCCAGAGCGGGTATCGATGCTTAGAAGGTAAGAGGTAAAGGTAAAGTTCTCCCTAGAACAGGCCATGAAGGGCCAGAAGGGAAGTAGAGGTAAAGCTCTACCCTTTCTTTAACCCTGGCACTAGATGAAAGTGGGTGGCCAACTCCACGCCCCGGCCGCTTTATCCCCGGGAAAGAGACCCGGTACCCATTGTACAGGAGGATCGATGCTTACAAGACAACAATCTCTTGCCTCTGCCGCGAATTGAAACACGAATTCTAGGTTGTCTATTTCCTAGCCCGATCACTATACCAACTTAGTTATCCCCTCTCCCACAGCTTTAACGTGTGTATTTTAATTCCCGGAATTCTTCTACGCCATCTTATTTAGAAAAACTTGAAGCAAACGAGCCTAATTAGGAAAAGCAGTCTACAAACAAAAATGGCAACTTCTTCACTTTCTGTAAATAACAGAAAAGGCGTACACAGAAGGCACCAAAACACGGCATTGGACAGCACCGTATGACATGTAGAATCCACCTCTCACCCTCTCAACGTATCTCACTAAAATTTAAAGTAATAATGTAATTTCCCCATTTAATTACAAAAATGAAGTTCCAGGTCATTTATACCCTATTATTTATTTTATGTGTCATTATTTAACGGAACTATAATGTTGCTTGTTGTTTTGTATAGGTGTGAAACTTGGTCTTTCACACTGAGGGAGGAACATAGACTGAGGGTGTTGGAGAATAGGGTGCTGAGGAGGGCTTTTGAGTCAAAGAAGGAGTGCTAACCACTCGATCGCGACATTTGTTTCTACCATAATAGTACATACCGTTATATTCTTATGTTACTCTCAGGCAGGTAAACGGCGGATTCTTAAAGACTGTCTTGTCTGATACAACGGGGTGTGAAATGTTTAACAACTTACGCAGGAAAGTAACAGATAGTGTGCATTTCTGTCAACAGTAGACTTGCATATTCTCTACGTTACGAATTTCAAGTCCAGCACAGCATGAGTAAAAGAGACGAAACGTTTTACTTGGATCTGCAACAACAGAAAGTTTGGATTACTGAAGAATGTAATTCAAAGAGGAGGGGCCTTCAACTTTCATGTTTCTCCTTCGTCGTCTGTATCACGCGTATCACGTTTAATCTAATTTTAAATTGTGCCATATAAAAACGTTAATAAAGTCTCACTTTTTGCACAAAATTTGAAATACTGTTAATTCAGAAATTATTTATTTATTTGTAACGTGCATAAAAAGTGTGTTTAGAAACAAACAATACGCCACAGTGGTCGTATTTATGCGCTCCGAGAACGCATCCCCCCTACTTTACATTTATTCCTGCGGGGTAAATTAATCTTGAATTTATGCGAGGTTTTCGGGAACGCATCCCTCTATGAAATTCAAAAGCACTGAATTATGATGTGGTTTTCTTTCCAGAATTTTCCAGTGAACAGCATGTGTACTGAGTTACAGGGCGGTTTCAAAGCGTCCCGCAAAAGCCGGTATTGCAGCACAGTGGTGAAAGTACAAGTGACTCAACATTAACGTTAATTTTGTTGCTTAAAATCTTCTGGGTTGTTACCCAAGATTTTAAGCAACATTACGACCACGGCGGAAGCCTTCAATTACCTAATGTTAATCTTGTTTCGACGTGTTTCCACCATATTACTGTGGGCTGTCTTGACGACGTTTCGGAAACAGAAAACTCGGTCCTCCCCTCTCCCGTGAGTTTTAGGGCCCACAACTGCATGTATAACCCGACTGAGCTCAAACCCTACTGACTTGGCCCAGAAGATGGGGGCAGCATGTTCCTCCGAAATTACGGCAACACATCGGAAGATGATTCTAACACACCAAAACAGGATCTGCACACAAGATGATGGTGATTACAGCAGCGACTGTTCGCTTTAAGTTAGTCTAAAAATAAATATTTAGCACCCCACTATTGTTTACAGAAATGTTTAAACCGCAACAGATGTTTTGGCCCTTACCTGCGACTCCTCCAGTAGATCCTCGTGGTGTTCTAGGCTAGGTTCCACAGACCTTTTCGCGACCTTGTTGTGTTCGAAATGGTAGAAGTCTGGGAAAATCTGCAAAAGGAGACACAACAGTTCAGATTTTATAAATATTTAAATGGCAAACTCTGCTTATATTGTGCAGAGTCACGACAATGGCATCTGACACACTTGGAACCCCACTTGGTAACTACAGCCTCATGTGTGGTAATGACAATCCTAGCCTGAACGGTAATTAGCACAAATAACTTGGAATTAGTGTTGTGAGCGAAAAGGTAGAGTTATCCCTGTAAGATGGCATGAAGCGTATGGGCTCCTCTCATTCCTAAACTCAGCACATGGAGGTGGGTGGTTAGCCTGAAGCCCGGGCTGATTCACCCCCTCCCCCGGGGGAAAGAGCGTTATATATCAATCGGAGTCTAAACTGCCCCACAGCCACTCTGGACGCTTTATCCCTGCCGGGAATCGACCCACGATTCCTCGGTTTTTCAGCTCGTAGCCTAGTCACTATACTGACTGAGCTACCCCGACTCTTACAGCTAGGAGTTTAATAAATGATAGTCGCACTTTAATATCATTCATTATACGTAAAGGACTAATGCTTGCTAGTCTCTCGCTATGCAGGTCTATGTTAGCAGGAAAGAGGACAGCAATAGACTGTAATGGAAGGTACAGCTGTATTGATATCACAGTGACCAATGTTGCCAAAAATGTTTTCAGCGTAAGTCTAGATAGCAACACTGCTTAGTGCATTTGTTATTCAATCAAGTTTAATGGCTTAGCATAAATGTAGCTGTCCTTCCAGATTGATTCCAGTAAAAACTTCGACTAAGTTTCATTTCACTCGCAGTACATATGTCTCAAACGCAGAGAAATTATTTTCTTGACAAAATTTATGTTTCAAATTCAACAACGATGCTGATAAACGCAACAATTCGCTTCAAAGTTTAGTGAGCTTTCGTGCCAGTTACATGATCCAATCTCATTAGTTTAAACCCCGGCCACTATGAGGACTGCATTACCTTAAGGCCATAAGAGATGTACTTGTGTACAACAAATTTCAAAGCACCACCTTCTGCAGCTGGTCTGACCTCGTAATCTTCAACTCATTCATCTTCTTTTCACTACTTTGCGAGTCACCATCGACAGCAACTGAAGCTCTACAAATCACAACCCTCGATGAAACTTACGTTCCTCATCGTTAGAAGCTAACATAGAAGAAAATACTGTTTATGGTTTGTACAAAGCTACTATCGGGGCACGCGGTGGCACTGCGCTACAAGCCGGAACGTCGCGGGTTCGATTCCCGATGGTGTTATTGGAATTTTTCATTGACATAATCCTTTTGGTCGCACTATGGCCCTGGGGTCGACTCAGTCTCTAACAGAAATGAGTACCAGGAATATTTCCTGGGGGGTAAAGGCGGCCGGTGCGTATGGCTGACAATCTTACCACCTTCATGTGCCGATTGTCTAGATATCTGGGAGCCTCAACCTTCTGGAACCCTAAGGGCCTGTCCAGGCCTGTAATGAGATTGCTTTACCTTTTACAAAGCTACTGTCCACCTAACCTCAACACGTTACAGCAATCATGGCTAGTGTCTACACTGTCTACACTGCGGTGTCACACAAGGTTCCTACACTCCTTCACCGCCCATGGATTGTACTTGTTCCGACTGAGAATAAATTCTCAACAGCCAATCCTTAAGTATTTGAGAGGATTCCTTACACGGTAGATCAATACATCTCAGTGTTTCCACCATATATGCGTCAAGGGAGATTCTATATTTTGCTTACAGTATACAAGCGGTAACACTCTGTCGCAGTGCAACTGCGTCCGACTGATTTCAATCAGTTCACCTACATTTCTATACGTTCGTACCTACCTACCTACTTACCAGCTACCCAGCTCCAGTATAGTCAACCAACGAAACAACCAATCAATACATATATACATAAATCAGTCAATCCATCCATCCGTCGATCTATTTATCAGTCTATTCTTCCGTCTGTCCACACATCCAGCCGGAAAATTACGTAACACCTCGAAGAGAACTCTTTTACAAAAACTGATCGCCTCAAAAGATCAAGAACCCCCCCCCCCTGCCTTTCGTGTAACACAATGATCCACTATGGTGTTCACAAATTCCGGCGTTGAACACGTCCTGGACAATTTAAACAAATCTACATCCTCACAGCTTATTTCTTTAACATTGATTTTAATATTATCCTCGTATGCACAATCAGGTTCAACAACTGCTCTCCTTTCTACGTGTTAGTACTGTTCTTGTGTCCCTTGTCCCACCGTTCTTCCAATGTGTAATTCCTGCTGTACGCTACATATGAAGCTGCAATCGATTAGACGCCAACACTTTGGTAATATAGTCCACAATTAAATTGGCTGTGTAATTTGCTTAATAATCCAAAAATAAGCTACACTAAACCGCACAATAATTGCAATTATTTATTCATGTACGAAACTTGCACGATAATGATGCGTTTAACCTTGAAACGTCACATAAAACACGTGCAATAATGCCACACCAGTCATACAGACTGGTCGACAACATTAGCATATTTTCAATCCCGAAATCTCACAGGTTCGTTATGCTACAAGTGCATCAAAACACACAAAGAAATGAAAATTGCCAGTAAATAGTAATTAAGTTAAAAGGTAAGATGATTTACTTTTGCAGAAATATTTTTTGTTTTCTGATATCGAGCTTATATAAAATTAAGATGGACCTTAAAGTAACAGGGTGTGTAGAAATGTGGGCTGAATTCGTCTGGCTCAGAACAGAGTTCACTGGCCGTTCTTATGAACACGAAAATAAAAGTTCAGGCTTCATTAAGGATTAAGAATTTCTTGACTAGCTACGCGACTACTAGCTTTACGAGTAAGGTTATGCACCATAATTTAACATTCTAAAACACATATTCTGATTGGATCAATAAAACAAAACATGTGGAGGAATATGCACCTGTGACCGTGAATATGCACCTGTGACCGTGAATATGCACCTGTGACCGTGAATATGCACCTGTGACCGTGAATATGCACCTGTGACCGTGAATATGCACCTGTGACCGTGAATATGCACCTGTGACCGTGAATATGCACCTGTGACCGTGAATATGCACCTGTGACCGTGAATATGCACCTGTGACCGTGAATATGCACCTGTGACCGTGAAACTTAAAGCAAAGACATTTACAAATACAGTGTAATCAGAAATGTAATAACCTTTAACCAGTTCTTCAAGCATGATTATACGACAGAGAGAAAAAGGAAAGAGAGAAAAAGGAAAGAGAGAGAAAGACAGAAGAGTTCCTGCATGCAGAGTGAAAATTAATTACAGTTTCGTATTATCTCCGCAAAATCACATCTATACTAATTATGCCAATAAAGACTGTCAGATGCTGACTGACGGTCTGTGGAGCTTGGCTTGACAAAAGGTTATGTATCGGTGCAACTGGTTGGCTAAGCAACTAAGAAGGTAAATAGCGTTAAGCATTATAAAATAATTAAACCTATCACATTAATCATCAATAATATCACATTGAGTATTCCTACATGTTTCAATCCACAAGGGATGATCATCAGGAAAACAGTATCAAATAACATTGCACGAAACTAAATTACTCAATGTGATATTATAATATAAATATCTAAGAAATAACACTGTGCATTTGGTTGGTTGAGTGTTATGAACTGGCTATCTACACATTCTTCTAGAAAAAAAAACTTGGGTTAAACGTGCTATGCTTCACGACGTCCATCTATCCAAAATTTTACAAAAGAACCGAGGACAATCACGAAAACCGTTCTTCGGAACGGGCGTCATACCCGGCAGATACGAACAGTACCACTGGAAAAGCACGCAAAGAAAGATGAAAGCGAATCCTCTACAAAAATGCATGCGTGTGCGAAGCATATCTGAAACATTCCAGCAACAAATACGACTTATGCAAACAAACCGAACAAACAGGCGCGGTTTTATTAAGGTTGTTGTCAAGCTTGTTTCCGAAATCGATAAAATCGCTTTAGTGCCAATATTACGTGGAACCCTGGATCATCTAATCGCAGAGAGTTTCAATCTCTAACACTCATTTCCAGAACAATTCCTATGCGACCAGTCACCCGGAGAGTCGCCGTCGCCGTCGCCGTCGCCGTCCACAGCCAATTACACCACTCCGGGGATATGACAATCAATAGTCGGAATGTTTACTTTGCTGAAGGGTCCCTCGTGGAATGACGTTTGGTGCGCCGAAACCCAGGAATTTCGAATACTTGTGACGGTGCGGTTTTCAAGTACCATTAAAACACGGCATCCCCTTAGTGCGAGAACATAAACCAGATGGCGAGGCGATGTGGTTTAAATTAATACTTTAATCTAATAAAAAAATCATTCAATTTTCATTTAAACACGCAGTAAAATAAGAAATGAAATTAAATAAATTACATTGAGGAAATTACGTCTAATTCTTTTCCATGTTCATAATCTTCAGATTGGTCAGCATTCAGTACCAACGAAATTATGAAATATTATAAATGAAATGACAGTAATTTTCAAAAGATTTTTCAGCGCAGCAGACGAAAAGTGGAACAGGACTCAACGTTCGCCGTGATTAAGTCTGCCAATTACACCACTTCTTAATTTGCGTTCTCTCATTTTCGTTTAACGCCCTTTGGCTGGCTGCGTTCTATTACACTAACCCATTACTTGTGACAAGAATAGCATTGTTTATTTACGCCCACTGTTTCAGGAAGGCAACTACGGCGTAAAACATGGGCTGGGTGTATTATAAAAGCTCCTGGCATCAGCGAACCATTATGTGTGTTAGGAATATAAGCCACAAAACAGGAATTAAGAAGAGGATGAAGAGACAGAGAGAGAATAGAATGAAATTTTAGCACTGCAACACAGGGATACAGGATGGATGGAATCTACGTAACCCTTTTGCATAAATTTACTGTGCAAAAAGTTACAGTGTCAGAACCCACAGAGGACTGTTAATAAAATTGGAAGAGATCAAACTGGGTAAAGAGAAACACGTTTCTGCACAGCATGATTGTAATATGCTGACTTCAAAGTGACGTTGGAAATTAACAGACACTGCATAGTGTATAGACTTTCATGCTACACGAAACTGCAGCTGTGAAACAATATCTTGCTTTGAAATAAATTCCTAAACGACAAAATATGCATCCAGGGAAACTAAACACATCGAAATTCAGGAAAAATGAAGGTACATATTCACAGGTTTTTTAAATAAAGACCAGGACAAAGAGAAGATTTCATTTTGTATATGTATATTTTTCGTACATTGCATACGAAAATATGTTTAAAATACGTATGCCTAAAATGCATGTTTTAATTAACAAGCAATGATGTATATCACATTTCATTAAGATGTTAAAAATCTACTGAATGCCCCGGGAAAGAAACGTAATTAGATACAAAAGTCCCAGGGCAATAGACGTAAATTAAAACGTACATTTACAAGAATATCCTTTATGGTGCCACCTCAGCCTTGAAGGGCGAACAAAACTGGAGCCAATTAGTCTCGGATCGGGTTTCAAAATCATGGCCCTCCAGATTACGAAGCAGAAGTACCAACCTATATATCATGATATACTGCAAATGAGAAAGGAAGGAAGAAAGCAAAAAGGAAAGAAAGAAAGAAAGAAAGAAAGAAAAAATTCGTGACATAAACAAAGAAGAAGAGAAAGACAATACACCAAAAAATGCATAATTTTGAAGACATTACTAAATAAGGCCTCTCAGCAATCCGTGACAACAAGATACGAGTGTAAAATTACAAATCGAAAAGAGACTTTTCACCAGTAAGACATGAAGGGTAATAACATTATACCAGATTCCCTGCATTTCAGGAGTGAGTCACACACTGGATTCCGATTTTCCGGGTGTTTTCTGACGGAAGAAAATCAAAGTGAAATATAAGAAAGTTATTTTGTTATGCGCCAAAAGAAAGAGGAGAGAAATTTTTCGCACATTTATGGCAGACTATTGGATGAAGACTGAGGAAAACAACTGCATACCAGTCGAATAGAAGTGGGTAAAAGCAACAAGCCAACGAAGTTCTTCGTAAAGAGATGGGAAAGTTACTTTGTGAAGCTTCTTTCTCAGAGCTTTGTGTCATTCATTAAGAACGACGCTTTTGAAAAGCAAAAATCACTCCTGCCTTCAGATACATTTCTACCGAATATCAGAGACGCCAATCTTTTGAAGATAAGCTTATATACGTATATATATGATTATAATATCAGATAAAATTGTAAAAGTATTTCGACAGAAACTTCTGTAACATGCTTAGTGTATCAACCAAAAAATGCACAAGATTATTAGCAAATGTAAGACGTATTTTCAACACATACATATGTTTAGGCAAATTACTTTTCATCTTCAGGGCGTATTTATCAGAGAACTACAAGTGTTTTCTGAATCCAAGTACACAATATGTGGTTTTACAGCAAAAGTTTTTTACGCATGTCACAAATCAAGATGTATAGATGCACAATATTATAAGTTAAAAGCAATAATACACTACGCATTTGTTGGTTGATTTAGACTTACGATAAAATGCACGGTACATACAACATAAAAATCCTTATTGTATGTTGTTTATGAAATTTGCTTACATTAAATATATCTCAAACACAAAAACACTTTTCTCCTGCTAGGTTACTGCAAAAGAATAAAAAATAAATGGTAATTACTCTAATAGTGCAATTACTTATTGAAACTGTGTGGACTTTGAGGTTCTCACAGCGGTAACTGTGACAATTTTTTTTGGTGGAGAAGTTACGGACGCACCGCAGCCTTAAGGCTTCTTGTGCAACGCTGTGATGAACATGAAAGACGATCATTTTTTTTTCATTTTTCCGAGTAATGGAGCACCAGTGGAATGAAATTGACAGGAAAAACCGAAGTACTCGGGGAAAAACCTGTCCCAGTACCACTTTGTCCACCACAAATCCCACGTGGACTGACCCGGGATCGAACCCGGGCCTCCGCGGTGGGAACTATAACCATTACTAGGTTCTTGAATGTGACGGCGTGTACCCCTAACAGAGAAACACCGACCTTTCAGAGGAACATGCTTCTTCCATCACTGCTCTGATAACGAAGGCTGAGAGCTGCTCTGAAACGTCCACACTGCGTCACATCCCAGAAAAGAGTAATATTCTATTGACAGCTTTTCCATAATTTGCGTTACCTACTGGATCACTAAGTCTTTAACTCTCAACAGAACACGAGTGACCTGGTGGTTGCATCCTTGTAAATAAGATCACATTCCTGAACTACATGGCAAGGTAGCCCATTCACACAAAATCACTGTAAGCATTGCGGCGTTAGTCACAATGTGTCCCATACTGTTATCGTCAATTAATCGGCACAGACCCTTTACAGATTCACGTTTCACTAGAACTGGCGTCGCATGCGATTTCTCTTGAGACCAGAAGATATCAAAATCGTAGAGGGCCGAGACCCAGTCGTTACAGAGAAAGTTGCAACGTCTCCAGCTTAAACCGTTCGCACATGCTTTGTTCCTACAGGACACAGGAAATTCAGATGCAACGGGAAGTCTCATACACATGGAAGTGTGTAGGTGTTGAGGCCGCCTGAGGAAGAACACCAGCGGTCAGATAATGCTTCTCCCTTACACGCGAGAGTATGTACATGTTGAGGTGGTCTGACGATTAACTCCATGTGTCAGCCACTAAGAGTTTCTTACAGGTGAAAAAATCAACACGTCGATGCCATCTGGCGATTGACGCCATTTGTCCGTCCGGCAATAAAGTACTTACGTTCTGCGAGTGAATAACTCACACGCTTAGTCAAATAATCGTGAACCTTCTCCTACTGTATGCATGTATGTACGTGTGTTCGTACATATATGTATAAGTATGTAATGTAATGTATATGTGTGTGCATGTATGTATTATATATGTATGTAAGTAAGTACGTATGTATATATATGTTGATGTTTGCTCCCTTTTCAATGTCTCTTATTTCCAGAACAAAATTTTTGAGATTCCATGCAGTACATACGCAGTGTATCTCTTCGTTATCAGCCTTTTCTTAATGCCAAAACAGTGCATGCTGTGTATCCCCGAGCAATCAAAGTAGAAGTTAGCATTTAATATCATTTTGCAGGCCGCATTTAACACAGAGGACGTTATGTAATTGAAGGCTTCCGCCGTGGTCGTAATGTTGCTTACAATCTTCTGGGTTGTTACCCGGCGTCGGTTTTTGGTGTATGACCAACGTTTCGGGATCACTTGTTTGCCCCATCTTCAGGGTGACAGGAGAGAGATAAGAAACATGTGTTTATATAGGAGTACTCCTATATAAACACATGTTCCTTACCTCTTGGCATTCTTTTAACATAAGACCCTGAAGATGGTACAAACAAGTGATCCCGAAACGTTGGTCATAAACCAAAAACCGACGCCGGATAACAACCCAGAAGATTTTAAGCAACAGAGAACGTTGTTTCTTTTGCAAGGTTGATAACGACATGATGATGTAACCCTTAATTAATTTACTCTCAAGTCCTGAAATTGAATTAAATCTGTTGTAAGTAAGAACTCAAGTTCTGCAACCTTTTCAATTTTTATTCCCGCAGTTGTGGGTTTTCAAGACCCAAGTAACAAGAGGGTATGACTTCGTTGTACGTAAGGATGGCAGATTTCAGACGGTGGTATATACTTCTGACAGTTGGACAGACTGTTATTGTAGGACGCTCTGTCAGCTTCTGAGACCAAACATCTTCGAACGAAATATCTCACGTCTTCTTGGTGACTAAATAGTGAGAATTTTAACTTTAACTGCGACGGTGATTTAGGGAAATGTACAATATTTTGACACTTGCCTGGAGAGTGAGAAAAGAACAGAGGTCTTCAGGAAGAGCACTGCTGTTCAGGCGCAGCTTCAACCCCAATGCTTCTCAAAACGCAACAGACACGTAACCGCCTTCAGTCTACCTGAATAAATAGTTACCACAATGTCTAAGTGACTATCCTTCCCACTGACTGACCGACCGACCAACTAACACAGCGATTCTTTTTATCTAAGAGACCAACGAAACAGTCTTTGTTCAGCTGCATTCAAAAGAGCGTGCCATCAGTGGATGACATGAGGTACTGTGGCATCAACTAGTCACGGATACTAAAGGTAACACGCACCACCAAGTTTTACATGTACTTAGTTCAGACGCTGTATTCAGAATTTGGTTCAATTCCCGAAAGTATGTACTATGAGCATCCAGGGTATTTCCTGCCATCCATCATCCCACCTACGCACCATACTAACGTGATACCACCCCTGGGGTGGGCGTAAGGCCGGATGTTACCAGGTCAGTCCTGAGATGCGGCATCACATGCATCATCACTTGGCTGGATTGCGAATGAAGGAGACACAAGGCTTATGAAGGTCTTAAGGGTTCCACTGCGACTGTTATGCAGATAATAGTCCTCTGTCTGTTCACGTAGTGTATCTTCCTAATTTCACACCGATGTTTCGGAAGAACCCCGGTGTCAACCTACGAATCTATCCGATGTAAAAACCCACATAACTATCTCAGAGAGATGTTAGGTTCTACAATTGGTTGATAATGGTACACTTTCATTATTATATTTACGCCTGTTGGGGGGGGGGGGGGCGGAATGATCTATGCAACTTAAAATCCAAAGTACAAAAATCCAAAACAGACAGTTGGCCGAAGCGGCATCGTTTCGAAGGGACAAAAAATGTTCGGCTGAGATTTTTCTGTCGCATTTGTAAGTCCCCCCCAGGCACATGCCCGATTAGTAAGTACCCGAAAAGAGTCCATGATCGTTTCCTTCCACGTCCTTTCAAATTAATTGTCCATCAATTATCCTACTACTCAACACTGTACTTTCTAAGCTACTTACAGCGTCGCTAAATAAGCCACAAATAAATAAATAAGTACACACAAATCTTATGCATGTCTTTATCCTTCATGCCCCGACCCTCTCGTGAATCTGCAGGCTTCTTAGCAGTCTACCAGGTAAAGTGTTCAGGTATGGAGTGACAGGTTCTTGCTTGTCCATTTGTCTCCATGATGCGTGACTTCCACATTCTTATTAGCTATATAGTATATAGGCTTCTTATTATACGCATTTTATTTTAAAACCTTGTTCGTCATAGCCAGGGACCAGTCGATAAAATTTTTAGGTACAAGAAATAAAAAATGAGTAAATCTGTAACAAATTATGGTTTTCGCAATAAAAATAGGCAGGTGATGTAAGATATATTACGTTTTTTATTCTTCTCTCCCCAAAAACTATGCCAATTTACTGTGACAGAAATTAAAGGTAACAAGTGCTAAAGCAGAACGAAATATTGAGATCTGTGAATTACCGTCCCAAGGTCTGGGGTTTACGAGAAAACAAGAAATTCTTCACTTAGGGTCTTCAACGGACAGTGTTCAACCGTCATATTGGAGTGAGTGGGTCACGTTTTGATAAAGTGTAACGTCAGAACGCTGAGAAATGTGCCCGACGTGACTGCTACTGACATTTAAGAAACGAAACAGTAAATTCTGTCCTTTATGCGCCACATTTCCTTGAAATAAGTATACGAACACAATAGTGTCACATTATAAAGGGAAAACGTGGAAGTTCTTTCAGAAGACACGAAGGTGGAAAGATGAAGAATGAGAAATGGTAAGACGAGAGTGAAACACGATAACGGTAGAGAACCTCAGGAGAAAGGGACAGGAAATTATATTTTAGTAACAAGTTGTCAAACGACAAAGAAGTTTCTAATGGTCTCCAAAACATATTTGTGACGCGAGTTGTGTACGGTTCAAAAATTAAATTAAAGGGAACTTGACACCTTGCAAAGGCATCAGATATCACCCTTGAAATGCCGACTTTCAAAATAAAAATTTCAAAGATGCATTCACGTTCTAGGCGTCGCAAAATAAAAGGCGCCTTCATTTAAGTCACAAAAGCATCTCGCGAATGTGCTTCAGGTACGTTGCCCACTGACACAAACAACAAAACATATTCTGCGTAAAATACCAAAGTGTGTAACTTACACCATGAATCTGAGGGCCTAACATAAAGATAAACCTTAGAAGAACAGAATGCGAAGGTATGGACAGGACTGACAGGGCGCAGGATACATCCTGCGATGGGATTCTGTAGACATGGAATTGACTGCCCTGTACAAAGTTAGTTAACAAAATATACACGTCTTATACAGAGGTGGCCCTGCTAAGGACACGTGATAACCGAAGTAAGAACCATAATAAAACCTTCCTTTCCACTTGACGTCGGGCCGAACAGGCAAGACACGGCTGCGCAGTCTAGTTAACATTAGCCAGTGCGTGTATTATATCTGAATGTCAAATTCATGGAGGCATTTGCAAGGCATTATCTGTGTATGTGTCATCCTGCAAGTGACAAGGATTGTTGCATTCAAATGAATGAACTTAGCAGTTCTCACAGCGGATTCTAAGAAGAAATGCAGATAATCTTGAACATGTTCTACTCAAAGTTCATAATTCACATTTCAGTCATGTCTATTCCTGTGGCGGTGGCTCTTTAGGAATCATATTTTAGCCAAGGTAAACATAATTACCGTTTAATGTTTGCTATGTAAACACTGTAAAGTGGGTACAGTAAAAATAATATGACGCAGGCAAGCGAAAAGCGAAGCAGAGCCTGAAACACGTCCAATAGCAAAGCAGAGCAAATAAACACGAATACCAATCTCGCAGTTTTGTTTGCACCGTCACGGTTGTACTAAACTTGGCATGAAGTTTTTTTTTTTCGATTTGACAAATCGAAGGTTCAAAAATCCACTGCGATGTAGACGTCGAGGGCATTTTATTTCCGACCTTCATCGCACACATGGCATTTCTGTAACAACTGGCTGTTATACAACGGGTAAAGTCACCATTACGTTAAAGACAAAACATTGCCAAGGTTTGGAGTAGGCATGTTCATCGGCACAAAATCCAAATTTCTGGGAACAAACTTATGGCTACTACTTTTACCCATATCGTTAAGTCTACGCGGTAAGGATAGCAGGATTTTTAATTAACAATTACTCAATTTAACGGTGCACACCATGCATGCTTTCCAGTAGCGTGTTTTTTCATTATTTGCAAGCAGTAACGAACATCTTAGAAGTGTATATTTTATTATTTCATCAGTCACACTCAACAAGCTGCATGTTACACGTTTTTAATTGGCAACTAGCTTCGGCTCAGTAAAGAGCCGTCATCAGGTCATTAACAAAAACTATAAAAATGGAAACCCTGTATGTTATATGAAGGAGATCTCCCCTTACATCATGGACACATTATAAATGTTAATGGCCTATAATGGCTCTTTACTGAACCGAAACTTGTTGCCAAGTAAAAACGTGTATGTTGAGTGTGATAAACTAATAAAGTACACCAACGTGGGTGTTCTATATTAAGAACATCTGACAGTACCGCACCGTCAAAATGTTCGACGCATTTGTGACACAAAACATAGACAAAAATAGGCATGACAACAAATATTCACTGTACCTGACTTTACTTCCCTAAACAGCAGGACCCGGTTGGTCTTTCTAATGGAAGCACACGGTGTCTCTGTCGGGTAGGAACAAAAGTTTTGAAAACAATTTAGGCTAATCTTAATTTTAAAACCTTTGAAGGACCCAACTTTCTGCTAAATATGTTAAAGAGGCAGAGTATGTACGTACGTATGTAGGCCTATGTATGTATGTATGTATGTACGCATGAATGTATGCATGCATGTATGTATGCACGTATGTATGTATGCATGTATATATGCATGTATGAAAGTATGTATGTACGTAGGTAGGTATGCGAGTTTAGCGGTGAAGAATACAAATGAAGATCATGTGTAATGGTTATTAATTTTTTGGTGTTGTATTTTACTACGCTGTGAACTGTTAAGACGTCGCGCCGATGACAGATGAAAAAATGAGTCTGGAGCATTGGCAGAATTATGACAGGATAAACCGAAAGTTCAGGAAATGATTTTGCATATGCAGTTCGAAAACTGTTATCACCTAAAATAATTTCCAGAATGCTGAACGTAAGCAAGCAGACAACAATTTGTCGAACCGCTTTGTGTGGGTACGAAACATGGTCTTATTTTGAAGAGAAGAATGTGAGTGACGAGCGCCTGAACACAGAAAATTATAGCAATTAAGGTACGTCATTTAAGCACGTGATACAGTGTCCTCAGCACTACGCACTCAAACAGTGTATACGACCAAAACGGGAAAGGCAAAGAATTTATACAACGTTTTGAAGGGTCGTTTCGGGAAAACCTCCGCTTGGAACACCGAAAAGATAACCGGAGGATAAGTTTAGGTAATATGTATTCAGAGCGGTTCTCGCGATGATTGTTACAGTTTGGCTTACTAAGCTTCTGAATGTCCAGCAAGTTGTATCCTGCGGAAAACACCGTGTTTCGGAAACATAATATGTTTCTGTCCTCAGGTGAAAAGGTGGCGAGGCACCAGAGATTAAAAATAGCTCTTTAGGAGCCTCGCTACCGCCTCATCTGAGGACGGAAAGCAATCAAGTATACGAATCCCCCTTTCTTTTAATAGGAGCCGAAGGAGAGGAACCAGAAACTTAGTATTCTAAGATTAAGATCGATACTATTGAGACACTGTGTAAAGGTCAGAGGTGGCCAGTACAGGCTCATGATCCGTGTCCAAGTGCGAGCTTTAGCTTTAACACAGCTGAACTTTCGGGCTGTGTCAACACAGCATGCTAACTTTCTGTTGCTCACTTTCGTCCCATATCTCTCGCCGTTCATCTTCTAAAAGCGAAAGCTGCCGTTTATTGAGAGCACAAAGGGCATTTATTTTGCTAGTGGATAGACTTACTTTACATGTAACACGCGCTCAGATGCTTGTATAAAAACGAGCATGGCGTACAGTTGGATGTGAGGTTATAGTAACAAATGACGCTGACAGAAGGAATAAAAGAAGACGACGTACCCCCACGTTTCTTCAAGAAGTCACACGACATTGTTCACAATAAGGGTGTCGTCTCTATTTCCACTCACCTACTAAACCGGAACTAACCTGACAGACATCTCCACTTTCTCTTCCACCCGCCGCAAAAGCGAGTCCTGTTGCGGTTATCTGAACAGGGACTGTACTCTTGAGTGGCGGCGGTGACTGCAACCTCTTTGTTGCGTGAAGATGTCTGACTAGATTTTCAAAGCGACAGTGGCCAGTTGTATGATCCTCAGGAGATCTTAAAATACTTGCCGACGTTTAGAAAAACTCCTCCGAACATCGGTAACTAATTACCAATTTAACTACGAGTCTTATACGGCATCAAATCCCACAAGAAATAAATGTTAAAACTAAAGAAGATGTCAATACAAATGTGGAATATAGAATTATTCAACTATCAGCCGAGGCCGTGCCATGGCTAAGGCGGTTAGTCGCCGACATCTCACCGCGGAAGCTCGAGTTCGATCCCGGGTCAGTCCATGTGGGATTTGTGATGGACAAAGTGGCATTGGGACAGGTTTTTTCCCGAGTACATCGGTTTTCCCCTGTCAATTTCATTCCACCTGTGCTCCATTACAAGGAAAAACGAAAAAAAAAACACTAATCATCTTCATCACAGGGTTGCACAATAAGCCTCAAGGCTGCGGTGCGTCCGTAGCATCTGCTGCGGGGCCCTTCACAAAAAAAACCAGCCGAAATAATTTACTCATTAAAGTCAACGACAAATGACTGAAAGAGCGAAATTCGATTCCCGATTGTGGCATAAAATTCTATTCTGCTTTTCTTCCTTAAAAAGGAAGAAACTAGGCTTATTATGAGATCGTACTGCTGTCTGTGCACCAATCCGTTTTCAATTCGCACCTACTTAAACAAAAAGTTCACGAACCGTTGTCGGAACGTTCTGCCATTGGAGGCTACGCCAATGAGGTTCTTCGTTTCGTGTAATCAGTAATAACAAGATGGTGCACTCGCAAATTTTTAAGGTTGGAGCGCCAGCAGCGACAATGACTTGGTTCCTTTAGAAATGTATCTCGTATTAAAACAGATATCAGAAAAGTACGCCACTTTTCTTTAGGTAGATCAGAGTTTTTGTCGAAAATGAGTGAATTTTCCGGATATACAAAAACCATCTCGAGATCAAAGAGTGACGAGCAAATTCCCCGCCACAATTTTTCAGCACCGGCCATGGAACGTGTATTCTTGGAACCCTGCTTATAAATATCAAACTCAAAGCTAAGCGTGGATTTATCGCATGTCCCTATCTTGGTACTACTACATCTAGCCACTTATTACCAAAATTTATATTTCAAAGGTACAGTGGTATACAAACTTCAGCGTTGTTACCACTGTTACCAGCTCTAAGTAGATCCGCCATGTGGTTATTACTGATTGTCCGTAATTGAAAATGACAAGGATGGAATAGCCTCCGATATCACGACAAGCATGTCGGGAATTCTTAGGTGCGAGTGAGAAACAGATGATAGGGCCCTAGTTTGAAAGTGTTATAGTCCGCATCGAATTATGCACTCAGAGTTACATTTATATTGGTAATGTATGGATTTCAGTATGATCACATAATACCATAAGTGGGCGTGTCCTGAACAAAATGTCGACATTGTGTTGCGTTTATATTCTAAAAGGCTTTTTTTTTAACGAGATTTGAGTACATATATATGGAACCTCGTATTTGCCTCTGTGTGTCTGTTGGAGTTTGAAGGATGCTGGAACATCACCGCTGTGCTCCCCGTGGCTGTATAACCAATTCGTTTTATCCGACGGAAGCCCCGTTGCTCGATTCGAGCGTCCGTGAAAGATCCCACTTTTGGAAGGACGCAAATGTACGAAGAGAGGGGACGAAATAGAATGTTGTTTATTTCGGCAAACTTCAATCCAAAACCAATTCCCATGACGGGCGGGTTATTTCTACTCCAGCAACCTGTGGACGTAAACTTCTTTATTCCACCCTGCTTATTCGACCTCTAAAAACTGATGTGAAAAAATAATACTCAAAAAAAGTAACTGGTTTGTATATAAAGAAAAAAAAAGTTTTGAAATGTGAGGCTTTACTTTCTCATGGCAGTCACCATCAAGATGTGAGCCGACGCCTTGTAGTTTGAAAGATGGTGACGAACGTTTCACATGAAATTGCTGTTTCTGTTTTCAGAGAAAAAGATGGAGGCAAAAGGTTCCTCCGAAACGCCTTTACCTATCTTCCAAATTACGCGACATCACCGTAATCATAACGAGGATACAATGCTTTATATAAGCTTATACGCCTACTTTATGAGCAAAATCCCATCAGAAGAAGGCAGTCTTATATAAATGTCAAATAGGATAGAATAAAGGATTTCAGTAGAGCTATGATGATGTAGACTGACGTCACAGAATGTCAAACATCCACACTAAAGCTTTCTATTTACAGCTACATCCCGATTTTATTCGTTATTCTATCCCACACTTACACTTTATGCTTCTTTCTTACGACTAAAATATAAAACTTCTCGAAAAGGCAATACAAATACTCTACAGGGTGTTCATTATATGACGCTGTGTAAGCCCGGCGGAAGTGTCCTCTGCTAAACGCAACACAGTAGCCGAGAATCTGCGAGCCTTTCTTCCCGCTAGTAACAGCGAAATACGAGCATTTATCGTCACTACTCCGTACTACATAATTATTCTTACGTTATATTACAGAAGATGTTCAAAATGCACGTCCTCCTGCTTCAAATGTTGCAAACACATTTTTAAATTCTCGATAAAGCACTTTTTTAGAAATGTTTGAAATGACTCGTGGAATATTTTCCTTCAGCACATCTTGCCGTGCGCAGACCGCCCACATCCATTCCACCTTTCAGCACACCCCACGGATAAAAACCGCACGGGTTTATACATCGGAACTGCTGAGGCCACTGTCGGTAACGTCCTCACCAAACAGATTCCAAGCTTCGTGTCATAAGCAGATGTTCGTACAACTACTGTGGATTTTCTGAAATGCAGTAGTGACTGTTACGAGTGTTGGCACACCCGCTTCAATGCAGGCAGGCTTCGTAACTAAAAAAACAAAAGTTTTGTATCAACGAACTTTATTTTAATATCATCGTGCATTTTTTTAGCATTAATTCTGTTTTACACCAACCAAATGCACTTATTTATTTAATGAACACTAAATTATTCTTTAAAATATTAGATAAAAACCCCTACATATGTTTCGGCTTATCGATAATCCATCTTCAGGGGGTGTTACAACTGCTTGTTTTTAAATACACGTACACATATTGGTCCTCTGTTGAGGAGTATAGTCATCACCATATCTCACTAGGTTTCTTTCACCAAGTGGTGTAAAACAGAATTAAAAGCTTTGTGTTAGAACAATTCCGTCGCGCACGGATCACAACACCAATTGCAGACTCGAGTTCTAGCGTCACTCTCAGAATTAGTTCTAGCGTCACTCTTCAGAATTAGTCTCTCTCTGGGCAACAGTTATCTTACATGGTCGCAATTTAAGAAGTCTCGCAAAGTGAACATATCCAAATGACATGTCTGACTGTGCTGAAAAAGCGTAAAAGATTTCCTTGAACTTCTTCCTACGAAAGACTCAACTCCAAATTATTTTCTCCCATCAATATACTCCGTCTTCTATTATACTTTATGTAAAACACTGATCCCATACTATACTAAATTCTTTACCAGTCTATCATCGAACTGCTATGTATATCAATGTCAAGAAACCTTCCTCGAAATCTGCGGTGGCACTTCTTGCACGATGGACCTTTAGCGTACAATATACGCTTTGTCCAGCGATATACAACATACTTCAGTCAGTCCACTATGCCGATCAAACAGCTACAGGCTGTGATATGGTGTGTGTGACGCAACGGAGGGATGTGCAACATTGATACTTTAGCTCTGGAATTGGTCTTGGCCGACTAACATTCACAGGCACGATCGCAGCGTCGTAATTTGAAAACGATGTACAACTGTAAAAGGACATGTGCGAAGATTTTACACAAAAAACTCTGAATCTTCCTTACTAAACGCAACAACAGGAACTCCGTTTTGCATGTCACAGAAAAACGTATCTGGCGGCTTCTCATGGGAAGTGAATTGTTGTTTGGACTGAGCACTATTCTATCGCCTTTGACGAATCCTGACATAAAACGTACAGCTTTATTGTTTTACGTTCAGCACATTCTGTATTCGAGACGTAAGCAGAAACAAACAGTTCCCCATGGACTGCCAGGGACAAGTACAACGTGCGCACATTGAATTATTCATTTCCCTACTTAAGAACGTGAAACTTTCACTTCAAGAATATCTGTCCCGCGACATCCAGAAGCATGTCTGCTGATCGTACCTGGCATAGAAAGATGACGAGACAAATATTCAGGCGGGTTTTCTTCTCTCCCTGAAGAGTGTGCTTTAACTGGGAATGAATCTCCCGACCCATCAACAACCAACATTCCCTAGACTACCGACTACGCTATCCCGGCACCTTATTTTCACACATTCCATCTTATTAATTAATAAGATCGAAAGTCGTGGTAGACACAAAGTCAGTGCCGTGTTCCTTAAATGAGAAGCATAGACAAAATACGGGTAATGTGTATCAAATATGCAGAAGTTTCATAGCGGAAAATCAATACTCGTATCTTGAACTGCACGTCCTGTATCTCCTCCAGGCATGCTGCAATGCAAACAATCCTGTAGTTGAACTTTCGGCTGCACAATGGTACTTCGCCCGCGACGAAAATTACGTCCTGTTTATTACAAGAGGCAGACGCACAAACATGCGCTCAACATTACTGCGCGAGTATGATGCGTAGACAGCACGGGCAGCGGAGGGTGCAGACAAGGCTACCAGTTACTACTTGTTTCGCTAATCATACCGGGTGTCCATAATATGATGCGTAGACAGCACGGGCAGCGGAGGGTGCAGACAAGGCTACCAGTTACTACTGGTTTCGCTAATCATAACGGGTGTCCATAATATGATGCGTAGACAGCACGGGCAGCGGAGGGTGCAGACAAGGCTACCAGTTACTACTGGTTTCGCTAATCATACCGGGTGTCCATAATATGATGCGTAGACAGCACGGGCAGCGGAGGGTGCAGACAAGGCTACCAGTTACTACTTGTTTCGCTAATCATACCGGGTGTCCATAATATGATGCGTAGACAGCACGGGCAGCGGAGGGTGCAGACAAGGCTACCAGTTACTACTGGTTTCGCTAATCATACCGGGTGTCCATAATATGATGCGTAGACAGCACGGGCAGCGGAGGGTGCAGACAAGGCTACCAGTTACTACTGGTTTCGCTAACCATACCGGGTGTCCATAATTTCCCAATCTAATTAAATGAAATAACAGTAATTTTTATTATTCTGGAGGGCAACATCGATAATAATCCTAAAAGAACGTATGATACTATCACTTCCAGTCCAATCAAAACCAGCCTGAGAAAGGCTGAATGCAGTCCAGAAACATACACCGTGAAAACTGCAGCCTTCTGGGATGAGCCGCTTTATTGGTGGGCCACTATTTCCCTTAGTGTCGGAAGATCACAATACATTTATCTTCAGGGTCAAGCAGTCCATCACGACTTCGAATCACGACACAGCATAACATCCCAGAAGACTCGAATCTTCTGCAACACCGTTATGGAAATCTCGCAAATCACACCATGCCATTGAATTTTACATCAGTATTATGCTTCAATTTACGCAAAATTTTACAAGTAAGTTCCACCCTTCAGGTATCCCGACTCGAAAGACTTTATGCATTTCACTTCTCCCCCATGCGTGCTACATACCCCACGCTTCTCACATTCCTCAATGTTGTCATCCTAACAACATTACGCGAAGGGGAAAATTACGAAGCTTCAAGGTATGTAATTTTCTCATGTATCATACTTCACTCATTAGATCCAAATATTATCCTAGGCACTTGGCCCTCAATCGTTCTCCATCTGTGTTAATTCCAAGAAATCAGACACAATATTTTATGCTAATAAAAACACGTAAAATTGCAGTTCCGAAAATGTACGATTTCGTTGAAAGACTGGAGGAAACATGATGCTGTCGCCGTGCTTAATTAAACACAATTACAAAATGCGGGACTGCGGACACAGGGCTCCACGCGTTCTTAATCTCGGCACTCAACGGAGGTTAATGGCCGATTTCACACCTGTTTCCTTTACTCCTGGGGATAGAGCCGCTGATATCCTTCGGGTATGAGGCTGAGTGGACTTCAGGCCTGACAGGAACGAATGAAATCCCTGCCGACGGTACAACCGAACTAGGTCGTCCAGTTACGATGACAGTGCAGAAGGTTAAATGCTGTAAACTGAGTGATCAAATCAAAACCAATTCCAAAATCCGATTTCCTTTGTGAGAAGATGTCACTCATCCTTAAGTAGACAATATCTTCGTAGTGTTTTTCTTTTATCAACAGACTTCTCCAGCAACTACCAAGGGCACTGCACATGTTAAGTTACATTCAAGGGAAAGGATTACGGCTTCGGATTCGAGATGCTGGCGGTGAATTGAAGGGAGGAAGCCGTATGATCAATTGTTAAACTCCGCTCAGGCCGGGGCTCATTACGGAGAGCAACACAGAAACCAATACACTGCGTAATAGGAAATTGAGGTTTCCTTCTAACAAATAATAGGATACGTACAAGCCAGATAACACTGGCTGGATAAAAGCTACAAAATACATCTCGGGCCAGGACTTCCCGTTACATCCCTGTTGTCGGCCAGGGAATATTTTTCTGTACAAAGATTGTACGGAGCTGGGATAGCGCAAACAGTAGGGTGTCTAGACTACATACTCGAAAATGAAAGAACAGTAATTTGATGCCGACGCTGGGAAATATTTATCTCTTTTTCGTAGAGTCTAGGCTGGCAACAGGGCCCACACAGCCTCTTAAAAGAGGACCGGGTGTCCTTCTATGGCATACAGTCACAAATTCATTTTCTTTGTGTTCCTTTAAATATTCACCGTACAGACCAATGATTCAAACAAAAATTGTATGTTCATGGAATCCACATTTTATGTCATGTATCAATTATTTTTGTGCAGAGAATATCCGTTGAGAATATTAAATGCACTCGATTTTGGATTAATAACGAGCTGTAACGGATTGACACGACACAAAATTAAATCATTCATAAAATGTTTAGTGAAGACCAACAAAGTTGAAATTAACGAAATTCGTCTCGTAGGGTCGCAGATAACACGTACAGACGGACAGGCAAATTATCCGCTTTTTTACATTTATTTTAACGAATGCGGCGAAAAGAGAAAGCAACTATTTTCTTTAGGCACTGTGTATAAAACATTTGTTCTACATGCCCACTGACCAAAATTCGTCATACTCTTTGAAACTGATTCAAACATTAACTTCAAACCTCATATGGCCGAAATAGTAATGAAATAATGAAAAGTATGGTATAAATTTGTAACCGTCAGGTAAAGGTTTGATGAGATTTTGCGAAATATGTCAGAAATGAGGGTGCCTGAAGAAAGGACATTATACATAGATATAAATGAGAGGAAGACAAAACAAACCGTTGTACAGCTGTCAAAACCTGACTCAGGATACGGTCCAATTCAGGGATTTCACTTCCAAAGTAACGACGTTTCGGCTTCCAAAAGGCAGGAAATGTCTTTACTAGATAAGTTATGGTTAGCTTCTCCCCACGAGTTATTTATGTTACAGCTACTGGTATAAATCCGTTTGCTAGAAAGCGCGTTACTACAAAGTCGTGTCGTTTCCGCTATGAGGCGTACACACACGACTGTACTCGAGCATCGTTCCGCCCTCGTGTAACACAACTGCTCTTATCCTCTATGGTTAGCGTGCACATTGTGAGCTTTATCTCTCTGGGTAAGGTTATGAGTTCTGAAATCACAGTGGCGTAATAAAACCTATTCTTTTCAGACCTTTAAATCAACCCTTAATCGAGACGTAAAGCCTGCTCCATAAAACCAGCTCTGTTGACTGAAAGCATTACCGGCACACTAAACAGCCCAACGGTAGACGAATGTATGCACGGTGCCAAAATCGACTTCAAGTAATTCTTCTTTTTTACGGGGTTACTACTGTAACTGTCTGCTAGTGAAGGAGCAGTGTTTGGTAGTAATGACCACTATTAAACGCCTGGAATATACAGTAGCTCATATACAAAAGCTGAAGATAAAACAACACCAAAATATATTTAAAAAAATACGTACTTGCAAATGCCAGAGAGATTGCAACGTATGTAGTTTAGCTGTACTATCTCTCTGACAGACAGCACCAAGACAGGCAAGATTTCTGCCCTTCGCGGAACGGAGGGTTTGTGGGTGTGGCCACTATATATTGACACAGGGGTTAATAAATAAGAGAGCTGGTGAACAGATTTAGTAGAAGCAATGTGATCATCTTTAGTTTTGACACACAAAAATTTTGTTTTATTTGTTTCTGGCGCTGAAAAGTAAGGATTACCTATGTGTTAATTGTATTGCGTGGAAACACCACGCCAATAATGGCTGTTTAAATCGGTAGCGAGGATCAACTTTTATTGTAGATAAGATCCACTGGGTACATAAAACACTGAATTTATTAAAATACAAGTAAAACTGAAATACGTATATTGCAATTATCAGTCAGACCACACGAAGACAACAACAACGTGTGGATACGCCATGTCAAAACTACACTGATTTCCTTGAAGAACCGTCATTGACAGGTTTTATAATATTGCATCTGGAGACTGTTAAGACTCCCGCCCGCGACAATTACCGCGATTAATAGACACTTCTACAATTTCCCACCCCTTTTCTGAAAAAACTTAAGGTTTAGCACTGTGTTCACAACAAAGTGGTAGATATTCTATAACAGTTATTTGAAACAAAATGTCTGATATATTTGTGCACAAAGGCAGCCACGTTAAGTAGCCTATGTACGTCAGCCCATCTGTGTATCTTACATGTTAATTCCTTCTCTCCTCTTCCTGGCTTTCCCTTCTGTATTTTTTCCTCCATTTCGTTTAATTTAACAACGCTTTTTCAAACGTACTCAACATGTAGTGGCGGTATAACTATGATTGCGAAAGGTAAATTACCAGAATGTAGAATGAATCAGCATATCCTACTTTAGCGTGGTGCCCCAACTACTATACGTAAGGGCTGAGAAAGACCCCGAATATTATCAATCAGGCCTCTCAACCGCGAATCCAGCCCGAGATCTCCTCAACTCACAGCAAGATTTCTAACCACTCGGAAGTTCCTTTCGCTATGTCTTACAGCAGTCGCATCCGAGCTGCAACATACACTGGAAAGGCGATGTCGTAGACTATCCAAATTAATACATTCCTGATCCTTGTATATGAAATTCCATGCGTAATACAAAATGGCGGAATGTACATAGTATCGAAGTTTGTTTTCAGTGATTAGCTATAATAACTGAAATCTGGAATATGTGGTAGAGTAATGGTCCCCAAAATTTAATATAATCGGGATCTAATCTTAGGCACAATAAAGTAACATTTCATAAAATAAAGAGCCTTATCAGCAACATTTAACATTCCACTGGATAATAAACTAATAAAATAAATGCATGGGTGTTAATGTTTATAAAATGGAGTAAGCCGAGATATCTAAGAGATTATATCATAAAATTAAACAAAAGACAGGCGTACGTGAAAGTGGCGTAATTTACAGACGCGTTATTAAATTTATGACCAAAAGTAGG
Organism: Reticulitermes speratus; assembly: GCA_021186555.1. Taxonomy (NCBI): domain Eukaryota; kingdom Metazoa; phylum Arthropoda; class Insecta; order Blattodea; family Rhinotermitidae; genus Reticulitermes; species Reticulitermes speratus. The sequence goes on from JAJKFL010000330.1 coordinate 15,929,020, forward strand.
CCAAAAAATTTGAAATTGTATATACGTACTATAATGTATATATTTCACTCTTATCAATAGCACAGTCACAACCAAAACATACACCTTCAACACGTAATCAGGCTACCGGTTTCAGTTCAAAGAGCCATCACCAGGCCTATGGCAGAAAACTATGAAAATCAAATTCCATGCATTTGGGAAGAGGAAAAACTCCCCTCTTTTAAAATTACATATTTAAAATTATATACGTTATTTACGCACGAGAAACTAGATCATGGCCCGGTAAAGACGTGGGCAAAATGGTTTATTTCTACAGCCCATTTATCCCATTTTGTATTTATCTCCTCCTCCTTGTTCTGCATTGTTTTTCCATTCCTTATCCGTCCTATCGTCATTCCTACAACCCTCTTTCTTCCTCATTCTTCTCCAACCTAAAACAATCCAGTCCATTCTTCCGCTCCCTCCTTTCTTCGGTATTCCTTTCCCACTCACTTTATTTGTCGGCTCCATTGTCATTCCTCGTCCAATATCGCAGCAATGGAACAATGTATCGCAGAACGTGACAGGAATTGCCTACAATATAAGTGTGTGTCTTTGTGCGCGTGCGCGCGCGGGAGAGGGGCCACTAGCATATTAACTCAGTTAATACTTTTACTTTTTAAATACTGAGTGGCGCTGCAAAAACGCAAGTTGTTTTCTCATAACTTACAACTCTCCACCAGAACTCTTTTCTGTTGGTGCAAAGCAAAACCATTCACTCAAGTTCATTTTTTGCATTATTTTTTACGGACATACCCTTGATGGGGTTTGACGCCACCGATCAGTGCTTTAGCTGTATAACGCTTTGTAACCAGTGATTTAGCTGTATAACGCTTTGTAACCAGTGCTTTAGCTGTATAACGCTTTGTAACCAGTGCTTTCGCTGTATAACGCTTTGTAACCAGTGCTTTCGCTGTATAACGCTTTGTAACCAGTGCTTTAGCTGTATAACGCTTTGTAACCAGTGCTTTCGCTGTATAACGCTTTGTAACCAGTGCTTTAGCTGTATAACGCTTTGTAACCAGTGCTTTAGCTGTATAACGCTTTGTAACCAGTGCTTTAGCTGTATAACGCTTTTTAACCAGTGTTTTAACTGTATAACTCTTTGTAACCAGTGATTTAGCTGTATAACGCTTTGTAACCAGTGCTTTCGCTGTATAACGCTTTGTAACCAGTGCTTTTGCTGTATAACGCTTTGTAACCAGTGCTTTCGCTGTATAACGCTTTGTAACCAGTGCTTTCGCTGTACAGCGCTTTGTAACCAGTGATTTTGCTGTATAACGCTTTGTAACCAGTGATTTAGCTGTATAACGCTTTGTAACCAGTGATTTCGCTGATACAGCAACAGACTGCCTTGTATTAATAGACAAAATCACGACAAATGTACCGACTACAAATGAACACCTATAGTACTGAGCTTCCTTGCGTAAGATAGAGACACATTCTGAATTAAGAGAGTCGACTCTGTGCCGCACGTGTTGATGTTACAGAGTTCTAAAGGACCGATGAAGAAAACTGAACAGACTTCACACGATCTCCATTTAAAGTTCAATTAAATTCACTTCTGACTGACTTGTGGAATTTCGTAGAGAGCTGTCCAGACTCAGGCGCAGAGGTCACAAACTTCATTTTAAACTCTAGCAATCCGTGCCTTTAACCCACTCCCTCCCACTCCCAACGCCACCCGCCACCCGCCACCAGACTGAGAGCTAAAAGCGAAGAAGAGAAATCTTTCAGAAGCTTCGGGTTTTCAGCAGACAGTGAGACAAGATCTCCCGCTTTGCAAAAGAGAAACACACACAAACACGCACAAACACGCCAACGAGCAAATTCAGAAGTCCGCTTATTTACTTTGAAGTTAAGCAACTGCTTGACTGTAGGCTGTAACGAATTCTGTGTTTCGTGTGAACAGTTGGCAAACATGAAGACGTTAAGATCCCCCAACTCGTCACCCATAGAAGTACCCGGTATACCGAGGGAACTGACTGTCTGTAAATAACGAATTATTACTGCTACGAATTTCAGTTGACAACACTGGGGTTCCTTCAGTCGGCAAAAAAAATTACATGTAATAACGTCAGTCACGCATAACTTACAACACGTTTCGATCTCAGTAGGTCATCCTCAGATATCTATTCCAGTAACGTAGGTTAGACAATAAACGTAATGCTGAATGTTTGTGTATGCTATTTTATTCGTGAGGCACGCGGTGGCGCAGTTGGTTGAGACACTGCACGACAACCCGGAAGGTCGCGGCTTCGATTCCTGATTGGGATTCTTCACTGACTTAATCCTTTCGGCCGCATTATGGCCCTGGGGTCGACTCAGCATCTTAACAGAAATGAGTACCTGGGGCATCTACTGGGGGTAAAGGCAGCACTGTGCGTAGGGCTAACAATCTTGCCACCTTCATGTGCCGATTGTCTGGAAACCCTAGGAGCCTCAACCACCTGGATTCTTATTCTTGTTACTTTCTGTCTCTCTCTCTGTACCAAATGCTCTCCTCACTCCTCCCTGTCGTTGAACACTTTTAACTGTGTTGATCCGTTAGGATTTCAGTCCCACATAAAATAGCAGAAAAAACTACATATGAAGCGCTACAAAGAATCAGGTGCGAAACTGTACTGCTAGGAACAGGAACAGTATCCGTCGTGTAAAAGTAAATATGAAGGCACGAAGTGTGTCGTGGAAACAAATCTCCACACACTTGTACCTGGCACGTGTGTAGAGCGATATTGTTCTGCACTTGTGTTCAAAGACAACTGGACATAATTAGGTTGTAATACCGGATTTCCTAAATAAAGTAGGTGCATTACAACACACACTTGTATAAAGACAACTGGACATAATTAGGTTGTAATACCGGATTTCCTAAATAAAGTAGGTGCATTACAACACACACTTGTATTCAAAGACAACTGGACCTAATTAGGTTGTAATACCGGATTTCCTAAATAAAGTAGGTGCATTACAACACACACTTGTATTCAAAGACAACTGGACATAATTAGGTTGTAATACCGGATTTCCTAAATAAAGTAGGTGCATTACAACACACACTTGTATTCAAAGACAACTGAACATAATTAGGTTGTAATACCGGATTTCCTAAATAAAGTAGGTGCATTACAACACACACTTGTATAAAGACAACTGGACATAATTAGGTTGTAATACCGGATTTCCTAAATAAAGTAGGTGCATTACAACACACACTTGTATTCAAAGACAACTGGACCTAATTAGGTTGTAATACCGGATTTCCTAAATAAAGTAGGTGCATTACAACACACACTTGTATTCAAAGACAACTGGACCTAATTAGGTTGTAATACCGGATTTCCTAAATAAAGTAGGTGCATTACAACACACACTTGTATTCAAAGACAACTGGACATAATTAGGTTGTAATACCGGATTTCCTAAATAAAGTAGGTGCATTACAACACACACTTGTATTCAAAGACAACTGGACATAATTAGGTTGTAATACCGGATTTCCTAAATAAAGTAGGTGCATTACAACACACACTTGTATTCAAAGACAACTGGACCTAATTAGGTTGTAATACCGGATTTCCTAAATAAAATAGGTGCATTACAACACACCATCTTATTCCAAGCTATATTAGGGTGGGAATTCTTATATGTGGTTCAACACGATGTCTCCACTGAGGAGCTCTGATGCGCATACGCCTGTAGATGTCTGTTCCGGCAACCCGGGTAACAAATGTGTAGGAGAAGTTGCCGTCAAATCACGGCAAATAAATACAGACAGAACTGAAACTCCATTGTAACATAGCAGCTTCGTTGCAACATAGGTTTTTCCCTGATTCGTTACAACAATACAACACCCATTTACCTGGTACATCCATTAGTGCTACTACAATATAGCTCTTTACCTTTGTATCCGATGTATGGAATTTGTTTGTGAAATAGCAATATTGTTACTCCCGTGCAAACAATTGGAGCAGTTTGTTCAGTACTTTAGTTCATGTGCACATCTTTATTCATTTCAGTAAATGAGCGTGACACGTTGCAACGACTGAATTCTGAATTACAGTAACACCACCCATTAGCTTGCTAACAATGACTGCTTTATAGAATCATGCCACAAATAGAGAAACGCGAATGGCTATACAATGGCTATTTTTGTTTGTCGGTTATATTAGCGGCCTAATTCTCGCACATAGGTAATTCAACCTTTAATAATGCTTCGAAATTAAAATTTAAAGAAAATACCGACATTCTTATATGTAATTCCGATTCCTGCAACATGATAAGTCGGTCCCTGTCACCACGGCATGGCGCGTCCTCGGGTTGCGAATGGAGGAACGGCCTCCGAATATGGAGGGTAGCTGCGAATATGCAGTCGCGGACAGCCGACAAGGGGTGGTCCTCCAGCTTGGGGTTGGGCGAGGTGCTAACAACTCCTCACCGTAAAAAATTACCGTGTTAGGAAACACTATACAGAGCCTCGGACCTGGACTGATTCTTTGGTGTGAGTGCGGTAATGAACCTTCGGGTTCCATAAAACGAGGGGAATTTCTTGACTAGCTGACGACCTGTTAGCTTCTCAAGAAGGACTCTGTTCCATGGAGTTAGTTAGTTAATTACGATTCCTGCATTAAGATGTTTGTTACGCAAGTTTTACAGAACGATCTGCGATACCTTCTAACATTTAACGACAAAAGTCTTAATATCAGAATATTCAGGGCTCCATACTTGAAAAGAACAGTTTGTGTACACATTTGAATAATAAAGTACCGCATTACTTTCTTCTCCAAAGTATGGCGAGATAAGGACATTATACAATATTCAGTCTAGGCAGTGTTTGCGCTGGGCTCTGGTTGTCAGAACTGCGCAATAAACGTAACAGGTAAGCGAAAGAAAGACTCAACTGACATGGATATCAGTACCTGAAATTTAACCACAAACCAATAGAGAAGTCTAAGCACAAATTCTCTACAACGTGAGATAAAACAAAGTCACAAAGAGAATTTGCATGAACACATTTTAATCTAATCATACCTCAAGCACACAACCATCACTTTCCTCCATTCTCAATGGCATTCCACGGCTCTATGCAATCTGTTTATCAAGGCATCACTAAATAACCGATGGAGCACTTTAGGATATTCCACATTTTATCGAAACTTTAAGGCTTTACTCTTTAGAAGCTCCTCATGTAATCCAGTTTTTTAGTTTCCTATCTTTCTTTTTGCCTCATTCTAAATCGTGAATTCTGATATTTTTGCACCAGTACCTCAATGAAAACACATGTAATCTGCTTTGCCGCTACATCTCCACAGATAGCAAGAACATCTGTCCGATAACAAATCCCGGATTACGGCGGGACCGCAGGGGAAGTTTGTATGTGTCTGTGTGTGTATCTGTGTGTGTGTGTGTGTATCTACATCTAGTGTTTCACGACTTTCAAAAGAAACACCTTCCAATGTAAACTCAGTTCAGACAGGACAGTATTTAACATATTTGAAGCAATATTTGGAATAGTTTTAGTAAAATTAGATAAATTAACTTGATTTTTTCCATGGTTAGACAGCCCTTTTGGGCCTACCTCCTGATTGTTGAGGTTTCGAGATGACCCTAAGTTAGATACAACACACTCGGTAGGATTCCTCCGGACGAGGGACCAGCCCGTCGCAGAGACCTCTACCTGACAACACACAACATTCACAAGAGACAGACATCCATGCCCCCGGCGGGATTCGAACCCACAATCCCAGCAAGCGAGCGGCCGCAGACCCACGCCTTAGACCGCGCGGCCACTGGGATCGGGAAATAAGATTATTAAATGTACAAAATTCATAAGTCAAGCATGTGATATTTACGACTTCTCATGTTGAGAACAAAAGAAATAGCCTGCAAGTATATTACACAGGCCTGCGCTGAAAGTTAAGTCCTGCAAAATTTCAATACAGCAGTCCGATATGTTCGAACTGATATCAAAACATCAGACTGGGAAGGCATCATCACGCTCAATTACTTTGAGATTTTAAATTATGTAACTTTGGCAGGAATTATAATCTGGTAATCGAACCTTTAAGCCGATCCCAGTGGCCGTGCGGTCTAAGGCGTGGGTCTGTGGCCGCTCGCTTACTAGGATTGTGGGTTCGAATCCCACCGGGGGGCATGGATGTCTGTCTCTTGTGAGTGTTTTGTGTTGTCAGGTAGAGGTCTCTGCGACGGGCTGGTCCCTCGTCCAGAGGAGTCCTACCGACTGTGGTGTGTCTCAAATGTGTGTGACCATGAAACCTCGACGAAACGAGGAGGCCCAGGCCCATATAGGGCTGTCGAGCCATAGAAAAAAAAATCGAACCTTTAAAGCTAAGAGTTCCTACGTGAGCAGCAAAGTCTAATATTAAGAGACTCTGCACTTGTACGCACAGTATTCCCGTCTTCCTTATGAGTCTCCCATTAATCAGACACCGCATCCCGATAAGATATTAACGTACTGGTCTTTCTAATGGGAGCACGTTTAGTGTTCTGTGAGGTCAAGTACTGAATCACTATGTGCAGTGGGAGTACATGAAATGTAGATGATTTTAGTGTCATATTGATCAAGAAGTCTGAGGCAGAGTAAAAAACACACAAAAAAACAAAAATGCTCCCGAAGGTATTAGCATAAAGTTCGAAGTTTTAGTTTTGGAAAATCGCGCCTCGCGTGCTAAAACCTAAGTGTGCGCTCTGATACCACGAACTGAAGTCTGTGGTTGCAGTGGAAAGGAAATTCCCTGTACAGGATATTTGTAGGTGGTAACAGTTGATCAGTGAGGCTGGTGCCATTTGTAAGCAGAAAAGCCCTGGTAAACGACCAGTCAGTGAAGCTGACGTCAATGAAGTTTGGCCGGCCTTTGTTCACAGTCTAGGAAAATCAACAAGAAAATCTGCCCGGCAATTAAGCATACCTGAATCGACCGAGCACAAAATTCTGCGAACTCATTTGCGATATAAGGTTAGGAATACCAACTGCTGCAACCTGTAACAGTGCAAGCAACCTAAACAGTTCGCAACATACCTTTCGGTGACTTTCTTTCTAAACTTGATGAAGACAAATATCTTACATCCTGGTTCATCCTCAAGGATGAACCAGGATAAGGTTCGAAACATGTAGGACTGTATTTCACAATTAATAGTGAATAAAAGTGTACATTCGTCGGACAATAAACATAGAAAATTGTAATATTTTGTCTCTTTATGAATATCAAATCTGAGTGGGTACAAATCTGTTTCACTTTCGGCAGGTTAAGAAATCTAGTCCTGGAAAGCACACCAGTTATCCTGACTCCTCCTCTCCTGTTATTTGACGTTCCCTAACCTATGCAGTTGGAACATTGTAACACCCAGTCAAATATCTGAAACTGAACATCCATATAATACGATTTCCAGTTTTTACGGTCTAAGTACTTAATGACCCGACCAGAAGTTCAGAATGAAGAGCGTGGATTTATAGAACAATTTAGAGAACAATAAACTGGGAAGGATGTGGAAGAAAATTGCCTTGACTTGAGGCATTATACTGACATTTTCCTGAAGGGATTGAGAAACATCACACGACAAATTTCAACCACAACAGCCAGTGTACGGCCTAGATTTGAACCTGTAACCCGAATCTGAAGCAAGGATATGATGGTTATCACAAAGGAGTCGAATATATGGTGACATGAAACATGGCTTACAATCATGTTCGCCTTACCTAGTTTCAGCAACAAATCAGATGGTTAAAATCCGCGGAGTCATACTGAAGATTAGCCATATCACACACATTTTATAAGCCATGACTAGCAACCCCGGCTCGAACCATCACTTTCAGTGTAGTAACGTCAGTATTCTTATATTCTGATATATGACGCGTGTACATTGGCATATACGTAGATACTGACTTCTCGGAGGAGCTTGTTCCCTCCATCCTCAGGGTAGTCAAAGAAGAGTAAAGCCTCGCACCGTTAAAACGTGTCTTAACATAACATTACTGAGATGTGCTATAACTATAGTCATAATGGGAATGACCGGCATAGTTCAGGAGTTCAGCGTCAGACGAACATTTTTATGCAGACATTATTCACGAAATGAAAATACCAGCTTTATGTTAAACGACATACCAAGTGCATGTTATTTACAGTTTCAAGTTTCACAACTGACACAAAGAAATATTCCTTATTTTTTAAATTCTCAGTTAACATTTGTTGACACGACGTGAAAGACATACATAAAATAAAATCTCTGACTGACTGCGGTTCTCTAGAATTATACTTTAATTACACGTTAATAAACATTTTCTCTATGGCGTAAGAGGGTACTGAAAGAGCGAGAAATTCTTTAACAAAAACTGCGTTGGCAGTGACACATCTGCGATAGGACAGGGCATGGCAAACTACTTCATGAAATTTTACGTTACTTGTACAGTACATTTTTAATTATATATATTATATATATGCAGTAACTGTTAGGATAATAATCTCTGTGCTTGGTCGTTCCTATTTTAGCTGTAGACATTTCATGAAGTATATATATCTTATGCAGACAAATGTACACAGTTTTATGTTATTTAACACAATGCGGGCAGCATTTAATATTAAAAATTGTGTTAAATAACATAAAACTGTGTACATTTGTCTGCATAAGATATATATACTTCATGAAATGTCTACAGCGAAAATAGGAACGACCAAGCACAGAGATTATTATCCTAACAGTTACTGCATTACGCAATGTAGACTATATGTAGAATGCATGTAGACTAATTGCACAGCATCATTAAGATCACATCGGCATAGTTCATTATTGCCAACTGATGCGTTGTGCAATGTAGTATAAGCATAAAGTGGTTTGGTTGAGTAAGCTATATATTTCAAGGCCACAGATAGATAATATTTTTCAAATCAATTTTCGATATCAAATGTTCCTTGCCATAACACCAAGTAACCTCAACAGTTGGATAGCCAGGACCACTTGTGAAGCAACTTGAATTTCAAGAACACGCAGGGCACCACGACGTGTAGGTAAATATGTGACGGAGACACATGGATGGCTTTTATCTAATAATTGAAGACTTTGTTTGAAAATAATACCCACATTATTTAGTTATAAGAAGAAATACACACAGTGCAAGTCGTTAATCTCAGTAGCAGCTACAACTTTTCTCTAAGTTACTTTATTCAGTACTATTCAGGAATATTTAAAAACGTAATTCGGTATTCGTACAAAGTGTTAACACGTATAATTAAATTTAAACCAGTATTTAAACTTCAATTACATTTTTGTAAGATCGCAATATAGAGAATCTTATGGCAAACCATTTTCTAGGATATGCAAATGTACAGAGAAGCGACACCAATTATGCTCGCGCACTTTTGCGAAACGGCATTGAAAGTGGATGCAATTTAACTAATACCTGATAATTATTAATGAAACAGTAAAAATTGTATTAAAAAGGCTTATTCCATTTACGTAAAATGTGAAATCAACTAAACATAGCCAGAATCAAAATTGCTGTACAAAACAAGTGCCGTCTGAATGCAAACTATATTTTTGGGGTTGCATACGGACAGAATGGACGAAAAAAATAGACACTGTTAAAAACACCTAAACATGATTGGATTACTGCTTACGTTTCTTTACTCCCCGCAGTTGGCTATAGGGACCAGAACTTTTCAACTACATTTTGCATGAATCAGGAGGCAGTAGGTTAATTAAGACATCAAAGTTGGAATTAAGTCTACATCACTATCTCATATCGTTAGCGAATTCCTAGAACTCATTTGTTTATGTCTGAGATACATGAGAAAACTCTCCCAAACTCTGAGGTAATCAGACACTTTGAAATTGCCAATTCCTTTAAAGAGATAATATCAGAGTTCAGCCGATAACATATCAACTTTCATAAAAGCTAACACGAAGAAACTGAAAACTTCGTCGTTTGCATTCTGGTCTGACTTTATCCACAAGTCTGCAGACGAAACCCGAGATTGACTGACTGAAGGTGATGAGCTCTTTGAGGCGGAAACAAAATTTATTTTAAAAATAAATCTCGACAGACAGCACGGCAATTTGAGTAGTCTGACATAAATATAGCGTAGATTACCCTTATGTTTTTCACGTACACAGGCGTCTAGAAGACATGAACTCTTATCTGGGCACGAGAAGAATTTCTGCGTTTATTTTCAAGAGACAGTAAACTAAATTCCACAAGAAAGAGTTTCCTATACGTATTAGACAGAATGGCGTGTGGATCGTTAGTCGCTAACATCGTAATTACCTAAAGGAACGACTGCCTGTTTCATCTGGTCATCTGATCGACAATCAAGGTAAACAAGACATGTTTTCCAAAAAAGAGAAAGATACATACTTGATCAATAAAATTCTATGTACTAATCACTACAATACAGGGCATACACAAAAGAATGGTGCGGTTTCAAAAGTGAATAAAAAATTTATGTCTCATATTACACGGGCACAACATACACCGTCAGCGGCGGCAACTGTCCAAGTTTCTCATGCGCTACCAGCAGTTCGCTTCTCATGAACGGAGCTCCCCCCCCCCCATTTTCACAGGAATGTACGAGTGCTTCTCAATCGTGTTCTTCCACAGCGCTGGATCGGACGTGCTGCTGCAAATGGAGGCAAGAACCTTCTCCCTTGGCCACCCCGTTCGCCAGATCTTACACCGTGCGATTTCTTTCTTTGGGGGTTCGTTAAAGACAGCGTTTATGTACCACCATTGCCCACGTCCATCCATGAAATTCGTGATCGGATAACACATGCACTGCAGGCCATTACAGCGGACATGCTACACCGGGTCTGGGATGAGTTTGATTACCGTGTGGATGTGTGTCGTGTGACCCAGGGTGCACACATTGAATGATTATAATTACCAAATGAGAAACTTGGACAGTTCCCGCCGCTGATGGTGTATGTTGTGCCCGTGTAAGGTGAGAAATAAATTTTTTATTCACTTTTGAAACCGCACCATTCTTTTGTGTATGCCCTGTACATATCATCAGTAAACGCTATACTTATATTGCTAGTAATGCCCTGAAGATAGCTCGTACGAACTGAAATACGTAGTCCATTAAATATGAGCCTCCGTGTAGTCTGATATACTGTAAAATCTATAATCTATAAACGTGCGTTAAAAGGGAAAGCGTGATAAATAAACCACAACGAGCTTCTTCCAAGCCCTAAGTACTTGTAATTAATTATCATAAGCTATTAGGCATCGGCAACTGAAACAAAATAATTAAAAAATAAAGTTTTGAAAAGCGTTTGCCTTCCAAAGCACAGAGGTATCGTAGAAGACAAGATTACGCCTGAAAGAGATTTTTCGGATTTCACGCATCACAGCTGTGACAGAGAAGTAGCCGCAGATCGCAGGCGGTTCTTGTACCTAGCAAGCCAAGAAGCAAAGTGTCACTGTCGAAGTAAAACAGTGACCATGCCGTTTAATTTCCACAATAAGAAGTACGTTTACGCATACAAATGGCACGTTTTCCACATTTTTGTACGGTCATGGAAAAATATTGAGAGAAAAACAAAAATGAGAGATCCTCATAACAATGAGAAGTGAAATATGTATCAGTCACTGGTAAAATAGAATACTACATGATGGGGCGCCTATATAGGTCATTACACGCATGCAGTTTCATTAGGAAAAGAGTACGTGTTAATGGGACTTACGCATTAAGTTACGTAAGGACTTACCAATTAGTTGCGTAGTGAGCCTATTAGGAGAAAATCGGTTACCACATGCAGAAACTCGAAATAAGTGATATTAACCCTCTGAATATTGACTTTCATTTAAACTAAGTATAAAAATTCATTTCGTACCTCGCAGAGAACATAAAACTTCCATTAGACCAAACGGTTAATGCTACTTCGGGCTATAACCGGTATTTATTGTTGTGATAATCACAAGAACACAAAACACACCGTGTGAGCAAAATTCATAATTTCTTACTGTTACAGGCATGGGCACATGCAGCTAAGATTGCGCTTTAAACTGATAATTATGAAAGAGCATATGCCTTTAGCCTACTGACTGGGGCTGGTCTTTCAAAAATTAATTGGATTCATCCGATTCGCGGTGCGGAGCAGTGGCTCTCTGAATATGGTTAAGGGACCGTCCTGTTTGAAGGACGTCGTCAGGAACTTCTTGAGCAGCCACTTAACGGCTGTTAATTTCTGAATGACAACTGTATTCAATGAAGCTAATCAGATCTAGTGTAAGATGTTCGCAAAATCATGCGATCGTACAATTCGAGAAAGGAAAAAGGATTCACTTTATGTTATTTTCACCGTACATTTTTAATATATATAGTCTTATTCAGACAAATGTATACTTTATTTTGTTCTGTGTAATTTCTCTTCAGTCACCCTCTCTTACTCGGATGCTACTTGTATGAAGTACATAACACAATGTTAAAGTGATTTCATACAAGCCACTTATAGACGGTATAAAACTGTTACAAAATTTACCATCGTGAATCTTTGTCATACCATTATTTTTTTTACCTCTCGTTAACTATTCTTAAATAAACAATAAAATATGAATATCTGACAAAAGCACGTCTTCATTTAATGAATAGTGCGTTATTTCCTGTACCCTTCCTGTAGTTTGTGCCATGTTTCACGGTTCCCAATATCTACAATTTACGTACACAACATTTACTGCGCGGCTTGCAATTAAATATTTCATATTACAAGTCTTCCCAACAGAACAGAATTGTGCTAATTTAACTGTATTCATTAAACCAATATCTATAAGACATTTTCTTTCCAGTTGTGTGTTCTTGTACCTTGCATGCTGTAGATAGTTCAAGCGTTCATCTCGGAAAATATGATACGGACTGCCAGACAGATATTTATTTTCCCAAATATAATAATTGAAATTTATGGTGTTGGAAATGGCCGACTTCTCTCGTCATTAGCCAGAACAGCATAACCATATTCATTAATTCCTGGAACTTAAGAAACCGTCATGACTGTTGCGTTCCTTTAATGGACAAAAAAAAACTTTACTCTTGAAGAATCGAAGAGACGAAAAAGTTATAGCCCCCATCTTCATAACCTGCAGTCACTTCAGTCTCGTTTATATAAGAAGCGACAAGGGACTTTGGAAAAAATTCCAAAATAACGGCATAATGTGGATAACGTCACATAAATATCGGTTGTGTCTAGCAATAGAGAGAAGCAACTGCAGACGCCCCGTTTTTAAAACAATAGAAGGACACTTCTCTAAAAGTGTAGGAAATAATGACAAGTCCAATAAAGTTTTAAGTATCTGTATATTCCATTCAGTACATTTTTGTGGATCTCAGTAAGAACAATCCAGGGAAATACGATGAAACACAATTCAGTTTTCTTAAGTTTCCTAAGTCTATGAAAAAGGAACTACATCCTTTTTGCGTTAATCCTTTCAGTTTTAAGCAGTTTTAACTATCTCATTTTCTTGTTCGTCTGTTATGCTACTTGTATGTCACCACTGTATGCGTTTCCTTCTCCGTCCTGTCCTCTTAATCTTCTCCATCAATCTTTCAACCCTCTTTGTTTCAAAATTTCAACTGCGCTTCGTAAAAGAGTTTTACTCTCGAGACGACGGGGTTTTCCGAGAGACTGATAGCTAAGCTATATTGCTTGAATTGCTGAGCAAGAAGACAGTGAAGACAAAGGAATTTCTTCTGTTTGCCAGAAAGCTGCAACCATAAGCGAGTCTAATGAAGAAAAAAATATTTGCTAACAAATTAAATAAGAGTTAGAAGTTGAATTTTCTACTGTTGTTATAAGTAGAAGCTTCTGAACTGCTGGAATTAAAATTCTTGCCATGTTATTGAGATGCACTAACCGGTCTGGTGTTCGGCGCGCAGAGCTTGAAGAGCTCACCCCCCCCCCCCCCCCCCCCACACACACACACAACCCAGGTTTCTGTAACGGTTCGATTAAACCAATTATGTGACTCGTAGTACTGGCGACCTGCAATTGTGTTTCCTTCGTTAAACTGATCTTCTTTGCCGTTTAAGTACCAATGACAGGTTTGTTCCTTGCCCCTACGTATATTGTAGCGATCATGCTAGCCTTTTAAAGCCTAACGCTTGTTTGATGCATCAATAGTTGTAACAATCAACAATTCTACATTCTGCCCACACTGTATTTATGTGAATTGTATTTATATCACAACAAACAGCGAGTTTTCCCTTGTATAACATAAATTGAGTTGTTTTTAACCGAGATGAAGAGTGTTTACTGCGCGGTAAAGCATAAACTCGTAATATTTTGTATCATAAGTCTGAATTTCATCATCAAATGAAAATATTAACTGAACAGTTAAAAATAAAGCACATGTGAATGTGTAGCAGAGGATGGGTAGAGGAAAGTTGGGTATATGTAACGACCGGCAATAAGGAATACCACAACGTTTCCTGTGTTTTGGTGGCGCAGTGGAAGGTGTCTAAACTGCATAAAGTTATTGCTCGATACCACAATTTTATATCCAGCAGATTTATGTGGTGGAGTAGGAAGCAATGATTGTGTGTTCCAATGCCGGCGGTAGAGTAACTACTGGTAGGGCAGACCTGTTCAACCTTTTATGCGGTGCGGGCACTTCGGCAAAATCTGGTCTACATGCGGGCAACATGAAATTCAATACACAGAATACAGAATGAATAAGTATACTTATAATCATAATTTTAATTGTAATCATGTGCGATAAAAGATACTGACAATAGGTCAAATATATAAAAAGGCAATTCACAACCTAGACTAGGGTGTCGCTATTTTTAGCACAACTGTACAAAATGAATTACATGTTGCCCGCGAGCTACGGGTTGAGCGGGGCTGTGGTAGGGCACCCAAGCTGGTTAGGTCTCATCAGAGGAACCAAAGATTGCCCCACAACAAAGTGGTATGGAGGGCTCATTATGCGTAAGCCAACCTCCCTAGGGAAGCACACCCCAAAATAAAAACCTGGCCCTTCAGGCTAGGGGTTGGGCATGAGGCTGACAGACTCAGCCTGGATAAAGTAATAATGTTGAGAAGCCCAAGGAAAGCCAAGGCCAATCTTAACTGGCCATAGTGCTGAAGAAGAAGAAGAAGAAAAAGAAGAAGAAAGTTTCTTTCTTCTTGTAGACAATATGGACTATACCTACACATTAAGGTACCAGCACAAACAATTTAATGTTTATCATTTGAAAGGAAACCACAAATGCAATCACATATAATAATGACGCACACAACTTTAAACCTCTTTACATTACACCAATAATGAACAGATATTTAGTGCAGTCCACACAACTTTAAACCTCTTTACATTACACCAATAATGAACAGATATTTAGTGCAGTCCACACAACTTTAAACCTCTTTACATTACACCAATAATGAACAGATATTTAGTGCAGTCCACACAACTTTAAACCTCTTCACATTACACCAATAATGAACAGATATTTAGTGCAGTCCACACAACTTTAAACCTCTTTACATTACACCAATAATGACCAGATATTTAGTGCATTCCACACAACCCTCTGCATTTCATATTACTTTCGATACGAATCTACAGCAAAAACAAATTCAGAAGGAGAACATCTCTCACGTTGTTGTAAATAATACAAAGAGCACAAAACTTTCTGACTATATTTCTATTTGGTTAATGCTAATTTGCACCATGTAGCCTATATAAATAGTGTACGTTTTTTGCGGCACCACGATCCACTAAACTACCGAGCGGATCTTTTCAAGATAGACGTTTTTAGAAAGCTTACGATTTGGCATTGATGGCAGTCACCTTTGTTTTTATTAATTCCTTCACAAAAAATTGTTTTTAATAATAAAGTTAACGTTAAAAATTGACAGCGCTGCCTCAAGCGGAGGCCAAGGAAAACTAACATATTCCATGCAATACCCTTGCCCTCCGCTTGAGGCAGGACTGTCGATTTCAAGACTTTGCTTCTTATTTAAACGTGGCAGGAAGCTACTGTTTTTTTTTATTTATGCGTTGCTTATGATCCGTTGATCTGCGAAGGAAATTACCCAGCATCAAGCACTAATAAGGACACTTGTTAACGCTTATTAAGATTAAGATGCTGTAATTTTTGTTGGTTAAACATTTTCCTGCTTCCACGTGCGAATTATTTGTATGGGTACAACTAGTTCATAAAGAAAAAATAATCGAAATGGTGCTCCCCACTTCCGTGTTTGTTCGAGCTGCGGCATTTGGGCGTGTAAAGGGTCAGTGCCTTCATGACCAGTCCGCGTACGCCTTGTAACATCGATCCATCTGTGAGAACGTATATGTCTACGCCCCCCCCCCAAAAAAAAAACATGTTCACTATACATCACAGCAACAGAGACACGCGGATATACATCCTTTTGTGGTCCTTTCGCAAAGTAATTGTAAAAGGCAACTACCGGCTTAGTCATCCTCTTTCTGACCGTCCGCTTATCCGCAAGGAACAACTCGGCTTCCACCGAACGGATTTTTGTGAAAACGGATACTTGTGATTTGTACTAAAATTTGAAGACGTAGTCAAGTCTCTGTTAAAACCGCAAAACAACAACAGATATTTTATATGCAGAATTTCGTATATACGACTTCTCTGGTTAGTAAAGTCACCACAGCTTCAATGGTTACCAATGTTACCTTAATTCCCAAGATTACCAACCCTCCTATGACTATGGTTACGCGAACGCGCAAAAACGTTTAGTTCTGTGGACATAATCTAACTGCAGATCGCACAGCTTCTCATCACCTGCGACTTTCACAACTAATTTCGAAATGCGCTCCACATTTCATCTGGTCTGCAGAAAATCACGGCCGTGTGGTTACAAAGCCTGCTCCTATTAGGGACGTTATAGGTTCGAATTTCGGTCGACATGGCTATTACGTTTTACGTTTTGCAACATCTTCATTGGCCCCTTCAGGAACACCCTGCAACATTATATTCAAATACGCTACAACCTCTACTTTCCACATACTTTTCTTCTAATCATCCACGTAACCATTACACCATTCGATGTTGCATATCCGCAGTAATTAAGAGCTACTTACACATTCCAAATTAACCATTTGATAGTTTGCACGGCCAATACTTCTATGATACTTCTGGCCAGTCACAACATGAGATAGGAATTAGGAAGCCTGGGTTCGATCCCCCACATGTATGAGACAAAAGTTTGCGGTTTATACGTACAAACAAACAGTAAATTGCGGGACTGTTAGACGCATTCGTATAGCCTCCACCGAAAAGGTTTGAAGTCAGACACGATATAAATTTATATATGGTACGTTCTGTCGACCCTTACGTTTGGCCGTGTATTTGGATATCAAAAATATTAACGCCATTTTATCATTTTCGTTTTATGTGTCTAAATTGGCGTTATCGAGAAAAAATAATTTTCTGTTCGCATCAGTCCAATACAGGGCATACACAAAAGAATGGTGCGGTTGTAATAGTGTTCACTATTAAAACCGCACCATTCTTTTGTGTATGCCCTGTATAATCCTCATGAAGATCAACTCGAAAGAGACACGTTGTGTAATAAAAAAAACCGAGAGTTCAGCGAGCATAAAGCACAGATCTCATCGAAATAACCAATTAATTATTTAAAAATAGTTTTGGTATGTTGAAAATTTATGGAAATATAAGTAAAATAATTTCACTTTGAAGTGTGGTAAACGTGTGCAAATTAGCTTTGCAAGAGCAGCCCCTATTTGTATTCCTATATGCAATCAATGAACATGAAAGCAAGAAGTACAGAACAATAGTAAAGAACATATTTATACTGCAGTAAATACACGGCGCTGGTATACACAACGGTACAGACGCACGGCATTACGTTTATTGTCAAAGACCTGTCAAATCCTATTAAATATACGAAACTTCTGATGACCAATAATCCCTGAACAGTTTTCAGTATTGATAATGATCTCTCTAGCCAAGAGCTGGATGATGAGAGACATGTTTATGGAGTGCTGAATGTATAAACAGACGCCAACTTTGACAGCAACAATATAATGAAAGCAGTAACTATTTAATTAATTCGCAATATTCGTCAACAGCGACTGATAATCTGCAACAGGGGAAGTAGGCTAATTAAAATGTTTTATATCAACTGACAACATGATCTGTTTGCGCTGTACAAATCAAAGGCCTGGACCAGAGTGCTGTGATAATTGTGATCAGCGTAAATGTAAGTGCTCTCTGACGGGGTGGGTCTGTGCAGCCGTGAGAGTCAAGTAGGCCTGTGCAGTTCGGTCGGTAAGTGCAGCAGGTACAATTGGCTATAATCATCTGATATAATTAACTGTATATAAACAGAGGACCGTTTGTCCGTCCGTCCTTATACAAAACCTCGACTCCCACCGGCTGGATTGGTGAGAATATTCATATTGGGATGTGTTACTAAAATTTGGCGATTCGTTTCAATTTAGGTTAAAATCGGACAAAAATAATACACAGTTTACATAAAGACATTCATACACTTACGGCTAAGTAATTAAAGTGAACAGGCTTTCCTTCGTTGTCTTGGTCACATTGGATACCAAAGTGACCAAAGTTCCGATGGTTGCTACAGTACCTTTATTACCATGGTTAACTTGGCTGTTAATATTACCATTGACTTTCTGCTTACCACGGGTACCTTGGTTACCAAGGTTACCAACGCTCCTTGTTTTCGACGGTTACGCAAAGGCGCCACTAGCGTTTCTCTATGCAGACATCTCCTTCCTACCTTCCTGCTGTTACAGCCGCAGTCGTCGCAAGACATGATGTTAATACGTGCTGATGTACGTCCATCTGCTTATTCCCTTACGTGCATGCCAGCAAGATGTCAGACAGACATATTCCTTTCTTCTCGGCGGTATTACCCACAGGTCTTTCAACAAAACCAGCAGCAAGTTTCGCTACTCTCGGCGAAATTTCACCCCGAATTTTTCAGTAGTTTAAAATTAAGTAATTCTTCCTTACATAAGGGGTCTTATCGTGATATAATTCGAATAAACGTAACATATAACATTCCAGAATCATATTTCTCTTCGAGCTCCGAGTTGTTAAAATGGAGTTACCAACACGTTCTGCTGCAATGGATGACGCAGGGAACCCTTGGGAACCATTCATTATATTCCTTAGAAATTTACTTAATCTCTTCTTTCTCCATTCTCTCTCTCTCTCACCACAAACAAAACGAAACAATTCTGCCCCCCCCCCCATTAACTGTCGACTTAGGCCCCCCCACCGCTCTGAACGAGACAATCAAACTTAGAAGAAGAAATGGGTTAAATGTGTAATTAAAGATTAGTACATCGCCTGCCTTCTCTAATTAGCTACACTGTAGTTCTTTACGACGAACATGGTCTTTGTTTGGAGACAGATGCTCGAGAATGTCCGACATGTTCGAATGCAGTGCAACAATGCGAGTACCACAACAGAACTGAAACACAGCTAGTAGGAATGATGCTATAAAAGGCAACAAAGACAGGAATACAGACAAATAAAAAGGAAAAAGAGAACGTAAGGAATAATAAAGAGAAATAAATAATAATAATAAAGAAGCAGACATGCTCACAGGTCGGATCTGCATGCAGTAACACCAAGTTAAAGTATGCTACTACTATGCTGAATAAAAACTGTCACAAATCTCAACAAAAAGCAACAGGTACCCCAGCTAAGCTAAGGTTTCAAACGATAAATTCCAGAGTGTAAGACAGAGCCACTCGTGCTAACTGAACTGATTTGTCTGCGATGTGCCTTACTGCCATCCTGCTGTTGCTTTACAACACTGTGTCTCTTAATACAAAACGGTAACTTATGTTCTTTTCAATATCAGATAAGCAATATAAAACAAGTTTTAATATTCAGATAAGAATAAATGTCACTTGGTGCAAGGTCATTTAAACGTCAACGGCATATCACAGTAGGTATAAAATATGCAGTACAAGGTAACTGCTTCGAGAGGACGCACTGAAAGCATATGGAAAGGCATGATGGGATTCATTTCGAGGAATTCTGGCCACGACATTTTGCTTCGTCATTGTTAGCTAATAACCTAGCAGTCCAGTGTTTCAGTCTCTGGAATAATGCACATTCTGGACCTTTTGTTTTGTAATCCGCCCACATTTCGATATACAGGAACGTTATTTTATCTGACAACCAACATCACTCTTTATCAGATCGTTTCGCATGAAGACAGATAGCGCAGCCCTCGCATGAATTACATAAAATTCTCTCGCGTTCGCTTCCCTTTCTTTAACAACTTCCAAACAATGTTTAAATTTTAACTAAGTTGAGGTTGTAGCAGAAAGTGCAATTAAATTATCCATATGTACATATATATATATTATATATACACACACATACAAGCAGACCTGAAGGTTCAGGTGTCAGGAAAATTCGTTTAATTATGCTCTTGGCTTGTAATTTTTGTTGTGACTGGAAGGCCATTGTTGATTATTGAACAAACAAATGAACGCGAAACGTAAAAATTCAGAATTATCTCCAAAACCGTGAGAAACGTAGTAAAAGTGTATTGGAAGTAAAATGCGTATTTCATTTCTCTCTACAAATTCTGTTCCTAAAACTTCTTGCTCCGATAAATGTTTCGCAATTACGCTCGGCATTACTGCAGAAGCACGTGGTCTTCATATCGAGTTGCCGTTGAAAGTGTCCCATCTAAAGGAAAATAAAATTCCTATGTATATTTTTATAAAATTATTCAATACAAAATTTAATCAGGCTCGGTTTATCCATTCTTGAGTTGCTTCAGGTGTATAAATGGCCTAACGGGGCGACTGTAGCAGGCGCCCCGCAGGGATGCAAACTTACTTAAAGCAGTCGACTTTAACTTATTGCCTATCCAGTAGCGGATATGCAGCTCTACGCATTCATAACCTTTGCATCAGCTGCAAACGAGTAGGCAAATTTACACCCCGGCCGCTTGCCCACGAAGAAGAGTCCACAGGACGCAGTGAATAAGAGATTGGTTGGGTAACAGACCTGGTGTCGAAGTTTGTCTCTTGCACCTGCCGGGAATCAAACCACGATTCATCGGTCTTCCAGCCCGCAGTATAGGCACTAAACCGACTGAGATATCCCGACTCCCCTGTGCACGTAGATACTTTAATATTTAAACGTAAACATTTTTCTAGATTTTACTGTAGAAACTTGATTTAACCTTTTAACGCCTAATGGTTACCTGATGCATCAACAGTTTAACATTCAACAATTCTACATTCTGCCCACACTGTATTTATGTGTATTGTATTTATGTGTATTGTATTTATATTACAACAAACAGCGACTTTTGCCTTATGTAACATAAATTTTCTTTTTTTTACCGAGATGAAAAGTTTACTGCGCGGTATGAACTGGGTCTTTAAATGAAACAGTTTACGCTTCGTCTTTAAAGGGTTCAAACACATACCACAGCCAATTTGCTGCAACATTGATAATGGAAAAAAATTGTGTCGTAGGAGAATTATCGAAATCGTCAGCATTATCACCTCTGTCACAATGACAGTCTTTTAATGTACACACAACAAACACAACTGGTGCATGGACCGTCATCGACTGCCTTTGTATTGCATGCCGACGTCGAGATGCAACCTCAACCCACAAGCAGCTGTTGCCTTACAGTCTCACCTCACGGATTCCGAAGCACAACGGTACATTGTTTCCGAACGACAAATATTTCTCTTAACTTAATTAAATGCCTTATAAACTTCAACTGAATTTGCGGCAATAACTCAAGGGCTTGGGAGAAGACAGAGTTAACTTACACACTTATCAGCAGCAGCTTCATACACGTCACAAACATTATTCACCTCCCAGTCCATGAATTATTTGGACATGCTGAAACGTTAGATGGCTCAGCAGCGATCAGATCAGGAAAGACAGTTATATCTTTCACAGGAGTACAGATAACAATGAACTACCAGCATTCCGTTGTACTAATTTCATAGTTTGTCACATCACAATATTCTGTCCAACAAAATACACTACATATATTGTTATATATATTATATATACATATATGCATACATACATACATACATACATACATATATTGTTTCCAGATATTTTATACTGCAATATCTTGTTGATCAATTCTACATGTTTCGATCCCTCATGGGATCATCATCAGGGATTCATGTCAAAGTACTACTTCATAAAACTGAACTAGCAATTCATATAAACATTAAAAAGATACAAAAAGTCAATCAGTTAAAATGTAGAAGTTTTTTTGTGCAAATGAGACTACCTACATATGTATAGAAGCATAAGACAGTATGAATAATATAAAATTTATCAATGCCAAACAGGCAAAAGAGATCAATATAAAAATATAGAGTAGAATTTACACAGAACGAAAGCGGAAATATGGTGCAATAAAATGCACGGTATGAACAACATAAAATTTATACTTTGTGTTTATTTATGTACACATATACGTATCAATATGTGTGTGTAAATGTTAACATGTTGGGTGCTTGCACGTAAATATCTGAATTTGTGTGCAATGTATGTATGAATGTATGCACGTATGTTTGCGCGTATTCCAGCTCCGAAAATGTTGTTTATATCAAATATGGTTCAGAAAACTGATTTCGATTAACAGTTTTTATCATAACGATGCATAAGTTAGTTGACTATTTTACACGATTATGAAGATTTTGGGACATCCTAGATGAAAACTACCACGCGAGATATTACACTAGAAGTCCGATTCAACTCTCGAACCGCAGTTCGCCAAAGACAAAAATTTAAATACGTATATTTGTCAATCGAATTGCGAGTATTAATCGCGGATGTGTCTTATGTAACTTGTGCCTCTACTACATCAAGCCTACGATTTGGAACTGCCGTGATAAAACGCTAACATGCAGGCTCTGGGGGAAACACGTAACGTGGGAATTAGTGCTTTCATAAACCATTTAGCCATATCATAAGTAGGATCTCAGTAACTCAAAGACAAACATGCGTGATAACAGATTTTTGTCTCCTGAGTTATGACACCCCGAGTATGGCAGGTACTACCAACATTTCAGAGGAGCATACTGCCTCCATCTTCGCGCAGCATTACGTTCCTCAAAACCTTTGGTACAACCTCGCGGTGTCTTATACCAGAAGAGCCACATTCTTAAATCTTATCAATGTACACTCCGTGTCCGAACACAATACTTCCACACTAACTCAATGAAGTGGCCGTGCCATGGCTCAGGCGGTTAGTCGCCGGCCTCTCACCGCGGAGGCACGGGTTCGATCCCGGCTGTCCATGTGGGATTTGTGGTGGACAAACTGGCACTGGGACAGGTTTTTCCCCCAAGTACTCCGGTTTTCCCCTGTCAATTTCATTCCACCGGTGCTCCATTACACGAAAAAACGTAAAACAACGAATCATCTTCATCACAGGATTGCACAATAACCCTCAATGCTGCCTTGCGTCCGTAGCATTTGCTGCGGGGCCCTTCACTATAAAAAAACTCAATGAAGTACAGTACTTTTTGTGAAAGTATTAGCTGCTCATAAACTCGAGAAAATCTCGCCTTTCACGCTCCAACTTTTCATTAGTTTTCACCACAGCCCACACACTTGTCACTGCCCCGCATCCTTGTTAATATTATTCCCAGTCTACTCCACAGTCTGGGGCCCACCCAAACCCCCTATTCAATGGGTACCAGGAAGAAAGCCGTCAAGGAGTGAAGCTGACCACTTACTGCCATCTGTTTCCGAGGTTAAGAATGCATGTAGCCGATTTAACATACTCGTGTTTCTGTGCCCACTGCAAAAACACATTCTGGAGGCCTACCTGAGCGTAGTCGTAAGATGACGGTGCACATACAGCACAGATAAGAAACAGGTACCGGTATGACACAAAATTTGAAATGCAGCAAACCTTTTCGTGGGCTCCCGGAAGATAGGGCGCCGTACAAATGGCGATAGCCTTGTACCGGCCCTGCACGGAGATGCAAGTTAGACCCACTCCCCGTGTGCTTCCACTGCATGCACAGGAACAACTTCTGCTCCAAGTTCTCCGAAGATGTATCTTCTCTTCAGCTTTTCCCGCTAAAGTGGCTCAAGTATTTAACATCTCACCTATGCGTGCTACATGCTTCGTGCAAATCGTGCTCCGTTAACAACCTACTACCTGAAGGTCTTAAACTACACACCTGTCTCCGTTTCACTGCTACCGACTGTCGCTCCTTAGATCCAAATGTTCTCCTCAGCACTTTGTGAAACGCAACAAGAAGTGGACTGCAGAAAAACACGAAAGTCACTTCCTTCCATACTCTTACGCTATCACAATTAGTATCACCTTCCCATTCGAGGTCACATACCATACGGAATTGGGAAAACGCCGTTAAATAAATTCAAACACAATGCTTCTTATGCAAGACACACTAAAAATGAAGGAAGTAAGTTTGTCCGAAACGTCGGTGAATACATACAATCTACACAACGTCATATCCCAGAAGAATTGAACCTTATCATCGCTGTGAAGGTCTAAAATCTTGAACGTAAGAAAATATATGGAAGTCTAAGGAGTACTGCATTCTAAGAGCGCCGAGTACCTTGGAGTACCTAGGTATATACAAACATTTCGGAAGTGTGGGATTCCTACATCTTCAAGTCTCTACTCTGAAGATGGAAGCAGCACATTCCTCCAAATGTTGATATTCATTCACCAAGCCTCACGGCATCAGGTCCTGTAAGACGGAACTCTTCAACGTCACAGCCGTCTGAATCTCAAATTCTTTGGGCCTCTGGTAAGTGACAAATAGCACTGTGGCATGGAGTGTAGCGAAGTTACTTCAACACAGTTGTGTACATGGGCCTCTGGTAAGTGACAAATAGCACTGTGGCATGGAGTGTAGCGAAGTTACTTCAACACAGTTGTGTACATGGGCCTCTGGTAAGTGACAAATAGCACTGTGGCATGGAGTGTAGCGAAGTTACTTCAACACAGTTGTGTACATGGGCCTCTGGTAAGTGACAAATAGCACTGTGGCATGGAGTGTAGCGAAGTTACTTCAACACAGTTGTGTACATGGGCCTCTGGTAAGTGACAAATAGCACTGTGGCATGGAGTGTAGCGAAGTTCTCCAACACAGCTGTGTACATGGGCCTCTGGTAAGTGACAAATAGCACTGTGGCATGGAGTGTAGCGAAGTTACTCCAACACAGCTGTGTACATGGGCCTCTGGTAAGTGACAAATAGCACTGTGGCATGGAGTGTAGCGAAGTTACTCCAACACAGCTGTGTACATGGGCCTCTGGTAAGTGACAAATAGCACTGTGGCATGGATTGTAGCGAAGTTACTCCAACACAGCTGTGTACATGGGCCTCTGGTAAGTGACAAATAGCACTGTGGCATGGAGTGTAGCGAAGTTACTCCAACACAGCTGTGTACATGGGCCTCTGGTAAGTGACAAATAGCACTGTGGCATGGAGTGTAGCGAAGTTACTCCAACACAGTTGTGTACGTTTTCGAATAGTAGTGACTTAGTTCTATTGCATGGCATCCAGCTAAAAGTCGTAGTTGGCCGCCAGCCATATACAAGTAAAGCAGTAGCTGTAAAGTTAAAAATTCCTACGCTTCTTCAATCGTTCGCTGTTCGTGGAAGTCAGCCATAAAAAAAAGTAAAGAAAGACGAATAGGAAAGAAGTAGAAATAAAAGAGGAATAATATATACTTGACTTTACCGTATACGTTTACTAAGTACAGCAGAAGTTTGCTAGACACAAACTGAATGAAGTACACACGACAGTAGTGGTTAAGGACATTCTTACGGTCGGGGTTCTTTTTAATTGAAGTCATGACAAAGTTTATTTTCGACAACTTGATTTAAAATCAATTCCACCGAAATATAGGACGGAAAATGGAACGACAATGGCGGTCTCAGAGTAACTAGGTAAACGCCAAGCTGTACCAATCTATCGGATTAATTCGCCTGTAGCTTGGGCATATAGGGCGTACAACTTAACGAGGGACAGGCCCCAGAATCTACATTGACACTGTGCGTTATACGAAGTGTAATAAAACGCACTGCATGTTAAATCAGGTGTTGGAAATGGCATCCCTACAACTCTCAGACATGCATGATAACCGAATCCCGAAGCAGCTTAATCAAAACAAATCCAAGTGTAAATAATGACAGGTAAGCAGGTCAGACTACGAGATGGTAACACCGCGTATTGTTATCCCTGCACACGGAATATTCCAAGAGCTCAGGTCATGATCTTCATGACAATGTGTAAGGCCGTGCCATGGCGCAGGCGGTTAGTCGCCGGCCTCCCACCGCGGAGGCCCGGGATCGATCCAGAATCAGTCCATGTGGGATTTGTGGTGAACCATGTGGCACTGGGACAGGTTTTACTCCGAGTACTTCGGGTTTCCCCTGTCAATTTCATTCCACCGGTGCTCCATTACAAGGAAAAACGGAAAAAACTAATCATCTTCATCACAGTGATGCACAATAAGCCTCAATGCTGCGGTGCGTCTGTAGCATCTGCTGCGGGGCCCTTCACCACCAAAAAAAAACAATGTGTACACTCACCGATCGAAACGCTCAACAGAGAATCGCCATTACGGGTCATCGCTTACTCACCTGAAAATAAAAGGAAAGGAAAGAAATAAGTAATTATATGGGACATCACATACATGTGACATTAATAAATACTACTTATATAACAAGGCAAACCACAGGCACAGATCTAGACACCAATGTCTACATTTCCGTATGCAGATACACACCGATTTACGTAGGTGCTTCAAACGTGTCTATCGAGTACACGCGATTTTAGTTGCATGGAAAATCTGATAACACAGAACACAGAAGGTATGGGAACATGAAAGATAACGTGTGTACTAATTCTAATAGGCTTATTTGTAATATAGATGCATACATTAAGCATTATAAGACAAAGGAACGTGTTTTTTTGTACATTCATCTTACTCTTCTTAAAATTCTTGTCATTCATAACGTCAGAACGTAAGAATTTATTAATGACAAAACTGTAATCTTGTTTAAACAACGTCGCTATTACACAGAATAATAGTACCAACAAAAAGCACACAAGTGTATTAAAAATAGTTACATACACAACGACCTTCTACACGCTGCGACTATTCATGTGGCCATCCTCTGGGAGGCAAAACACACAGCATAAATACATAAAAGGTTAAATTACTGAAGCATCAGAGCCAATCCATACATATGGATTTAGGATCATAAGAACCATAGTTGAAAACACATGATTATAAGCTGTTGTCACCAACAGATGTACTAGTGCTGGGGCGGATGGTAAACATAGGAGTTGCACGTAGTAAGTCACCATACTGTATTAACAGAAATATGTGGGTGTAAGATATTTTGTAATACATTGTATTAAAAGTACATACCATTACAATCGGAAAGTAAACGGAGGTTGATGAAATATGTCCGGTGTAGCTAATACGAGTACGTTAAACCACACTGTAACGAGCCAACCGGTTAGCAGGGTGGATAGTGATGTACACAGCATGGTAAACCAAACTGTACTAATGCCAAGCGAACAACAGGACAGTGAGAAATGATAACCATGCGCATGCGCGGTTGAGTTGTATATCGTAAATTAGATTTAAAAAATAGGTTTTTTTTGTTCACTAACGATTTCATTTCGCTGGCGAAAAAGTTTAATACAGAAATGTTCCAAAGAATTAATTTGTCGTCTTCTGCTGGCTGGTTTAATAAGGACATGGCGGTGTCTATGTGTCCGTATTCATGTTTGTTGATATGGAAAGCATATGCGGATTGAGGGTTGTTAGACGTGATGTACAGTATATGTTCTTTAAATTGTAATTCCAGACGTCGTCCGGTCTGACCAACATAAGAGAGAGAGCACATGTATGGCATCCCAGTTGGTAAACGCCACTGCGTGTGTCTGTTGGTATTGATTGTTTGAGTTATCAGTATATCAGAGATAGTGTAGTCGGTACGAAAAGCAATTTTAATATTGCTGTTTCTGAAGAGATTAGTATTTTTCTTATCATGGAATTGTGATAAGTTAAATTCACCCATAATTTAGGCGGGGTAGGGCGTGATATTGCTTTAAGGGGGTAGGGATACTTTACGTAATATCTGTAAATTGTGTGCATTTTGTTGGTACTATTACTGTATATAATCGACTATATGTACAGATCATGGATTAAGAACGTCACTATTTCAAATTGCGTAATACGAGGCATCTATTTTAGCACATACATATTGGGCGAAAATAAAAGCAAATGACAAGAAACTGTGCAAGTTGCAAGTCCTTAGGTGTCACTTTCGTGATCAGGAAACCAGATTTCGTCAAAACCGGTTGGTTTCTTACATGTTCGACCAGTTAAAATTTTTCGTATCTGCTATTAATTGGGGTGACCTGGCAATAACTGGTTTTCTCCCTTATCGTTTCTTTTCAAACCGCAGTTCATGAAAGTAAATTTTCTTCAACTGTCAATTTGATCAGTCATTCTTTTGTAACCATCGGCACTAAATAATATTGTAAGGAGATAAAGTCTTGTTAAATATCTTATCGATCAGGAAATCTGTGGGTGTATACCTAAAATGGATGGCCGATTTATCGCGTACATTAATGTTCCGGGCTTCCATTAGCTTAAGGGATATAAACCGACTCCAGAAACATCGATAAAGTTCAGATGACGACGGAACTTCCAATAAGGGGAAATGGAGATGAACGTTAAAGTGACGTGATGGCTGAATGCGTCATGTAAGAAGATGAAATTAGGGTAGTAAGGAAACGCTACACATATGTGCGTTTTAGTACATCCCAACCTACGTAAAGTGTAATAAAGTTTCATCATGTACGAAATTGCGTCTGTGTGGAGAAAGTGTCAAAACGATATTCTTTTGAAATGCGTCTAATATAAATTTTCCATAAATAGATATATCGAAAAAAGCACGAATATTCAGACGAATAATAAGGGCCTAGACGACTGTGGATCGATACACAGCAGAGAAAGGAATGTTACCTCAACTACCATGTCGTGAAGAACTGGATATTACCCAGCTTCCTACCCAATAAGTATCAGGAGTTACTTAAAGATACTGTGGAAGAGCATGTTAAGTATCAGGAGTTATTTATGGTCGTAGAAGAGCATGCTGATAGCGGTTTGACTCCCGCAGGGGTAGCTTTACCTCTTCACTAGCACAGTCAGACTGACACTGGAATCCGCACAGCTCTTACCACATAAGCTACACCGGGAATAACTAAAAGTGACCAACAATTTAACCAATTAACAAACGAAGATAAAGAAGATGAAGAAAAAGAAAGGAATAATTGGGGAGTTGGTGAAAGGTGTTTATTGTAAGGAAAGAGGAAGGGCTTTGAATGTTTACATGCAGTTCCCCTCGTCCTTTTGGTAAATGTAGCAACAAGGTAAAGCGTTGTGGTGAAGAAGGCAAAGTGATTTAAGTGAACTCTTTCAGTATGCAGCAGGGAAAAGCCGAGCATTTGGGCTGAATTTTGAACTTCACACATTTTTGTATTTGGAAGGAAGCAGTGTGGCGAAATTTTGATAATGTTGGGAGGGCTGTGTTTGGGCGACAATTCTGACATTAAGGCTGGTATGGTCGAAAGAGTTGTCCACCCCCCTCCCCCCCGAAAGAGCGAAGGTCTGTTAGGTTCCCAGGCTTCACCCACTTTAATTTCTCATATGGGTAGCATGAATACAACTATTAGTAAGGAGCATCGGTGGATCTGAATAATGAATAGAAGACTGAGATCGCACCTTACAGGGAACATAATGTTAATTAAATAGAATATTAACATTCTTAAATTATACAAAAATTATAAAAGGCACATAATATATAATATTTACTTTTATAATTCAGTATAACATACCATTTTACAATATAGGCTAGTATCATATGCCTTGAAGTATGATGTAATATCATACATCACATAAGGAAATATATATCTAAGATACAGAGGCGTGTCTGCTTTGCTTTGACTAGGCACATCTTTCAGTTTTCAGTACTAAGCATTACAGGAAGAAGGCGCTGTCGTTTATTGTGCGTGCAAACCAAGAGGCCGGTGGTACCGCTGCAGGTCCTACTCTACTTCTGTGCTGAAATCAAGCCCTACGTGTGTCATGCGCTTTCCAAACACGAAGAATTTTAACAAAATATATGTGTAAGTGAACATTTTTGTACCGAAATTTTGAACCGTAAATTTCACCCTAGAAGAGACCATGAAGGCCCAGAGGGGGAGTAGAGGTATAGCTCTACTCTTTCTCGAACCTCGGCCCTAGATGGGAGTAGGTGGTCAGCGGCACGCTTCGGCCGCTTTACCCGGTACCCATTGTATAGGAGACTGGGTGGGCCCCAGAGCCGGTCTGGTGTGGTGCGGAACATCTCGCCTCCCACCGGCATTAACTCAACCAACCGTCCAGCCCGTAGCGAGTAGCTGTACCGACTGCGCTACCCCGGCCAACTTCTGACACCTTATACCACCGAGGTTACGATCCAGGTCACATACTTTTGTGCAGACGAAACGCTGAATGAATGCGACCGGCCCTTCTACCATGGACGATAGCTTGAGCAAAATAAAAAGTTGGAGACTGTGATATACTCGTAGACTTAACTGCGGTGCGTGTTGCTGCACTTACTGATGGGTCGGGTACGCAGCTCAATACCTAGGAAGAAAAAGGAAAGGGAAGGAAAGAAAAGAGAATAACGAAAGACAAATGGAGGGACAAAGCAGGAAAGAAAGAAGCACATGCTGACACTCTAGTACTTAGCCAAAATCAAACTAAAACAGCCTTGATCAAACTTTAAAAGTTTCGGTTTCGCATAAAATTTAATATAGGTCTGTGGGTACGTATGTACGAAACTGGATGACGCCATTACCCAGCAGACTGTAATCTTGAGACCGCCGTAATATATCATGCAGGCCTATAGGCTTCCTCGTATTCGTACTCAGAAATTATAAAGGTTAAATGCCTCGTGGCATTCAAAAATATTTACCAAGACAGAGTGGCTCATTTTATAACTTCACCGCCTGGGGAGTTCTATTCTCTTGTCACTGCCGTTACTTCCAAACAGACGCTCGTTAGATTACAGCCACGTAGAGCGTTTAGTGCCGGCGTTGTAGATCTGTAGAACTGGTTTTATATTTCCCCGTTACAATTTCTGTGCACAGACTCCGGGGAAAATTTCAACTCAGCATGTCCCCGTTTATTTATTAGTGATAAAGTTACAGAACACATGGTATAGCAACTCGCTACAGGCTAGACAGTTCGGGGTTCGAAACCCGTTCGGGGCATGTACAATGCCTCCTGTACAATGGGTAATGGAATACTTTCCTGGTCGTAAAGCGGCCGGAACGTGGCGTTGATCACCCACCCCCCATCTAAAGCCGAAGCTAGGACAGAGTAGAGCTACAACTCTGCTCCCCTCTGTGCCTTCATGGCATGTTAATAGTGTGAACTTCACCTTCCCACAACAGACACAGTTGAGAAGTTGTTGCTAAATTAAACAAAAATCTATCGGGTTGATATGAGTGCCTTTGTACTGTTATCTAAACAATCTTAGTTTTCTATGAAATGTAGCATTTATTAGCCGTTTGTCACATTTCTTAACCCGACTTGTTTTGAACAATTTAATGTCAAAAGTCGGATACAGTGTGTTTGTGGACACATACTGTTTAGTAGTTGTTCTATAACTACAAAACCTTTCATAATGAAGAAAACTGTTCAAAACATGTCGCATTAAAAAATGTGACAAACGTCTAATGTGTTATGTTTATTCGCAAACTAAGATTGTGAAGAATCAGGCAGCCAGTCCCATCTGAGTTAAAAGCTGTGATGTAACAAACTCACCTCTATTTAACGGAATTAATTTACGTCGTACAGTCTCACCTCGACACTTCAAGGGGTTAAGTGTTCATTGCACATTTCAACTGTGTTAACTGTCCGTACCCCCATCCCACCTCAACACCGCAGGGCCTCGCAGCAGATGCTACGGACGCACCGCAGCCTAGAGTCGTGTTGTGCAACCCTGTGATAATTAGTTTTTTCGTTTTTCCATGTAGTGGAGCACTGGTGGAATGAAATTGACAGGGGAAAACCGAATACTCGGGGAGAAACCTGTCCCAGTGCCACTTTGTCCACCACAAATCCCACATGGACTGACCCGGGATCGAACCCGGGCCTCCGCGGTGAGAGGCCGGCGAATAACCGCCTGAACCATGGCACGGCCTAACACCATCCCTTAGGATGAATTTGCCGTGGAATGGTTCTGTGCCTTGCGAAATACTTCAACATCTCTGCGGACATATCGAACTGTACAGCTCAACCTGTAGACAGACACTTTACCGACTGATTCATCGCGTCCCTTATGCTATTGATAATATTGTGTATTAGACCTACTTTTAGTGGCGTCATTATTACAGTCGTCCTTCTTCCATTCACAAATTAAACATAGCAAGACTATCCCAATAACAGAATATTTGAAGTTTATTAATTAAAGCACATATACTCGTATACTCTACGTGTTTAGGCAGAAATCTGTCTTCTTTAGGAGTGTATCAGTAGATACGAGTAAGTGCGTTTTGAATTTGTGTGTAAAGTTTTGAAGTTTCGTATTAGGCCCAATGTACGTAATATCAACAGAGCAGTTTGTAATCCACTTTGGTACTACTTGTAAATACGTATTTTGTGATCTAGATGTATATTGAGATGGCAATGCTGACGGTGCAATTGAGGCGTCTAATGCTGTTTATTGCTGCCCTCTTCTACTCGTATATGTAACTGATACCTACACATTCATCTTCTCCTTCCAACTCACAACTGACAATGGGAATGATTTTGTGGTGCCTCTGAGCTTTCATGCAATGGGCCAGGTGGCGAATCTTGACTGAAGGTTAGATTCGAAAATAATGTTCATACTATTTCTATTTTAAGGTGGCACATCCCCGTTGCGTTATTGAATAAAATGTTTCAGTCAACGCAACATATAATCCTCAAGAAAAAAGATGCCTGTTTCGGCTATAAACGGATGGCCATCATCAGGCCTGAACTATTAAGATACAAAAAGGAGACTTTTTGCAGCTGTAAGTAGGTTAAAGATCTCAACCTGTACAATAAAAATATACATATAATGTAAAATAATATAAGGATATAAAAGGTGTAGAACGCCTGTAGGCTATAGTATAGTACTATACTTTACAGGCGTTCTACACCTTTTATATCCGTGTATTATTGTACGTTATATGCATGTTTATATTGTAAAGTTTCAGATGTCTAACCTAATTTCAGTTGTAAAGAAGAGAGATTTTAATGAGACTGAAATTTTCTTGGCAGATTTTCGAAAAATACTCAGATATCAAATTTCATGAAAATCCGTCGAGTGGGAGCTGAGTTTCATGCGGACGGACGGACAGACATGAATCTAATAGTCACTTTTCGCAATTTTGTGAAAGCGCATAAAACCCACTTTTTTATTTTGTAGTTCAGGCCTGATGATGGCTATCCGTTTATGGCCGAAACAGGTAGCCTTGTTCTTTATGAATATATGCTGTGTTGAATGTATGAAACATTTATTGTAATTTTCATACCTTTCACATAACAGGTGGAAAGCCACGAAAGAAACTGGAATATCAATTAAGTTTGACAGTTCACATCCCAGTCTATTGTCGGGTACTAATTTCACTGGGGCACGTGGTGGCGCAATTGGTTGAGGCACTGCGCTAAAAACCGGAAGGTCGACTCAGCCTCTAACACAAATGAGTACCAGGAATATTTCCTGGGGGGTAAAGGCGGCCGGTGCGTAGGGCTGACAACCTTACCACCTTCATGTGCCGATTGTCTAGAAATCTGGGAGCCTCAACCTCCTGGAACCTTAAGGGCCTGTCCAGGCCTGTAATGGGATTGCTTTACCTTTACAAATTTCACTGTAGTTTGATTCATTTGATGTGAGTGTGTCATTTTGACCAGAATAACTGGATAGTCCTCCTAGGAAGACCCAAAAGTCTTGTGAAACTCTCTGATTGTAGAACTGAAAACGATGAACAGTTCTAACGTCACAGCTCCTGAGCCACTTTCCTCCAGCCCCCCTTTTCCTTAATATTGATCTTGCGTTAGTGGTTTCCTCCCATTTCCTTGCTGGTCTTCCAAGAGGCCGTTCTCCAAGAGATATTCCCATCAATCTTATGCTGAACTGTGCACGTCTTGTGTCCTTACACGCCCAACGTGTTTCAGCGTCTTAGTTTGCGCAATCCAAACAATTATAGCTGAGCTGCCTAATGAGCCGTTCAGTCCCTCATTATATACGATCATGAATTGATCACGTTGCTACTTCAATCTTCTTACGCGCCTTGTTTGTAAGCACTTGAGTGTTTAAGTTCTTCCCTCACTGTAAGAAATCACTGTTTTCACCCTTAAATATAATTTGCAACAAAGTTTTCACATACAACCTGATCTTTAGTGTTTTCGAAAACATAGGGGTAGTAACAAATTTTAAATCGAAAAATCACAGCAATTTACAGGATGTATTTTCCTCCTAATGCAATCATAAACCTTATTTCTGTGTATTAATAGATGTTACTTGTCGATCCCAGTGGCCGCGTGGTCTAAGGCTTAGGGTCTGCGGCCGCTCGCTTGCTGGGATTGTGGGTTCGAATTCCGCCGGAGGCATGGATGTCTGTCTCTTGTTAGTGTTGTGTGTTGTCAGGTAGAGGTCTCTGCGACAGGCTGGTCCCTCGTCCAGAGGAGTCCTACCGAGTATGGTGTGTCTGAGTGTGATCGCGAAGCCTCGACAATGAGGAGGCCTAGGCCCACTAGGACTGTCGAGCCATTGGAAAAAGAAAGCAGTTGTTACTTACAGACAGTTCTCAATGAAACTGTTACTGATTTCTTGCATATAGTTACATTTGACTTCATTTCAGATTTTGATACCATGCCATCTTCGTGTGTGTGTTTTTATCGTTAAGCTGTTTAGTTTCTGGCCAGTCCGTCTGCGATATAGTGTCAAAAACTAGACAATATGGCAGATTTTCATGAAATTTACTATAGAAATTCTTTACAAAAAGTCGTTGAGCAAGGTGAGCTTTGTGAAAATCAGCGCATTTAATTTGCAGATTTGTTGATCGTTTTGGGTGAAATGTTGTATCAAACATCTTCACATGATACCAGTGAGCAATGTGGAGTTCTGTGAAAATTGGTGCAGTGACAGGCATATTTTAGTTTATCTCTGTTATGTATATTTTCCGTCAGTTTGGGTAACATTCAGTATAGAAGATTTCCATTCTTTACTGAGGATGTTACTGAATTTCCGTCCATACTTGCCACTTTTATTTTCGATTTTAGTGAAAGCTGGAATAATAGATCTGCCAATAATGTTGGTGAGCAGTTATGAGTTCTGTTAATACAGGCACAGGGAAGGCAGTACATTTCTTATGGGCACAAACGAAATTAGATTTACAAGTTATCATGAAACAGTATGGCATTTTGCAAAGAACTTTTGTGTACTGCGTCACTACTTGCATCATTTTGCAGTGCTGTTGGCTTCTTGTATTGTGATTGTCCGAATTACGTCACGTAGAGTTGCTGATATTTGAGCAGAATGAGCATTTGAAGGGTGAGGGACGGGAAGACACAGGACGGCTTCGAAATGCATCTGCCCAATTTTGAGTCCGAAGAAGGATCTAGTGACCCATTCCCTTGCACTTGAGACGATGATAGTGTTGGTGATAAGGTTTCTAGGTTACTTTATGAAGCCGTGTAAGATGCAGCGAACAGAAACGGAGGATTGTGGTAAATAATGGGGTGGGAATTGTGAAGGACATGACCATGGCCACCTTCGTCGCAGTACCCACTCATTTGTTTGGAGGCACTGAGAATCATAAACAGCTCAGTCATGGCCCAACCTCGGTGTTCGAAGGGATCTTTCGAGAGATGTATATAAGTAACTGAAATTGAATACATTGTCAGTAGTTTCAGTTAATGCTAATTAATGTAGTGTACATTTGTGTATTTATACACGTTAATTGTCATGGCCTTATTATTACAACTTCGTATATTGCGTTGATGAAACAGTGCATCATTATACGAGTATAATTTCTGCATTAACATTTGTTTGTAATATTGTTCCTTCCATGGTAAAATACCAGGTCATTTAATATTCTATTATTGTAAGCAGTATTTGCACATACGACTGCCTTATTTTTATTTGCTTCATCCATTTCCGTAGAGATTAGCAGTACCCAAACTCAAATGAGTCATTGTAAATCTGAATTCATTTATTTATCCCATTAGGCCCATATATCCAGTTCATGTCCAATTTATGACATTCAGTTAGCACAAGAGCGCGTTTTGTCAACAGGCAATCTGCCGGACGTCACACACTAATTACTTGCCAGTTTCCGCCGGAGAATCAACGCGATGCTTGAATTTCTAGTATTAAACAGAACACACTGCTGCACAAATTTGCAGGCCAGTTAAGTTTAAACCAGAAATGCAATGGTTTGCCAATTCAGAACCAATTACATTAGGTTTCTATTTGAATGGACACGCTTGTGTGGGATACGCTTGTACTGTGTTCACTTCAGTC
This sequence comes from Reticulitermes speratus, assembly GCA_021186555.1. Classification (NCBI taxonomy): domain Eukaryota; kingdom Metazoa; phylum Arthropoda; class Insecta; order Blattodea; family Rhinotermitidae; genus Reticulitermes; species Reticulitermes speratus. Next base: position 15,965,643 of record JAJKFL010000330.1, read on the forward strand.
AGTGACGCCACGTGAACAGCCACGTTGTCACGTTTAGAACTACTTAATGTCTGTACTTAGTTCGCTGTCTAAGGCTAATACGTTTCGGAAGCTCTATGTGTTTCTGTCCTCAGTTAGGCCCGGTATAAGGACCTATTTTCCATCTCTGGACATTTGTCAGCCTATATATGCGCCAAAGGCCGATTCGGATGGCGCACGGTCTAAGGCGTGGTTCTGCAGCCGCTCGCTTGCTGGGATTGCGGGTTCGAATCCCGCTGGGGGCACGGATGTCTGTCCTTGTGAATATTGAGTGTTGTCAGCTACAGGGCTCTGCGTCAGTCTGATCACTTGTCCAGAGGAGTCCTACCGAGTGTGGTGTGTCTGAGTGCGATCATGAAACCACGTTAATGAGGAGGCCCTGGCCCACTAAGGGCTGTCGCAGCATGAAAAAGAAATGTATGTGTCCAAGATCAGATTCTGTCAGCGGGAGATAACAGAAAATCATTCCCGCTACATTTTGTGGGAATGGCCACGAAGACTTGAAACCAAGACAGAAATCAGGGCAAAATAAATAACACTGAACGAGACTTTTGAAATACTAAACGATAAAAAAGTCCAGCAGCCGAGTAGTCCAAAATGTAATACGAGTGCACCATCATCAGAGCCCTGCGGATTTGAATCGCTGTCTCACGGTACGTGGCTTTTGCGGCATGCTGTGCTTAAAGTAATGTTTACTACATCTAGTATATGGTACAACCATAGTACAGAACTGTGTACAATTATCCATAGTCATTCAGCTGGTGAAGAAAATTCCTCCCCTTCTGTGAACCCCAAAGTTTCATGATCGTGTTTAGAAATGCCCACCTCTGGGCTCTATTGTACAACTTTGATCCAGTTCGTAGCCTCACACCTGTCTTAAGTTTCAGTTTAATCCTAAAACATTTAAGAAGTTTGGAGGTAAAGTTACGCGAATTTTAAATCTGGGAATTGGAGGTAGATGAGAGGTTCAGGTTTTGGAGGAGGAATGAGCTCTCTAAACCCACTGGATAGAAGACTGACTGAGACCGAGAGCTGGTACGGACGTGGTATGAAGAGAAAATATTTTGTCTGTGTCGGGAATGAACCTCCGGTCATCCTTCAGTTACTTATTTTGTTTCCCTCTATTAATGTCCTCTTTGTTTGTTTGGATGCGACGGAGCACAAGAGGTTTTAAGTTCGTTCTGGGCAGAGCAATTGTTTTATTCTGTTAAACCTTATATACCGCCTGAGTTAACGTTAAAGAGCTCAGTATTTCGTCCACAGAAAATAACTGTTACCTTCAGCTGGTTCTCAATAATAAAATACAGTTTTCCTGAACATCTTTAGCATTATTAATGTTATAACAAGTCAGTGTGCTGTGGAGAGTTCATTCATACATTCTTTACTGATAAAACTAAAAAGAACATGTCTGGAAAGTACTTAATATAACACATATCACGTGCAGTTGTGCAAGTTGTCTGAGACAGATGTTTGGAAACAGACATTTACATGCATGTTTTATATCTAAATATGTTATGTACCAACACACCGGGCTTTGTTGTTTTTTACTGTATTTTATAAATACGGCTGTAATATATGTATATATTTTACAATTCAGTGACAAGCTGCATGCTGCGTGAGTCCATAGGGAATGATTCCCTGATGATGGCTGAGAATGTCAGCCGAAACATGTAGAAGTATATAGAATGAATATATATAATTGGTGTGCAGTAGTTGGTACAAATAAACTTATATATCTGGAAAGTGTTCCTTCAAACGCAAAGTGTCCTTGCCTTTAGAGATGTAACTTTTAAAACATTTCCAAGACTTCTTCCGTTTTATTCGACAGATTATATCGAAAAATGTTTCACACAGAAGCTACAGATATTAAATGAGCTGCATGTTTAAGGTCTTTACTAACTCTTCGATCAATGAGCCTTTCTGATACGACCGACAAAGTTCTTTCCCAGCTCCACGTGGAGTAGTGTGGAGTACAGAGTTGCACTAAACAGAAAAGAAACAAGGTCGCCCGACAACTTTATATAGTCACCCTCTGATTTCCGAGACAAAGTATGCAGTCCTGTAGACATGACGCTGTCTTCATAATGTCTCAGTTTCTTCAAATTCCTAAACGACATACAGAAGGTATGATTATCTTTCATATAGTTCATGTATAGAGTGTAGAAAGTGTATGCAATAAGCTTTGTCGTCACTAGTTCTATTCTGGTAGTCTTAAAATTATTTTAAATTACGTTTATTCATATTAACGGTTCTCATAGTTTACGAGGTTTATAAAATCACAGCTTCTACTTGTGACTTGTTTTATGCATTGGATTTATTATGAGGTGGAATTTACGTGTTCCTACCAAAACAAAGGATTATATACGAGTACACTTATTATGGGCCTAAAAATGTACTATTTCTCCATCGAACGGTCTTAAAAATAAATACAACAAGTACGAGTACATATACATACATGTTCACATAATGAACACTTCCGAAGAACGGGTGAAAGGAAAAACAAATGAACTAATAATAATAAAAATAATAATTCGATTTTGTTCTTCTCACTTTCAAAATTGCTTGTTTCGCATATAAATGTATTACTTAAAAAGTAAATTATATTATACACGAAGGGCTTCGGTGAGTACAGATATAATGATATAAAACTAAGAAAAGCTCATAAAAATGCAAGAGTTTCGTAAAAGCTATTGTACAGATGCGAGTTATAGCTCCGTACCCATGCAGTTCGACCGTCATCTTGACTAAGGAGACGGCTGAATGTTCAGAATGCGCCTTTATAGCCTGCTCTTTACTCCACAATACGAAGGCTTCCTCTATCTCCTGGAGCCTCTCCATTTTTTTGTATTCTCTAAGAAGTAAAAAAGACGTGAATGAATAAAAATAGATTCTGGGTCACTGTAGCGCACTTTACCATTGGTGCTATAGCAAGTCGAGATTGCAATAAAGAAAACGTATAGAAGATATGTGGCAGTAGAAGGTGCTGCAAACCAAATGCGCCTGGCTTGCAACGATTGAGCGTATATTACACGGATAACCATCAAGTACCATGAGAATTTCAAAAGCCTCTTTTTCCTCAAAAGCTCCCATCTGGAACAGAGACACTAGAAGGAAGTTTAAAGTAGGAATTCTAAGACCGAGTGGTGTATGGTTTACAATGTTATAGGCTTGTATTTATATCACGTGAACGTCTGTGTATAGGCCTATAACCTTTAAACCTTTCGACGTAGCTATGTCTGTAATTTCCAAAACACGCAAGCACGAAATGTTACCTAGAGATGCCAGAGGCATGCTTATGGCATAGGATGTGAGTGCATAGAATTCCACAATCAGTTACCGCTCTGGACGTGGTGGTAAAAATCACCCTCCTTTCATTTAAGAGTAACATGCACTAACATATTCACAGGAAAGAACCAAAAACCTACCCTAAACCAAAGAGGCCACATCAAACTCCTGTCATTCCCACGTTAATACCTTATGACGGCTCCCATCTACGCCTGTTTCATAAATGGTCTCTTCCGTTCATATTTTCTGGCTAAAGTTTTGTGTGCACTTATCATTTCTTTCGCGCGTGCTGCATGCCTCGGACATCACTATCTGATCACTGAAACAGTATTTCACGAAGAGTACAGGTCAATACAAAAATAAATTACGAAACTATGTAAATATTAATTTAACATTTGCATCTACTCTATGGAAATAGAAGAATTTAAAGAAAAAAAGTTGTGATGGGATGTTGAAGAATTGTTTACAAAAGGTTATTAAGAGATTCTATGAACGGCATTCATAGACACAGTTCGACTCCCTCTTTGTCTCTAGAGACGCATTAGTGTGAAAAGGTGAAAAATATACTGAAAAAATACTACATGTGAATAAAACAAGACAAATGTTAGAAATGTATGTAAGATATCTCTTAATTGAATCTGCAGGTAAAGAAACACTTTATTTTGCTTATAAAACATCCTATCATCTCCTCAATGGAACATGGAATCAGTAAGAATCTGGGTTTTATAATGCCGTTTTAGACTCTAAATGACATATCAACGCATTTGGAGACCTGTCATATGGAAATGTTTACATAAATCCGCGATGAGCTAGAAACCAACTCTATTACTGTAAATATGCAGGAAGGAATTAAAGACAGTAATAAACGTTTAGAGAACGGGACAAAGCGGAAGAAGGATCTTACAATACAACAGCGGAGAGAAATAAACTTCAACGCTTTCATTCTTCCTTTCTACTAGACGACACCGAATGTGCAAAGTAGAAAATGATGGTTGTTACGAAGAACTGAAGATCAGTAATCGTAAAGTAAAAATAACTATCTCTATTTGTACGTGTTCAGTCCAAGCCATTTTATAAACTGTGAATGGCACACTGTAGCAGTACATACAGCGCACAGGAAGAACGTCCAAGTTAGACTGCTAGCAGATTTTATTTCATTCTTTTGTGTCACAGGGTAGAACTCGTATTATTGTTTGATTCCACAGACAGCAAATGTGTAAAGTGGAAACTGGAAAAGAGGACCCGTATTTCCAGATATGTTGTTTGCGATTCTATTTGCCAGTGACAATCTATTTCAGATAAGCATATACCCTACTGGCACTACATTCTGAATTACTTTTCTTTTATTTCCCTAAATACACGCCATACTGAAACCGTTTTACACAGAAGTTAGATGTTTTTGAGGTCTACATATCAATGCCATATGGCTATCAATTTTGTTAACACGATGAGAAGTGTCTGAAGAAACTGACATGATCGTTTCATGATACCAAATTGAAACACAGAACAGATCAATAATAGAAAGTTTAAGCTTTCCTTGTCCATGTCATGAAGGCATATAGGGGAGGCAGCAGTATAACTCCACTCAATAATTCTACACAAATTCCCATAACAAACAACACAGCTACTGTCTGACGTTAGTGTAAACTATGCAAAGTGAATCTTTTCGTAGTCTGGTGCCAAATGCAGACAAACAAAATCGTCTATCAGTAATGACAGACAGCAGCCGTCCCCGCTGCTCCAGTACCGCCTGGTGGTCTCAACGAGACATCAGTAACTGCTTATTTGTTACAAAGTTGCTGAATCCTGAGTTTATATGCGATTTTGAGGGTGACACAAACTGCACTCATTTCGTTTGTGAACACATTTTATATTCGATACTAGGTATATCGGTGGAAACAGCTAAAACGGCAATACAACGTTTTATTATCTTCTATCTATCTCTCCCCGTTTCTTGGTATTCGGGTTGGATAAAATAACAGAAAATATATCTTGCGAAAATAAATTATGGCTTGGTAAACTAACGAAATGGTCGCCCTCGGTGGACTAGTTGTTAGCGTGCTCGCCACTGGGCCCAAGGTTCGCGGGTTCAATCCCGACCGATGAATTTTTAAGGGTGATAAAAATCCGGAGCACCACTTCCTTCGGAGGGGAAGTAAAGCCGTCGGTCCCATGTCGTAGATTTACGGCATGTAAAAGAACCCTACGGGCATGAATAGAACTAGTAATGCCCGTCGGCAAAATTCAGCGGCCATTTCTCACCCAAGTCTCCTGACTGCCTGCCAGATGGCTCTGTGGAACTTGTGCGGTCAGTGGGCTGGTCACCCACTACATCACGCACATGACCATAGAAACCTCCGAAAGGAGGCCCCCAATGCTCCGCGATTGGAGCGACATTGGGACTAACTAAACTAACGAAATAGCAAATGGCTCAAGATCTTAATACAGACAAAATCTTTAATCACCGGAGCCCAAATATTTCGCAAGCACCGCAATGGTGCCAATGCTTCGCTATCCCTTGTGCAGACCACAAAGGGATATGCAATGAACATTATCACTATACGTCACCTAGCCTGTTTCAGCCTAAACACTGCCCGGAAATCAATGTCCTCATTTCGGAACATCATGTAAATCTTCGAACGGGCAGAGATATGCTCCCATTACCACAATTTTCCAAGAACTGACAACAATTAGCTCAATCTCGTGGAATAATTTCGTTACATGCTAATCGACGGAACTCATATGCAGTTCACCTTGCCATACACTTGCTGTTCGGGTGAAAGCACAGCACAGCCACGAGGTTCGTGGAGCAATACATCTATAACTAATTCGGGAATGTCGCATCTGCCAGAAGACCTAGAGTATTTTCATACTCGGCCAACCATGAATGTCGATTTGTAGCAAACCTAATCAACCCTTATTTACAGAATTTAACGTGATGAATATCCATATATCAACCTCTTACAAAAAAAAGCACGGACATTAGGAGTGGTATTTGTACACGATGTAAAACTGAACACTTTTACGTACAGGAACAGTTTCAAACACCTGCGTTCCTTTTACATTTTTTAGGATCAAAATACAAAACTATGACAGCAACTATGAAGGCATTTAGCCTGTTCTCTTCGTTCGCAGTTCGTGGTCCGCTCAAATGAGCACTGATTTTGTTTCATTTACAGATTTGCTTGGCTGCGAAAGATTTTACCTTCATTTCGTCTGTGCCCAGAGCATCTCCCCCTCGTAACATATAAAGGAAAAGCAACTGGCCAAGCAACAGCAAAAACACTTTATTTTTAAAGTATTACAATACAGTAAATTGTTCCCTTCATAATGATGAGGTAGTCCTTTAAAATAGTTTACTCTTATATACTGAATATGGGAGCAGAACACTCATCCGAAACGTGGGGTAAATTCTACTAGTCTGCACGGTGTCACATTCCAAAAGACGGCACTCTACTTTTTCATGCCTGATTGGCGCTACATCATATATAACCCAGTAACAAATACTAAATGAATCACTCTTGGGCCGTGTGAAATCATCCAAGTCAGAAGAGATGAAGTCTCACGCAGCCTTAAACCTGGCGGTTACTTGAAGCGCAGTACAGCGGTCAGCTTTTCCTCATAATGTGGTTACAATACATATCTGGTAGGCTTAGTATTTTAATTTCTACATGGGGGGGGGGGCGCATGGTGAATGGGGATAAGCATAGTGAGAGGCCTATGGATGGCCGAGGACAGAGATTCGATTTTCGGCAGGGAAAGAATTTTTCTTTTCGCAGAGAAGTCCAGACCGGTTCTTGGCCCCACACAGCCTCCTATCCACTGGGCACCAGCAGCTGGGTATCCGATGTTAAAGCGACCATAGCGTGAAGCTAACCACTCACCTCCATCTAGTGCCAAGGTTAAGAAATGCGTGGAGGTATACCTCCGCCTCCTTACGTGTTCATGGTGTGATCCTTAATCAAATATCCGGAATCTGTCCTTATCAAGGGCCATGCCTCATGTACACGAGGAGACCCCTGTTTAACAGTACAATAGTGCTGATTGAGTTCCTTTGCTGGGGGAGAAATGGGTGTTTCTACGTCATAGATTTTTTTTTTAATTTCGGATGTTGCGTGATTAACCTATGTTTCACACCTGCACTAGTGAAATGCAGATTGTTGTCCTTGATGGACGTAAAGTCTCAAATACATGACAAAGAGTCCCATACGACGAGATGTGTGATAGTCTGTGAGATTCTTTGGCAGTCGGTGTGTACACACTTTTCCTCAATCCCGCTGGTCGTGCACAATGCGGTGAGCACTACACAGTGAAACGTCCAATGTTCACGCGATGTCAAGTCAGCTTTGTTCCTCTTCTCTCAGAAAAGGGCATCAGCACGTCGCACGCTGTCATCCGTAGTGGACGTGCTTGGACGTCAGGGTCGCTCTTACCATCAACATCCGTCCTGTCGTTATCCAAAATATCTCACCATATCCATTCCTCTTCCGTGATGTACCACGTGCTCCGTACACCCCCGCCAACTGGCGACAAACTCCCACTGTTGCGACATCACAGCACGAAAAATCATATCATGCTGCGTACTTCGATATTTGGTCACGTTTCCAATAAGCTGCCATGCTTAAACCAGTTATACGGCTATACGGCAAGTTCACGGTGACCTCTCGTAACTGTATGACGACACCGACGATCTACCTATGCTCGTCACGTCCTACAATCCGCGGTCGGATAATGCTATTTCACGTGAGTCATGATGCCACCGTTTTCTTCTTTTAAATGTCCTCGTATAATGTGCATGTGCGTGTGAATGAACAAGGCCCAATTCGGTGACCCTGGTTATGCGGCTTTCACGCTGAAGATAAAAATTTGGCGAGACTGTGTTCTCTGTCAATGGTCGCCGAGGCGGAAATAACAGTTCTTACAATTGAGACGGACTGTGTTCTCTGTGAGGCATAACCTGAACCTGAAGAAACAGATGAGCATCGAACATACTACACAAGATAGCATAACCAGATGGCAGCACTCCGATAGATGGAATGAACGCTTGGTTTGCTCTAACAATAAAGAAATTATCTAAATAAACACCAACAAAATGCACAACTTTCAGGGCGCAAACAGCTCCCTATATCATGTTACTATCCAACGCGTTTCGGCTCTTTGCGAGCCATCATCGGGGATCCTTTACTAATATAAAAGTGCTTCACAAATGCAGCATCTGTTTGATGATTGTAAAATATGCACTATCTGGAGCTTGAGTTAAAAAACACATAAGTCATAAACAAGGTTAAAATGATTTGTAAAATAACTTATTAAAACACTGTTCACTATGTTTATTGTGTAAAGGATGTTCGCGTTTTCTCGGGGTTTTCCATAAGATTGCGCATTACACTGTACTGTTTGCGATGGATTTTTGTAGACACTCGCGTTGTACGTAGTGTTGTTGTTGTTTTCTTCTCGTTGCGGTGCGGTGTTTATTTAAATAATAAAAATGCACGGTGAATTAAGATTAAAGAAATTATCGTTGAAAGAGACCGTGGAGTAAAGCACGTGAAAATTACGACAGCTCGCCATAACCGGGCGAGTGGCTGGTAGTATTAATAATATTGCCGCATAAAGTCGCAATTTCACTGCCACAGTGAGAAGAACAGGCACTACTGCTAGGCACCTGTCCCTGTTTGTAAAACGACGCCGTGTTCATAACAAAGGTATTAAAACACTGAAATTGGAGACGGTAGGCCTATATTCCGGAGCCTTAAACAAAATTCTTCAAAGATTAAAGCATTCCCTCTGTTTTATGCGAGTGTTTGTGACGCCACGTTACAGAATTCCATTTCATCTCGACTATTTCTTCTATTTCTTCACAGACTAATGCACATCCTCTCCTTTATGTTGAGTGTGTGAGACGCCACGTTAGAGAATTCAACTTAATCGCGGTTATTTCTACTGGAAGCTCACTTCAAAGGCTCTGACATCCACAAAGGTTTGTGTACCTCACAGTCACCATCATGGATGTTGTAAACAACCACCAAATGTTTTGGACAATGTAATACAACATCCGAAGTAAGGTACCCTAAGGCAAATATAATGTGAATTGTTACTGACCGTTCTGCAGTTCTCCGGGGGCACAGAAAGAAAGACGAACACAAATTGGAGAGTCTGGATAATAATCCTGTTGTATTTAAGAGCCCCTAATTACGAGTAAGAAGCGCTTATCTCAATCATGGACTCAGAAACGGCTGAATTAACGCTTCTTTCTTAGGAAGGGTTAAAATGTGATGTAGCATGTTCAAATCTTCTAGGTGCCAGACTGTCGCTGTCTACGGATAATTGATGTATGAGCACAAATTTTTTATTTTCATCACTGAAATCAAATATTCTTTGAAACAGTAGAATTCCTGGAAATCACCCATAGTTAATACAATTCAAAAATGCTGGTTTCAGCGATAGAAATTCCTTGGGCCACCCACAATTCCTGCTGGATTTAAAAATCTCCAACAAAATGTGAGAACTGCTCTCTTCTGGGATATTACGCGGCGTCGTGTGGTAATTGTTTACCGACGTTTCGGGACAACGTATCGGTCCCATTTTTACGGACTCTTGACCCGTGAAGATGGGACCGATACGTTGTCCCGAAACGTCGGTAAACAATTACCACACGACGCCGCGTAATATCCCAGAAGAGCGCAGATCTCGTCAACATGGCGGCGAAAGCCTGAAATCAAAATGTGAGAAGTGTCTTCTTATTCTTGGCGTGTTTTCACGCCTTGCACACATTTTCTCCTAGTTTTCGAATTCGGCGGAGAAGAGTAGATCTCTAGACCTAAAAGCAGATTCCAAATACTGAACAGTGAAATGATATTATATTGTGTTAAAGGAAATTAAAAATTTCCTTGCAAACTAACGTCAACAAAAAATATTTGCGACAACGTAGAGTAACGTGCCACAAAGTTGAATAAATTCTAATTGATTGAACGCACTCTGTGTTGTGTATTAAACTGTAATACAGATAGTTGGAAATAATACGCTGTCGTTTGCTTCAGGACTTCCTCAGTGAAGGGAATACGTCAGTCTTACCTTGACCCTGAGTATCGCGGTTCCAGAAGCCACGCCTGTTTCAAAGTAATCATTCCTAAAAAAATACACAACAAAGGTGGCATAAGCCCCATCCAAGCCGAAGCAACGCAATCATCGGTGGCTATACGGTGACCGTAGTTATGGGCAGGTACAGTCTGTTTAACGTACAGTAGAATACCTAGAATTTCAGCGGTTACTACGAAAATTACCCTGAAGATGGACGCTACATTCCATCCAAACGTTGTTGAATTTCTACAGACTACATGACGTCACAAACCATAAGAAGGTACATACGCCGCCTGCGCTGTTCTTCTTGGATCCCACTTCGCCTTTCCCAGTGTGTATCTTTAGTAAGTGAGAGACTACAGGCTATTTAACTTTCACTTTTTTTCTCCTACAGAACGACATAATTTGATGCTTCTTTAGATGGATATATAACATGGATGCTAGGACCTAAAACGGCTGGCAGTCCCATTAAACCGCACGATTTAAAATCCCCCATTCCAGGAAGACAAAACTTTACCACCGATTTTAAATACGGCCGTTCACCCCGCAGTATCAACACATTTACCACTTCCAGTTCACGAGCATAAAAGCTAATGGTGGTTCTAATGACAATGTTACATTTTTATACCGGATACCAGACCTGTACAGCCTGCCGCCTCCCCACAGCGCTCCTTTTTTATATAAACTGACTCTTATGTGAGTGTTCTTGGGCTGTAAGACATGCTGTTGGACTAACACGAGTTAGTCAGTCAGCCAACGATTTGGCTGGTTAAGTCAGAAAGTGAAAAGCGTTTAAGGAACGACGCTATCAATTGCTAATATCACATAGCGTCGAGGTTACGTGACAATATGTACGGAGCATTGGTGTAATGACACTGACCGAGGAAAACCGAAGTGCTCGGAGAGAAACTTGTCCAAGCACCACGTCCAAATCCCACACGAAATGGCCGTGTTAAGGCTCCAGTCTCCTTCGATTTACGCAGTGTCGTATAGTACCAGTTACCGGTGCTTCGACAAAGCTTAATCCCTCCATCTTCAGGGTCTAGCAGTCCAAGCAGTATTATACACTAAAATGGAGGCAGCACGATGCAGCTGTTTACTTCGGACATGGAGCGACGCTAATACTTCAGTCTTCATCAATATCGCTGTAAGAACTCCAAATATCCCATCTGATTTGTCAAATTTGTTATTTTACTGCAGCGATAAATAAATTCCATCTTCCAAAACCACCTTCAAGAAACAAAGAAGGTGTGACGAAGATAAAAAAGCAGGATATTCACAAAGACAGAACACGTCCGTTTGAACATTCGGGGATGTATGGTACCATAATATTACAAAAGGCACGTAACGAACAAGCTATTAGTGTGTGGACTATATTTACCTGACTGGGGGGGGGGGGGGGGTTCCTGTGAACACGATAATAAACAGTTGTGTTCCATACACTGTCGAGATACGAGTATATTTGAATAGGTGAAGGATATCGCCGATCCAGTGGCCGCGCGGTCTAAGGCGTGGGTCTGCGGCCGCTCGCTTGCTGGGATTGTGGGTTCGAATCCCGCCTAGGGCATGGATGTCTGTCTCTTGTGAGTGTTGTGTGTTGTCAGGTAAAGGTCTCTGCGACGAGCTGGTCCCTCGTCCAGAGGAGCCCTACCGAGTGTGGTGTATCTAAAAAGTGTGTGATCGTGAAACCTCGAAAAATGAGGTGGCCTAGGCCCCCAAGAGGCTGTCAAGCCATTGAAAAAAATAATATCAGCTTCTCACGGGTCGCAGTGGCCCACGGGCTTGGTTATATACGAACAGGGCAAAAGTGAACGGAAAATAAATCGGGCAGTATTCCAAAAATCTTCTAAACGTATAAAACAAATTCGTAGTTAAGATAAAAATTAACTGATTGCGATTAGGAATATTTACTAGATAACACTAATCCTATAAAAACGTAGCGTCACACACATATAAACACGAATCCATGGTACAGGCTTAATTTGATCCATAAATCTAAGAAGTCGTGAAGTCTTACAGTTTTGTCGCCTGCAAAAAGATAGGAATAACTGATAAAGAAATCAGTAACAGCCCCCAAGCAAATTCTATTAAGTATGCATTCGCGTGCATTGTTCCCAGGAACAGCATCCTTCCCAAACCACAGGGCGGTGTCATTAGCAGACTGCTGACATAAACGTTACCAAACATAACGGCTTTTCTGCCAAGTCCCATTGTAATCCACGTCACATGCGACTATTGCTAATGAACTATTAGAAACTGGAACAGCTTAATATCTCCTATTGTTTCCAGTCATACTACTAACTTCGCACAATACACTGCCAAGGATCGTGCAGCCCTTTCATAATCATTTTGAATAGAATCCTATATTTACAGACCATTAGTCACATAACTATTTGCTTTCTGAAAAACATTAATGAGATCTTCTATTTATTCTTATTAAACAATGAAAAGGCACGACCGTCAGTGAGTTAGAAATAAAGGTATTTATCTCCGAAGAAAACGTGTATTTAAAACTATTTTTAATTAGGTTACTGACACTTCTGGGGTGAGGCGCCGAGTAGTCTGTAAGAAGAAGAATTACCTGCTGCCTCAATCTTCGAGTCAGAAAAGCAGACTGAACTACTCACTTCTCGTCGACCCTTAAGATAGAGGATGCAGCTTCTCCCGAAACGCCCGTAACACTTTTATGTTTCGAAAATTAAATAAGATAGATAATACAGTCAAGAGAACTGTTTTCTTTCTGCTGTGCAAGGGTCAACATAAGCAAAATATGCACGTCACGTTGACAACAAAAAATTCAGGAAAATCGTCGGATACTAAACAAAAACAACTCCCAACAAGGTCAATCTAATGCATGAAACAAGAAGACAAAATTAAGAAAAATTGCAGAAAAATATACTTGAATAAAATTTAATTCCAAAAAATTATAACATTATTACATTCACCGCTATTATAAACAACAGAACTATTTATGCCAACGCAAGGTAAACGTGTCCATTTTTATATAAAGAACAAGTCTGAATCAAAACAATGTAATAAAAAATACAGGCTAAAAAGACTAATTGTTCTAATTAAAATAAATTAATGCAGAAAGAATTTTATCGTTTTAATAAGAATCTTATAACAAGAGGATTTAAAACTTTTGAATAAAATATAATATCACAACTACATAAGCACTGAAACATTTTATATATATATAATGCTAATGAGGAGCTTTAGAAGGATTTTAAAACAATATCATCATTCTAATAGAAGAAAATTTTATGGACCATATATCTTTCGTAGGAATGAGAAATCTAAATGTTTAACCACCATCCTTTTATACATCTACGCCTGATGATAACCCCATGGGTCGAAACGTGTAGCGTTTTATTGATTATAATAAAAGTAGTTGTAGTGACTGCATTGTCTTTGTTATTTAAGACATAAATCTTCATAATTACTGCGGTGAGGACCCAAAATCTCAGAAATTGTGCCTGTTAGTATCTCATTTAAAGTAACGCTGTCAAAATTACGTGAATCATCCACCACAAAATGACTGGAGTAAACCTCGTATTGTTAAGGATGATTTATGAAGGCTAAGGCACTAGTGGTCATTAGTTATACTACCATGCCATCGAACCATTTCTGTAAGCGACCAAGAAATCACGAATAGTCAGCGAAAACAGCATTTTTTTATTTCTTTGAGTTTCTGCATATATCTTTTACTAAGCGTACGTGAGCTCCGATATCCATCATCATACCCTTCTTCAGGATAAGACACTAAGATTACTTGAGATACAAACGGACAATTTTTGTTGTCGTAATCTCTATTCTGTTTATTACATGTGGTGCCCTGGCCAATTCTTGTGGCATTGTCTTCAGGCCAGTTTCAGTAACTTAGCTTAACTGGAGCAAAAATTCTTAATTAGTGGCACGTATACACATAGACAGCCAAAAACAGTCTCTAACATAAGCCTCTTCATTTCTCTGAAAAATTTATGTAACATTCACAGTCCGTGGTCTTATGAGGTTCTAACACTGTGTAACACCGCGTGCAGTTTGCAACCGTTCGTGGGAGACTGCTAGTTGTAGGTAGTAGGTTCGTCCGAAAGGTCAAAACCACTCAGTGTGTCAACACAAAAGACTACAACCTACATATTGAAAGCCGTGCGAATCTCAAGTCTTATAGGCCTATAAGCAGTAGCTGCAAGAAAAATCTTTGTGTTTGTCAGGATGTGGCAGTTATTTGTCAAAGTTGTGAGACTTGGCTATAAGCTGAAATGTATGGAGTACACGTACGAGTGTCCTCCACACATATGGTAACAGTCCGATCGGCTTACCACAGAGAAGGAAGTTTGTGAAAATATAAATATAACGAAGACGAGAGACACAACATAAAGACAGATAGAGAGGGACAGACATGGCATGGAAAGAGGATAGATAAGTAGCTAAATATGAAACAGCTTTCGGTGATTCTCCTTTCAACAAAAGAGAAAATGCGGATTAAAATTAATGTTCCTCGGTCCGTTTGTAACTAAGACCTTTGAAATTGAGCTTTATTACATTTGCATCAAAGGCAGTCAAAAGGATTGTTAAGTTTCATTACCTTTAAAATTCAGAGAAATGAAAAAGGAGACACGGAAAAAGTGCACATGCACTATAACGTAAAAGTTTTATTTCAAATAAGTTAGAAACACAGCAATTCATCTTAGGGGTAGAGCATCACTGTCTTCAGGTACGTAAACTAAAAAGGAGGGAAAACTGCAGCTCAACTGACAGAAATAAGGACAAGCCACGTAGTTTGTACAGGTGCATAAACAAAAGGAATATGTTTAACAACTTAGAGGAAGGCGCCACGGCTCACAGTGCAGTGTTTCTCCAAAACTTTGACGTGGAAGCACATCAAAACTCTGCTAAAAAATAGTAACTATGCTACGAGGACTTCGACAAAGAAATCGGGGCCGATTTACAGAGGGGAACAAAGACTTCAATCTTCTCCAGCGACAGACCCGGCTCTTAAGGCCCACACTGTCTCCTGTCCAAAGGATACCGCAGGCTTCTTTCCTGAGTGCAGAAGGCGTGAAGGTGTCCACTCACCTCCATCTAAAGCAGAGCTTCCGAGTACGTGGAACAATAATTGCATTCGCTCATATAATTTCATGGCTTGCTGATTATCAAACACATTACTCACATTTACCTTTACACATACATATTCACACTTACACATTACACACGTACACACCACAACAACAAACGTGGCTATTAATTTCCTGCATTTTAAATTCCTCAGTTAACAATCGCCAGAGAGTATGAATAATGTCTGCCGTATGTTATATGAAATACATGAACATAGTTTCATTCTTTTATGATTATACGAAGTATAAAACTAAGCAATAAATATTATAAAGTTATGTAAGCCCCGGCAGTACCACTTGCCGACCCGCAAAACGTCTCCCAGTTGATGAGCTGTATTGATCGTAACATGCAGGACATTCATTAAAATATATTTAAAACTAATACATATATATTGGATCCGGGATAGCGTAGTCGGTACAGTGACTCGCTATGGGCTGAACGGTCCGGGGTTCGAATCCCGGTATGAGCAAGATATTTGCTCTTTTCTGAAACTGTCCAGACCGGTTCTGGAACCCACCCAGCCTCCTATTCAGTGGATGCCGGTGTTCCTTGCCGGGCGAAAGCGGTACGGGCGTGAAGCTGACCGCTCACCACCATCTAGAGCAGAGGTTAAGAATGAGTGGAGCTATACACCTACTCCTCCTGTGTGCCTTCAAGGCTTTGACAGGGACAATTTTTAAGTTTAATAATACGTGTAATATGACGGTATCTCATTTATATGTAATCACCAGATCGTTAGAGCACAGATTTCTGTGTGTGGATCAAATTTCGAACGTATTGTTCAACCAAAGCCATGTTAAAAGAAGGCCGAACAGCCGTCCCGACGGCTGGGTGGGATGTCTGAACTCTCGCACAGTAAATAGGCAACGTCTGGATACCCCATAAACTACATATTTCCTCCTTCCTTCTCAACGCCATCAACTCCAGAAGAACGAAACGTTAAAACCGCAGCGTCGGTCAGTAAGACGCCCAGTGTATTTTGTCCTTGCTGAGAGGGAAATTCGTAATTGGATGAAGCCACGAATTACAGTTGGAGAGCAACATAATAGAGAGACAGCACTCCGTGAGGGTTTGGAAAATCATGGTTTAGGGAGAGCTAAAGAATAGGGAGAACGACAATAAAAGAAGTGGGTGGGAGCTTTGACGGACGATCAGATCTGGATACGACATTAATGTTTCGCGAACAGGGGTGACCAAACAGGCTGTTTGACATTCTGTATTAGGTTTTGACAAAGTATTTGCAAAAATAAGCTACCTGTACGTATACAGGTAAAGAGAACACGATATAACGGTAAGCTTCATAACTTTGTACTTCTGTTCCCATGTGGCTTGTGCCCGATCATCCAGATCTTGCCAGTATCGCTTTGAATAAAGATACAAATCAAGATTTCAGATGGGAGAACCAACAGCGAGAAACTTTATTTCCCTCCCGACGACAGGGTGATAGTGACGATGATGGCCGAGGTAAGGAGACCGGAAACTCAACGTAAAATACTCACCAAGATAAGGGTCTCCAGAGTCCAGAAATGGACGTCGCTTACTTCCGAATCAGCGACAACCTGTACGGAAGGTAGTAGTGTCTTGTCCCTAGATCACTGATCTCCACATTTCACGCTCTTTTATTTAAGATTCATCTAAAAATTATCCCCCCCCTTTTAGGTCAACATCTTCCAAATAGTCTCTTCTCATGATGTCCGAACTAAGTTTCGTACCATGTCATTCTCAGTTCTGCATTGCTTCCTACACAACCTTCTCCATAACTTGGTGATTAAGAGCTTAGTTTTCAAAGAGCAAAGAATACAATTATTTCTAAAATTTGAATATGAACAGCAGCAAGCCAACACACGTTTGTAAACAAATGTTTAAGCACGTCTGCCCTACTTCCGGTTACATTAACACAACTGGTCTGACAGCAAATTAAAAAGTACACACTTCTGGCTGTGGCAAGCGTGCCCACGCATCCCACCCACGGAGGTCAAAAGTCACGGATGTTTTGGAGCAGCATCGTTAGGCCGGAAGTCAGAGAGACGCAGTTCGTAATAAGAGGTTTCTGCAGCAAATCGAATTAGTGCAGTTTACGATAAGAGTAACATTCCTGCCTCTGTATACAGTAAGAAAACATCAGGACTGAAAGCCAACGTTACAAAACATTTCGTTGCACACACGAAGGAAAAGAAACTACACGACGTTGTTGTCAACAGTTGAAGAAGGCTCTGTGTCTCCAGCTGTAGACAACTCCAAAGTTTATCACCGCCTTCACAAACGCCCTTCCATAACGTTCTGCAGGTCTTCTCGAACCAGCTAAATCCGTACCACATATTCATAAACTACTCATCCAAGATGCACCTTGCGTGGTAAAGGGCCCCGCAGCAGATGCTACGGACGCACTGCAGCCTTAAGGCTTCTTGTGCAACCCCTGTGATGAAGATGAGCAGTGTTTTACCAAGTTCTACAATTAATGGAGCACCAGTGGAATGAAATTGACAGGGGAAAACCGACAACTCGGAGAAAACCCTGTCCCAGTGCCACTTTGTCCACCACAAATCTCACATGGACTGACCCGGGATCGAACCCGGGCCTCCGCGATGAGAGGCCGGCGACTAACCGCGTGAGCCATGGCACGGCCCAAGATGCACCTTCATATTGTCATTCTAACTATCCCTACATCGCCAAGTGCATATCTCATCCTGCATAGCGTCTGCTACAATTTCAATTTATTACTTGTTTTTCCAGTTTACGCTGTATGTCCATCCATCTCATCCCTACGGATTTATTTATCCTAACAATATCAGATTACTTCCAGTCGAAAGCAAACAATGAAACACAACTTGAGTTAAACTCTTTGCTTCTGACAGGAACTAAGCTACTGTAAACATAACGGGATGTCACATTTCGAATAAAAACATTAGACAACAACAAATTGTAAATTATGAATTTTAAATTGTATACTTTTAGAAATTTCTCTTTCAAGTAGTCGTTGAATAATATCGCATTTGCAAGACCTGATTAACTAAAAATAGTGTGTGTTGTCATTATACACTATCAGGAAAGAAGAAGCTACATTTTTGGCCATATTTTTCGTCAATAAATATTCCGTAGTCCATTAGCGATAATACTCTTATAAATAACTGAAGGATTTGTACCTGAGGTGACAGTCTGTCAAACAAAATGTTCAAATAGTTGGCTACCTTCGTATCACCACTCTGGCACGATAAATTATCCGGCCAACAAACAGCTTAATTCTTTCTAAGTAGGCGGCTCATACCGTAATTTAATTAGCATCCTTGGTTAAACAACCACACACTCCCGAAAACAGTATAATGTGGAAGTGAAGTTTGTTGTCAGGAAAGTTAATTTGCTCATACCTCAATAATTTAATGCCCCCTGTTTCTAAAGGATGGAACTTCAGGGCATGAAAGTGAGTCAAAGATTAAGAGCAAACACTCGGACACGCTCCCCTAAACAGCTAACGGAGAGGAACACTTGCGCCTGCAGCTTTCATGTTCAACACTGGAATTTCATTGTGTGAGATTTGAGTTTATCACAGCGTGACTATGAGGATCACTGTCCTGTAGGATGTGACGCCGTGTAGGTTTCTAACCAGTTCGAACGTTTAGGAGGAAATCTCAGCCTCCATTAGCAGCATCTTACCGTTCAATTTTTGCCTGTAATAAAAATAATTCAAATTAAAGTTTATCATGCTTAATGAAACGCGACATTCACAGAAAAAGAGATTTACATTTACTTCAGACATATCAGCTTGACTAAGTTTTAATGAAATACAAGCACACCTCTTTTTAAAAAAAAAAAAACTTTGAAATTTCAATTAGAGGAAAGTTTAAGAATCCGTGGATTGCTCTCCTTAACCGTCACGGAGTGAAGCTCAGGCAAACACACGTGGAAGCTTAGCATTACACTTTGCCATTAACACGTTATTCTGTCACACAGTATGGAACTCTAAAAACTCTCAGGTTTCTGTCCAAGAGGCTTTAGGCCTAATAGCCTTCTCGACAATATTTGAGCCAGGGGTCTAGTAGCCGCCTTGTGATTCCGTTAATACTGCTGTCAGGCTGAGTTCTCTGCCTGTTAGGGCATACATAGCATGAAACGCACGAGGCAAATATAAAAGGGAGGAAAATCAACCCTTTGGGTGGAATGGCGCATCAGTAATAGAGCACTGAGCTCACAAACCAATCACATGCACGGACATAAGTGCCGTATTTCTCAGGAACTGCGGAATCGCTCGACGGATAATCGGCAATTAGACACAGGCAAAAAAAATGTCAATTTGAACTGTTCATGCAGCTTCTGGTTTTACTGTTTTACTGCATGGCTGATGACAACAGTGAACAGACAGGCAAAGGTTCCGTGTGTTTAATTGAGTATTACGCCATGAACACGTGCCGAGGAGCAGAGACATAGCTCCACGCATTCTTAATCTCGGCGCTACACGCCTAGTTTCACCCTTCAGCAGTTTTATGTTTAGAGGGAATAGTCCCCCAACATATCCACTGAAAAGAGGACTGTGTGGGCTCCGAAACCGGCCTGGACTTGGCACAAAGAAGAGAATATTATATTCAAACTGGTGAGGATAAATATTTGCCAGAATATATTTGTAAATCTCACCACACTACAGACAATGTGTACGCGTTTATGTAAACTAGTTTGTGTCATTTTAGGTCTTCGTTAGGCCTTCAGACACTAATTATTTATGCAATATGCATTAGATTTTATAGTAAATTTATTTTATCGTACAAACAGTTCTGTACCAAATAACAGTTGACAAACTGTAAGAAGCAAATAAAAATTCAGCTTAAATATAGCTGTTCCGAAAAATTACAACGCGCAACAAAAATGCTATAAAGAAACGTCGTGATAGTAATATTTATGAAAACTCCTACAACACCCAACAGAAATGAGTAACGGGAATATATCCTGGGGTAAAGGCGGCCGTTGCGTAGGGCTGACAACCTTACCACCTTCATGTGCCGATTGTCTGAAAATCTGGGAACCTCATCCTGCTGGAAACCTCAGGCTCTGTCCAGGCCTGTACAAGGATTGCTTTGCCTTTTTTTTTTTTTTTTAGAACAACGTAAGTTGAGTCTCAGGATCATACGCTCTAAGCACGTGAGGTGCAGGTTAAGTGGTTCAGCATCGTGTCGAATATCACACTTTAACATTATACGTTCTGCACCTTCAAAGCCTGCTACCAGACAATAAGTATACAGCAGTTTCACTGTTTTCCTCTTTTTTTTTCCTGGAGAAAATCTTACTTAGATGCAGAAAATATAAAACAGGCCTCCAGCGTCACTTTGTACTAAAAGTACATATTTTAACCCGTGAAACGTTCCCATATATCTCATTATCGGACGTCAAAAATGTGGAATAAAACTGACTGGTTAATCAAAACAATTTTCCACTAGAATCAAATCCACAGAATTTCTTTGTAGCCTACTCAAAACAAACCTCCCACTGTCACCCCCACAACTGCTGATAAAGCAGTCTGTATTTGACCCATTTTAAAATATTATTATTTAAAACAACTGAAGTAGTAACATGCAAATTTGACTTCCAGTAATGATTTCAGAGGTCAAGAGAGACCTACTTCCTTTTGTTTGCAACTCCAGTATTTTATGCGTGCCTTTGAGTCCTAAAATGCCTTTTTCTTTTCTGTCTGATACTCGTAATGCCGAAACATTCATGTCGCCAATGGCCTACATTTCGCAAGGGGGGGGGGCTGAAATACTGGTAATATACACACATGAACTTTCCGTAAGTGATAGTTACGGTTTGAATACGGTAATCGTAAAGCACATTCAAGCGACAGTTAAGAAACACAAACTACATGAAAAATTAACTCAAAAATCGTCAAAAACCTCATAAAGGTCATTGTGAGAGCCATGCGTAGCTCGATCCGTGTGAATAAGATATTCAACATTCTGTGGCAGTTTTTTGAGAAAAGTGTGATCAGTTTTTGCATAGGTCCCTGTGACCCGTGTTTCTGAGTCTTTAGGTGTCGCCGGGAACGGGAAGACGTAGATATTGTCCTTAACATAAACCCAGAAGAATACAACCATGGGAGTGAATATGGTGATCTCTGGACCCATTCCATGGGGTCAAAGATCGATAGTTTGATTGGTGAATACCTCAGGCACTTACGCCGAAACTGTCGCACACTCACAACAGAATTAGTTGCATGAAATGCTAACAGACGAAAGGCCCTAGTTTGATCGGACGCTATTTCGCGGCACTTTCCAACGCAGCTCTACCTAGCTGCCAAAGTTAAAATACGGTGACGCTGGCGGGGCTGACGGCGGTGTGTGTACACTGGGATTGGCGCCGTGTGGTCTGGTAGAAATTATGGGCATTTCAAAGAAAAATGCTACTCCCATCCTTAGGACAGAAAAATCTTCTACCCTGAAGACGGACGTAGCACGTTCTTCCAAACGCCAGCAAATTTATACCAAATGGCTTGGCGTCACCTTCCAGAAGACAGTATTGTTAAAACTACTTTGATTTCACCTCTCAAATCCTAAGGGCAGTACCAACCAAGACATGCCGTAGACCCACAACGGTGTCTTACAATTTCCCGTATCATACGTTACCATCCGAAAGATAACATCTTTAATACGCCGCCCTTTTCGTATCATATGGTTTCTCTATCAAGCCAAGACGTACTTTTAAGTGTTATATATAGTCTCTGGAACCAAGTGTCCCAACAGGCTTGCACGCACGACTCTTTCAAACATCACGCCCTACACATACATACACAAAATATTTCAAAAGAAGGCACATCATGAGTGCACTCTCAGAGAACAGTAACAGAAAGAGATGAAGAGGAAGTCGAAGTCGAAGGAGCTTTTAAAATAACAGAAAGCAAATTTGGGTTCTTACTGCGTGTGTACTGCTGTACGGCGTTAGGCTGCAGGGAGCACGGCAACTGAAAATGACGGTGTTGATTTTGTCTTCGGCAGGAACAAAAGAAGGGTAGACAAGAAAGATGAGACGGAGTAAAATTTAAGAGACCCTAGAAAGAAGATACCAGTGGCGTATGAGGAGGTGTTACAACAAACAGAAAGGAGAAGAACCTAGGATGGAAGCTGGATTCATTCTGAGCTGCTACCACCTGGGGATTGTTTCATCTTTCGTTCTTTTTTACACATCTCCTTCCTTCCAATAGAGAGAAGACGTCGTGACAGCTAAGAAAACAATAAGAAACAGACCTGAAGAAGTACTTAGAATAAAGCCCTTTACCAAAACAGACACAAATAGTAAGAATCTGACGAATGAAGACGCACAAAGGAACGTAAAATAAGAACTTAGAGGAGGGTGGTGATAGACCTATGGGGTATTTTCTTTCGGAAAGTCATCATGGAATATTGTAATTTGCGATTGAAAAAGCAAAGGATTTATAAACATGTTCCAGCAAGTACTATTTGTAAATTTCTGTCTCAACTGAGTTTCCAGAATTGTGTTCTCTTCGACGCCGGCATGGTTAATTTTCAGATATCTTGGTTTGCTCATACTGCGAATAAAAGCCGCTCAATCGTATTAGCTTCAGTAACTGGTCGCTTAAACTGGGTTTCCCTTTAAAAATGCCAGCCTCATTGTGCAAATATCACCTGCTGATAGCCGTTTTCGTTGGTGGTTTCCTACCAAATGCTGCAATAAATCTAACTTCCACCGTAACTACAGGCTTCGATCGTGATGCCGGAGTACACAAACAGCTCTTTGCACCTGAGGTGTCTTTTTATACAACTAAGGTGTTAGCGCCACTGGTGGCAAGATGTTGATCCTCAAGTAGCATGATTTAAAAATCTTATCATATTACATACTTGAACATGTTTCGTTGTCGCTACTGTGCCTCTTACTTCGTTAGTAACATTACAAAAAAAAAATGGTCTACAATTCATGTGCTCGCCCTATGCATAGGTTAAGGACATATGACATGGGTGCGTAGACTAGATTTAAATGGTTCACCTATCATTCCAATATTAAGAGATCGCTCTATCTACGTCGAGGTCTCCAAATTCATCTTTCTTCCTTCAATTGTTCCTATTTTATCACAGTAACCTACTCCTTTCTTTAGATTTAGCCCTTTTTTGCCCTTAATAATTCACCACCTTCAACTTCTACATCTATTTAAAGTATGGCCTTTTCCTTTCTTCTCTTTCCCTGTCTATCCATTTGGTTTGCACATATAATATGTGAAAAGGCGTTTCTGGCGTCTATTCATATCACGTGTTTCCACCACTTTTCTTCATTTTTTTCTCGTATAATATGCGAGTATTTTCATCCTTCACCTGTTCTCAACAGTTTCATTTCTCCTTGCATCGTGTCCTATAACCCTAAAACCACTCATATAAATTTTCTGGTAACTACGCTTCGCAGTTTTATTAGCTTTCGCTTGATGTTCTTATTTCCACCGCGTGTTCTTATACACGCATTCATATACGCAAATACAGACGAACTCGGTTATAACGTCATGAAAGGGACTGAATATTTTGTGTCATTATAAACGAGTGTCGTTATAACCGAGAAGTATAATGTTATGGTTAACAGTGAAGAATTAATTGGTACCACAGAATATCTGACTCTATAAACAAGGTGTCGTTATAAACCGATGTCGTTGTAACCGGGTTCGACTGTGTATAATACATGTGTGTGTGTGTGTGTGTGTGTGTGTGTGTTTCTGTGTGTTCCTAAAATTTGTTACGTTGGGGTAGGTACACAGAATTTATCCTTTACATACATATTCTGACATCAGATTCCTTTAAATGGTCACTGTCATTTTATACAGACAGAATGTATAAACTATACAGATAAACAGTCCAAGAAATCAAACATCTCTACCTCAACAAGAAGGACCTCCTCATAAAATCTACTTTACATAATTACTGTGCAAACCTGATAATTTTCAGGGTGTCTAACGTAAGCCGTTAATCGAAAAAAATTGTATTTAGACTTAATAGATTAAATATTTCTCTTCCGAAGATTATTATATTAGATAATAAAGAGTTTCTCATTTTAGACGTTTCTCTTAGCGATTTAATTTTACAGCCAGAGAGCTAAAATAGACAGAACATAACAGAAAACCTCAACGCATTGGAAAACAATTTAAAAATTGGTAATAATGATCACACCAACACATTAGCACAGAATTACAAACCGTTCGACCATTTTTAGAGGCAGTAGAAATAAAATGCATTAAAATATAACCTGGGAAACAGTATCTTTAATTACGTTTATCCATCCTCACAAATACTGTGTAGTTATGGCGAGCTGTTAGCGTCATGCACATGTGTAAGTATACACAAATCAGACATTGATGAGACAGCGTTGTACACAGTACGTGTTATACAACAACTGGTCGTAGGAAATGAAGTAGTCAGAAAGGAAAGGCTAAAAGGGCTGTCAACAGAAGCTATTGTAACATGTCGAAGAGGAGCAACGCCGCGGATTCAAAGGAACGTAACTCAGGGGAAGAAGGAAACAAGAAAGTCAGACAGACAGAACAATTCCATTCTCTCGTGTAGAAGGGCAAGCATACATGACTGGAATGGCGATGAAGAAAAATAGCCATTCGGTTAGAGGCTCTAAGAGATTGCTTCTGGGTGCCTACAGAAGATTAAAGAATAATATAATATCAGCTGTTCAACAAATTTACATACATTCTGTCAATAAATGTACTGACTATATGCTACTTAAAAATATTGACATCTGTGCTTAATGAGATCTGTGCTCTTCTGGGATAGTACACAAGGCAGAGTGGTAATTCTGTACCGATGTTTCAGGACAGTCTATCGGTCCCATCTTCAAGAGTGAAGAAGTCTTCTTGGACTTCTTGACCCTTAGAGATGGGACCGATAGCTTGTCCCGAAACGTCGGCACAGAATTACCACTCTGCGCTACGTAATATCTCAGAAGAGAGTAGATCTCATCTATATCGCGGCGGAACCCTGAAATAAGGCATCTGTATATAACATTAAAATTTGTAGATTCGACAAGAGCAACAGGCTAATATTAGCGACTTAGTAATGAAAGTTATTACTTAAAAAAGACAGCTGATAACAAGTTTCTGGCGTGGACACAAGAATTTAATTCCTTTTTTCTTTTTCAAATGGCTCGACAGCCCCTTGGGGGCCTAGGCCTCCTCATTTTTCGAGGCTTCGCGATTACACTTTTTAGACACACCACACTCGATAGGACTCCTCTGGACGAGGGACCAGACCATCGCAGAGACCTCTACCTGACAACACATAACACTCACAAGAGACAGACATCCATGCCCCCTGTGGGATTCGAACCCACGATCCTAGTAAGCGAGCGGCCGCAGACCCACACCTTAGACCGCACGGCCACTGGGATCGGCCAAGAATTTAATTACCTTGCACAATTGCATAATAAGCCTCAAGACCGCGGTGCGTCCGTAGTATCTGCTGCGGGGCCCTTCACATAACGAAAACTTGCACAAACCTATGTCTTCACCCGTTCCTTTATGCGGATATGAAAAGTGCGTATCGCATTATGAGGTGAAAATGACCGAGAACAAATTGTGGAGGAGAATATTTTGACATAGATGGACGCAAACGGCGGAAGGAGAAAATATCATTCAAGAACTTCATAACTTGTACTCTTTCACGTAGCATTATCAGGATGCTGAGTAGAGGCGGTATGAGGCTGACAGCATGTGCAACACACATAGCAGTCTTAAGGAACACCAAAGAAAACCATGTTAAAACAAAACAGGAAATGTACGTAACATTGTGGCGCGTTCGCGTAACCATTGTTGCAGAAGATTCACAACAATGCATTCTATGTGTGTTGGTGAGCTACACGTTACTGTCAACTATACAAAAATATTGAGTGTTGCGCAACAATGTTTTATGGCAAATTTATGTAGCAGGCAACAATAAAACGTACGTAGGTCTCCATGTAAAGTGCCCGATACTGCACTGAAACAAAAGAATATTCGTTTGCTTATGGTCTTCTGTATACCTACAGTTTGGCTAAACAGATCGTAATGACAGATATGTCGTTGCGCAGTTTCTCAGTTCTTTGTTAGTGTTGCCGCAAAATGTTTTACTAGATCAGATGGAATTAATCAATTACGTAAAATAAGTATTAACTACTATGAGTGTATGTTTGTATTCTGGCCTTTGTTACCTGGCATGTAAAGCGCACGAGCCGTATTACATTGTCATATGTGGCCTGTCTGGATCTATCATATTTTTCCACATTATCTCATAAAGGGCAAGATTTTCGGTAAAAATATACTAGACATGAAAGTGTGTTTTGATTTTCACTACAACTTTTGTCTCAAACATTTCTCTTTCTAAGAAGAACCCAGCGAGCTGTTATCACAAACGTACCCGGTATTCTTCTCAGATTTTAATGAAACTTAAATTTTCTCGATAGATTTCAGTAGGAGCCGAGATGTTCTATGCGGACAGACATGGGAGACAGTCGGACAGGCATGACGAAGCGAATAGTCGATTTTCGCAATTCTGCGAACGCATCTAAAAATCTTAGCCGAACAAAACATTTAGAACACCTAGGTAATGTCAGAACGGGCCTTAGACTGATAAAATGTGATGGTACGAAGTGAATTTGACTCAGGACAGGGTCCAAAGGCGGTCTTTTATGAGTATGGTAAAGAACACTCCAGTAACAAAAGCGTGGAAATTTTCAAGAAAGACAGTTTAGTTGAAATATGATACTAACTGTTTACACTGAAAATCGTACGGTGAGAATCACTTCACTCCGTATGAACTATACAAATATTATGTATACGTTGTCATGTATTGTAAGTTGTTTTTCCAATGGCTCGAAAAGCCCCTAGTGGACCAGGTCTCTTCATTATCGAGGCTTCACGATCACACATACACACACTACACTCGACAGAACTCCTCTGGACGAGGGATCAGCACGAAGCAGATACCTCTACCTGACAACACACGACACTCACAAGAGACAGACATCCATGACCCCGGCGGGATTCGAAACCACAATTCCAGCAAGCGAGCGGCCGCAGACCCACGCGCCTTAGAACACACAGCCACTGGGATCGGCAGGTATTGTACCTACTACATATTAAAAAGCGGTATCAGTGAATATTCTTTGTGTGTATATATATAATATATGTATATATACACACACATTCATTCTGCAGTCTGTCTTACGACAAGTCCGTAGCCTCTTCCAAAGCGAGTTCTCCATATGGTGCGATCTAGTTCTTCCTCTTTCAATTTCCAGTTTCTTTTCTTTTCCTTAAAGTCATCTGGTAGTTGCTTACGCCTTCTTCCTCGTCTTCCCGTCATTTCTATCCTTTCCTCTATCTTTCCTTCAATCACGTGTTTTAGAAGGCAGTCTCTACACAAGATGTGACCAATCCAGTTAGCCTTTCTTTTTTTTATTGTATGTACGATATTCCTTTCCTCCTTGACTCTGTGTAATACGTCTTCATTTCTCACGCGATCGGTGCAACTGATCTTCTCCATTCTCCTCCAGCACCACACTTCAAAGCTTTCCAGGTATTTCTGATCTACGTTCCGAAGTGTCCACGTTCTAGCACCATACAAAGCAATGCTCAAAATGTAGCACTTTACTAGTTTCTTCCTTAAATTTACGTCCAGCTTGCTGGTGAAAAGAGTCTTCTTCTTGTTGAATGCTGCTTTTGCCATGGCAATTCTGGATTTAATTTCACGTCTATACATATATATATATATATATTGAAAGCAAATCGTAAACAAAAATGCTTCCAATAAAAGTTACAGGTCTTACTGAAACCCACACATCGTATCATGCGCCAATGCTTTATATCATAGAACGATTCAGAAAATAGGACAAAGCCCAAAAGAAAACTGGAGGTAACCATAGCAACGAAGATTCATACTATGACATCCTAGGTTTTACATCGTACAAAGTCGTAGGTAGTTATCACGGTGTCGCCGAAACTGTTGGTAAACAAGAACCAGGATATGTGGGGTAACAACTCAGAAAACCACAATCTAAATTGATACAGTACAAGATCAACAAAAAAACATGAGGTACACTACAGACACAAGGAGAGCAGAGACTAACTGCAACAACAATAAAATACAGTGAATCACTCATTGCAAAACATAACATAGTATGTTTGTCAGAATGAACATAGCCGGGAACAAATAGTGACATAATAACAGAGCATAATTAAAGAATTTAAATTATGTAAACAGCAGCAAATAACGGATTTTATACTTGGTGTATTTTAAACTTTTGAAGTTTGTAAAGAAGAAATCAGACCGAATATTTTAAATCTAAACCAAACAGCTTGATTCAGAGCGTTTTGATACCCATGAGGATCGCTCGGGAGTTGAAATATGTCAGACACGTAAGTGTCGTTTAGGTTTATCATATGGTATAGGTAACTGGTAACTGTGATGCCTGAAATGATCATCGAAGGTACTGCCAACCCTCTGAAGACTGACAAAGGATGAAGGTACTTTTCTCTCCAATATTCCGCACTACCCGAAGCAGCAGTGCTTTTTTCGAAGGTTCTAAGGACTAGTTCGCGTGTCCTTCTGAAAAGGGCCACATTAAGATTAAGGTAAGTATGGAGCACACCGGGATAAAACCAAGAAACTCGGATAAAATAATTCTTCCAATGCCACTTTCTCCATCACTAATCTCACACTGACTTGCTAGAGATCGAACCAAAGTTTTGTGGTGAAAGAACGGAAAATAACCACCAGAACTATGGCACGGCGTTTGAAGACTGACGTGCAACTGAATGAGTTTATATATATATATATATATATATATATATATATAATAAGTAAATATACAAACATGTGTACATATGAGTGTTTGTGTGTAAAAGAACGAAGATGGTAAATCGCTTGTAACTGATCTCCCTCTCTCCAATTACCCCAGACTGTAAAGTGCTCTGTTGCCACTACAGCGGTTTGTAGTTCATACAGTTCTCGCAAGAGAGCAGAATGAGTTTCTAGACACAATGATTTAGTTCGTACCTAACAGAGAACATCGTCTCCATAAGAAAAATTATACTGTTAATGATGCATACTGAAAAAATTGCTGTTTGTTGTGAAAACCATGAGAAACACATAAATACACTGTGGAAAAATGCGGAGTTTCTTCAGTTGCAGTCGACGGTTAATATACTTACCACTGGACTTTAAACGCTTAATATTAAAACGATAAAGTGCCCCCTTGACATTCACGCAAAATAGTTAACATGGTGGTTACATGAGGAGGTACTGAATGTACGGACACATTGAAGCCCGGCGCACCACTGTGGTTTATTTGACAGTTTATTTGACGCAGCTATCAATAACACATTCCATATAGCGTCTAATAGTAGAATGATTAGCGAACAATGAATTCGAAAGGTTTGGAAGGCAGCTGTTGAAGCCTAATGTGAAGTAATACTGGACCATCTACTTACAGGCTGAAGAAAAATTAAAAAAAAAAAAACTCAGACAGGGTCTCCACCATGTACAGGCGCTCAGAAGGTCACGTAATGAGTCAAGAAACGGCGCGAAATGAAGGCTTACCTAATAACAAGGGCAGCTGTAGTGAGAGTTGAATCCGAAGTAACGAGTGGATTCCAGATCTTTCGTTTCTTCTTTGTGTACCCGGCGGGTCTGAATATTTGATTCTAATCCGTTTTACTTGAGGGGCTGGTGTAGTTCCCAGTGGAAATCTATAAAGTTTCTGGACGGAAAAACAAAAAGAGTCGTATGTTTGTGTTGTGTTAAGTTTGTAACCTTGTTTATTGTCTGCTCCGTCTTTCTTCTGACAGACGTCCATTCTCCTATTTTCTAACTTGCTGACAGGTGGAGCGGATCAGAGCTCGTGCAGCAGTTTCCAAATATCCTCTCTGGGGATGTCGTGACGTAATGTCAAGAAAGACTAAAGATTTTTCTATTACGAGGTTAAATTGATGCATTACATGACTGTTTTCCAAACAGTGGTCCACGAACCACTGTCAGTCCACAAATTAAGAAACTCAAAATGTCGCCGGAGCACCAACTTGAGGATTCTCGTGATTTTACATAATCCCTTCAGAGAAACACTGGGATGGTATTTTACGTTGGGTCAATTCATTTTAGTCCAATAATTTGGCTCCACATACAACGTTAGTTACTGACAGTGTCGTTAATACACTAGAAATAAACAAACATGAATGTCCGATAAAATGTTCCAGATAAAGATTAGGCCTGCTGTGTTCTTGCATGTGACGCCGTCTTAGGCTTCAGGGTAAATCTCTTGTATCCTGAATATGAAAGCACAACGTTCGTCAGAGACGCTGATACATAGCAAGTCTACACAACGTCACATCTCAGAAGAGAGCGGTCTCCATAGCCACTGCCGTGAGAACACTGATAGCTTTCAAAAATACTTTAATTTTTATGTCGCCAAAAGATGTAAACAGGCAGACTTAGATGCGGCAGTAATAATCGTATGTGTAGATTACTGCTTGTACTGCTTGCAGTGCGAGACTAGACAGTGAACTGATCGCTAGACAACCCACTGCTTTACACCAACAAAAGCTGCACGTCACTCCAGGTTACCTTCAAGCAGGGTTTTTTTTACGAATCCATACAACACGGTATTGAACATTCTGCCTTTGGTTAGCTGACTCAAATTTCACTAAAGTAAATTGACTGTCAAGTTAAAAAAACATTTTATTTTAATCTAAAGTAAGATTACATCAGCCGTGGATTCAATTCTCTGCAGTTTTTTGTTGCGCAATGAAATGGATTACTCCTTCGCAGATACCCATCTTGCTCCTGCAATTACTTTCTCGAAACGAAAAGCAGAATGTACAATAAATTGGTCGGAATATAAATCCCACATATATATGAATTTTCCCGTCTTTTAAAACAATAACGTATGGGACATAAGCCTTCTTGGGAATCTAACAGTTGCCCAGGTAATGAAGAAATTTATGCCTTTTATGGAACCCTCGGGTTCTCGCTGAGTTCTTCAGGTCAGTATTTAACACTGTGCAGCTTCGAAGTATTTCACGTATGATTATTATGATTATTATTATTATTATTTCCTTCACGAATAATAATAATAATAATAACAATCACCACCATCACCACGACCACCATTGCCACCACCGTCACTGTCACGATCAAAACACCAGTTACACATTTAAAACTATGCGATGTACAAAATATCTCGTAATAAATATGCTGAGATTTTATGTAATTGAAGGCTTCCGCAGCGGTCGTAATGTTGCTTAAATTTTTGGGTTGTTGGCCGGCGTCAATTTTTTGGTGTATGACCAACGTTTCGGGATCACTTGTTTGTCCCATCTTCAGGGTCTTAGGTAAAAAGAATGCCAAGAGGTAAGGAACATGTGTTTATATAGGAGTAGTGTCCAATGGATAGTATTGAATGGACGAGCCAATCAGGAAGAAGGGGGAGGTGTGATGTGTTATGATAGGTTCTGACAGGGACTGAGAGGGGGACAATTGTTCCTTACCTCCTGGCATCCTTTTTACCTTAGACAATGAAGATGGGACAAACAAGTGATCCCGAAACGTTGGTCATACACCAAAAATTGACGCCGGTCAACAACCCAAAAAAATTTTAAGCAACATGTAGAGATTTTTGTATATAAAGTCAGTGCATGTGAAATATGTTCATCTGGTTCTGTGGAAAATATACGTACTGTCTTCACTGTAATGGTATCCTATCATTTAGAAATTTACACACCTTATTACAAGAACAGAGTCTGTTATATACGAGATTTCGAGTTGAATGCAAATAATTAATACACTAACCAACTTATGCACTTAGTACAATACATTCGGAAGTAAGTATAAAACTTCTACATGTTTCGGCACCGGGGTGTCATCATCAGGGAATTATTGTGAACAAAGGAGTAGAAGGCCAGCACGCTTATGTAGGTATTGTGCTGCTTTCATTAAAATGATTAAGATATTAAAATTCCAAAATGCATAAATTTAACAATCATAAAATCACAATATTGTAAATTTAATTTTTATAAAGTGAGATGCTGCACGCAGAAGTTTCCAGTTGTTTACACTCTTTATGGAGCACGCATACAAACATCTTTATCGGCCTATTACGATCTGTAGGCATGCTCCATACAATGTGTAAACAACTGGAAAATTCTGCCTGGAAAATCTCACTTTAAAAAATCTTAAATTTACAACATTGTGATTTTATGATTGTTAACTTTGTGCATTTTGGAATTTTAATATTTTAATCATTTTTATGAAAGCAGCACAATACATACATAAGCGTGCTGACCTTCTACTCCTTTGTTCACAATAAATCCCTGATGATGGCACCTCGGTGCCGAAACATGTAGGAGTTTTATACCTACTTCTGAAAGTATTTTATTAAGTGCGTAAGTTGGTTAGTGTACTAATTATAAGAATATGCACAGTATGAATAACATAAAAATTGAATGCAGATGTCTGATGGTATGGACATTCTTTGGTACCACTCCATCAGATATTATTATTATTATTATTATTATTATATTATTATTATTATTACAATAATCAAAATGTCACGAGTGCTGTATACTTCAGTGCAGCCACCCACACCACCAAACAGTCCACTGAGCTACTACTGCAGCGTGTCACCGCGTTGTCATGTTTCGCCTCCTACAAACGACGCTTGTACATTTATAGACATTCCGTAACGTCAGTGTAAGTTATTGATGTATCTTCTTACTAAATGAGCAGGGAAAAACCGCCGAATGATTGATGGTACTAGCGGAGAAGGTTTTAACGTTCCTCACGATAAAAAATTCCATTTATTTTCTTATTTGAGCCGCAACGCTGCTATATTCAACGACATGGCTTCAAATTGAGGGATTTATCTCGAGTGCTGCATTGTAAAACATATCTGCTCCACTGGCGCTTATTGGCCCACTTTCTTACAAGAACAGACAGTTTTATAGACATATCAGTGCACTGGTCTCAAATATAATAACGTTTGAAATAGCGCTTGGATTTTAATGAAACTTGGTGTTATGAGCACATTAATACGGTCTACCTCGTCTCTGTAACTTCTAATTCCTTATCATTAAAGTTACCAACAAGGAGGCCGTGCAAAATCCTGAGGTGGAAGCAACTCCAACCCCACATAATGTAGGGTCCTGACATTTTGTGTGGTAATAAATCAACGGCATGTGTGCAGGCATAATTGCGGTTACGTCTCTGTTTAACGTAGAACAACATGGCGGCATCAAGAATAACAGGCCAGATTTAATTTAACAGTTCTTGTTACCAGCTACCAACACATGAATCAAAATTTTTATGTAACTACTTCACATGTTAAAATGCTAGAATTATGGATATGATGCAGAATTATGATCTTACATCGTTTAAATTTAAGAACCTTGGGCAAGTATGTGTCACAAATTACTCCCAGAATTTCTCGTTGAATTACATTTAATTTTTCCAAATACAGTGAAAAATTTGCAATATAACATGGCTGACCTCAGTTCCTGCATTACAAAACGTGTTAACGCCTATGTTCTTTATGTCTCCATTATCTAAATTATTTCTCTAATAAACACCACCAAAACTCATTTGTGAAGAGAAAACCGTGTTTTCAAAATTCTAACATAAAAGTTAAATAAAATAACATTATTCATATTTACATGTTCTTGCCGTACCGACAGTAACTGCTTACAATTTTTGGAACATAATTTTGTGATCTTTTCCGGAATGGCTGCTACAGTATTACAACTGCACATCACGAATTTGGAAGGCAAATTACCGTTTGAGCGAGAATCTCTTATTGCACTAATACGACAATCCGTCAGAATATAAGTTCACATCATGTACAATTTCGTAACTAAAACCCCTTGTAACATCTCCTTACAGCCCTGATCTGGATCCGAGTTATTATTACCTGTCTCCAGCGTTAAAGGAAAATCTTGGCCGCCAAATTTTAAGATAATCGTTATGTGGAAATAGTTTTGACACCGAGGCCTGACAACGGAAGATAAGGACTTCAATCAACAGGGAATAGAGAATCTCCTATCGCGGTGTGACAGATGCATTAGTTGTGGTAGGGACTGTGTGGAAAAGTAGAGGCTCAGAACTGCAATTAAACATGAGATGTTCTTATGAGATCTAAGAATAAATAATCCGAAATATACACGTTGTAAACATAATTTCTGACTGGTTCTCATAAGCGACTATTAGGTTCAGAAAGTCTCTCAGAAACCTGGATAGCGTAACGACTGGGCTCGGGGATGGACGACTGAGAAATTATGGTTTCATACCAGGCAGAAGCCAAGGAACGTCAAATTCTTTAATCATCCTATTAAATGGGTAAAGGGGGCCCATGCCCCCGGGGGTAAACAGGCCGGGAAGTGAAGCAAGCTACTGACCTCCGTTCAGTGCCGAGGTTATGGAAGCGTAGGCTACAGTTATAACTTCACTCCGAATACGCCTTTATGGCGTGCACAAGGTACAACTTCACCTTTTCTTTACTTAAGATAGCTTCTTGCTCTGGCATTATTCAGTCTTGATGCCTGATCTTCAAGGCGCCTACAAAAAACATTAGTATCACGGGCATGTTTGTAAAATGCCTTTAGTATCACGGGCATATTTGTAAAATGCCTTGTGGTCTAAGAGACATTACTGAAGATTGTGTGGTTTTGAATCGCAGGCACAAACCCAAACACATCAGTATGTTTCACAGACTTTCTGTTTATGTTTGTGGCACAAAGTTATAATTCTGCCACTCAGTAATACGGCTGTTCTGAAATGCAGCACATGTGCTCACAGGTGCATATCAAACAGGACTAAGTGAAGTATATGTAATGCATCGTCAAAATCAAGTCGAAAGGTTAGACAAACTTCATAACTCCATTTTGTAGACTACGTTTTGTGCCCAAGAAATAAATAAAGTGAGTGTAAAATAACAGAACATCCGCATCCTTTGAGATATGAGTTTCACATGGCTCGGACTGTGAAGACTGCCTGCAATCTTCAGGGGTGTGAAGCATGAAGGCTGGTAGATATTCAACGACGTTTCAAAGCAACCTGACACAATCATCTTCAGGGAGGTGGAATGATGATATTCTACCCTAAACACTGAGCCATAAACTTTCTCTGAGACTTTTGTAATTTTGTACCAGAATACAAAGCGTCACATCCTAGAAGACAGCAATCATCGTCTGACTTCTGAATGTGATGCAACGTAACATGTAGTTGGTATAAAAACTGTCACCAATGAAAAGGTTAGGTAGAATTACACTCCGAAACCAGGAGGTACATCGACTGAAAAACGGTTCAAGAGAGTCGGCAGAATTGCCAGACATTTCGTTCTCGTGGAATTATCCGTGCCCGTATTATCCTATTATCCGTGCCCGTATTATCCTATTATCCGTGCCCGCATTATCCTATCACACTAAATAACGAAACTTCCAGCAGCATAATTACAGGACTTTGTTTACTAAAAACGTAGGCTAAGAACAGACGACACATAATGTCCAACAACATGAGTGAAGAACAGAACCTTCAAATTGGACACTTAGGGAACACGATGGAGTGTTTGACGACACACAGTAATTAGAAGCTTTATACGAGATAGCATGTTGTGCGGCGCAGTAGAAACGACAGGCCCTTGTTCGTTAGACTCGTTGCGTTTGTGCGTGCGTGTGCGCAATTTGTACTAAATGACGGGAATGTTTTTGTGCAATGCCATCAGAAGCAGCACTTTGTTGACATGGGTCCTACTGAAATATTTACAACATTCTGTAAAAGGTTGATTAAAAACCCAAACATGCGAGGGTTCAAATAAAGGTCTCTACGCACCACACACATTTATAATGGTTTGAAACAACAACTTTCATCAAGCTCGATAATGGAGCTAGATTTGCTGATAGGCTATTGCACAGTGACATGTATTAAGGAGAACAAGCACAGATACATTAGCGAGAACAAACATGAACTAGGAGAGGAAACTAGAGGGTGCAAATAACGAAAGGCATGATGCAATTTAAATCCACGTTCCGTATTAAATATTGTGTTTTTTTTTTTAGTTCCTAAATACCAGTTCCTAACATTTAGTTACAAAGCTGAAGGCCTTGTACGTAGGCCAAGTCTGTCTGTCAGCCAGTTTTCGCTCTGGCTTCTAAAACAGCAGTGGTCTCTGTCACTGGAGCAGTAACAGAGACCACCCAAATCTAAAGCGCCTACCAGAGTAGGGTCTCCCCATTCCATTTGCACCTGAAGAAGAAGACATCCAGCCTAAGAAACTTTATGGGACTTTTGCACGAGGCGATGGAAAATGTCTAAAATATCAGATATAATTAGCAATTAAATATTTAGGCTTATAATGCGTGCTCCATTAGCTCTCCTCCAAGAATTGAGAGCGTAACAATTGTACATTAGTATATGTGACGCCATGCAATTTGATACAAGGTAACAATATACTCGTATTTGAGAAATTCATCTACCAAAATACACATCGTCACATCTGGAAAGACAATAATTTTCACAGACACCGCTGTGAGAACTTCAAACTCCACAAAATAAAAATACTTCTTCAGGTGTTCAAAAGTTTCCCGCTTTTTAGAAACCCTTAGATTAGTCGCAGTGTTCAAACAGCCCACATAAACACATTTCTACAAGGCGAAGAGCAAAATGAAAACTTTTGAACAAAACCAGACATAACACTTTTGTAAGTATGAAGTTCACAGTCCGCAATTGGGAATCTCACCTCACGACGGGTGAGAGAACGAGAGCATGGAGGGATCCTACGGGAAATCAATGTATCGGTGGGCTTGAAACAAACAGCGTCTTTGCGACATTAGAAATTCTGAAAGATCACCACACACACTAACAGATCACACTGATACGTTTCAACTGACTTGTGTTTCCAGGTTGGCTAGTATATTTGTGCAAAATTTGACCTCTCTCAGCCGAAAAAAAAATATTACTCAGCAAAAATGATAGTGTTTTAATTAAGTTATGGTACAGAAACGTTATAATCTGAAACACAGACCCAATACAGCATGACAAAATTCCTAGCCCTATGTTTACAAAATTTATGCACCGCTGCCAAACATACAAGCCAACTTGATCAGGCAACTGCTAGAAATGTGCGTTACGCGTTGTGAACGTGATAATTAGAGGAACACTGTCTGGAGATGTCGAGCCGTTTCTCCCTGAGCCGGTCTCTGAGCAAGGAGCCAGAAATAATCCGGAGCTACTTTGAAGGGTCGCACACACCTGTCGAACTCCTAAGTTTGACAAAAGGCCGCGTAAAGAGTCGAAAGCAATTCGTGCGGTCAGATAAAAGGTATCATGCTCTATCGCCTATACCAGCATTTGGAACTTGTCTCGAATAGGTAATTGGCAACTTGCATTATACGTATATGTAGTTTTCGGAAACACAAAAAGTGGGCAATGAACACTGAACGGCGTAACTGATAGCGTAATATGCATCGATAATAATGCGAATATACGGCTGAATGGATAAGCATAGGCCTAAATATGGATGTACAAAGGGAATCACGTGGGAGGCTTATTGTAACACACAATTTTTCCAAGACTTATTGTCTGAAAGTTAGTATCCTCTGTAGTTTGGTAAACAAGTAACAATTTTCTGAGTACTTTCATATTTATTGATGTTCATTTACTTCTCACTCAGATCGATTAAGGAAAATATTAAATTTATTGTAGAAAAGCTGCTCATTACTTAGACCTATATTGTACAGCACGGAGTTAGAAATTCCTTCCCTTGTATTTATTTAAGTATACGCTACATCGGTAAATTTCTCAAGTAAAATTTGAATAGGTAACATTTGTAAAAATTTTTAAAACCAATATCTATGAGAAAAATTAATATTCACTTAAGCTTAATGCAGTACAACGTTCACATACGTTCAAATTACCTCCACGTTAATGCACACATGCTGGAGTACCAAATTTATTCAATTCGTTTTTTTAAACTTTAGGTGAAATGTCCCAGTTGTGCTTCTATCAAATATGTGTATATTCCAAAACACCGTCATGCACAACAAAACTTAAAAATCTTCAGGTTACCAGTTTCGGATTTTCAATTAAGCCATCATCAAACCTATTCAATACCAAGAGCCATACAAAAAACTTATAAAGGTATAAGTTTTTCGCATGGCTCTTGATACTGAATAGGTATGATGATGGCTTAATTGAAAATCCGAAACTGGTAACCTGAAGATTTATAAGTTTTGTTGTGCATGACGGTGTTTTGGAATATATATAAATTCTTCAATTCGGTTGAGGAGTTTCAGATATAAAAATATAAAGCCTGACAGGCAAAGATAAACCGCTCTACCCATTACATGTTTATGTCATGCGCTTTGTGTAAATATCAAACTAAGCATACGTAAATGGCTTAGGGGCGAACACTAAATAATATCTATCCATTGCAAGACCAAGAAATGAAAATTTATCATGCTGTCTAACTTCTTGAAGTCTCAATTCCCCTTCCCCACCAGTACCGTCACACTCTGGAGCCCCAGTTTTCATTACGTAAAATGTACTACAGAACTAACACAATGCGAGCGACAATGCACTTGTCCAAGAAATAAATACAGTCCCGCCCACACTCTCTTGTCTAGACACACTTCAAGTTGGTTTCTTTCAAAATGAGCCAAACTAGACGCAGCATTAAATAAAATCGCGAGAAAGAAGAAGACATTATTCCCACGACGACATTTTACTTCGGAAATTCATAAAATCAGTATTAAAATTATATTTCTATGGCTACATGATATTCCCAATAGCTTAAAGTCAATGCTTTTAAAATGTTTTTATTATTTTACAACGTGACAAGACATGTCATTCGACCGGGATCGTAATACGAAGCTTAAAGTAGCTAAACTTCAAATGAAGGACAAACCACAGATAAATACGTTACAGAACAATCATGTAGTTAAAATAATACTTGGCACGAGAATTCGAATCACATTCAAAGAACACTACCGCACTCTGCTTCGACTAACATTTTGTGAAGACGGAGACAGCATGTTCCTCTGAAAAGTCTGTATATATTTTAAATCTTCATCAGCACCGCTGTTAGAAACTCGTAACTCGCCATCAACCACAACACCTGCAAGCCAATTGAACAACCATGGCTGCCGTACGTACTGGCAACAGTAGGTCTACTGTGTAAACTTATATTTCTAGGCGTCCTATGCGAGATCAATGGTAGGAAAGAGGGACTTGAGGGGACAGTATACCTTATATATAAGGTAGAGGTAAAGCAATCCCATTACAGGCCTGGACAGACCCTTAGGGTTCCAGGAGGTTGAGGCTCCCAGATTTCTAGACAATCGGCATATGAAGATGGTAAGGTTGTCAGCCCCACGCACCGACCGCGTTTACCCCCCAGGAAAGATTCCTGGTACTCATTTCTGTTAGAGGCTGAGTCGACCCCAGGGCCATAGTGCGACCGAAACGATTATGTCAATGAAAAATTCCAGTGACACCATCGGGAATCGAACCCGCGACGTTCCGGCTTGTAGCGCAGTGCCTCAACCAACTGCGCCACCACGTGCCCCATACCTTATATATATCCTACATAATAGAGAAACATAAAGCGGATTGGTGGAGGTTTGTACCGACGTCAATCAGAAGTACATCTGAAGAGTCTATGTGAAGTATTGGGCGCGTGTTAAGAACGGAAATACGAGTATAAATGTGTAAAACTTAACACACATCTGAGAAATGTAAAGCACTTCGTATATATACGTACTACTGAAAACTATATATAGCAATGGAACAATAAATTGCATAATTAGTTAATGTTACCGATGTTAAAACTTAAGGACGAAGCAACGAACGTATTAAGGAGAACATTTATACATAAACAGCATATACAAATACGAAAAGTTTAATTAATTATAAAAACAAACGAACATACAATTACAGAATCAGAGTATTAATGAAATGCCGCAAATATGACAAGTTTACGTGTCTCAGTTCGTATAACGAAAGAAAAGTCAGATGTATACTGGTACATGCAAATTCTTTTCTTCTAAATTAATATACATTTTGAACTTTACGTTACGAGGTAACTCAGTACAGTGAACGGCTACCGTCTGGGAAGTCCTTGTTCGATTCTACGCAAAGCCGTGGATTTCACCCTTCGGCCATTACGCCCAAATCATCTCGGGTACGCGCCCAGCCTCCCAGTCGATGGAATTCTCCCCCGCAGGTGAAGCCACCGGAACGTTCACATCCGTCTACGAATGTCGGTCAGAAAATGAGCTTACAATGCACGTCTTTTGGGGTACTTCATCTGTAATAAGACTTCGTCTGTAATAAGACTTCGTCTGTAATAAGACTTCGTCTGTAATAAGAACAGCTCAGACTTAATTATATTGCTATCCCACTAATTTTCCACATACTCACCAACACAAATGATATATTTGGCCTATCGTGGGACAATCTTTTCTGTTCCCTGTTCACAGAAGTCCGAGTCCTGTACTTTCAGCCATTGTGTAGTTACTGTTTCCACCTCGTGATCGTCTTTAAAATTTGTGGCCGCTAAGGTTTTGCTTCAGCGCTGAAGACAGATGACAATCGCTCTCGGTGACAAATTTCCCTGATATAACAAAAATCAGTGTAACCTCGTTAGTTACATTTTATTTTATTTTATTTTTTTTTTTATGGCTCGACAGCCCTATATGGGCCTGGGCCTCCTCGTTTCGTCGAGGTTTCATGGTCACACACATTGAGACACACCACAGTCGGTAGGACTCCTCTGGACGAAGGACCAGCCCGTCGCAGAGACCTCTACCTGACATCACACAACACTCACAAGAGACAGACATCCATGTCCCCGGTGGGATTCGAACCCACGATCCTAGTAAGCGAGCGGCCGAAGACCCACGCCTTAGACCGCACGGCCACTGGGATCGGCAGTTACAAATATATAGGTCACGTAAATCCATTTCATGACTGACACTCGTACTGTCGAGTTTAAGGAAGCCTTTATCTTTACCTGAACGCCCCACGGTAGCTTAATTAAGCATGGAGACAACTTCACCTTCGTCTTTAAAACTCATACAAACAACTTAACTTGACCACAAGACCGTTCACGCGCAAAGTCGAGTGAACGACGATTTGTATTCATGTTCATTGATCGACGTAATCTTCCTACAGGCATATGCTCGCTGTCTGCTCCTTCATTCCGAACACCACAGCTGCAACTCATACCTACATGCACACGCTCCATATTCATATCACAGTGACTTCCACATTAACAACGATAGTACCTATTTGCATTATGTAACACGCACTTGTCTGCGGACAGGAATGAAGCTAACAATCCTTCGTATAATGGCATAAAAGTTACTCACCGAATCTGAATAGCGGACAAACACCAGTCGAAAAAAACAAATTGCACGCTCACCTGGAAAAGAATAAAATGTCATCAGGTAAAATATAGTAAAAGTAAGTTAAAGTGTATTAATCTTTTTTTTTGTGGATAAGGGCCCCGCAGCAGATGCTACGGACGCACCGCAGCCTTCAGGATTATTGTGCAACCCTGTGATGAAGATGATTAGTTTTTTTTCGTTTTTCCGTATAATGGAGCACCGGTGGAATGAAATTGACTGGCGAAAACCGAAGTACTCGGAGAAACCTGTCCCAGTGTCACTTTGTCTACCACAAATCCCACATGGACTGACCCGGGATCGAAACCGGGCCTCCACGGTGAGAGGCCGGCGACTAACAGCCTGAGCCATGGCACGGCCTTTAAAGTGTATAAATATCTTTGGCACTAACAAATAATCAATGATACACTTGAGATCTGCGCTCTTCTGGGATATTACGCGGCGTCGTGTGGTAATTGTTTGCCGACGTTTCGGGACGTTTCCTTTCCTACTCGGACTCTTGACCCGTGAAGATGGGACCGACACGTTGTCCCGAAACGTCGGTACACAATTACCACACGACGCCGCGTAATATCCCAGAAAGAGCGCAGATCTAATCAACAACGCGGCGGAAGCCTGAAATCAATGATACACCTCACAATAAAACTTTCATGACTACAAAATAGATCCCATTTCATAAAATTTAAAAATCTGGCCAAATGTTTGTTAGACATGTAATCAAGGATGATGCGATGGATGAACGGGAGGATCCTAACGCTGTGTTAACGTCTGCACTCATTATGTAAGTGGTTATGGGACAGAGCACTTTATTTCTGTCCAATATAATAATACAATAAATTCTACAAAGCTTGAATTTTGCAGCTTGGTTTTCCCTCATAAATGGTGCTTACGAAACACTTCCCATTGTCGAAAAGTTAGACACAGAAACGATACAGCTTTGAGCTTTTATTTCCGCTTCATAACTTTTAATTCTGCTTTCACGAAGTAAAACTTTTATCTTTATTGCCAAAACTTACGATTCTATAGAGACTTTCAAAATTTCTAGTTATCGTGTACTTCAGTCTAACAAGTATTTCATAAGAT
This sequence comes from Reticulitermes speratus, assembly GCA_021186555.1. NCBI lineage: Eukaryota > Metazoa > Arthropoda > Insecta > Blattodea > Rhinotermitidae > Reticulitermes > Reticulitermes speratus. Next base: position 16,008,628 of record JAJKFL010000330.1, read on the forward strand.
CAGAAAATGATTTCGTGGGCTGAATATTGTGAGCAAAGTGACAAAGAGTTGCAATTTCTTGTACCTTAATAATCTTGTTTTGGTAAGTAATTTGTTCTTACTATTTGACCTTTAATGCCGATCCCAGTGGCCGTGCGGTCTAAGGCGTGGGTCTGCGGCCGCTCGCTTACTGGGATCGTGGGTTCGAATCCCACGGGGGCATGGATGTTTGTGTTGTGGTGTTTGTTGTAAGGACGGTAGTATGGAACGTAAAGTGACATGAAGGACGAAAGGATTTAAACAGTACAAAAATGGATCAAAGGGGAAAAACCCCGGACAGGGAAAAAAAAATCCCACCGGGGGCATGGATGTTTGTGTTGTGTTTGTTGTATAAGGACGGTAGCATGGAACGTAAAGTGACATGAAGGACGAAAAGGATTTAGAGAGTACAAAAATGGATCAAAGGGGAAAACCCCCGGACAGGCAAAAAAAAAAAAAAATCCCACCGGGCGCATGGATGTCTGTCTCTTGTGAGTGTTGTGTGCTGTCAGGTAGAGGTTTCTGCGACGAGCTGGTCCCTCGTCCAGAGGAGTCCTACCGACTGTGGTGTGTCTAAAAAGTGTGATCATGAAACCTCGACGAAACGAGGAGGCCCAGGCCCATATAGGGCTGTCGAGCCATACAAAAAAAAATTGACCTTTAATTAGTTACACTGCTCATTAAGATATGCAAAGACCTACGTGATGAATGTCGATAAGTATAGTTAGTACGTTACAACGTCACACTACTGAACAACTAAAATTAGAATAATTTTGCAGCTTTTATGACTACTGATAATGAAGCGTGACATAAAAAGCAGTTATGCAAACCGCCGGAGTGCTTTAATTTCATTATAAAAATGTGGAACAACTCTGGCTCGATCAAACCCCCGCAGTTAACCTTGTGAAGCAGGAAATTACAAGCGACAGACAGCAGGAACGCACAATGAATAATGCAACGCAAAGCTGTGTTTCCTGTTCGTCTTGCGGCATTTCGACCCTGACCATTGCCACTAATTTCTAACCACACAGACAAATCAAGCACGTGTCAGTACAATTAAAACCAATCATCTGAAGAACAGGGTTGAGATACTACCGAAACGGTTGCATATCAGATATCATGTAATACAGTGGAAGAGAACAACATAGCTTTGATGCGGTACACTTGCATTGAGTTGCTTGTTAAGATGTGAATGTAATACTCTTTGTCCTGTTACTTGACACTTGCCCTGCAGTACATATTTATTATTTTACACACGCAGAGGGAGCTTCCAATTATCTTTCCTACTATATAGTACATGCATTATGAGAATGAATCGCAAAGGGATGACACAGAATAAGTGGCATTTATTAGATCATATAGACGTAACACATTACATGGGGCCGTGCCATGGCTCAGGCAGTAAGTTGCTGGCCTCTCACCGCGGAGGCCCTGGTTCGATCCCGTGCCGATCCCAGTGGCCGCGCGGTATAAGGCGTGGGTCTGCGGCCGCTCGCTTGCTGGGATTGTGGGTTCGAATCCCACCGGGGGCATGGATGTTTGTGTTGTGTTGTATAAGGACAGTAGAATGGAACACAAGTAACATGAAGGACGAAAGGATTTAAAAAAAAGTAAAAATGGATCGAAGGGAAAAAATGGGACAGGGGGAAAAAAAATCCCGCCGGGGGAATGGATGTTTTGTGTTGTGTTTGTTGTATAAGGACGGTAGCATGGAACGTAAAGTGACATGAAGAAGGACGGTAGGATTTAAAAGTACAAAATGGATCAAAGGGAAAAAGCGGGACAGGGGGAAAAAATTCCGGGTCAGTCCATGTGGGATTTGTGGTGGACAAAGTGGCACTGGGACAGGTCCCCCCCCCCCCCCCCCCCGAGTACTTCGGTTTTCCTCTGTCAATTTCATTCCACTGGTACTCCATTACGAGGAAAAACGGAGAAACCCAATCATCTTCATCACAGGGTTGCACAATAAGCCTCAAAGCTGCGGTGCGTCCGTAGCATCTGCTGCGGGGCCCTTCACAAAAAAAATACGTAATGACTAAATAAGAAACAGACTGCAAACTGCAGCACGTGACAACATGCAAAATCATTGGTTAAATTACTGATGACGTCTAACTTATAGGCCTACAGTAAAACTGTGAGTGATTATACCTACGCCACTTGGCAGAAAATTCCGAAGAATAAATCTGCCCTTATATGAAGTCATGGAGACCCCACGAGGTGCTTGCCTTTCTGTCAGCAACGAGAAAATATATCAAACTGTATTTTCAGAACCTTTCAAATTGATGACGCAATTCGACTCTTGACAACGTTTCCAGTAGGACCGCCATTTTAAAACTGGTTTAAAGGTGACGCGACACGCTTATGTTACGCTCTAGTGGCTGTATGACTATACACACGATTTGCACCGTGCCCGTTACATGGTCAGACATGCTGTTACCTTATTTTTTGGAGCTCCCTTGCATATATGTACGGATATATTGAGGGTAAGCTGTGGCAGTCACAGCTAGAGACACCGTGGAATGGCATGGATACAAAACAAACTGACGATTCACTGGTGAAGCAAACCTGATATTTTGACAGCAATAATTTAACCCCAATATAAGTAAATCAACTAGTAAAGTGCTACATTTGGAGCATAGCTTTGTATGGTGCTGAAACGTGGACACTTCTGAAAGTAGATCAGAAGTATCTGGAAAGTTTTGAAATGTGGTGCTGGAGAAGAATGGAGATGATCAGTTGGACCGATCGTGTGAGAAATGAAGAAGTATTACACAGAGTCAAGGAAGAAAGGAATATCCTACATACAATAAAAAGAAGAAAGGCTAACTGGATTGGTCACATCTTGCGTAGAAACTGCCTTCTGAAACACGTGATTGAAGGAAAGTTAGAAGGAAGGATATAAATGACGGGAAGACGAGGGAGAAGGCGTAAACAGCTACTGGAAGACCTTAAGGAAAAGAGAAGATACTGGAAATTGAAAGAGGAAGCACTAGATCGCACCCTGTGGAGAACTCGCTTTGGAAGAGGCTACGGACCTGTCTTAAGACAGACTGCAGAATGAATGAAAAAATAAGTAAATCATACATTTGCCATTGGATAAGAATACCTTGAAAATCAGATAAGTGCAAGTGACCTCGTGGTTGGTAACACTCGACAGTCATTTCAGCACAGGCAACAAAGAAGTTTTCTTTAAGGTTATAAACTTACTGCGTGTGACACATCGACATCATAAGGAAAACTGCGTTACAAGTTGTTATCGAGGACCACACCGTACGAAGTTTGCATGGTTTAGCGTTCTGAAAGCGAACAAAGAGCGAAGAACCAGATAGGAGTGGAAATGAGTTGGCAAAGAGACAAGAGATGGTGAAATGAAACTTTCCATAGCAGAGGAGGTTTGTGAAACTTTGTAAATTACCTTATATAATAGGGTACAGTAACTTAGCAACTTGCGACTTGCCATAGAATTCTTCTTGATGCTGTCTCTTAAGCTGACGTTCGTGCATGTATACACAGAAACAAAACAAACGTTCGTGATCTGGCAGTGGGCACGAGGAGACAACAGATCTGTGTATAGACAGACAGAAGGGAAGCTTTCGAACATTATCAGCGGAAAGGGATTTATGGGGCATTTGTCAAAATAAAGTCGCGACAAACCATCCACAGTTTATCCGCTTGCTTGTAACAGTAGGGTCCAAGACATCCGATGTATGTGGCTTTAATAAACAGTATCACGTAACGGAAGGAACCACGTAAAATTGAGACAGTAAAATACAGAAATAAAGTTATTTCTATGCTTATTAAACGACTATGAAAACGAATGGGGAATGGAGGTCTCACTCCATGCATTAACCTCGGCACCAGTTGGTGTTCAGCTTCACTTCCGATTGTTCTACATCCGGGGCAAAACATTCCACCTTACCGCTCCGAATGGAAGCTGCGTAGCCGCACAGTTCGTGTGGAAGATGAGAAGAAAAAAATATCTTTCCCTTGCTAGGAATCGAAACCTGATCCCCAAAACATCCAGCCCGTGGCCTTGTCCCTATATCGAGCGAGTTACACCACTTCACAACTTACTTAATACAGAATAAAGTGCATAATAAATTGCAAAATACAATGGAGAATAACTTTATAAGTTCCGAGTTAAAACTGCATGTTTAAATAACTTACTATTCACACATTCATTGCATTAAATGGCTATTTTGTAGTAATCCAAAAATGATTTCATCACCCCCCAAAAAAATTATTAAGATTACTTCCTACACGAAAATTTAAGACAGGGAAAAATAAAATACATTATTCCTGAAAACTAAATGTGCATAGGTTTCAATATTTTTATCTCACAACATCCCTAATAATCTTGTATTCACCGAAACGTAGTTGTCATCTTGAACTGTGCTTCGGTTTTAAATCCCGAGGATATCCTCACTCAAAAAGAATTGTTTACAACAAATATTTATGTGCTGCCATTTCCTGTCTGCTCTGTCACGCTAAGTCTGAAGGCCAGACACAAATTTTCATTTTCACAGAGTGCGTCAGGGTGGGTATATCAGTTTGGCTACATGCCCCACGCTATTAGTGCACCCCTAACACATTTGGGCTGCTAAAGTACGGCCAATTTCTTTATGAGTTCGTAATGTTCAGCTCCGTCTCTGTATTTGTGTGTTCACCAAAAGAAAAATAAATTTCGACATCTGCAGTCTCTCGATTCTGCACTCTGCATTCCCAGTCTTCTAATTTACTTTTTACCTCTTTCATCGACTCCTTCGAAATCCAATTCCATGGCTATAGAACATTCAAAGCACAGATAAAGAATAGAAGAAACTGCTAATTACTCCATACACTGGTCGTAAATCATGGAACAGAGAATATAAAAAGCTCAATGCAGAAAATTTCTTCTTGAGGAGGTACCAGTCGCTCAGTGTATCCAGAACCAATTAAATTAAGTTCACACCGTACCATCTAATTTATTCAAGATCGATTATAATACTATTACCTTATCTATAGCTCGATCTTCCATGTGATTATCCTAGTAATATTTAACGAAGTACAGAATGCATGACGTTGTATATTCTAAAATTCTCTCTACCTTCGTGTTAATTTTCTCTGGGGCCCGCACATTCTCCACCACATTTTGTTATCGGGTACGTAAGTTCCCTCGACTGACAGATGAAATTTCACAACCGCTTAACACCAGTAATCAGAATCACAGTTTCATGCGTATTTTGAATATTTACATTTATAAATACGAGATGGCATGACATTCTGAAGTAATACTCTAATATCTCACGCAAAATACGTTTTAAACAATTTCAAAGCGTAGTGGTTACTATATTACCAACTGCTGTAACATTAGATAACTCTGCATGCTGGCCACAGCATTTACTCACAGGTATCTTGTAACTTTCTGCATAAACAGGACTTTTCTCCTAAACAGAATTTTAGTAAGTCTTTGTAGTACAGACGGGATGTGCTTTCTGTGAGGTAGAAACTGAATTTTTAAACATTACTTAGATAAACGTCAAGTTTGAAATAGTTTAGATAAACGTCAAGTTTGAAATAGTTAATAATTTAAATACAGATAATTACAAATCATCAGAAATGGTAAGGTTGTTACATACGTTTCCTTGCTATAAGAGTGGAATGCAGTTCCTGGGATTGATAGCAGCTGAGCATGCAAAGGGATTATAATACACTACACTACGCGTCCTACTTTGCAACGAATTTTCGTTGGAATTTCGTTTTATACAGTGGGAATGAAATGACCTGGAATTCATTAACAGTTCGAGTTATTACGAGACAATAGGCAAAACGAAATTGTTTGCCAAACTTTACACTTTGTAGTTTACATTGCACGCAATATTCTGAAATAACACAAAGTCTTTGATCAGTCATTAGTAATGGAGAAGACACTAACTGCCTTAAAAGTGTAATAATGGTTAAATACTTGGGGCATGAATATTTCAATAAATTAGAAATAATACGAGGCATAAGCCATGACAATGACCACCATCACCCACCACCACCACCAATGAACGTCATCAAACAGGCTACACCACCATCATTAGCATCATCTACAACGTGTAAAAAAACCTGGACACTTACTCGTAACTATACGGTCAGGGTCATCCTTGTCCCGAAAGCCCCTCATTTGACCTTATCTTGAGCCTCTCTCACACACTATTTCCTGCGACTAATTTAGACATCACTGTAGCATCCACTTCAGGGACTGGCAGAAATACTTTGGGCTTTTCTACCACAATACTGTAGTCTGGGATGTGACGCCCTGCAGTCTGGTAACATGCCACATGGTAAACTTTACGTTACTTGTACCGTACATTTTTAATTATATATATATATATATATATATTATGCAGACAAATGTACACTGTTTTATGTTATTTAACACAATTTTTATTAATTCATTAAGTCATTCTGCTTTCACTATAGATTTGTTTTGGAGGCCTCCAACAAATCTATAGTGAAAGCAGAATGACTGTTACAGATATCAATACCAAGTACATCTAACGGCATTTTAAGAATTTTATATACCAATGATATAGCTGTTGTAATTTCAACGAAAGAGCCCCTGAAGATGAGCCTTATATAGGCTAGAAACATGTTGGGCAGCATTTAATAAAAATTGTGTTAAATAACATAAAACAGTGTACATTTGTCTGCATAATATATATGCCACATGGTGTTACATCCCAGACAACAGTTATATTTATCGCAACCGCCGACAAAACCTCCGTTTTAAACATTTCTCATTTTCGATCACCCATTGCCCATGTTATTCCACTTGATTCAATCACTGTAACACGATTCGATGAAAAACAGATTACGAAGACTTTATAATAAATCTTTTCCCAACGTCGTATTCCCTTTCCCAGATCACATCTCTCTCATTGCCCTTTTATCACACGAACTCCATGTACCTGCTTTCCTACCATTAAAATGCAAATTTTCTCACCCGTACAAAATAATACACAAAAGTTGCAGCTGCTTATCCCTGCTAACGTAAGCGTCGACATGTAACACAGCAAAGAAATATTAACACTTTTGTCTGCACGTAGGACTTCAACACTAGTAGGAGCTTCAAAAATATGATCTGCTATTAATTTCATCACGCACGCGCAGAAACTTAAATGTAATCTGTTACAGTAATACACAAGCAGGAGAAACTGAGCTGCCAAGTGAAATAGTACTCAGCGATTTTATCATGAATTATGGTGATGACATGTAAAGATAACGATCTTCTGAGTACGTTTCTTCAAGAGCTATTTAGACGAATGACAGTTTCATTAGTGTCTTGGAGACATCTTCAAGAATTTCTCCTTATATTACATATGTATATATATATATATATATATATATATGTTGTCACGTAATCTGTTTCACCCATTTCGCTGATGAGTTTAGTCATTATTCATGATGTCACCAGTTTGTTTAATATTTATGAAACACGAAAACTCTGCATTTTTTTCTCATAGCAACTCCCTCAGTTTAAGAATTCATTGTCTCCCAGTACTTCTAATACACTTCCGAAAATGAAGAAATTTAATTTGTGGTTATTATTTTGTTTAGTCTCAAAATCAAGGCTGTTCTCTGTTACAGGCCTAATGTCTTACACTTAGTCATCTACGGTTTATTATGCTTTAGCTCATCATCTTCAGATTTTGTTTTATAAAAACTGAAATATTAAACCAGGGTTAAGGATTGCTATGTAACTACTTTCTTACCGACAAAAAGTCTTTCCTCGGTAACAAATTATTTTTATTTACGTGTAAAACTAAAATTTTAGGTTACAGATATTTAAGTACATAAATCTCATAAAGCTTCGAAAGACGTTTTCTTTGCCCTATATACGTGTTGTGCCTCAACAAAACAGGTATGTCACAATCCACGTAACTAAAATAAAATACAACAAAATAAATAACACAGAAAAATTATCGTAACGGAGCATTCAAACATCAAAGTGACAAAATGCAGAACGCAGACCGCAGTTCGATTTGCAGCAGGGTCATCGAACTTTAACTAATTTACACCCAGTTGAAAACCATAAACGCAAAGGTAAAGTTGTCCCTGTGCACGGCATTAAGGCACAAACGGAGTGAAAATAGAGCTCCATTCATGCTTAAACTCGGTACTACATAAAGCCATTATTCAGCAACACGTTCCGGCCGCGTTACCACGGGGGAAAAAGTGCTCCACCGGTATCCACTAAATAACGGAGACTGAATGAGCCCCACAGTCGGTCTGGACGCTGCCGAGTATCGAAACACGATTCCTTGGTCATTCAGTTCGTAGAGAAGTCACTATACCGATTACGCTATCCCGGGTCCTAAATCTTCATCCCTAAAGCTGGCCAGTCGCCAAATGCTTATGTAGCTTCCCTTGTTCAGCTCCTGGCCTTTGCTTCTAGAAACAATGCTAAAGAACAGCACAAGGGGAGAGACATGAGCTCTGTAGGCAGCCCAACATATTGATCCCGCTGGCCGTAATTAAGAGCTGAACAATCCTGTCCTCGGCGACCAACACCGCACATTATGAAGACCTACACTTATCCAGAGCATCCTTAACGCAGCATTATACAAGTCTGTCAAATGTTCCTAACGCATGCTGACACGCAATGTCACGCACCTCTTGCGAGTTTTACTTTCTTTCCGTAATTTTAAGCATTTGCCTAATTTTAAAATTCTTTAGAGGAAAACGAGACGCCTCGGCGATATTCAAGCGACGTTCTGGAAGGAATGACAGCTATATATATATATATTATATATATATATAATTTACCACACACACACACACATAATCATATATATATTGTTAACCCGAACCACCAGGTTTCTTCGAAACTGTATACCAGATCACATGACGTCACATCCCAGAAGACATATTTTCAAATTTCTGCAGGGATGAGAAAAAGAACCTCCATGAGCTACTGTGGTGCAAACCTATGTACATCCCATGCTGTCTTCAAACTACAATGATATGGAACTATGGGTACAGTTATAGCTGCTAAAAAGGTGCCATCGTTAGTCTTTGTCAAGTTTCTACAATAAGATATCAACACTGTGGTCGCAACATAGGCTTTGTAACTCCGCACATGAAATTTGAGCGCCATTTCCCTTGCACAATGACATTAAACCTGTACAAATGCTAGTCCTATGTCAGAAAGAAACAGCTCCTTCAAAATATTCTGAAGTAGCAGAATTTATCAAGTCCTAAAACGCTGAGGCCTTCATGCGGTCTTCTCAGATTTCTGTGTAAATCATTTCGATTTTCTGAATCCAGAACGGCAACTCAATTTAAGTGAAGTGGAAAGGGGAGTTGTGAAGGTAAATTTTTCCCTGTATACGCCTTGAAGGCATATAGAGGGAGTGAATGTATAGCTCTACTCATTCTTAACCTCGGCACTAGATGTAGGTGAGTGGTTAACTTCACGCCTCGGCCGCTGTATCCCCGGGAAAGAAACCCGGTACCCATTGCCCCAGGGCCCCACAGCCCGTCTGGACGCTTTGGAGAAGAGAAAAGTCCCTTGCCCCAATTTGGATTCGAACCACAGACCGAAAAGCCCGTAGCCTAGTCGCTGTACCTGAAGTTGCGAAGAGCGGAGCATAAAATGTGTAAGACTTCACAGCATAATGTAACACAGCAAATTACGTTGTGTCTAATGGCACACTACCATTTGAATCAAATGTTTGGGACATAAAAAGTGGTTAGAAATTTGATCTTTCGTATACACAAAGACAGCCGACTAGAAGAATATGAAAACGCAAAGCACGTAATGTATTGCTACTTAAAAATACCTCAGTTAGTAACAGAGTGAAATGAAAAGGTTCATTATTTGTATTTTTCAGCCACTCGTCGACATTCATGAAATAAAGGATATCTAACAAATAATTTCTGGTATGTTACGCCGTGTCGACTGGTAAAAATAGAAACCGGCGTTTCTGAGGATTGTACTGTCATCATCTTCACAGCAAAGCAGTTCATGGAGACTCCTCTTGAGCTACTTGGTCCTCACGTTCAAGCCAGTGCCATCCTTCAAAACTCCTCTGGGCTACTTGGTCCTCACGTTCAAGCCAGTGCCATCCTTCAAAACTCTCTGGCTACTTGGTCCACACGTTCAAGCCAGTGCATCCTTCAAAACTCCTCTTGGGCTACTTGGTCCTCACGTTCAAGCCAGTGCCATCCTTCAAAACTCCTCTTGGGCTACTTGGTCCTCACGTTCAAGCCAGTGCCATCCTTCAAAACTTCGGCCACAATCCACCAGTCTACAGAGCGTGACATTCCAGAAAGCTTGTCTTCATCAACACTCTGTGATGACCTCACATCACACACAAAAAATAATTTTAAAAATCTTCCGGCAAACCTTGTAGCAGGAGGCAACATAAGTAGGATGGTAATACTAAAATATATCTAACATAAATAGTTTAATACGTGAAATGGAATCAACTGATTTCTTATAGGTACAAAAACAGTAAATATTACTGATAATGGAGGCAAAAAAGGTATTGTGAAACGTCGGTGCATTCATAACAGTACATCAGGCGTCACCGCCTGAGCCGTTAGGACGTCAAAAGGTATTGTGAAACGTCGGTGCATTCATAACAGTCCACCAGGCGTCACAGCCTGAGCCGTTAGGACGTCAAAAGGTATTGTGAAACGTCGGTGCATTCATAACAGTCCATCAGGCGTCACAGCCTGAGCCGTTAGGACGTCAAAAGGTATTGTGAAACGTCGGTGCATTCATAACAGTCCATCAGGCGTCACAGCCTGAGCCGTTAGGACGTCAAAAGTATTGTGAAACGTCGGGGCATTCAAACAGTCCACCAGGCGTCACAGCTGAGCCGTAGGACGTCAAAAGGTATTGTGAAACGTCGGTGCATTCATAACAGTCCATCAGGCGTCACAGCCTGAGCCGTTAGGACGTCAAAAGGTATTGTGAAACGTCGGTGCATTCATAACAGTCCATCAGGCGTCACAGCCTGAGCCGTTAGGACGTCAAAAGGTATTGTGAAACGTCGGTGCATTCATAACAGTCCATCAGGCGTCACAGCCTGAGCCGTTAGGACGTCAAAAGGTATTGTGAAACGTCGGTGCATTCATAACAGTCCATCAGGCGTCACAGCCTGAGCCGTTAGGACGTCAAAAGGTATTGTGAAACGTCGGTGCATTCATAACAGTCCATCAGGCGTCACAGCCTGAGCCGTTAGGACGTCAAATCTCGCTAACAATGTCAGACGTTTGTGGTGATAATTATAAACGTTCGGCTTCCATAAAACAAATAGTACCTTCAACTCCTCGACTGTTCGGGGAACTCTCCAGTAGATTTAATTGCTAAGAAACTAATATTTATGCGAAGAATGTCTACGTGCCGGTCATTATTAAGAACATAACAAGTACCGTTGTAAGAGACTGTAGAAAATTCCACGGCAACATTCCAATGTTTTTATCCATCCACAAAAAAACATTTCTTCCATAAATTCTACATGCTATGGAACGAATTGTTTCTTGTGATTAATTTTAACATTTCTTATAACACACATATATATATATATATAGAAACATCCTAGCCAATGGACACCGGTAGCTTTTCCCCAGGAGGTAAGCATGCCCGGACGTGAAGCTGAACACGCTCTTCTATGATCGATGTTAATAATGCCTGGAGCTGTATCTCCACTCCCGCTTACTTCTTATGGCGTACTGCTTAATTAAGAGGGACATTACTTGTACCTTTACGTGTAGGCACCGGAAGTCGCGATCGAGTGGGTGCACTACTACCTCGTATTTAGGTGCTCCAGGTTTTAAATCAAGAACCGAAAACCGGAAACCGTACCTTGACCGAGGTGTTTCGTGTTTTTCCTCATTTCCTGTACTCGGTTAATCTCAAACGCTTCACAGCACAAAGGTTACAATATAGGCATACAGGCTTACTTCCTGCTTTAACATTAAAGAACGCCGCATTTTATACACAGAAGGCATGTCTATGATTTATATGGTGATTACAATAAACAGTGGTTCTTTCAATTTGCAGCATTAAGCGGTTGGCCTTCATAACAGATGCTGGGAGTGTTCATTGAAAGGCAGGATGAAACCTTACTTCGTGTCACGCGAAATCCCTGCATAAAAGAGAGCGAAATATGGCCCATGGGGCTTAGTCGCCGGTCTCTCAACCCTGAAATCGGATTTCTATTCCAGGCCAGTCCACGTGAGATTTGTAATAAACAAAGTGGCACCGGGACTGGTTTCTGTCCAATAGACTGCTCAGAAGTAGTGAATAACAAAACTTGTGAACACAGTTTCTGTACAATAGACTGCTCAGAAGTAGTGAATAACAAAACTTGTGAACACAGTTTCTGTCCAATAGACTGCTCAGAAGTAGTGAATAACAAAACTTGTGAACACAGTTTCTGTCCAATAGACTGCTCAGAAGTAGTGAATAACAAAACTTGTGAACACAGTTTCTGTACAATAGACTGCTCAGAAGTAGTGAATAACAAAACTTGTGAACACAGTTTCTGTACAATAGACTGCTCAGAAGTAGTGAATAACAAAACTTGAGAACACAGTTTCTGTCCAATAGACTGCTCAGAAGTAGTGAATAACAAAACTTGTGAACACAGTTTCTGTACAATAGACTGCTCAGTGAATAACAAAACTTGTGAACACAGTTTCTGTACAATAGACTGCTCAGAAGTAGTGAATAACAAAACTTGAGAACACAGTTTCTGTCCAATAGACTGCTCAGAAGTAGTGAATAACAAAACTTGTGAACACAGTTTCCAACAGCAGTTTGGACAGGACGCTGGAATGCAGATCACAAGACCGGCCCGTCAATCCGGACGTCAGCAATTCCGGAGCCCGAGTGGCAGGGACCACGCAGTGTTTAATTATTTATGCATTTCAACACTTCAAAGTTTAAGTGTCACTCCGTTCACAGAGATAATCTGTGGTTCACAGTGTGCTGCTATAAATATACAGTTTGTGCCTTCATTTAGACACTCGTGTGAAATCACTGGTTTTACATTTATGACAACGTTAAGTGTGGGACACAGAAGAAAACACTAACTTGGAGTGTGTAGGCACCTTCATGTTTCGACCTTCATTACTGCCATACAGAGGATAAACATGCACAGAACAAATATTTTTCATTTTGGTTTTATCCGACAAATTTACACTTTTATTTTCTATTATTAAATACATATATTTCATTGAAGATGGTCCAACATGTTTCGAACCTTATATGAGGTTCATCTTCAATTAAATATATGTATTAAATAATATAAAACAAAAGTGTACATTTGTCGGATAAAACCAAAATAATCAAAAAATGTACGGTATGAATAACATAGAACAGAAAAAATAGTAAACATTTATACAAATTGGTCATCATTAAACGAAATAAGCCAAGGACTCATACCTTCTGACATGTGACACTGTGTCACTGAGTAGTTACCGACGTTTTGAAGGATCGTAATGACATCAAAACGTCGGGAACTACACACCCAATGACAAAGCGTCACGTGTCAGAGGAAATAAACCCCACTATGTGATCCTCAAATCCTGTAAATAGGCTCATTTAAGACACACGCTTTGAATACAATTACAATAATCTTCCAACTCCTCTTTTTGCTAATAAAGCCTGGATTATACAGGCCAAGGCTACAGAGTGTCACATTTTCTGACATGAAATACATGAGACTGAATCCAAAGCATATACGAATGAACCGTAAAAAATAGACTCAAATATTGTGTTATGAACTCACTGGCCAAACTCGCAGTAACAACATTTGGTTTACATGAGCAACAGATTTGCCATTATGATGCTGTGCATCACATACTTCACAAACCAATGATGAAGCAGCAGTGGAACAAGAAACAAGGAGCGAGAGTTGCAAAGACTATCAGACACTGATGCTGCAGCGAGTCAACATCAGTCGACAAACGGTACAATTGCTTGACAGTTTCATCACGTGCAATCAATCACAGTAGAACTTAACTGTGTCAACAATGAAGAGTTAAGAAGCCGCAAACAGCAACGTTACTGAAAATGTCCGTCAGTTTAATTGTCAAACAGCTGCAGACATCAACTGAACCAAAATCCTAGATGGTGTTATGGACTATACTACACTCTAGACAACTGAGGAATCGTAGTTCGCTTCCCGGCAGGTGCAAGAGAATTTATCTTCTCCAAACCCCCCCCCCCCAACTCTGAGACCCATCTAGCCTCATATGCAATGGGAAGCGGGGGTAAAACGGCCGGGGTTTATAGCTAGCCACTCACCGTCATCTAATGCAAAGGATCAGAATGACAGAAGCTAAACCTCCACTCTCCCATACGCCTTCATGCCGTGAACAAAGACAACTTTTGCTTTATAAATTCATCGGAGGTGACATCCACAGGCGGGCTGCAACATGTCATACCTTAAATCCAATGAGCCAAACTGTAGGAAAGCAATTTTGTATTAAATGTACATATAAAAACAAGCTTAACAGAGCACATCAAACTGATAATGTTGTCCCTGCACACGCCAGAACGGGGAATGAAGGTATAGCTCCACTCATTCTTAACCTCGATACTAGCTGGAGAATAGTCGCCAGAGTCACGCCCCAGTGAACAAGCCGCCGGTACCAACTGATTGGGAGGCCGGGTGTGCCCCAGAGACAGTCTGGAAGTTTTATGGAAGAGAAAAAGCTTTTGACGCGGACGAGAATTGAACCACTATCCCTCGGTTATCCAGTCGGAAGCGCAGTCACTACAGCGACTACGCAATCGCGGTTGACTGTATTGGACCGCAAGTAATACGGCTGGATAGTCGAACGACTTCTAGACCTGTAATTCAGCAGCCATTGGAATCACAAGCACAGAATTCGGTTCATTTCCTTCAGCCGCCTGTATGGTTAGAGCACACACCTGTAGAAGCAGTAAATTATCTATATTATTAATAAACACAAAAGAGTATCAAGGTCAGTGAGGTGCATAAAATCATAAAGAATATATTGACAAACATATTTCCTACAACTCCATTATATGTGAAATTAATATTCAATTTGAAGGGAAACGATACTTTTATATTAAAGTCCGTGTCACATGATTTCAGTTAATACTTTGATTTTAACAACGTAAAGTACATAAATTGGAGTGTCAGCAGCAGGAACATTTTATATTTTGCTCACGCTTTCACAGTTCCTGATGACGAAACACAACAAAAGCGCTCCCTAGTACAATTCTTAACAAGACACCGCGGTAGTTGCCGGCCCATGCTGAAAGCAAGATGACGAAAGACCATTTAAAGGTTGATTCTAAACCCCGACAGTTATTTTAGATTGCTAGTGAGTATTATGGTAATATATGGCTTTTGGAACGAACATCCATCAGCTGCGGTTAAATTCTCAAATCCATTTCAATAACATACATGATAAGATCAGCGTACACGACCTTTATAAAACAGTATATCTAAAGCGAAACTTCCGCTGTACCCAGCCACAAGGACAATGATCCTAAATTATCCATATATGTATTCGTTATACCAGGGGTGCACAAATTCCGGACGACAGGTCTCCGTGGCGACTAAATTTTATACGACTGCGCCTAAATTTGTGGCTCATCAGTATAGAACTTATTTAACGTCACCCTTTTGGCGCCCAGAATTTTGAAATGGCTCCTAAAGTTTCGGAAAATTTGTGCACCAGTGCGTTACACATAGATGATGTTCCTCGTATTTGTAACTATTTACTCAAGGCACTTAGAACGCGTAACTCACAGGCTTAGGTGTTAGTTCAGTACACCCAGACGGCGTATATTAATGTCACAGCTGTTGTTTTGTTAGGCCCAGAAGGCATATATTATTGATTCATTTAGCTATTCGTTAGGCCTAGAAATCGTACTTTACACATTTAGATATTTAGTCGTTATATGTAGAAAGGTTGTATTATATACTTAGCTATTTATTCACTACTCTTATAAAGTCTAGTCAATAGTTTATGCGAGTAACTTTTACTTCGATACTTCACATACACTTACACTAATATAAGAACAAATTAAAACAGCACTTATCCTATGATAATGATGATGATGATGATGACAATAATAATAACCAAATATATATGTACCATCACAAAAGAAATGACAAAGAGCGATGATACTGCAATAATACAAAGACCGGCGATCACAACACAATATTTCAGTTACTCAATATTTAATACAACATGTTTCGGCCTACATGGCCATCATCAGGCATACAATTATCAAATGCTTTGAGAAAATGGAGTGCAACGTCCTCAAAGTATTTTATAATCGTACACCTGATAAAGGCCACGTATGCCGAAACATGTTGCATTAAATGAGTAACTGAAATATTGAGCTGTGATCGACGGTATTTGTATTATTCCAATATATGAGTGTCGCAACGGGTTGGGTAAGCTGAAGTTTAAAGGGGAATTAAGTGTACTAAGTTTCATTCATGGTTTATTTGGGGGGGCTTGATAGTAATTGAGGCTATAGCGCATCAAATGACAGGATGAGTAGTGAATATCGAATGGAAAGTGTGTGGAAAGAAACGGTTGAGAACTAATTACAGGTACTATCTCAAAACTTGACTAGACAAACCCTGAAAAACTACAAATAGAAACACAGCCGTCACAATCGGCACACCCCTGATATCCAAACCAGACAATACCTCAACGCAAGTCTGAAGAGCTACCACATGAACCACCCTGCTCGGAAAGAAACATTTATAAAATATTCCGTATTTTTACGCGCATATGTCATACACACACATATGTCATACACACATATGTCATACACACAAATATGTCATACACACACATACAGTGCCATCTTATAGAATTAACAAACGCATGAACTTTACAGCAAAGGGTGCACAAATGTTCCTGAAATCCATGAGACGTCTCACAATTCTAGGCGCCACAAGGGCGACATGAAGCAAGTGCCGTACTGAGCACCCACAAATATTAGGCGCCAACGTAAAAAAATGTAGTCGTGATCTCGCTCCCGGGATTGTGCAGGGCTGTGTTACATCTATGACGCCAAGAGACGGACAGACCGAATGTCGGAACAACAAATGAACTTGGTACAACCATTCTTCTTTAAAATGTGTAATTACATATACAGTAATGGAGTTGCTGAAACACGAAGTGTGCAATGACAGAGATATTGTACAGTAATTCACCACGCACATGCAACATCACACTCCGAATAGAACATTTATTCCCAGCAATGTGAAACCAATTACATTTAAAATTCAGAAAGATAAACTGTAACTGCGTATAATAATAATAAAATAATAATAAAATAATAATAACAATAATAATGTTCGTGACTTGAGACTATTGCTAAATACTGAATTTTAGAGACATTAAAAATACAACATTAAACACACGAATGGGACAGTTTGTATGCCTGATAGTATTGCATCCAACACACAAGCCACATTTACTGGGTTGCCTAATCAACCGCAGTTGACAGAGTTCTTTAACTTCCCGGCTTTGGTTGTACAGCGGTCGCGCAATGAACACTCCGTCTGCATTACAAAAACACAGTCGGCGAATGTTTTGCACGGAAATAATCTAACTCTGCTGTGGCAATCATACGAAACATACATGTGTTCCGTGGACAGAACGTTGCGTGTTTGCATGCTTAATCTCGCGGCACAAATAGTAGCCACTGCGCTTTAAATGGTTAAATTCACTCGTTAGCGGAGATTCGCCTACACCAAATTTCTTCGAAATCCACTGAAAATATTCGGAGATAAACAAGTGTACAGAAGGAAGGTTGGGTTGGTTTCTTGATTTTATGTGAGACTACTGTCTATAAATAAATTATAATAACAAATTAATTTATACTGTAACTGACAGCGAAAACATTTTTGGCTGTTATTCATACGAGATGTAAATTTGAAAACCCACTTACTGGAAGAAACAGGTTATGCAGACCTCAAAATTCGACGACGCGTACTTTTTGTGATTCACGCCAGAGTGTGCATTTTACATTTCGGGAGTTAAGGATTTTCGTTTTGTAAAATTTTGTTGGAATAAATTCTACAATTAAATATATGGGAAACAAACCGTTCATTACAGACTGCAATTAACGGATTTAGTCGTGTTCTCATTCAATGTCTGCTTCTCTCTCTTTCCTCACGCATACACTGCCGGCCTGATCTTTGTCCTCTGATGAGCACACAAACATGACACTGAATGGTGAAAAGCTTTTAGTGGACACGCAGGTCCAGGTAGTTGCCACAGAATGCTGAACAGTGCTACACAGCATTACAGTCGTGGAATTACGAATTAAATTGTTTTGCAATCTCCAAAATTACGATCCTGATGACCGTGTGTTATATGACCTCTGCAAGACCAACTTCTCCGGCTCTAATTTCATTAGCGTTAGTAATCGGTTAAGTGTTTAAAGTAAATCCATAAACCGACAAGTCTGTCACTCACTTTTGAGTAAAACTATTTATTGAAGCCTATAGACCTATTATCATTCATGCAAGTACCAACATATACATTTTTATCACAATTGTTGCAATTACTATTGCTGTTGGTTATTCAACGACGCCTATTTTAACCGCATTGTTTATGCAACGTCGAATTTTGGAGGCAGTTTTGAGAAATTAATTTCAAACGATGTGAAAGAACATGGTGGCGTCACACCGCGGAGGCCCGAGTTCGATACTGGGCCAGTCCACGTGGGATTATAGTGGGCCAAGTGGCAGTGGGACAGGTCCTTCTCCGACTACTTGGATTTCCCCATATCATGATCATTCCGCCAATGATTCCTGACAATGTGGAAGACACGTAAACTGAGGAAAATATTTAGAAAATATTGTGAATGAAAAGAGACGTTGTAAGAGGAAAACAGAATATACAATACAAAGAGGTGCTTATGGCAGTTACGACAGGAACTTACGACTGATTGGACAGGTAGGGCGGATGGGAAAGAAACAAGTGTCTCAGAACTGCGACGGATAAACATCTTGCTAGGTCTTTGGACAGCTAAAATGCTCACGACAGAATAATTTTAATTCTAAAATGGGCCTAACCTGTAAGAACGAAATTTGACTTGCAAAACCTAAAGGGGAAGTTTCCACATGGGAAACCTACCCATCGAATGGAGGTTAATATTAAAATGGGCTTAAAATAGTGTGTGAGAGTATGTACTGAATATATCTAGCTCAGGACGAAGTTCATTGGTGGTTCATGTGTGCACAGCAATATGTCACAAAAGGCGGGAATTCCCCTCCTTCATGGTGTCACATGGTTAAAGCAAGAAAATTTAATCTGTCGTGAGATGGCAGAAGAGATTCACTTCTACTAAAAAAAACAGAAAGAACTGTTAAGACGGAGCTATTCTGAGATACGAAGCCGTGAGTTACGAAGACCCGACAGAAAAATGAAGACAAAAGTAGTGGGCTTCATTTTTGTGTCCTAAAGAAGAAGACAGTAGATTCCTCCCAAACGATGCTAACTAGCACATCGCACGGTTAATAAGACCGTAACCATAATACTAACAGCTCTGCGAATCTCAGATGCAAGGAAACCAAGAAATTCCGCGCAGCAGCAGCAGCAGTTCATGACCAGGATTTCCAATGTGAAGCATGTAAACTGTTAATGTAGTATTACAACAGGATCTGCGTCCAACGCTGTTGAACATTCTGGCTCTGCTAACAGACTACATCGGTACCAAATTGCACCTCATATTCCGGAATATCAATAATCTTCATGTTCACCGCCAAGATAATTTGAAATGTCACAAATAATCCTCTATTTATAACAATGTTAAGCCTAGGTGCCCAGAAAAAAAATGTTTAGACCTAACAAAAAGAAAGCGGAGGATGAAGGAAATAACATAATTAAGAGGTCATAAGTTAACGGCCCTTTTCTCGCTCATTATGATTAAGGGGGCGAAGTGATGAAGTTCTAAGAGACTCGTGTATACATACATACATATATACACACATACCTATATACGTCAGTCACGCATATAGGGAAACAACGATGCATACAAAATTTCAGTTGAAAAATGAAGGAACGGTGTCACTTGTGTAAGATGCTGAAGATTCGAATTATTCTTGTATGTTACGCCGTGTCACTTGATAAACCGTTACAAGCAGACTTGTGCTGCGTTGCTTGAATCTGAACATGAAGGCAATAGGTCCTTCGAAACGTCGGTAAATACTTACCGGCGAACACGGCGTAACATGCCGTAAAATTTGAATTTTCAGTACTACCCCTGTGAGAACATCGCTAGGAGGATACTATTAAAATTTGTGTAAGAAAATACACAAAAATTGAGGACAGGACTTAAGTGGTTCGGTGTTGCATAATTACAGTTGTAACTAGCACGTGCAGAAGGATGCCAGTTCGGAACCGAAGCAAGTGCAAGGACCTCCTAAGATTGTGATATCCATGAAATAAACCCGTTTTATGACAGTACGCCATTTCGTTTCGTTCGCAGTTTGTAATAAGCTCCACAATCAGAGAATTCAGTAATGCTTCAGTTTACGACGATGTTGCCCAACTGGTGTCGTTACGCATCCATGTCCTCTGTGTTCGGCGCAACTACATTGCCCTCACCCCCACCCCTCCCCCTCTACCCTCCACCCTCCACAACACATCTAACGGGTAGCGTTTGAACTCGTGTAACTCTTCTGAAATATGAAACAGACTCGACGTAAATTTGACAGCCCCAGAGCAATGGGCGTTAAACTCAAACTGATTTGTCCATCACAGCAACATATGCAGTGTCGGCCTGTATGAAATTTGTGATAATCGGAGCAGACAAAACAACGTCGGGTGTTGTCAGAAAACAAATGTCGCTGATGTGATTGATCAATTGAATGCGGACACAATATAACATGGCGATGTGACAGGTCGAGAGGCTGACTAGATATCGTTTATCATGCCAAAACTTTAATAATCCGTACACTATAATTACAAGCACTTCAATTTTATAATAGATTTCAGACTGTCCCACTATACATATAATCCTACCATATTAATCCAGCTTTCCTTTGGCAGCGATATTGAAAGGGAATATCAAAGATTAATTAAGTTCCTGCGTTTCCGTAGTTATTTATGGGTATTGAAAAGGTCTAAAGTCTCTAATTAACTAAATAACTACATGATAGCGAACGTTTCTTTACTAGTTGCCAGCTATTCAGCTCATTACGTCATAATGTTGTTACTGAATACGAATTTTATCACCACACTGAGAGAACCCCGTCAATGGATCCTTCCTATGTTAGTTCAATCACATAACCACGATACACATAAATACTCGTACAATAGTTCATACAACGTCAACCTGCGAATTATCAGCTATATAATGTTCCACAATCACCAAAACGTGTGTGTACGGAATAACCAAATAATGTATATATATATACAGGGTATACACAAAAGAATGGTGCGGATTTAATAGTGAACACTATTACAACCGCACCATTCTTTTGTGTATGCTCTGTATATATAATCTAAATACGACGAGTGTGGGGGGCTCTTCACCCATTTCCAATTGGCACTGCGGAATGTACGGAGTTAATCACAAGGTGCCTAGCAATATTTTCATAACATATCAAACAAACCGTATGCCAGAGATGAAGAAATATAAATCAGCTGAATATATTAATATTATTAAATATATTTTGACCAAATAACAAGCTATCAAAATCTGGACTACGTCATTAAGGGATTTTTCTTTTAGAGTTAAGGTTCTCTCCGTTGTGGCCATAAAAATCCTGTCCTTTGGGATGTGACGCCGTGTAGCCTGGAAAAATTTGCCAATATCCCCGAGAAACCTATTGCCACGATGCAAACTACACGGAGTCACATTCTAGAGCACCGTATTTTGATAATTGGGCTTGAAACTAAATTCACATTTATCAAGCACAACGATTAACTAACGACGGCGACGACACGTGGAAGAAGTGAATTTGTACTCATCATCTTTAGAAATACGATGCAGTGAACACCCTGAACCAAATAACATCGTATAACACTGCATACAAGCACAAACGTACACAAATTTTGCGCGGATTGGTAGTGTATTTATAAAAACTCATAAAATAGCAATACTTTGCAATTATATCTTCTACACTCGATGATGGACTGACAAGAGGAATTTTATCTAATAAAAGTAAATATTTGTACACGAAATGATGAATTAAAAGCATGAAGTTGTGCAAATAATTCCCGCGTAAAAAGTGCTTGTTCGTCGACACTCGTACATTAGATCTCTACGATCTTTGTCCTGAAATATAAACAGTACTAAATAACATATAGCACATAAATAAACCTACCTCAACCCAAATGACCTGCAGCAACAAAACACGCCAGTTTCAATTACCTGTGTATGTTGCTGTGGTTTACAGTTCCCGTCAAACAGGGACTTTGAATTTCAAATAAATTCTCTTCAACGTGAAATACAGCACCTAAACTGCATTATCAGAGACAACAATATTTAGAGATGCGTCACATAGGTATATCTTTGTTTAGTGACACTACATAAGTCCAAGGATGTGCCTGCTAACACCAGGCATTTGACTGAATTACAAATTCATCAAACCCTTAATACGATATTCTTCTTTTAATTTTAAATTCAGTGATGACATTCTTGCATATTTACTGCAGATGGCAAATAGAATCTTTGCAGAACTCATCATCCTACAAATACGATACTGTAAAGGTAAAAAAAAGTAAAGTTGTTTCTGTTCCACGGGAGACATAGGGGAAAATGGAAGAATAGCTCCACGCATTCTTAACCTCGGCATTAGATGAAAGTGAGTGGTGAGAGTCACACCCCGGATGCTTTAACCTGAGGAAATAGCACCAGATGACATTGTACAGAACGCTGGGTGGGTCCAGAAACGGTTTGGACAGGAATGAGAACAGAAAACCTCTACACACTATTTCAAGTAAAGGTATGAATTTTTGTGAGATCTATGTTCAATGTTATATTAATAACGTCGTCTGTATTATAAACCATTTTTAAGGAAAATAATGTTACCTTACAATTCTTGTAAACTGGATTTTATACTGGACAGTTACGAAATGAATTGACATCAGTTGGACATTTACTGTAAACACTTACAGTAAATTTTCTGGGAAATTCGTTCAGTGCTTCATGAGGCAGAATTCTCTGGCACACATACAGATATGATGTACTCCATTATGAATTAATTTGACGGATTTTATGCAAAGAAAACATAAAAATTAATATGAGTGTTGCCCAGCTCGAGGAAGACAACGGCTAGCGCAGATTAAGTAGTATTAACAACTCCCCTCATTATACATTTATATTAAGCAAAACAGTCCTTCTCAATCGGTGTGTTGCTACGTGAATCCAAATAAAACGGGATATTTAAATTCTAATTAGTGTCTACACATTCAACAGTGAAATTAATGCAAAAGGCTCACTCAATATTTTAGCGGCAAGCATGTGAGGAGGGCTGCCAAAGAGATAGGGGTGATGAGATATATAGTTCTACAATGGCACAGATCCAAATATATTAGGGGTCACAATTGATGCATATAACAATTATCATTTTCCCTGCGTTGAATGTCCCAGTAATTCGACCCTAAACATGCAGTCTAGCTCACTCATCAACATCATGCCGTCTAAATGCGGTCATGTCATGGCCGTTTTCCATATCAACTGGTGCTTGTCCCTTTCCCGGACTCCTGTATCGCATAAACAAATCCCAACACTTCCCACTACGTGAATGACAACACGCTGGCTCAAACATTAACAAATGTCTGCAGCGGAATAATGCCCGGCAGTTGTGTGTTTAGGGTTGAGTTCGATATTAAAGGGCCCATTATGCATGCCTATGTATAAAGTGACAAGGCCTAAGGTCAGAATTGCAAATTAACCTCTCCAGCTCAACCCCAGCTAAGGGTTGCAAAATATTACAGTCAAGGACCACACATTCATGACAGTACAAACTAATTAGCTTCTCTACCGCACCCCCCCCCCCCCCAGATTTACAATAAAATAGTTTAATTGCACATATGAGACGCGACATTTCAGTCTGCAAGGAAAATAGCTGCCGTTTGGAGAATCCTTGATCGATTTACACAGCTTCCTTGTTCTTCCAACAAAAACGTACAAAAAGATGGAAACGAAAGCAACTATTCTGCCGCATTCTCACACTCTTTTGTTTAACTGTCTCAAAAAAGAGAACAAAACAAATAAGGCGAATGTTGCAGCTGCATGTTCAATTATATTTCTATAAATAGCATATAAATATATAAACATGTATATACGCACGTATTTATAAACGTGTACACCTATAAATTCAGTTCGAAGGAATCTTCGTTTCCATCAGCAAGAACATGTTTCGGAAATATCCGTGAACATTCGGAACCAATAACCAAAGTTGAACATACAGTTTCCAAAATGGATAGATAGTGCAACTTTATTTAAGTAACCCCAAAAGCGTAAGGATTACGGTAAAGTGCACTGGAACTAAATTGTTAGTTTCGATATTCTATACAACTTCTGTCCCGAATATCCTTCCCTCCAATAAGCATTTAGCAAATTTCGCTCGAAATATGAGCAAAAACGCAAGTAGCAGCATCGTGTAACATGATCACTAAAAATCTCCTATCTAAATGATAACTGCAAAGGCTCGACAAAGTTTAGTAAAGCTCGCCTGCATAAAATTACGATACTGAATGTAAAACAGGCTCAAGCATCAGTACTGTCCGCACCAGTTATCTCTAAAATTTCCTCATGCTCCGACATTTGGTTTGTTACAATGTTACCATATCACAGTGCGTCTATGTTTTCCGTACAGCAGAACAGAGCTGCGCATAAGCACAGAGTCCTGGTGGCCAGCTTCTTTGGTGACTGCACTACTTCTAACTTCTCTTTAAGGATGCCATTTTCTGGTCCTCTTCAAACGACTGCCATCAATACGTAAGCCTGCGTCGCGCACAAACAACACACACACACACACAAACCATATCCTGTTATATTGAGTAGATGTGGCATATGCCGGTCTACAGAGAAGGACTGATTGAGCTTGGGGACGTGGCACATCATGAAAACATAAATTTTAAATCCTTCAAATCACAGAAACTCAGTACAGCCGATATAACGACGATGAAAAAATTCTGAGCAGATTCCAATAATTTGGTTTTAATTAACTCGCCAAACAAGTATTTAATTATTCATGTTAAATTTTCGTTTTGGTCTGACAGTACTACCAATTTAAATTCATTACTTACATCGTTTCGATTGGTACAGATGAATGGAAAAGTTATTAACTTCGGTAATGAAACCAGTAATTTACCCAATGTCACTACTGCGTGTACCACAGGGCAAACAGAATACCCTCAATATTAGGTCTGCCAATCAAGACAACGCTTTTTAACTACCTGAATGCCAAACATAGCAAGCACCCAGCACATGTAATTAAACTGTGCAACCTAGGTCCGTTCGTATAAGTTCAAGAACATCCCACTTTATTTTACAAATAATTGTGATAAACTTGCCATTATCTAACGTTCACAACAAGACCGCCAAAAGACCCAATCACAACTCCCCGCTCAGTACACCACTAAGATCAGGTTAAATGGCATTTTCCCCAACTCTGACTGCGATTTCAAAGATAACAACTTTGCGTTACAGAATTTCCAACGTTTGTATCATCGTGCGGTAATGAAGCTTGGAATTCACACGCAGGACTGACTGAAGCATTCGAAGCAATTCATCAGAATCATCTAGTCAGAAAAGCAATTCAATCATAAGGAAGGATTCAGTTCATGACGCAGTAATAAAACGTTAGAATGCAAGCAAGATCTCACGTTACGAAACCATACATGGACTATTTTCTCTCTGTAGCGCAACAGCCCAACTCGGGACTACGCCGCCTCATTGTTGAGGTTTCTAGAACAGTGGTATTCAACCTGGGGTACGCGTAAACGAAGACATCTTAGGGGGTACGTGAAATTAAAAAAATATATATTATTTCATGATATACAATAAATAATCAGGGCCAGATTTAGGGTTAGCCACAAGAGACCCGGACATAAGGACATGCGATTTGGGAGCGCCATTTCTCTCTCTCTCTCTCTCTCCTTTATGCGATTCTTATCTGGGTGGCTAGTTTCATTTTATTCCACATAATGCATATAATTTTGCTTTGCGAAAATACCTTTGTTCCTTTATTAATGTTTATATGATAGGCAATAATATATTTGTTATTTAATAGCTTGATTCTCCTTTTTTTCATTTAAAACTTATTATTTAATACATTATTTTGGATGTAATTTATTTAACTTATTTTAGATGTAGATTATATACTATATATAACTTGAATTATGCACCAACAACTTTGGGGGTACAAAGTTGAAGAAAATTATATGTGGGGGTACGCGAACAAAAAAGGTTGAATACCACTGTTCTAGATCACACGCAATTAGACACACACACACGGTAGGGTTCCTCTGATGGAGTGATCAGTTCGTCGCAGAGGCCGCTACCTACAAAACACACAACAAACACAAGTGACGAACATCCATGCCCTCAGTGCGATTCGAACCCGCGATTCCAGCAATCAAGCGTCTTCAGACCGACGCCTTGGGCCGCACGGCCACCGAGATCAGCTACGTGGGCTATTAGCGTCGCGTATTCTCAACTTCAGTGCTAGAGGACAGTAAGTGATGTAATTCACGTTCGGATCGCTTCATACCCCTGCGTCAAGAACTCTCGGGAACCACTGTCTGAACAACTCAACAAAAACATGGCAGCGAAGAAGCAAAAACTGTCATAGCAAAGCGGATTTTTCTTGCCTGAAGATGGAGAGAGTAAGTTCGTCAGAAATGTTGGCATGTTAGTAGCAAAGGACACGGCGTCACAAATAAGAAGTCGGAGATCTTCATAGTCACAGTCGTCACTTTGTCTGATACAATTTTATGTATGAAGTACGTATTTTGGGCGTTAAATCGCAGCAGCCAAAGTCCTTTCCGTGTAGGACACAGTTTTCAAAATATGAACATAAAATTATGCAGGGGCGCACCCAAGGGGGGGGGGGCTGCCGGTTGCAGCCCCCTCCCAAACTCCCCAAAACAGAAATTTAAAAAACACGGATTTTGTAGAGCTTATGATATCAAAAGTTTTACATGACTTACCGTTCAGCCGAAATCAGCCACTGAAATCAGCTGATGACTAGTACATTAGAATTTTGAAAATTAAATTAATAAAATTTAAAAAACAAGAAGATAGGATACTGTGATTGAGTCATGGAACATGTGGTTATGTTCTTATGTATATAAATGCAGTTGAAGACGGTGTTATGTTATACTAAAGACATAATTTTTATAACAATTTTTAAAATCAAATTATATATAGCCTCATGGTCAGCCCCCCCCCCCCCCCCCCAGTGAAAAATTCTGGGTTCGCACCTAAAAGCATCAGAACTGCAATAAAAGAGAAGACAAATCTGTAAACAATTTTGGAATACCTGTATCTTTCACACGTGCTGTTAGCAATTCTGCAAACTTCACGGTCCCCCTGATTTTTTTGTTAAAGACCCAGACCTATTGCTCCAAACGTAATGAAACAATGCACAGTCCCACACCGTTGTCCTTCCATTCGCTGCAACATACATCATACCGACAAATACTCAAATTATTATGAAGATCGTAGAACTCAATGAGAACTTTTCTCAGAAAAAATGACGAAATCTATTTCTATGCCAGAAAAGGTTATGCTAAAATCATCTTTGCCAGATACGAGTATATACGACACTACTAGCAGAATATATTAGAAACTGGCTTACTAATTTCTGAAACAAGCAAATGGACCGTCAACGCATCCAAATATGCGTTAATTTTATACCTTGCATAAAGAGCGTATGAAAGTTTCATTAAGAGTTTGTAATCTTCTTTGGCGCGTTTAATTAGGCCCACTAATAGATTCTCAAGCATAAAGAGACAGACAGCGTTATACATGATACCAAATATTTAATGAAAGACGTTACTGCACATCCTTCTTAAAGGAGTTGTTAGCGCTCAGCCATTTCTCTGCAAGATGACAGAAAACCGGAAGAAGGTTTCATAATACTTAAGCTCAGATACCTCACGGAATTCTGGATAGAGTAACGACTGAGTCTTGACATTTAAACGTATCTTGAACACTACACCGGCTGTTCGTGTATCCTTTCAAATTTTAATCCCAAATCGAATTAATGAGACACAAAATTCAAAGATCGTGTATCTCACTTCCCTGTACAGAATATCCGTTTCTTTGTTCAAAAGTAGACAAGAAAGCAGCCGAGTGCACTTTATGGACGGCATTATACGATGTAAGGAACAGGAACGGCGCTGTCAAATGTGTAGGCATGTTATATTCGCTCTTAAGAATGCGGTCTCGTGGGATAAGAAACCTTACAGTCAGGTGGAAATTAACCGACGTTTCGAAGGAACATGCTTCCTCCATATTCGGATAATAAGACATCTATCCTGAAGGATATGGAAGTTCCCTTCGAAACGTAGTTAGATTTCTACAAGCCAACACAACTTTACATCTAAGACGTCTTCACAGACACCTACCGTCAGAGCCTCACCCCTTACGCACTACTTTTCTACAAAACAAAATCGTCCTAGACTAAAACAATGACAACATTTAGTACTCGTACTCGTTTTAGAAGCTACAGGGCGGCAGGGCGAGGAGGGAAGCAAGGGGTTGGAAAACGCTGGCTGTAGTTCAATTTTTCCTGAGTGCTATTAAATTAGCCAATTTTTCTAAATAAATACTTTTATTAAAATATTTTTAAGGCATGGCCTGTGTATTTCATGTATATCTACAAGGCTCTCAGGTGGATAAGCGTACACGTGCATTAACCCCCTGAAGGAAAGCGGGTCTTAACTAATTGAAGTGATCGATATATGCACAGTTTCGGTCTATATATACCGGTATACAGAAAACAATATCATATAATAACTGAACTATATGTCAATTTTAATCAAACTCAATAGAAGAACTCATATTACGTAATTAAAACTTCATTTAAGTTCTTCAGTGAACTAATATCGAAGTCAATTTCATTTACGCCTAGCAATTATATCTGTATAGTGGAAGTGAACAAAATGCAGCTTTTGTACAATTTCTACCAAAAGACTCAAAAGATACATGTAACAATTCGTTTTTCATTGAAGGGCCCCGCAGCAGATGCTACGGACGAACCGCAGCCTTGAAGGCTTATTGTGCAACCCTGTGATGAAGATGAAGAGTTTTTTTCTGCTTTTCTATTTTAATGGAGCACCGGTGGAATGAAATTGACGGGGGAAAACCGAAGTACTTGGATAAAAACCTGTTCCAGTGCCACTTTGACCACCACAAATCCCACGTGGACCGACCCGGGATCGACCCCGAGCCTCCGCGGTGAGAGGCCGGCGACTAACCGCCTGAGCCATGGCACGGCCTAACAATTCGTTTAGTCCCTACCCAAGAGGTCCTCGAAACGCGCCGAATTAAACCCAAAATCAAAGTGCTGCATGAGACACATTTTATCAAACCGAGTTTAATCAAAACCGTTGTGACAGTCTCAGCCCTGCTACATGTACATGGAGAGATGGGTATGAAGAACTAGGTGCGTTAACAATCTTCCCTTCTATCCTCATGAATAACTTTCTAACTACCTACAGATAAGATTTTGGTGTCAAAGCCCCCCCCCCCCCGAAATGCACCACTTTGAAAAAGGTTTGCGGGGTCTTGGCAGACAACAATGAAATTGTTCCAAATAAGATATGTTCCAAAGTCACAAAATTGTAACGAAATGACTAATTACAGGACTAAAAGAACTTTGGTGCTAGCAGTGCTTTTGTTGCTGTACTCAGGAAGTTAGAGTAATAGTGTTGCCTAGCTTGCTATCTAACCATAAGGACTTCCTGAATCACTGTGCTTGTACCACACGACCTCTTGAAATCTGGAGCTTGGCATTTCTGAGCACTTTACTCTCAGATTTTGGATGCCAACAAGGCAGATTTAATGTATGGAGTGTGCTGGTCTCAAACCGTGTTCGCTAACTTGTACTAGAAAGGACCAGCTCTCTTAGAAGACGGCAGAAGCAGGGAAGAGGATGTGTCACAGACACTAATTAACGTTTCTTTCGTCTATTTATAAATCTTCATCTCTCCCTTTAACTCCTTCCTTCATACATCCTACCTCATAGAGTTCCACTATAGCGAAGCAAAATTTATAACGCCAGAGCTAGATTTATTCCCTCCTTTTCAATCTAAAAAAGAAGAAAAGGAAGATGTGCATGGAAGGATCTTTGGCGGGTAAAGTTTGGAGGCAGAAATCCTGGAGGTTACAAGTATCCGGTGTCTGCCTCTTCTTCACTCGCTTCCCTTTGTATCATCTCTCCCGGCCTGCAAGATCTGACAGTGTTAACTGTTCTCCCGCAGTGAGTTTCGTTCACAAAAGTAGCGAGAAATATCCGTGTGGTACTTGACGTAATTTACTGTTTGTGGGAGGGGAGTTCCAATGAGATTACAAAAGCGCAGAATGTGGTAAGGGGATGGGTAAATTTACAGCTTATCAATCCTTTCCGTTATAAGCTTGTGTTATTCATATAAATGAACCGTTTCTCTTCGTAACAAATATCTTCTCATTGTATTTTCCAGATCAGAAGTTCCTGCGTTTCTATGAAGCATACTTGTTTCATAATGGGTATTACCGAGATGTGGCATTTAGTGGTAAATACCTAGCCGACAGACTTAAAGACTTCCCACTTTGTTTGTCCCTTACAGTTCTGCCTTATTGCGTCAGATATCAGTACCCCACAAATCTGTATGATGTACGAGGCTTGCTTAAACACATAATAAAGTGAACAGGAATACAATGAAGAACACTGTCTCTGCGAGAAGTGACGCTCTCACAGCGGCGTCGATTAAGATTCAGGTCTTAGGTTGTAAGTCTACTTCTGTGTTTCTTGACGCCTCAATGCCTACTGCTGCTCGTACCCGTTTCGTTCTGGAAATACGTCCTTAAACCCATAACAAAAATCGTTAAAATGAGTCAGTTCTTAAAACTGAAACATAACATAAAAATGCAAATAAAACAGATATTAGTAAATATCTACATTCATTGCTGCTGCAAATAAAGAATAAACGAGAAATTGAACACTTTAATGAAGCTCACCAGCTCTGTGCCTCTTCTGGTGTTGACTTTTTTCAGTGATGGTCGGGCAAAAAGACGCTTTTTTTTATTTAAAAATATATTTTTTGTATCAGCCTGTAAGAGGGGACGGTTATTGTAGCGACACTTCATGTACAGGTCTGCAAGAATATTCAATGCAAACTTTATGAACGTAATAATCCTATAGCATATATAACAAGAGCGGCAATGTACGTATAAATGTAACATTGAGGCGCGTTCGGATAACCACTGTTGCCGTGGAAAAGCAATAATTATTACATATTCTGAGTGTGTGTCTGTAGCCTTAGTTATTCAGAATGCAATGCGCAAGCGCCGTGTTATAATGTCATCTCTGGCCTGTCTGTTTCTACCGTATTTTTTCACGTTATCTCATAAAGGCACGATTTTCGGAAAAAAAATTTTTAGCTTAAAATGTGCGTTTCGTTTTTCAAAACAACATTTGTCTGCAACATTTCTCATTCTAAGAAGAATTCATCGACATATTGTCATGAATGTACAAACGTCTTCATGTAAAGTACCTGTTATTCTTGTCAGATTTAAATGAAACTGGAATTTTCTCGACAGGTTTTCGAAAAATATCAAATTCCATGCAAATCCTTCTAGTGGGAGCCGATTTGTTCCGTGCGGACAGACAGACGGACAGATATGACAAAGCTAATAGTTGGTTTCGGAATTTTGCGAAAGCGCCTAATATACAGACTGCGCGACACGTAAATTTAGCTACCCATTTGATGCCAGTAATTGATGAAGGAATGCAGGCAAGAGTATGAAGTTTGATACGGAGGCGTATCGTAAACATACCTACAGTACCGCCTACGTGCCAACACATATAAACGATGCGAAAATTATTCGACAACTTTAACGCAGTTAGAATACTTACCTATATAAACTACGTACAGAAATGGATCAGTAAACAATATATTTAGTAAGGTAAATTAAAAGCCAGCAACTCCACTGATTGATACAAATGCAGACACGGAGACCTTGACTTCTTGTCGTGGTTTTAACATATCTAAGGGCTTTTAAAAGCAGCCAACAACAATTATCCCCTCCACAAGTAGCAGGTTGTTATAAATACGTCTCCCAGAATTTGTAAGATAAAAACTACATTTACTCAGATTTCGACAAGTTACCTCCTTTAAACACAACCCGCATTTAATTACAGAGATTTTACAAAACGGGGATAAGAGTTACATTGCATTTCCACCAGTAACAAACTGAACAAAAGGAAAAATCTGTGTTGTCACATGCATGTGATTAAAACCACCAGGAAATAGAACACATTACTTTGCAGCAACGGTTTAGTCAGTGCACACAAAGAGACAGTACTGCATGCATACCTTGTGTTGCTCTGCATCGAATGGGCAAGGATAGCAACAAATCAGGCGTGATAAAACCGAGAAGTTAATCTCGTCCTGTTGACATCCTGACAGTAGGTATAGGGAGATGAACACGACAATGCCCCATGTGCAACGATCATTCCTGTTTCTCCACAACAAAAATTAAATACAACCTGACCACCAGCTCGTGACTTGATTCATGTAAATATATAGGCTGTACAGCATAGGAACTCTTAGTACCTAGAAAGGGCCTATATTTTTAACATGAACATTTACTTCTCAACGATCTGAAAGATTTCGTTCAAATGTAATATAAAACAAATCCCCATTCTTTTACTGAAAAAAATAGCCGAACTGGTGAAATACTGATCTAGTATTCCGAAGGGAGGTGGAAGATGTAGCAGACACAATTTCAGATAGGCTTGTTCTGAAGTCAGACGTGTTGCTGACTTATTTTACAGGGGCATGAGAGTGGGGCTGTCATTCGAAAGTAAAGAAAAGGGGAAACAGATTGAGGACACTTGAGAACCCAATGGTGAAGAGAATATTTTGACGTAAGGAAGAAAAATGACAGGAAACTGGATAAATTTGCGCTATCATAAAATTCGTGATAATAATAATAATAGTAAGGAAAAGTTACGTTAATTACAGCCAGGAGGATGACACAGGCCGGAATTACAGTACATATGGGAATATGAGTGCGGTCTAAGGCGTGGGTCTTCGGCCGCTCGCTTGCTAGGATCGTGAGTTCGAATCCCACCGGGGGCATGGATGTTTGTCTCTTGTGAGTGTTGTGTGTTGTTGTCAGGTAGAGGCCTCTGCGACGAGCCGATCCCTCGTCCAGAGAAGTCCTACCGACTGTGGTGTGTCTCTCAGTGTGATCAAAAGGAATTAAAAACCTCGACACTGAAACGGGAAACCGGAGTAGGTAGAAGAGGACGACTTAAAAAAAAATGGGAATATGAGAAATATACAACAATTTTAATTAGAAAACCTCAACGACAAAGACCACTTTACAAGACCTAGAAATAGATGATAATAATATTAAAATTCATTTCACTGAAATATGGTGTATGTACTGGATTTATCTGACGCGGGTTAGGGTAAAGTGACGGGATGCTGCAATCGAATTCACGAACGCAGTGTTCCGCGCAAGGCGGGGGAGTTTCTTTACCGGACTGACCACGACCAGTTCTTCAAGAATAACTCTACTTCATGCATGTGACTGATATTTTGGCCATTGTCTATCCTATCAGGCTAAAAGATTCCACAACTTTTCGTAGGCTAGATCTCTCTCCATCTTCATTGATGAGGAGATACGGAGAAAGTACTCTGATGGAACCTTCAGACAGAGATTAGCTTCATCTGAAGGGTTCAACGGGGCGGGTTACCCTTCTCCCCCTTTCCATCTGAAGACGGAGACACAACCATTCTGCGTGACTATGTGGGATTGTAGCTTCAACAACGGACATTGCCCGAAATATTAGTCGTCTATTACAAAACAATCATCAGAAACAAAGTTGAATTAATCAATGGAGTTCAATACTTGTCCCATAAATGCCTTATGCGAACTTCAAAGTGGGAAAACAGCATATTGGCAGTTGTGATTTAGTAACAGGGAAACACATTTATAAATGCAAGCTTCACCCCGTAGGCATCAGGTTTGACACGAAATAAGAAGCCTCAAAAAACCACAACAGAGTTATGTGGACTCCAAGCGCTTTCTCTTTACTTCCATTCCCACAAATTCTTCATAATCGCCTATAATATAAACTTCAAGTAATAAAATGTTATACACAACTTCACGAGAAATATGAGAATAAATCCTGAGCACGAACGCTAAACAGTTATGAAACAACAAGTAGCCGCAATTCCGCTATACTTAGCTCCATTACAAAGCCCATAAAGGATTATAAACGAATTTATTCGTAAAACTTCTAGTGCTGTCGTTCTGTAGAGATCGTGTGTGCGGGTAGTCTAACGTTGAACTACAGACTAAAATCGTACCAGCTACACCTCAGGCTATGGCTTTATTATACATATTTATTGCAGTTTAAAAATTCGACTCCGAATTCTAACAAAACAAGCAAAAGATTTGACGTTAAGGATGTGTCAAGGTTACGGTCTTCTGATATAATAGCCGTGTTGTTTCTTAGATATACGACTATAGCGACTCACAAACAAGATAATGTCATATCTGAGAAGGCTGTAATCTTGATCAAAAAAGAGAGTATCTCTGTTACATATGTCATTGATATAATGACATCTAGGATATCAATATCTGCGAGATTTATGCCTCTCGGAGCAGTGCTACCGGAAACTCGTGTGTGATTAAAAATTGCACCGAGTTGACTGGTAAATGGTAACCGACATCGAAGGAGTTCAATGCCTCCATCTTCAGAGTAAAGCAGCTCAAGAAGAGCCAAGCACATATTGGTCTATTTAAAGCATCAGAATAAAACATTCAGAACAAATATTTCGCAATGCATGTTCTTTTATCTTTTTTCTTAGTCTTGATCTCTCTCTGCCTACTCATTGCAGGTGTACAGGTTACTGTTGCCCTTGATCAAACTCAATGACACACACACACAACACACTCGGTAGGACTCCTCTGGACGAGGGATCGGCCCGTCACAGAGACCTCTACCTGACAACACACAACACTCACAAGAGACATTCATGCTCCGGCGGGGTTCGAACCCGCAATCCCAGCAAGCGAGCGGCCGCAGACCCACGCCTTAGACCGCGCGGCCACTGGGATCAGCGATAGCATGTACTTGCACTGCGTGAAGCTACTGCTGTGCTGCAGTAGCTTGTGTAATTTCCAGTGCGTGAAATGTTAATGGACTAATCGTTTGAGGCCCGATATCGTTTGCTTAAGATCAGTCCATGTCTCATTTAAACGGTACGTACGACGATTGTCTTGCTGCATTCTTTTTGTTTTGCTTCACTAGCGGATACACTTCATTTTTGATTGTCAAGAGGGCTATGTGACGTAGATACAGATCGCTATAGGAACGCAAAGTATACAGGCGGGAAAAGGAAGCCACAGATTTTAGTGCTAAAAATTGTAATTAAAGTTCTTCAAAAATGTCGCATTACACACTTTGTTGCCAATTTAAGTCAAAGCTCTGAAACATCACATTGCATCCATCCATCCTGTAACGGCTGTAGCGTAATACTGCGACGAAATCATATTACTGCTCACCACCGCCACCACTACTAATAGGGAGGTAAGTATTCCAAAAGTTTCTGTAATGTGAACCAACAAATGCACATAACTGTCATAGGTTCACAATAATATCACAATTGTGTGCACTTGGTTAATATTACAGAAATTGAATTAAATGCACTGATTGGAAATTATAATATTCAAATAGCTTTTTACAATCTTGTTTTGGCCCTCTCCCCCCCCCCCCCCGTTTTGTTTAATGTTTTTGAATAATATTACGCTTATCTACTGTTGGAAGTTCTTACAACACACATACACACACAGTATTCTTCCTTCCATTCAGAAATTCGCAGAAATGCCATGTTTTAGTATATCAGTCATTTGATGACGGAAAATATACATAATTCACTTGACACCTAAGGTTATATTCCCTATCGGTAACCCGTCAAAACAGAAGTAAATTACGCTAAAACACTCTTTAACATTAATAGCAAGCTAAAGAGTGTAAAGTCCGTCAATCACGGCTAAGTTTTACGTTACACTGTTATATAACATTAATGCAACATGTTTCGGCTTAAGTACAAAATGGCATCATCTCTCCTAAAGATATTAATACGAGTCAGCAAGAATCAAGCCCACAAAATAGTGCACAGTACACACAATATAATCGTGGGGGTGAATTACAATGATGTGAATGGCCTTGCGTCATAGTGACCTCCGGAGCACCACATAAACGATTATTAATTTGAACTGAATACTGATGTAGTCTCGGGCAATGTTCAGAATACGATCGTGGACCTACTTAGAACTGCCTGAAGTATTATTAAATAATAATGGTGTGAAACAACACGCCACGATGAATGAGGCGTGTATTTGAAATGTTAATAGGGAGAGACGTAAATATGAATTGTATTTGTTTGGTGTGGACGTCACATGGAACGGAAATGAAATTTATTCATAAATACGGGTCATAGGAGTAATCAGATCAGTCGCTACATACTGAGTTCGTTTAAGCACGCCTTGCGTTTAAACAATTCCTTCCGTTAATACATATAGATAAGCTACGACAAAATCTTCAATAGTTACTAGGAGCAACCTTTTAGGCCATACAGAGTAGACTGGATTATATCGACAGTGCTGCGACACATAGGTTGAGAACCACTGGCTTATGGCCTCACACTATGATGGGCTTCTAAATAAGATGGAGACAACTAAAAAAATTATTATCGTGGAAATTGCTGTGACCTAAATAACCTGTCATATGAAAACCACCAACAAAACTCAGTTCTTCCAACTTTCCTTCCGGGGTGCTGGTACAAGGTAAAATTCACCATATAACAGGCAATGAAGGCCCAGACGGGGAGTAGAGGTATAGCTCTACCCTTTCTTTAACCTCGGCGCTTGATATGGGGTGGGTGCTCAACGCCACGCCCCGGCCGCTTTACCTCCGGGAAAGAGACCCGATACCCATTATACAGGAGGCTGTTTGGGCCACAGGGCCGGTCTGGAGGCGTGACGAAAACCTCGCCCCCACCGGGATTCGAACCGCGGACCCTTCAGCCCGTAGCGAGTCGCTATACCGACTACGCTATCTCGGCCCACTTGGGGGGGGGGGGGGGGCTGGAACATTCGCATCATGCAAAGGTTGCCAACCTCACCTCAAACCTCAAGAACGACACCTGGCCCACTAACAACTTAAGTCCCATCCCACATCAAGCATCGTCTCTGCTAACTCCCTCCTCATTATTTCCCAACCCTACCCCTCCATACACCACCACACAGGCCTGTACCTGTCTAAATATTCTGAGTGTAGCACAAAAATAAAGGGGTCACAGGCCTATTTATCTAATCTGAAGAAGATCCTTATACAGACACCTTTCAACATCATTGGCCATGGACAGAATTCTGAGAGGCCAGAAACAGTTACACGGGGCCAACCCTCTCAACCCCCATGGCTACTGGCACCGGCCCTCCGCAACACTCGCTTGTTCCTTCGCCTGTTCTCTCCAGTCTTCCACGTAGCAACACGCCTATGCAGTTATTAAACAGGCGATCTTTCTGTTCGAATTCCAGTGCTCCCCCAACCATGAAGGAATTTCATCCGGGACCCCTCTCAATTAAAGCCATCAGCTAATACTTCCGAGTTGTTATGGGTGAAACTGTGATTAAGTCCTCTCAGAACAATTAATCTAAAGTATTTAATTACTTTGTTTTCTGTGTTTGTGTGCGTGTGTGTGCGTGGCAGATGGCAGGCAAATTCCGATGCATTTATACGGACCCTACAGCGGGCATATAGTGAGGCGTCTATATGGAGAGTATAGCAGGCAGGTAGTGAGGCATGTACAATATTTAGTAAATGCAGCGCTTGCTAATCCGTCTTCCGCTTTGTTTTCATGAGTTACAATAGATAATGACTGAACTATGCCACCAGCACATTAATTAAGCGAACAAGAAGTATACTAGTCTGGCCGAATAGCGGACACAGAAGAAGTGGTTTCAGATAAACCAGGAAACAGGAAATTGCAGGGAACGTATAAAGTTGAATGTATAAAGCGATGAAAGAGAATGAGAAAGGAGGGTGAAACATTCAACTGGAAGAAGCAGGAGAGCAGGGATTGAGTTTGGTGTACCTTTATATAGTATTCAGTCCTCCCTTTCTTGCAAAACCAAAGGGCTATTGTTCAAAGGTGGCCTTACCAATAATCCCCGATTCACATTAGAATAATAATGGAGTAATCCATGCGAGTGAATCCCCGGATTAACTTGGGTGCCATGGAGGATAATTGTGTTTGAAAGTGCCAGCTTGCCACACAGCGTGCATCGTGTATGTATATTGTTATCTAAAAACAAGATACTGTGTCTAGACTGGATCCAAATAAAAATCACGGAATATACAGGCTAACTGCCGTTCAGAATTTCGTAACATATCTCTTAAAATCGTCGGCTCAGTGACAGGTAGGTTTTACATTTTTACGCTCCCGATGCGGCCTCCTGTGAAAAAAATAATGCCAACAGGAAATAATTTCTTGACTATCTGAGCGATGCCGATACCAGTGGCCGCGCGGTCTAAGGCGTGGGTCTGCCGCCGCTCGCTTGCTGGGATTGTGGGTTCGAATCCCGCCGGGGGCATGGATGTTTGTCTCTTGTGAGTGTTGTGTGTTGTCAGGTAGAGGTCTCTGCGACGGGCTGGTCACTCGTCCAGAGGAGTCCTAACGAGTGTGATGTGTCTGAGCGTGATCGTGAAACCTCGATAATGAGGAGTCCATGGCCCACTAGGGGCTGTTGCGCACTGGAGAAAAAAAAATCTGAATGAAAATTAATTTCTCAAGAAGGCCTGAGCTCCGTTAAGTTAGTCGCTTGGTCGGCTGGCTGCTACTTATTTATTTCTTCATTCATTAATTCATTTATTCATTCATTCAGCCTTGTCAGTATTACTATCTACTCCAAAAACACCGTGAAAGAAGTGTCTAGTGTGTCAGTTGCCCCGTGCTCCAGTAAAGTAACAATTGCTACCACGACTTGTGGTGACGGTCGACTGGATCAAAACAATGACCTACTGTCAGCAGGAAACGGCATCAGAGTAGTGCCGTATTTCAGAGAGACCTTCCTGTAACTACAGGAAATTACTGGTTTAATATCCCTACCACATTAAACAGGATATGTTCCCAATAGCATTCCACGTCTGCTTTGATGTAATATGTATACAACTGTGTTACAAACCGAAAGCCACTAATTAAAACAATCCGATACACTCAAAGTGAGAAATGCTTTACCGTAAGCATCCAGTACCTCACATAAACATGAAAGAAATCATATACATGTCGTATAAATGCTGTCGTGTCATTATAATTGGTATTAACTGTGTCAATTACAAAACTTCAGACGTCGACAAAACAATGAAGATGGAGGCATTTTTATATACATCTCCTTAGGTGGCTATGGCTTCAACTAGTTTTTAAATTACAAATTACGAGAGCATATGATAAACTTCATGCCTTAATTTTCTACGCTATTGTGCTTCATATCGCACGACAAAACTCAGCGCCTTCTACGTTGCACGTATCTGGGTTTACGATCTCGTACAGTGACGGAAGAAACGTCGAGAAACGAACAGCGACGACAGTACATGCTGCAATAAATACGAGTATTATACATGTCTTTGAGGTAAACAAATAATATAAATTATGGAACGGTTTTAAGGCGATTCATTGCCGTTCCGTTTTAATGTCACAATAAAACCACAAAATGGTCCGTCAACACAGTATAAATATTCACAGATGAGACCTGCGCTCTTCTGGGACTTTACACAACGCAGAACTGTAGGTTATTACTACCAATCTTACCAATCTAAGCTGCGTAAAATCCCAGAAGAGCGCACATCTCATTTACATCGCGGCGGAAGCCTGAAATCAGGCATACCTTCATGGAAGTCGAAAGACAGCTAAATGTTTCGGCTACGAAGGATAGCCATCATCAGGCTCTACATAAAAGGTAAAAAGGCAATATTTATATAATAATAACCATGGCTCGACAGCCCTATATGGGCTTGGGCCTACTCTTTCCTAAGTTACTTGGTCTTGTGCATTTGTGGCAGTGGATGACCGGCCCACTGGCCGCGCTGTTCGACGCAATCCTAATGTGACTGCCAGAGCCATCTGGCAGTCAGTCAGGAGAATTGGGTGAGAAATGGCCGCTGAATTTTGCTTACGAGCATTACTAGTTCTATTCATGGCCGTAAAAAAAAGGCAATATTTAAAAGTGCAATTTATAGTTCGAGATTTCGAATTTTACAGTATATAGTTCTAATGTAATATAATACACAATGATAGTGCACTTAAAATAAGATAAAATTGATATAGTATATATAGTGCTTACGTAGAATATATAGGCAGTAGAGCGTAGCCGTTTATCTTTTATATTAAAAGTATATCAATCAAGTAATTAATTTGGCAGGTGATGTTCTCATGTAAGTGCATTTTTCCAGTTTATGTCACTACTTGTTATTCTAGAAAAACTCTTATCGTTATAGTGGTTTCTTCATTATTACTTTAACCTCTACTTTAGCCCTCACTACTCAAAACACTCCACCTCTCTGTTACACATTCCACTACTAATCAGACATTATATATGGGTGTCTAAACAAATTTACATACGCGTCTCTCTAAAAAAAAACCCCCGTCCTACAGAACTTAGCAACTTAATTACTCGACCGATTTACTTTTAATATAGAAGATATAATGCTGCGCCCTGCTGCCTATATATTCTACATAAGCATTATATATTATACAAATGTTACCTATCTTAACTGCAATATTCTTTTACATTATATTTCATTACAACTACAGTCGAACTCGGTTATAACGTCATGAAAGGGGCTGAATATTTTGTGTCGTTATAAACGAGTGTTGTTATAACTGCGGAGTATAATGTTATGGCTAACGGGGAGGAATTAATTGGTACCAAAGAATATCTGACGCTAAAGACGAGGTGTCGTATAAACCGATATCGTTATAACCGGTTTCAACTGCATATACTGTAAAGTTTGAGATTTCACACAATAAAATTCAGTTGTAAATATTGCCTTTTTACTTTCTGTTATGTACGGCATGATGGCTATCTTCAGTAGCCGAAACACGTACCTGTCTTTCGACGTCCATAAATGTACGCTGTGTTGACGGACCACTTGTTGGTTTTATTGTGAAATTCTGAAACGATTTGTACACTCCAAGTACAAACTGATCCCGCTTATTGCACATAATATGGGACGTATGATCGAAATACGAACCTTGTGTATGCATATTTATATGGAGGGCGTAAGTGGGGGGGGGGGGGGGGGGTTAGAGGAGCGTCAGCTTCTAAGTTTGTGTGAGCCTGCGCCCAATTCATATTAAAACCCGATAACACAGCATGATTAAAATTAAGGTACATATTCGCGTCAGATTGTTAAGGGGGCTGGTACTAACATTGAGGGTCAGACTGCTAAGTTCATTACACAGAGACGGCAAGATAAAAATTACAGCGTCCTGTCACTGAGGTCGTAAATAAAATGTAAGCAAATTAACACGGACACAGTCATGTACGAGACATAGCAGGAAAAAAAACTTGGGAATTTTAATTTGGCTTAAGCTTTCAAAACAAGGACAGAAATGACTCCCAGAAAAAAATTGTCACTGCTTTCTTCAGTATCCTTCTGTGCTTTCTTCAGACTACATAAAAATACCCCTACCACTACAACCACATTTTCTCTTACGAACAGTCATGTTGTCAACATGTAAAAACCTACATTATAATTCTGTTCCAGTAAGATAGGCTTCTATTGTCAAATGCGGAAACCTGCAAACACACAAGTTTTTGAAGCACAAATTTTAGTTTAATAAACTGAATTAATGAATACATCACATTGGTCTATAATGTTGGAACTGCAAAGGGCACTAATACAGACTAAACAAACGATCATATATATAACGAAAATTAAATTTACGCATAATTACACCTGTAAAGGAAGCACTGGGGCTCGTATAATAACCAACGTAGAGACGTAATAAAACGCATATTTGTTGGGGGAAAAAAAGCCCACCTTTACAACACGTATGACATATATTAAGTTCCTGTCAGTAGCAGATTAAAATATTTCTGTACATTATTTTTATCATCTACGCCTTGGCTACATGCTCTGATGACAGAGATGGGTATTAAAACTGCGAAAGCATGAAGACGTCTACTGCTAACAGATTTCATGGCTTCCCATAATACGAAGTAGCTTGTTACGTAAAAATCACATTGAAAGTTGCGTGATATAAACTTCATATAATTGGGTGACATGTATAATTTATGATAGAACTTTCCTGTGCGATGAATTGTTTTAAAGCCGGTAATCTTCCATTCCTTAGTCACACACACACACACACACACACACAAAATATATATATATATATTTATTTATTTCTGTGGCGCAACAGCCCAACTCGGGCCTAAGCCGCCTCATTGTTGAGGTTTCTAGATCACACACAATTAAGACACACACACACACAGGATAGGACTCCTCTGAACGAGTGATCAGCTCGTGGCAGAGGCCGCTACCTACACAACACACAACAGACTCAAGACGCAGATAACTATGCCCCCGGCGATATTCGAACCCGCAACCCCAGCAATCGGGAGTCAGCACGACATATGCCTTAGACCGCAAGGCCACCGGAATCGGCAGTCAAATGCGTATAGTATAAGTCATATTTAATCGACATGATAAAAAGTTCAAGACATAAATCGACAAATCTTAGTTTAAACCTCGTATAAAATATATGGTTGCAATTCGATAAGATAAGCCGTTTTGGAAATGTAACTTAATTATGAAATGAGAGAAGGGCAGTGCCCGTGACGACTTCCCGTTTCATTCGCTCGTATTTACTAGTACGCTAGTGCTACGTTTCCGACCATTCCTTACAACGATGGCATTTGCTTTTATTTCTGTGGTTTATTTAGCGACGCTCTTATTAGCTAGACTACATAGCGTCGACGGCAGACGAGTGACTGTTTAAATGAAACACTGGTGGAATAACAACAGACAGGTGCTAATCGAAGCACTCGGGGAAAGACCTGTTCCAGCGCCACCACGACACTTGCTGCACAAGATGAGAGACACAAAACACAATACGTGCACCGCGACACTTCCTGCACAAGATCAGAGACACAAAACACAATACGTGCACCGCGACACTTGCTGCACAAGATCAGAGACACAAAACACAATACGTGCACCGCGACACTTGCTGCACAAGATGAGACACACAAAACACAATACGTGCACCGCGACACTTGCTTCACAAGATGAGAGAACAAAAACACAATACGTGCACCGCGACACTTGCTGCACAAGATCAGAGACACAAAACACAATACGTGCACCGCGACACTTGCTGCACAAGATCAGAGACACAAAACACAATACGTGCACCGCGACACTTGCTGCACAAGATGAGACACACAAAACACAATACGTGCACCGCGACACTTGCCGCACAAGATGAGAGACACAAAACACAATACGTGCACCGTGACACTTGCTGCACAAGATGAGAGACACAAAACCAATACGTGCACCACGACACTTGCTGCACAAGATGAGACACACAAAACACAATACGTGCACCGCGACACTTGCTTCACAAGATGAGAGACACAAAACACAATACGTGCACCGTGACACTTGCTGCACAAGATGAGAGACACAAAACACAATACGTGCACCACGACACTTGCTGCACAAGATCAGAGACACAAAAC
The DNA here is from genome assembly GCA_021186555.1 of Reticulitermes speratus. NCBI lineage: Eukaryota > Metazoa > Arthropoda > Insecta > Blattodea > Rhinotermitidae > Reticulitermes > Reticulitermes speratus. Next base: position 16,052,639 of record JAJKFL010000330.1, read on the forward strand.
ACAATACGTGCATCGCGACACTTGCTGCACAAGATGAGAACACAAAACACAATACGTGCACCGCGACACTTGCTGCGCAAGATGAGACACACAAAACACAATACGTGCACCGCGACACTTGCTGCACAAGATGAGACACACAAAACACAATACGTGCACCGCGACACTTGCTGCACAAGATGAGACACACAAAACACAATACGTGCACCGCGACACTTGCTGCACAAGATGAGACACACAACAAAACACAATACGTGCACCGCGACACTTGCCGCACAAGATCAGAGACACAAAACACAATACGTGCACCGCAACACTTGCTGCACAAGATGAGACACACAAAACACAATACGTGCACCACGACACTTGCCGCACAAGATGAGAGACACAAAACACAATACGTGCACCGCGACACTTGCTGCACAAGATGAGACACACAAAACACAATACGTGCACCGCGACACTTGCTGCACAAGATGAGACACACAACAAAACACAATACGTGCACAGCGACACTTGCCGCACAAGATGAGAGACACAAAACACAATACGTGCACCGCGACACTTGCTGCACAAGATGAGACACACAAAACACAATACGTGCACCACGACACTTGCCGCACAAGATGAGAGACACAAAACACAATACGTGCACCGCGACACTTGCTGCACAAGATGAGACACACAAAACACAATACGTGCACCACGACACACAGCAGTCACACCGTGATATCGTGTCCTGCTTGTTATGTATTAAATGCAAAGGTGCATTGTGGCGTTCACAAGAACCACCACAAGGCCCTACACTTTACTAATTGAAATCATTCCACATTATGCTTCTATGTTAATCGTCATCCTCCAGCAATAATGAGTGGTACTAAATGCTGTCTTCTCTCTGAAGAATTCCGACCAAAACATTTCAAAAGTTTCGCATCATCTCCCCTAAGCACCTTACATGCAAAGCCCACCTCCTCATCAATAACTTGATCACCTATAATAGTGTTTAGTGAACAACACGTACAACACCCCCCCCCCCCCCCCCCACGAGTTCTTTCCTCGTTCGTAAACGGAAATATTCTCCTTTACAAGCTGTCGGTTTATATCGCTTCCATAACACGAGAGACAAGGTTTCACGGGTTTTCTGTATCTAAATCCTTAGAGTTTAAAAGCACAGATGGGAATATGAAATACTTGGAACTGATGGGGACCAAGCATTCTTCTAATTTATTTGCTCTTAACTTCTATATTGTAATTTTTATTTATTACTGTCATTGCAAAATATCTGAAGTTTGACAGAACTTGAATTTTATCAGCTATGCTTATGGTCTGATCTTGTCCCCCGTTTAGCAAAATGTTAACGTTACTTCGTCTTCTCTAGTTCATTTCCTTCTCGCAACTAACAGAGCTTCTCGCGTTTATCTTCATTCTGTTCTTATTTTCTCCCAGTAATGAACAACAGCATCGACCAGAAGCAGTGAGCACCATTTAATTCCAGTTCCTTCTGCAGTCCAACAGTCACCGTGATGGCGTATTCTAACGTGAAGCTGAAAAGCTATGTTGATAGAGCGTCCCCTTGTCACAGCACTCCGAATAGGCAAGGAGTATCAGACGAATATTTGCCTCCACGTCCCTTTACTTTACGAAAACCGTCGTAAGCATATGGACGTCCTCACTAATATAGTTAATATGCTGATAGATAAACTTGAATAAAATATCTCCAATTTATGTTTGGTTGTCTAAAAGTTTATAAATTAGTTCATGAACTCAATATATCCTCCTTAAATTGAGTCTTAATGGTTAGCTCTTTACTGTAACATTTCAGTGCAAAGTACTTGCTATATGTAATCTCTAACATTAAAAATCTCTATAGTTTGTCCACAGAGTGTATTCACTGGTTTCGTACGATTTTCAGAATAAAGGGAAGCTATTTTCCTATATAGCATTGATCAGTCGGTATTTGTAATGCAGACGCAGTAGAGGAAATAATTCCTGTAGAGACTACATTTATAAATGTTATTCAAACTAAATGATTGCTTCAAAAATACTTGCCCCATTAAGCTGTTACAACAGGTACTCTTGTACATTTTAAGTTACAGTATCACAAACATGTTCGGTTTCATGATCAAACTCAGTCCCTGTGTTACTGTTATTTAGTTACACAATGTATCACCATTCCTACTGCGAGCTTATGGCTCAATAGGAAGAATATAAAAATGTTTATACAAGCATTCAGTACCTACATGCCTCAACCAAATTTACAGGACAATCTTTAGCCTAGTTGCTACTTGAACACACGCTCTGACCAAATCCCTAGCATCAACGCCACCATCATCACTACACCACCACTATGAACATTTAGCTAGTTTTATGCTCTGAATATTACAACAGCAAAAGCCTTGCTTAGTTCTTTATAGTTGGCCACAGGGGGTTAATCTAAAATTCAATTTCAGATTATGAACTGCTTCCACTAATGGCAGGAGATACAAAAGGTTAAATGGAGTGGGAAAAGAGCCCAGCGTGTGGCGAGAGAACTCCTTTGTTCTGGGATGGAAACTTTTGCCATTTTCTGCAGCCAAAAGACAGGTGCCGGTAATATAATTGCAATACGTAAAGCATACCTTTCATTAAGAACATTACAGCATACCAGCATGCGACAAGACTAACAAATCTGCACTTCGCAGAATTACGTGTAAGCCTCTTATTCCAGTGCACACGCCAACTGACTCAGTTCCCTGTGTTCTTCACATTACAGCACCGAACTTATTACACGAACAAGCCAATGGAGATATTACAACCCTTCTTTTGGAGCTCATAAACACGTGTATATACAGGCCATATCAAGCTCGGATATTTGCGAGTCTTAGAGGCCTGTCTTACAGGCTGCACGTCCGGTGAGGATTCTCGGCAGAAGCAGGAATTCTACTCTTTCGAAATCGCTCTGAAGGTCCGCTCACATCCATCGAGGTTAAGAATGTACGGGTCTCTGTCTGCAATTTCATATATCTTGACAGTATGGCGCATGAACACAGTGAAAAGTTTATCTTACCGTACAGGCCATAAGTGGTATTGAAATATTCTGTGGTTTTAAATCGTGGAGAATATTGCATAACACGCAACTTCGTAATGAATACAGATCATCTGGCATAGGTAGGGTACTTCAGCTTGTTGGATATTTAACTCAAACGGACGAGAGACGCCTCTCAGAAAGCGGCCATTAAGAAGAGCGAGAAAGAGATGGAACCACACAGAGTTTATGGGTGCGGGGAATGTTGGGAAAGCGGAAGGAAGCCGTGCAAGTTAATTATCAAATGCGCAATGAGGTTTGTGGCATTACCAACACTGAAACTTGGGTTACATTAGCAGAGGGGTACAAGGTTCGTGACTAATTCGTGCACTTGCTTAGATTTTTAAAATAATAATGCAGCAAAAATTTTTTAAACATCTTACGTGACGTATTGTGTGTTAGCTTCCCTGAAACATTAATACATTTGGTGTAAAGTTAAATACATAATTAGACGATAGGTTTACAAGCAGACCAGCACTTCTAAACTCTAACGTTAGTAACCTTGATTTAAGGCTTCCGCCGCGATGTTGATGCGATCTGCGCTCTTCTGGGACATTACGCGGCGTCGTGTGGTAATTGTTTACCGACGTCTTGACCCGTGAAGATGGGACCGACACGTTGTCCCGAATAATTGTTTACAGACGTCTTCACCCGTGAAGATGGGACAGACACGTTGTCCCGAAACGTCGGTAAACAATTACCACACGACGCCGCGTAATATCCCAGAAGAGAGCAGATCTCTAAAGTTAGTAGTTTATCATTAATGTCAATCTAAGTTTTCCAAAACAAACTGCTATACATATATAATGACTTTTTCACGCTTCGCAGATGAGGTAAGGGCATGTGCATCCACAATAAGCTCTTCGTCATCTCTAAATCACTTTTACGTACCACTTAGAAGTCCTTTCCCTCATATACACAGCATAACACTTTCACGTACATTTCACCTAGTTTCAGTTTATGATTTCACATCTGCATTTTATAAGGTGTATACAGTCGTAGATACTGAAGCTCCTCAACAATCACATACTGACACACCTACACACAAACACGGCGTTAGCAACCCAAAAGACGGTAATGCCCCTTGTCAGTGCCGTAAAGGCCTCAAATTTCACCAAGATTCTTGTTAATTTCAGACTCCAATCATCAGTCCTCACTTCAGCCTGTATGTTCGCTGTGAAATTTACCTTTGCGAACGTCAACCCAAAAGACTTATTCAGTTAGGCATAACAGCTAAATTTGAAGTCTTTTTTTTTTTTGTGGTGAGGGGCCCCGCAGCAGATGCTACGGACGCACCGCAGCCTTGAGGCGTATTGTACAACCCTGTGATAAAGATGATTAGTTTTATCGTTTTTCCATGTAATGGAGCACTGGTGGAATGAAATTGACAGGGGAAAACCGAAGTACTCGGGTAAAATCCCGTCCCAGTGCCATTTTGTCCACCACAAATCCCACATGGACGGACCCGGGATCGAACCCGGTCCTCCGCGTTGAGAGACCGGCGACTAACCGCCTGAGCCATGGCACAGCCCTTATCTGAAGTCTTAACGTAGGGCAGTCAAAATCGCTGTTACATTTATGTTTCAATTGCATGCAGATACACAAAATAACCTGCGAATTTCTAAACAACTGTGCTCACTAATGTCACAACAGATCACAATGCAGAACTGCCAGTGATAGAAATCAACCTTGGTGTCTAACGTTCCCCACGAATGTTGGACAGCGTGTATCAAGACTCATGAAAAGTGACAGTAAAATTACGGAACCACGCCGAGAACAAAACACGTGTAACAGTAAATTATCTCATTCGCAATATTTCAAGAGTTATGAGGGAAAATAAATAAACTCCCTTTTCATCCCTTATCTTCGAGAGAAGCAAACGAAAAAATTTAAGTAGCGTAAAAAATCTCGTTACACACATAAAGGTATGTTATCCAGGGCTACTTATCGTGTTAATATCTTCCGTATGAAGCTTTTGAAGCAGATTGGTTACTATATGAACCTGCTTTAACATTAAAAAGCTCTGCATTTTTGGTTTCTTATGATTCCAAGAGCTATGATTTAGACCTAACACTATTAACTGGTTGACCTATGTAATGAAGATGAATGCGTTTCTGAGAGGTAAGAACTGATTTTTAAATATTATTTAGACGAATTTGAAGGTTCAGAAGTTAAGAGAACCAATTTGTATGATTCACGCCATTGTAACTTATAAACATTATAAGTTACAGGAAACTATTTCCAGATCCCAAATAACTAAAACGTAAACATCAGGGCGTCGAAATAATCAAACTGTTAAAGGTTTGTATATATGTAACAATACAGTACCCTAACTTTAACATGACCGATAAAACTGCGGTTTCATTAGTTTGCTTTCCTCATTTTACGGTCAACATAGCGACAGACTATTGAAGCCAGTTTAGCAGCCAAAAATCGTGGTCTGCACTGCAGTACAGATTAATAAGTAGAGTGCCGTATCACAGGCTTACACACCCAGAATCACCCCGTCACCCGGCACACACATTCTCCACACCCATATATCACATTAATCATATTTAGTGACCAGAACTGACCGTTCCTCATAAATTCACACAGCCTTGTTGCTTTCATTGTCAAGCAGTCCACATGAATTAGTCAGTAGGGAATTACAGTGAAAAATGAAGAAGCCACATCACCATGTTCAGTTTCAACACCAAAATAAATAAATATATAAATTCAAAATGGTTGTTTTAATGTGCATCTTAACAGTAAATTAAATAACAATATCGATATAATTCGTAATTCTCAAATTATTGCTTAATCAGCTATACATAAAATCAGAGCCAGAGTAGCGCAGTCACTATAATTAACTAGGCTGCGCGCTAAACAGCCAACAGACTGTGCTTCTACTACCCGCAGAATTAAAAAATTTTTCTCTTCTCCAAAACTTTGACACGGGCACTATTCAATGGTTAACGGGGGCTCTTTCCTCGAGGGTACAGCGGCCTCCATCTAGTGCCGAGGTAAAGAATGCGTGGATTTATACCTCCATTCCCGTTATGCCTTCATGGCGTGCACAGTGACAACTTTACATTTACCTTCACTTACCCTTTACTTAATCTTTTACACAAAACACTTTCACTGTATTTTCCACGCAAGCTACAGTACGTATGTCGTAATATAACATATCGATTTGATGAGTGTTTCGTAAGGGTAGAGCGATACACTAATTTCAGAAATTAGTTTCATGTTGTCCTGCAAACCGAAATAAAAGCACAAAGTTTTACATCGAAATGTGACTATTCCAGATATTCCGTTTAGTTACCAAACAATGACGACATTTTCTCGCATCTCATTACATAATCAGTTTAAACGGGCATTGCTTAGGTTTGTCCGGTCGTCTGTCTTTCGCTTCCATTTAAACCAAATGAAAATCTCAGTTAATTATAATAGCGCCATCAGAAGGCAGCAATAAACTGCAGTTGAATGCATCATATAATTGGCATTATAGTGCATAATTTAGACATTTCTGCCACTATCCTAACCCTCGCCGGCATTTAAGGCAAACAGTACGACAACAAGAAATTAATTTTGCGCCCCACGCTGAGGCCAGAAACATAGACAGGAGCCAGAAAATACTGATCCGCCTTTTTCTAGCAACCAAGAGTTTGGCCATCGATTTTCAAAAACCATCGGCCTCAGATAAAGGGGTAGGCCATACTCATTCCATGGTAATGATTACATCTTACTGTGTATCCCATGTTTGAGACTCATGACAATATTTTACGTGACTTTATATTCCAATTCAATGGAATTTGTAACTAACTGTAGGATATTTAGCTCCTATGTGTCCCTGGGCCAGCTGAAAATAGCCAATATGTGAACATATTATGTTCAATAGGAATGAGTTTCCCTTCCCACCGACACACAAGCGTGATGATAATAACAGAAAGGCTGTAAACGTCGGCACTAAAATAATAAACAGCCTCATTCGAAACTACAACACCTGTAGTACGAATTTAGCATACCTTAGCACTTCGCTTCAGTGAGAGCCATACGAACTATTGCACTGGAAATGACAAGGAAATAACTGACATGGTGCAACGTAACAGGCCTACATCCAGTCTGCACAGTGCAGCAGTACACTGGTTATCGTTAAACACATAAGCGGTCGGTTATTTATGTACATTGTCAGCCCATTTACATGAAGTCCCTAAGTCGGACTTGTCAGGGAAATTATGGGCAGCGATGAGGATCATTATTATAGGCACACAGAACATGGAGACATTCATAAGGGTCAGTAGTTTACTGGAAGTCATAAAAGGTACAGCAACGTGAGCGAGTCATTAAACTTACATGTAACGAAGAAAACTAAATCACGGAGATTGCTGTGCGTTGGTATGTGACGCCACGCAGAACAGTAGGCAAGTTATAACCTGAAGATGGAGACAGTAGGTTCCTTTGAACATTGGCACCTGTTCACCAGACCACAGGGCGTAACATCTTAAATGAAAGCAGTCGACACAGTCACAAACAGGATAACCCCAAACGTCACACAGAAATCACAGTCTACGAAATACGTTGGTAAAGAGAAGTGCGTGCATGTCTGTCCATCCGCACTTTTCGTCTTCTAAATTAGTGAATGTATTTCGCGAATTTGTAAAATCACGGTTCTACAGCACACGTTGTCACATAAGGCAAATAGGCGTATGTACATCACATAAAATTCAAACCGAATTTCAGAAACTTTATCAAAAGTAATTTACAGTATTAAAGAATAATTTAGGATACAAAACATATATCTCACTATGAACTACCACTTGTCACACTTGCCGGTCTCAGTGGCCGCGCAGTCTAAGGCGTGGGTCTGCGACCGCTCGCTTTCTGGGATTGTGGGTTCGAATCCCGCCGGTGGCATGGATGCCTGTCTCTTGTGAGTGTCGTGTGGTGTCAGGTAGAAGTCTCTTCGATGGGCCGATCCCTCGCCCAGAGACGTCCTACCCAGTATGGTGTGTCTGAGTCTGAGCTACGTACGAACTTCATGGACGAGGCCTAGGCCCACTAGGGGTGTCGAGCCATGGAAAAAAATTGTCACACTTGTACATTGAACGACACAACTCCATCGAGCACAGACCTTCTTAAGAAGTACCAGTAAATCAAGTGGCCAAGAAACTCCCGTCCTTTAGCGGAATCGGAAGGTCCATTACCGTGCTCACAACAGCCCGTCACATATACCTGCCCTGAGCCAGAAGGATCCACTCCGCGTCCTCCCATCCTATTTCTTTAAGATCCATTTAATACTTTCCGATCTACGCCTTGATCTTCCAACTTGTCTCTTTCCTTCAGGTATTGCCACAAAAATCCCCCATGCGTGTGACAAGCCCCGCTAATTTCGGCCTCTTTTATTTTAAAGAAACACGAACAGTAACCTTGTGGTGCTACTTATTGTGGCAAGTACGTAGTATGTTCAAGAAAGAGGCTACTTAGCACAAATAGATATAAATAAAAGCAAATTAATAAAGTGGGTCCTAAAGAAATAAAGCGTGCTTATGTGGGCTTAGTTCATGTCTTTGAATAGGGACCAATGACGGGCTCTTTTAGCACGGTAATCAGTCTTCGAATTTCAAAAAAGGGCGAGAAGTGTCGTAACTTTACAACTTCTAGTTTCCCGAGGATTCTTCTTCACAACGTTATATACGTAACTAGTACCGTGAGGTAAGAAATCTACTGGTTACTCAGTCAGTCAAGAAATCTACTGGTTACACAGCCAGGCAAGAAATCTACTGGCTACACAGCCAGTCAAGAAATTTCCTGGTTTCATGGAACTCAGAACTTCATCACCGCTCTTTAAACAAAATCACACACACACACACACACAGACCCTGCCATCAGCCACTTGTTTCCCCTTCATTTTTTGCACCCAGTTTCCTTAAGAAGCTCTTTAATCTTATCCTCCCATCTGCGGGTTTTATTCACATATGGTCTCCTTTTTTCTGGGGGGGGGGGGATTTCCATGAAAATTTGCCATTGGTTTCCTTCCATGCAAAGTGATATAAATACAGGTATGTAAAGCTGCAGCCTAGTTATTTTTGTCAACATTGCATCTGCAGTGACGATGAAGAACATACGACAAACTACACGAGCAACTACATACAGAAGCAATTGGTAAGCCTGTAATGTGTGAAATTGTGTGGCAGTGGCACGCTTGGTAGAAAAAGTTCGATAAATGACCACTTTCGACCCATGGGCGATGGTGGGGATAACAGTTAACAAGGGGAATTCGGATGGCGCAACGAGGAATTTATCTGCTACAGATTATACTTGTCACCAGGTCTGTTGAAAGGACTTCACACCCCCGACGGTGACAACAAGATACTGCAACCACAGTAAGATAATTTTATACGGCAGTAAGAAATTCGGGGAGACTTATAACCGGCAGACTTCAGCCCGCCCTCCTAAGTTCACGTTTTGTGATAATTATCAGTTTCAGTCCAGATAGGTTTATCTACTGGGTTGAACGGTGGTGACACAATTTGCTCCGACTGCAAAGTCTTCTTTATAATTCATAATCAGCTTGTTACTTGAACGGAAAGTAGCTGTGTAGAAGTTAGCATTCCTGCTTCGTATTCAGAAAGTTCTCAGTTTGACTACCGACACACAATAATTTTACTCAGTCGCTTCAAAGTCTCCTTTCCACATTCAGTCTCACCCTGCAACTCGACTCTGTAGACCGCTCTGCAATCCCGGCAACCAGATGCTGGCTTCTCATTACAGAGCCTCGGGTTCAGCCACAGATGACTTCATGCGGAATTCTTGATGAACAAAGTGGCAATGAAGCATGCTTTTCTCCGAAATTCTTCGGTTTTCCCATGCTAATCGCCATTACACCATCACGTCATACTCAAAATCCCCGTAACCTGAAGCAGACGACAGCCTTGACCAGAAAGAACACTGCCACATCCCCTGTCTTTAGGCTGGGGGTTTCATTACTAACCCCGGAAACCAGCTGTTCGCTAAGAAACTAAGTGAAGTTATAGCCTTAAGAAGCTGATAAAGTGATAGTAAATAACCTGAACTCAATAATATAATCTTTCCTTTTCCGCTATTTGACTACAAGCATGAAAAGGTGTCGTTGAATAGAACAACAGATTAATTTATATAATAACACTTTCAAATGAGGGATTGTTGACAAATTCATAAGACGCAATATTTCGTATGCACAAAATGAAATGAATTTCCCAATTTGCACATAAACTGCAAATACACATGTTACGACGAAGAAATGAAAACGTCAAGACGCCAAGACAATTGTGCAAGTTCGCCTGACGCATCTATTCAGCGAAACTCGCAGAAGTGCTTCATAGTTCTGTTGCAGGGAGATACATTTGGGGTGGAACAACATTACTGAAACGTAATCTGAATAAATGTCCCGCATCTCATAATCAGCAATAAAGTCTCGAAAAATGATACAAGGTATTGACATGATCACCAAACAAAAACAATGCAAATGAAGAACAACCACGAACAAGGTGGCAATGTAATATGAAACCTGTATACGACATACACCAGCCCTGATAATGCAACTCATGCAAATAAATTAGTTCGATGAACTGTGTATGAAGGTACAAAGGGATGTAGAAGTGGGAGAGGTAAGACAGAATGTAGAATAGTTGAAAGGGGGCTGGGCGGGGTGGAAGTACACAATACATCCTAATTCAAAGTCTGAAAAAGCAGTAGGAATAGAAAAAAAAAGCACTTGTCACAAAAGGCGCAATTGTAACTGCAAAATAAAGCTGAGATAAAAAATGAGAGACAGAATTAAGATCAAAAAGAGGCAAACAATGCAGAACGGAGTGCAGCGGTACGGTAAATTAATATTTGCGGACAGTCTGAGGGAGAGGGGGGCTTTATGTGGCCTTAATGCCTACAGTATCTTCAGTTAATTAAGGACTGAAGTTTAATTTGTGCATGAGCGTATCTACTTACAGGAGGTGAGCAGGAATTCCATTACAAATGTTTTCGCACTGGCATGCCATATATTTGTTTTATAGGTCTCTATTATGCTGTTTATAACCTGAACAGATTCAAAACAGTCAAGAACAAAGCAATATGAAAAAACCGATCTAAGAGAGGTAAACGAAGTTCGGACGTCTGTACCAAGGAAAGGAATAGCCTGGTCTAGCTGTAAAGCTGCAGATAAACTAATTTAATTTTAAGAAAACAAGGTTTCTGACCAAATTAGTATATATTTAATTAAACCTGTAATTTAAATGAAATCATGACAAGAAGCACATCTTATCACCATCGTCCTTTAATACATATTAAATTTCTACACGTTTCGATCCTCGTATCGTCATCAGGGAATTTAAATTGGGGAACCCTGGAAAACGCCGAAAGTTTTCACACTGCTTGACATACAGCAATAACTTACATATAACACAACTGTCAATAAGAATATCTATACTGAAAATGTTGAACACATTTATATTGCAGTTCTGAGACCAAAAGAGCTTTCTCTAAAACTAAGACTTGCAATTATTTAAAAAAAAAAACAAGACTTGATAAGTTCATTCAAAGTTCTTCGTTATCTATTTACTTGCACTTATTTAACGACGCTTTCAATAATTCTGAGTATATAGCGGAGTTTGTTTGGAGCGACTGAGGATAACTACGAGAAACCTCTTATCAGGATAGTCTGTGTTCCGGTCAAGAATCGAACCGGTTACCTCCCGAATGCAAGTCATAAAAGTTACCACTTGGGTCAACTTGCTCGGCCAGTCTGTTTACGAAGTAACAGCATAATATTAATCCTAAGTGCACGCACATGTTCGTCAACAGAATGCAACACAAGACACAACATTACAACAGCTAATAAATCCATTGAAAGCATGGCAAGTTCATATGCTTGGTAATGACAGTAACAAATCAAAATTGCAGGTACGAGAAATCTGAAAGCACATCATTTCGGGGTACGTTTGCAACCTCTGTCTTCTCGTTTGTATGTTAAAAAATATAAAATTAAAATATACCCAGGCGGTAGAAGGCAGTATGATACCAAAATGCATCTTGCGCTGGACAGAAACAATTTTCGTGCTCTTGTGGGCATGGTAATGAACCTTCGGGTTCCACAAAATGCGTGAAATATTTCAACTAGTTAAGAAAGAGTCTGTGGATGCAGTTAATTTGGATACTAAACGACAAGCTGCATTATTAGCTAACTAAATCCAAGGAGCTGAGTCCTTCTTGAGAAGCTAACAGGTCGTCAGCTAGTCAAGAAATTCCCCGCATTTTATGGAACCCGAAGGTTCATTACCGCATTCACAAGAGCCCGCTACCTGTCCCTATCCTGAGCCATATCAATCCAGTCCATGCCCCCATCCCACTTCTTGAAGATCCACTTTAATATTATCCTCTCATCTACGCCTTGGTCTTCAAGTGGTCTCCTTCCCTCAGGTCTCCCCACCTAAGTAATCATTCTTTACAATTCACAGCACACAAGCTGCATTATTATTATTATTATTATTATTATTATTATTATTGCGTCACTACTCCTCTGGCTTGTTCTGATTTAGTATGCTGTAAAGAAGCATTACTTAGGCCAGGGTTGTATAAAGGATTACGTTGTCATTTGCCTTTCACTAGAGGGCGCCATTCAAATTACATGTTCTTGGCTTATTTTACAACGCTGTATCAACAATTAAAATTATGGAGCATTAACAGAATAGTGGAAATACTAGTTCTTTGTCAGGGACATCGAAATTACATTGGTATAAATGGCCGGAAAGGATTTTACTAAACACGGTTTTTTTTAAACCAATAATGTTTTATTTTAACATAAAATGAGCAAGTCTATATACGGGGTCTAACAAAAAATAAACACTTACCAACGTGGCAGGTAAGTCCACACTTCTGATGCCTAACTGTCATGTAAGATGTGAAGCTTGGTATGTCAATGCGGCAAACGAAATGTGAATATTACCCGTAAATAGGTTACGTAACAGTAATTAATCCCACGTCGTGAAAACGTGCTCGCCAATTTTAGTCGTTTCCAATAAACTTGTAAAAATAATCTGTCTTATTATGCGCAGATTAGGATAACTGTCTTTAAGAAATCACATAAGGGCCTCCTGATCTGCGAATCTCCTTATCAGGAATTGAACTTTCACTTTAATTAATGAAGTCTCACTGCAGTTTTATACGTTACAGCCATAAAGCATATCAGCGTCTTCATATACCTAACTTCAAAAGACTCAGACACTGTATAAAGATGTTACGTCCTGATACAAGTCCACATGTACGATTGCAAAGTGCCCATTGAAACGCTGAAGTATGGCAGATATACAGACTTCTATTCTTCCTGTACTGCGAAATTTGCTTTGGCAATACTACGTTCTTTGAAACGTGATGCAGTGTAGATGAAGAGGAAGCAGCACGTTCCTCCAAAACGCTGCCACGTACCTACCCAGCCACATGGCGTCACATTCCAGAAGGCCGTAATGCTAATCTTCTCCGCACTAGTAACTTAACATCTCATATATTCTCACAATACGAAAAGTGAAGCTGCATTATTTCGAAACGACTACCGAGTGTTTCACTGCATATTACACGCTGGATTCTGCCTTTGCACTCAACATAACTGGCAGTGCTATATATGAAATGAATATGTCGAACTTTCTGTACAAAACGGTAATTAGCTTAGCGTACCAAACATTCTGATCACTAAAACGTGAAAGTACGTTTCTATCCAACGCTCTCCGATTTCCGAAATGGATCGCTTTTGGAAGACGTGCGTCCTTCTCAAGAGCAACATGTAGATGAAAATGAATATGGAACGAAAGGAACAAGAGGAACCCGAAGAACTCTTAGAAAATCCTATCCCAGTGCCACTTTGTCAACCACAAATCCCACACGGACTGGCCTGGGTTCTGATCCGTGCCTCTGCGGTGAGAGGCCGACAACTAACCGCGTGAGCCATGGTATGACCAATTTGAGGACTAAATCTACATTATAATAAGCACTCAGCTCCTACCTCACAGACAACACGGTATGCTTCATTAGAAACACAAGTTGTTAGACGAGTAGCTATGGGGAAATAACGGCTGTTTATTGTAAGAACCAAATGAATACAAAAATGGGAAAAATTCAGCACGTTGTGTTAAACATTTACACACGAAAATTAACGTGCATTATATTCAAAGATCCATTTCGTACCGCGCAGTAAACACACTCGGTCTCGGTTATTAAAAAAATCGGTGAATGCTGTATAGGGAAAATAACCGCTGCTTGCTTAGTTGAGAAAGATAAAAATCACAGACATGTCTTTGCAAGCCGATCGCAGAATTTTTTGATGTTAAACAGGGCGGTTTATAATGTAAACACTTGGCCTTAAAGGGTTAAACCCGGCGGTAGGTATAGTAACCACTGGGCTTTAAACGGTTGCAATAGATGAATTATGAAGTGAGTTATATATAAAATCCGTTCGCTTTGATTATGATGGATGAAATATTCAAGATTTACCGTGCTAAAAAAAATGAATACAGCAGTGGCCATTTATAACGCTTACTGCCTCTGAATGTCAATGAAAACTGAAAACCGTCGCTTTGCCTGCTGCAGCAAATCGCTACAATATATAACCGAACTCTACGCTGATTACATATTCGGATATTATTTGAATTGTATATTTGTATTACGCCATTAGTTAAAACTCGTGGTTTGTCAGACCATTCCTCGTGTAAATTTATGCAATATCAGGAAATGCATATTTCAACAACGATAAACATCAGGCCCTGCGGCTTGCTATTCAAACTGGTCCTGCAATTTCTAACTGCTGTCCGTAATTGTTTCATATTATCCGTGATTTCAGGTTCTGCCGCGATGTTGATGAGATCTGCGCTCTTCTGGGATATTACGCAGCGTCGAGTGGTAATCCTTTACCGACGTTTCGGGACAACGTATCGGTCCATCTTCAAGGGCCCTATCGATACGTTGTCCCGAAATGTCAGTAAAGGATTACCACTCGACGCTGCGTAACATCGCAGAAGAGCGCAGAACTGTTTCATATTTGTATTACCGACAAACAATTACCACAAAGGTGCGACTCGCTTGAAAATCCATTTGCTTGTAATTACGTGGTTTTCATGACTGTGACTAAGCACAGGCCTACTTTCGTCTGTATTATGAAGCCGTGTGTTCTCTTGTGTCCCGAAGAGGTAGGCAGCATATTTATCGGAAACTTTGGCACCTGACTCCAAGGAGTCACATCCGAGAACACCAATCTACAAGCATCTCTTTGTTTTAGACCATTCTGATAGACAATGCGTTAGATAAATGTCTCGTTACGTGAATTTTGTTACATGTTTTATTAATTTCATTTGTATTAGCGGAACTACATTCCGTACCACACAGAACTCGATAAGCATTCAGTAAGTGTACTTGTGCCCTTACTAAATCATACTCTTCATCGAAGCTTATAACTAGGCAACGCACAATCCCATCGCACAACCTGCTTTTCTTCAGTACCTGACAAATACAAAATAACCGATGAAGAGATCTGCTTCTTCTGTTGGGCTACTAGAATAAGCTCTGAATAAAACTTATTATAAATTTAATATGGGCGATGACTTTCGACAATTCCCGCAGGTTAATTTCATAAACACGTCCTGCTGCAGTAATTCTTTGTCATTCCAATAACGACAAAATAAATAAGTGCTTGAATTTCACAACGTAATATATTACTACCTATAAGAATCAAACTACAGGAATTTGACACTAATAGCAGGAAATAAGTCACTTACGAAACGACATGGCGTTAAGACCACAGCGGCGAATCCCAAAAGTAATCCTTACAAAACGGGGGCACATTACCAAGAAACATTCAACAAGTAGCCAATTTCCTACCTTCTGCTCTAAGCAAACCGAAACTTTGCCAACACTGCGACAGAGTCTGACCATTGACAAAGAACGGGACTTCAAACGTGTCGATAATTAGGAAAACAAACACCGCGATTTCAAAATAA
This sequence comes from Reticulitermes speratus, assembly GCA_021186555.1. NCBI lineage: Eukaryota > Metazoa > Arthropoda > Insecta > Blattodea > Rhinotermitidae > Reticulitermes > Reticulitermes speratus. The sequence continues at coordinate 16,068,698 of JAJKFL010000330.1, forward strand.
AATCACGAATATGCATTTCTCGCAGCTCTCAAGGTGCTCTTATGCTAACGTATTGTTTTCAGAATCTGTAGCATGGCAAAATAACAAATATCCACGAGTAAAAACACTATGTTTCCGGAAGGACAACGCGCAGAATACGATAATTGAAATATTAGTATGTAAAAGAAACTTTATGTGAATATTTCAGGGGCTTGTACCTGAGATCATCCCAAATCAGAAACATCGTACGAAAACCGGTCCGATTTTGAAAACAGCAATGGAGTTACGGGCATACAAAATTCAACAATAATTTACACATAACTGTGCTATTTTCAAGGACAGGTTTTTGCGCTGCACTCCTAGTTCTATAACAGCTGTTATAATTAGCGACCTTCAGCTTGGATAAACATTCTGACTCATTTTCATATCGAATATTTAACTCCATGAAGAATTCACATCACTTACTCCTCTTGTAGCACATCAAATTTTACAAGAGACCATTTTTCTTGCGACCCCACGCAAGATCATGAAATAAATTGAGAGATATGTGGACTTTGATGGAGTATGGAGTTATGAGTATGTGAATATCATATTCGGTGTGCAAGTGACAGCAGGTACTTAAGCAGGCTTAACTATGTGTAAATTATGGCTATCTTCGCATTATGGTTTACATGTGACCGAAACGACCTCAAGAATCAGCTCACGAACTTAAGGCTCTACTTCATTAAACATATTTATATAGTGGCTGGCAATATAGACGGTAAGTAACTGAAGCTAATAAGGGCACTAAAATTGCCTATATCCAACTGAAGTCTGAACTTGTTTCACAGCCCGCAGAACTCAGTATGTAGCAGTAAGGGACGTGCATTGTCGTGATATCGTTTGTAACTTCTAAGTCACATTCAAAAGAGTCGTGTTAATTTTTTTGGTCACGATTCCCAAATCTTTAGCTCAATACTTCCGGCTGTTTCGTGTTCCTTTAGGACAACAGGGCTATCTTCTGTACGTACGTGCGGGTACACGGATCTGCCTTTTCGAAGTATCGCAATCTTGCTGTTCTTTTTTCCATTTCGTTACTGCGATTTTGGTTTTGTGCACTTTTCCGGAAATAGATGAACCAAATCCCTGTAAGAACGTTGCTAAAACAAACCACATTATTCTTATCCAGTTTCAGGTCCATTACAAGAGACCTTTTGAACACACTAAGCGTGCGCACGTACACTGTCCCACAAGACATTCCACTCCACTTTTTTCCCCAGTTACGAACCTAGGAGACTTTGCTTTTTTGTTTTGTTCCTTTCTTTACTGATTATTTCAGCCTATTTCGTTTCTGTAAACAGAAAAGAAGTGCGCTTACGAAATGACAGCGCTGTCTGTGTGTTTTTCCGTTTCAAATTTTAAACCAGTTGACGGATAACGCGGGAACATGACAGGAACGCAAGGTGTTGTTGCCATAGTTTCCAAGTTTCTACAAACAGTATTAATAATGATGATGATGATAACATGGCGCAGGCGCTAACATGTGAGATGCGAGCGAAAATAACCACACTTACTTTACAGTCCTGAAATGCTGTTACATACATATACATACATACATACATACAAATATACAGCTATACAGAATTTTACATTTGAACACTATAAACTAAAACACTATAAACATGTTACATACCTCACTATGAACCATCTTTATACATAAAAAAAATTCATCTACTGAGTAAAAGGAGTGTGTATTTAAGTATTTTCTTAATGCTACTTTAAATTTTGTCTTTTCATTCTTAAGACTTACGAGACTCAGAGGGAGTCTGTTGAAAATTCTGATACTGAAATAGAATGAACTTTTTTGAAAACAAGATAGGTTGGCATTTGGTCTATCTATCTGTTGGTAAGAAGCAGACATCTTGAGACGGTACGCGAAATTTGTTAAGGTCATTTTTTGTACAATACAAAGGGCCAACACTGCGGCTCTATGGACACATTCCTTAGCTTAAAGTTTGATCTCGATGACTGAGAAACCTTTCAGGATAAATATGTGCAGTCTGGTGGGGAAACGGAGCATACACACAGACGTAACTACGTACGTATGAAATATCGTTTATAGCCAACAATTACAAATAATCGCAACGATGTAAAAATTTAAGGTTTTACCCGACAGATTTAAGTTGTGTATACAGAATCAGAATATATGTGCAAGTTCTTTAAAAAATAAATACAATAACAAAATAACAGCAGGCTACAACACATCTGTCTAGACTGACAAGCCTGTGAACCACGAAAATATGAGTTCTGTTCTGGTTTGCTTATTTATCCAATTAAGTTGCGTCTGTTCTTTAAGAAGAGTTTACTAATGGTTTGTTTCAAAACTAAAAGTCGTGAGAGCTAAGTCGGTATTGTGACTAGTCTACGGGCTGGACAACAGAGGAATCGTGGTTCGATTCCCGACAGAGGCAAATTATTTTTCTCTTCTCCGAAGTGTTCACACCGGTTCTGGTGCCCATCCAGCCTTCTGTTTAGCGAGTACTGGGGATTATTTACGCCAGAGTAAAGCGTCTGGTGCTTGGAGATGACCAACTCCACCTACTGCCGAGATTAAGGATGCGTGGAGCTACACCTCCACACCCTCATAAGCCTTTATGGCGTGCGTTGGAACAACTTTATCTTTTACGATCTAAATAAACCAGATTTAACTAAACAACACAGCGTCACGGATATGAAATCTGATCAAATGGGACAAGAGACTAATGACAATAATGTTATTATATCAGGGCAGGTAACATCACCCATGAAAGCAAAATTCTGTTAAAGACTGTTTACATAATGTAATGTCGTAGCACGGTTTAAGCGGGTCATAACAACGCCAAGACTTCTGAAACACCTGAAAATAAAAATCACGTGACCTAAATAAAGTGCAAGGGGAAAACAAAGTAATGAAGAAGACAGAAGTGAATACCCCATTACATAATATTATTTATAAAACAAGGAAGTCTAAAAAAATTCGTAGTTTATAAACAATAAAACTTACTATCACGAAGCTGAAGACAGTTCATGACATGCATAAAAGGGCGTTTCAGCATCTTACCTGTAACAAAGAAGAAATAATAATGTACAAAAAATTCTCCTGCATTTAAGACTTAACAGCTACATCTTAAAATTCTTTAATTCTTCTTCAAAACAATTAATATATATTTCAGCTCAATACGATCATAAGAGATGACTGGAGAAGGATATTGAAAGGTGTGGTAGTGGTCTATTTCAAGGTATTAGCCATGGTAGTTTCCTGTAGAAGTTAAGGCAAACAACGATCAACCCTACTCAAAACAGCAGCCTCTAGATAAAGAATAGAAACTGAGGTGCATAATACGACTCAGTGGTAACAACACAACACACCGCAGCAGTTTCAGACTGACACAGACAAGTGCAGTAAAGAAGTTCCACTTTAGTTTGCCATGTTTTGCTGCCTAAAAAGCTAACCTGACGTAGTTGTGCATTAAAGTGAGTCCGGCTATAAGGACGAAAGAAAGGGCCGTAGGGGCTAATATACTAAAAAACTGTGAATACAGTGGTTAGTCTGAAAAGTGCTTATTTGTTCGTCAGCCTCTGTAATCAGCCAGAAGTTAGCCTCCAGACCCATCATTATAAGACAGACACATAAGACTGCAGAGTATTATTATGTAAAATACGACAGGCGAGAGATGGATTTGAATTACGAAACGCAATGCCTCTGTCTCCGAAACTACACAATGCGAACAATGAATGCCGTGCATTAACGTCTTCACTGTGACGTCCCTCGCCGTTACGATGACCAGACTACAGGTTGAACGACAAGAGAATAGGGGTTAAGTTCCCGACGGAAACAGAGAGTTTCTGTTCATCATCGGCTACATACCAACTCTGGAGTTCACCCTACGTCCTATCTGACGTTACACGTGGCTCTATCCGTAGGGGCCAAGCGGCCAGGACGTAAAGCACACCACTCACCTGCAGGTAATGCTCAGATTAAGAATGCATAGAGATATAGCTTCACATTTCCATACGCCTTCAATACGTCCGACGTCTTCACTTTTGTTACGCCCTAACGCAAGAAAGAAAGTTTGCTACTGTTACGAAGTGATGACCGCAATTTAAGGAAGCTAAGATATTAACACACATCGTAATGCAAAGTTACGATCAGACAAGAGAATTAATAACCTTGTACTTTGTATTCTGATACAAAGCAATCTGGCAGGTGGGTATCCACCGCAACAACGCCTCTAACCTTATATCTTACAATATGCAGAGATGAAACTTGTTTTTCTGCCTAAGCGCCGCAGGAGGACAAATAGAAACGGAAGTTAAGGTGGTAAGTCTAAACGCTCTCCTAACCACGGCACTCCGCTTCATTCACCGTCCGTTTCACCCTTCGAAACCAAGTGGACAAGAGACAGTGTAACAAGACAGAGTACGTCTGAGCATGGTGGCAGAGACAGAATTATTTGTGAAAAGGAAAAACGTTGAACCTACGCAGATTAGTAACACAGTACAGCTGCATGTGTAACTACGCACGTGAAGACGGCAAAGAAATTACGAAATTATGAACTAAGAGCGCGAATGGTTAGACAAAGATCAAGAGACGATGGGAAGATGATTTTGAGTACTAACAACTGGCTGGACGACATAGAAACAGGAGATCGACTTCCGGAGGAGGCACAGGTTTTTCTGTCCTCCAAAGTATCCACAAGAGCTCTTGAACCCAACCAGATTCCTAATAAATGTGAATCGGAGACTATTTATCGGTGGTAAAGCGGCCGGAGCGTGAAGCTAACCACCCACCTGTATCTCTAATGCCGAGGTTAAAAACTGTTACAGCCATACCATCCGTCTCCCGTAATCTTCACTATGGTGTGGTGCTTAATCACAGAGATGCGTTCACCTTGGAGATCTGCGCTCTTCTGGGATATTACTCGGTGTCGTGTGGTCACTGTTCACTGACGTTTCGGGACAACTCATTGGTCCCATCATCAAGAGTCAGGAGTCCCCAAGAGTCCAGACTCTTGACCCTTGAAGATGGGACCGATACGTTGTCCCGAAACGTCGGTAAACGTTTACCACACGACGCCGCGTAATATCCCAGAAGAGTGTAGATCTCATCAACATCGCGGCGGAAGCCTGAAATAGAGTTCACCTTTATTTTACAAGGAATAAATTGTCTAACGAGTGACGACAAAAAGTGCAGAAGTAGTGATTGCAAGGATATACAGACATTGCATCCTATCAGTCGACTTCGGTAGTTACTATCGAAGGCAAACTGTTCAAAGTTAATGAACCTAATTCAAATAATAAATTCTGTAACGTATTCGAAGACAGCAGTTTAACGAATGTCGGTAAGAAAAAAACTGGAAGACAAGGAATGACATTGTGAACCACTTGTTTCTTGGACTTTGTCCATCGTCTTTAATGTGAATAAAATATAAAATGTAAAATATAAAAAATATATAAAAATCTAAAATTCACTACGTTTCGGAAGATGGCTCTTCTTCCGTCTTCAGGCCTACTCAGGTGGGTCCTGTTGATTAAGCTAGTCTCAATCACTGAACAACAGACATCAGGAAGTCTTATAACTGTGATTCCACTGACTGAGTTGTCCAGTGATTGAGACTATCTTAATCAACAGGACCCACCTGAGTGGCCTGAAGACGGAAGAAGAGCCATCTTCCGAAACGTAGTGAATTTTAGATTTTTATATTTTTTTATTTTACATTTTATATTTTATTCACATTAAAGACGATGGACAAAGTCCAAGAAACAAGTGGTTCACAATGTTATATACCATCGTCAAAACCTTTTAGAATTCAAGCAAAGACGTGTATTCATTAATTCCACAGCCCGGATATTTCGCCTGAAAAACGTAGAGCAGCATTTACTTAAGGCCGATTGTCCCTTGAGTGCCACTTCATGAAATGGAACCTCTTTGTCTACAATGTTTAATTACTCCCACTGTAATGAGACTCTGATTATTTCGTATTATTTTATACATGAGGATATTGACAGAACTTTTTCAACTTGCACTTGCCTCTTTAAAAACTCTTTATAATTTATAATTAAGGAGAAACGACTACGTAAACTGGCTCATGAATCAAGACTCACTTCTTGTGGAATGTGATGCCGTGAAGTCTGGTACAAGCATAGTCATGACTTCCAATTTCAGGACACCATACTGTGTGCAGTATTCAAATGTAAGCAAATAAATAACGCAGTGTAACGATTACCCAGACAATTCATCACAACAGAGACACATCCTCTTATCGTAATTGCATATCTCTGTGCAAGTATATGAGGCCATCTGTCTCTCCCAGAATAGTTTACGAGGCAAATTTTTCATCTCTCTGTCCTTCATGTACTCGTACGAAGATCACTCAAAAAATAAGTTCACCTAGCTCATAATAGCCTAAATATATAACCTACATCGCCTATGATTATATCGGAGAAATTCGACGCCGAAATATTATCAACTGTTTCCAGCTCTAAAGCAAAATCTTCACGAACAAAAATTAAATGTAAATATGATAACGAGGCCGAAACTGCTGTCACAGAATTGCTGATGACAGAGAACAAGGACTTATATTAATAGGGAATAGAAAAACTCGTCTCAGGATAAGATAAACGCCTTTAATGTGGTTGGGACTACGTGGAAAAGTCGTGGGACAGTGGTGAAATTAAATCTGAACGGTTCCTATTAAAGTCGAAAATATCCAAAATATATACTTCATAAAGGCATTTGCTCACCGACTGTCGTATATCTACAGCTAACTCCCTGAAAACCCAACAGTCGCCCAGTTCACTGAGGTAAACGAAAGACGTCCTATGGATCGACACTCTCAAGCCTACTTCCCCGCACTCGTCTAGCAATTTTTTTTTCACATACATGTTGGTAGTGACAACCACGTGATATCCTTCCCTAGTAACAAGCGCTTTGGGCTAATTGAAGTTTGTAAGGGGGATACAGAGTGAAACACAATAGCAGGACAAAGGCAAAGCTTCGACCTCCGTCATGTGCATCATCCGTGGCCTCAGTAATAAACAGGGCCAAACACAACTGTATGTTGCTTATACGTTGTGATGTCTGGGTTGTGGTTTAACTTCGGCCCAAACTGGATTATAGACACTTGGATCGTACCACTTAACTAATTATCCTAGTTTAAGTGTATAGTCAAAGAGACTGCCGGTATTTTATGGAGCTGTAAGAGTCATTACAGTGCAAATGACAGAACATAGTTTGTAGCCAACCAACAGTACTATGAACTCTGCCGATCACACACACACACACACACAACTTTATATCTATTTATTGTTATTTACCATATCAAAACATAAATCTTCAGGATTTCACGGATGGAGTTACTAAAATGACGGTCTGAGTTCTTCCGACGTTTCGAAGGAACTTGCTCCCCATAATCAGGATGGCAATTTAGTTCTGGTGCATGCTGAAGTGTTGGGGAAGGGAAATGTGTCGATTATATAGGAACGTTTCAAGGATTTGGGCCAATCACAGCTACGGAAAGGAAAGACCTTCCTACATACTTAATACATTTCCCTGTTATTGGAAGCAAAATTCCCGATATAGTTACGAGATTCCCGTGTTAAGCCCATTGATGCGTTCCGTGCGTAGGAATTGCTTTTTGGTTAGTTTGGCTCTCCTTCGCTCCCGCATCGACCTGAACCAAATTTAGTCACTCTGAGGATGGAGGCAGGACGTTCCTCCGAAACGCAGGAACAGACTATTATCCTACATGACACAGCAACCAAGAAGGCCACCATTTGAGAGATCAAAACATGTTCCAAATAATAGCTGCACATCCTAGAGGGATCTACGTTTTACTCTACGTCATATATTGAATTCGTGAGCTCAGCATATATAGCAACTGGCTTTGCGTTAACAAACTGGATTCGATTTCTCATTGTCAACCCTTTAAGCCTGACTCTTAAGTCAAAATAGCATCCTACCAAGTGGCTTTAGGGATAAAGGGGCCGAAGTGTTAAGCTCACGGTTTACTTCCATCTAATTCCAAGGTTAAGAGAGCCCAAACGTCCTCCATAATTTGCGCATAAGCACATTGATAACTTTGCGCTTACATTTAAAAAAAGCTCCGTGTTGAAACTGATGTCAGCGCCGGCAAAGTCCGAGGTTATGTTACACTGCTTTCAGCCAATGCTTGGAAATTATAACTGAGTAAAATTATTTCCTGAAGACTCTAAGTTATATAGGTTATACAACACTCACTCAGTTAATGGTATTTAAAATCGTAACAAAGCAAATAAAAACAGATTTATTATTTTCGCCCAAAACTTCTTCCGCTGAACATTACCGAGCGTAACTAACTAGTCTACGAATTCGGAACTGTTTGCTAAAAGCAATCAGGTAACTATGTGGTGTAAACATGAAAACAAATGAGTTTCAGATAATGAAATGTCTGTTCCTTGCAATATATGCACTTTCATTACTGAGACAGTGTTAAGTGGAAACCCACCATGCTATTATCGCAATCAACAGCATTACTTTGCCAACCACAGGGTAGCAAAATTATTGTACCCCACATGCACGGCAAAGTGCAATTTAAAAATAAAGAACTTATTCATATGGTGTCTAATGGCAAATTTCTCACGTACAGCACCTCGTTGCTTTTCTGTTTTAATATATTTTTCAATTCCAACGAGCGGTTAGATAAAATGAATGAAACGTTCGTGGAATTTCTCTCTGACCATAAACTCTTTTTACTTACAGCTTAAAAAACGCTTGGGCTAGAAAGTGCACAGTAGAAGAATTTTACGCAAAGCAAACCACGACCTTTAAATGAATATGTTTACATAATCCTTTAAAAATCCGAGTGGTTTTAATATCCTTGTGAAATTAAACTATTTTAAGGGATCCCTGCAAATCTCTTCATGCTAGTCTGTGAATCATCTTTAAATCCTTTCAAGATATACAAAGGTTAAAATACGGTGTAAATAATACGCAATTTTTCCCTTTACATATCTAGCTGAATAACACTAGTGTACTTGAACTTAGTCGGGATGTTCTTTCAAACACAGTTGTAAAAGAAAAACTTTCCTATTGGAACCAAGAAGTCCATTTGAACGCTACCCTAAACGATGCTACGCCAAATAAGTAGCTTTCCAGACTATTTGTCGGAGAAGCACTTTAGTAACATCCTCTCGTCTTCTCCTTGAACCTTCTAGTTTAGAATTTTCTGACAAAGATCTCAAATATGGGGAATACCAGGAAAGACGATGATATGAGAATGAATTCTGGAGAAATATGGCGCGGATTGAACGCTAGTGTTTCAACGTCGGGCTTTCACGAACACGGTGATGAACCTGATTCACTAAGAACTAAGAATTTCTTAGTCAGGTACATAACTATATCACTGTCAAGAAAGAGCCTATACCCTAGATTTTCTTTGTGAGTTTGAAGAACAACTTACTTTTACAGCGAATCTCGTACCGACTGTATGTATATCTACTGTTCGCCTAATGTTACTCAGGACGTTAACGCCTATTTGCAGGACAGCTTCACGCTCAATAACAGAACTCAGCTCACTGCATTTCTTACACACAACTCACAAATACTTTCAGCAGGTATTTCTGTGACAAAAACTCAGGACCGTGACACAATTACACTTGGGTCGCTACATTCAAATGTCAGTGTATCAGAAGCCGTGCAGTGTAAAACATCGAAAAATCAATCTACAGCCTGGCTGATCATGTAACCTGAATAAACACAGCTACAACAAAACCGATATGTTGCTGGTAATATCTGATGACGGGGCTCTGAATTAGCTTCTGCCCTGATTGGATTATGTGTTCCTGGATAATTCCACTTAAATATCCCTCTACCCGCCAGGGTGAATACAAAGTGGAAATGACAGGCAGCTGAAACAAAAGAAGCCCCGAAATATTTCGAAGCTGCTTCATAAAAAGAGTCTGGGAAAACATATTAGCCGCATTAAACATTTTCCGTATGAGGGTCATTTCTTGCAGATACAAATCTACAGTTACCATGCACAAATACAGACAGGACAATACACAGAGACACTAGTAACTGTAAGTTTATATCTGTGTTGAATAAAGTACCACGCCATGAAGACGTATAAAGTAATGGAAACACGGCTCCACAAATTCTTAACTTCGGTATTACAATGCGGTAGATGTTCGCATTTAAGATCCGGGCGCTTTACCACCGGAAAAAGAGACCTTCACAATCAGTGGATAAAGGTCTGGGTGGGCTTACACTCTCATTAGGCCTATATTGTGTTGAAGACGAAACAAAACTGATGTCATATAGTTGTGAAACTTGATCTATTACGGAAACAGATAAACAGAGATTATGCGAGATGAGTTTCTTACAGAACTGTTCAAGACGACTCGTTTCCTCTGCGGTACTACGTCGTGACGACTGTTAAATTTACCGACGTTTCGGAGACGAGCAGTGCCCCAAAATTCAGGGTCAAGCGGTCACGTTACCCTGAATATGGACACACCACGCTCCTTCGGAAAGGCGTTAGCTGTTAATTATCCCACATAACATAAACAACATAACATAACAACATAACATAACAACATAACATAACAACATAACATAACAACATAACATAACAACATAACATAACAACATAACATAACAAAAACATCCCAAAAGACTCTTATCTTCTGCATTGATTGCACGTATTTAAGGAGAATATTTGGACGCTAGAGAGAGTAAGATACTGAAGGATGGAGAAAAATTCGCGATAAAAAGTGGTATGCTTTCCACTCTTTACCACAAATAATGAGTGGCCATGCCAAAATATGAAATGTGTGGGTAAAGTATCATGCATGGGTTAAAAAAAATTTCCACAAAATTTAAGTCGAAAACTTGCATGGAAAGGCTAAATCCGGAGACCCAGATGAAGGTGGCACAAGAATATTGAAGCGGATCAAACAGGGTGTCAGTTGGCAAATTGGACACAGCGAACTCTGGAAACGGTACAGTAGTAAGGTGCATTAAGGACGGCAATGAACCTTAGAGTTTCATTTGAAAGGCAGCAACTTTCGTGATCAGCTGAGAAGCACTTAGCTAATTTCTGAAAATCACTCTGAATCATGTAATTAGCTATATGTTGTACTATATACCAACATTTTAAAAAGAACAGTTTTTTGAGAAACGAAATTCAGTGCAAACTTCGCAAATAAATTTCATGTATTTATGATTGACGTTATGACGATATCAGGACCTTAGGTTACGTACCTTCGTATTGTAGAATGATAGGTGCCGATCCCAGTGGCCGTGCGGTCTAAGGCGTGGGTCTTCGGCCGCTCGCTTACTAGGATTGTGGGTTCTAATCCCACCGGGGGCATGGATGTCTGTCTCTTGTGAGTGTTGTGTTTTGTCAGGTAGAGGTCTCTGCAACGAGCTGGTCCCTCGTCCAGAGGAGTCCTACCGAGTGTGGTGTGTCTAAAAAGTGTGATCGTGAAGCCTCGAAAAATGAGGCGGCCTAGGCCCCAAGGGGCTGTCGAGCCATTGGGGAAAAAAGAATGATAGGTGAATAACTGGGAAAGAATATGGTAGGAAGTAGCCGTGACCTGATGGCGACACAAGCCCTGAATTTACCACGACAGATTTGAAATTTTAGTCAGGATGAAAGGTGTGCCGGTCGGGGTTCGAACCGAGGCCCCTCTCCCAAGTACAAGTCTCAGCAATCTGCTTTGTTTTCAAAAAACACAACTGATAGGCCTACGTCCAATAGCAACTGGTTCGAATGTTTAGTTCCCCCAATATCAAATTCAACCGAAATCCATTACTTTCGGGGTTAAAACACGCGTACTGTTACACACGCACCCAGTTTAACCTTGTGCTGAGATTGCACAAAATGATTCGGCAAGAACTGGAAGTGATCAGCACGGTATGAGGAGAGTGATATAGCTACAGTGGCACCAGCTGCACGGAGGAAATAATTGGAATGAAGAGGGAGGACACTGACGATGGAGGGTCGGAGAATTTCAAATGAAATTATGAAGTCGACTAGGAAGAAGATAATGATAAGCATCAAATTGCATTCAGTTCCAAGATTTGAAACGTAAAAGAAATTTAATATGATCAGTCTACATCAGTAAATCACGTTATGCAATTCACTTCCGTCATGAAAAGAATCTGAGTCACAACACATCACAAAACCTTGGTCCTTCATGGTGAAGCATTTTGAATGGGTATAGTAATGTGATTAGCAGGGTACTCTGATACAGTGACGCCTGTCTCACGCCGTATCGCATACACTGTGCTTAACTGTCCAGAGTGTTCAATTGTCTTTCGGGGTAAGATCGCGTAAAAGAATATTTCCCGACGTTTCGGCAAACGCCGCTGCCGTCTTTAGGGTAAAAGAATCCGGGTGCATTCCTCTATGCAGCTTAACACCAAACCCCGTCTGAACGCCCTGAACCCAGTCGCGAGAGCATAAGGATTATAAGGCAACATTACGGTCTCCAGAATCTGCGAGTTTCGTTTAAGATGTCATAAATATTTCTTAGTTCTCAGAAACTCAAGAATGTGGCTGCAGTCACGGTTGGCATCCTGTTTGGAGCACACATGTATGTCAGTGCTTACAGGCACTGTCCTGTGATGACAGAGTATTACAGGACTTCTACCCAGAGATGGCCAGTCTTTTTCGTGCCTACAGTGGAAAAATTTGAGACGATATTTAAGGGCAGGTTTGCATGAGTGGTGCACGCATTTTCCAAAAATCTACGAGCTAATCCAAAATTCTAGGCGCCCGAAGGGTGAGGAAAAGCAGGTTCTGTACTGAGAACCCACAAATATTAGGCGCCACCGTACAAAATGTTGTCGCCCAGGATTTGCGCACCCCTGGGTTACACAGACAATGCGTCGCGTGCGACACATGTAAAACCTGGTTCATAATACGACAATCATTTTGAGAAAAAAAATGCGAAATTATGAACCCCACGTTTCATAACTAACGTCCAGTACACTGCACTACGTATAACACACCGACTGAATTACTGTAAGCTTACTGAATTTTTCGCCCCCTAAATTTCTGACTGGTTGTTCTGCTCTAATAAATACGAACATCGCTGAAACTCGCTCATGGGAACTTCTCCGCCCCGCGTCCAGCAGCAAGCTAGAATTCTGTAGCTAGCTGTATTTACCTTTACGTAGATGTTGTACACCCTGTGAAGCATGACGTTCATTTAAAAACGCAAATAGTTAAAAGGAGTCAGTTTAGTTAAATCTACAGTATACAGTTAACGCTTTGAAGCATAAAGTTAATATCTATAAAATATTTAAAGATTCTGTTAAGTTCAACTATGAATAAGTATTCGTATAGATAACATTTTGAAGCATAAAGTTTTCATCTACATAAATACACTCAGTTCCTACTTCACAGGAAACACATTACCTTTCTGTTACAAAGCCCGGCCGGTTAATGCTGATTGTTCTAATTATGATGCATGGGCGGCCGGCGTCCAATTATTACTAATATTTTTTCGACATTATATTTTATTACAATACTATATTTAGTATCCGAAAACGTTCCCTTATGATTGAAAATGCATTTGGATGTTAACCTTGATTTCACGCTTCCTCTACTATGTTTATGAGATCTGCGCTCTCTGGGATATTCCGCGGCGTCGTGTGATAATTGTGTACCGATTACCACACGACGCCGCGTAATATCCCAGAGAGCGAAGATCTCATTTGGATGTTGCATCTCGCCCTTGTCTGCCTCTGCTGTCACTTGCCGGCTCGCTAGCTCCTGTCTGCGGGCACAGAGCTCTCGCAAGCTCAGAAGCTGCATATTATGATGTGCAACACACAAATACATGCTTAAAAATGCAGAAATTTTTAATCTTAAATGTGCTACATGTAATAACCAATATGCTTTAAAGTGTTCAAATAGCAAGACGTTTCAAATGAAATTCAAATGAATCTACCAACAACAAATACATATTCCTTAATACTTCCTCACTTAATGTGACAAAATAATAAAAGTCTCATTTTCGACAATCTGAAATGTAGCAGTCCTCTCTTCATACTCGTGTAAAAGTGCCTTCGGTGTGTCTTTCTCCTGAGATCTGCTAATGAAAAATCGCTGATGATGCGTCGCAGAGACTGGAAGAGAAAGGCGGGACAGACAAGGGAAGAAATGGAGGGTAGAGAGTAAGTCAGATTTATTGAGCACCAGGAAAATACAGTGTGTTTCTGAAATTAATTTTACTTGCGCGTAACAATGCCAAAAGTTTCTCAGATTAACTTCATGTAATCTGGACCGAAATGAGAAAATCACTTTACATGGACTGAGCATCGGGCCCTTAGCTACAAACTTTAAGCGATAATTTGTGCGTCCTTTGCGTAAGACACACTACGTGAACAGATACTGGAGAGCTCACGAATGTCTTTCGATCAGGTCAGAAAAATTCACTACAGAAATTCCGCACCAGATTTCAAGAGACTTAAGTTCGACATTGTGAGTCTAAAAATGTTCGGGCGAATTCCATTCTATTTCGTAAGCCTACATGTAAAATACAGAGTGTCCCTTTTATCCTGTCCCCGGGAACGGGAGCTTGATCGCAGAGGAAGCCAGCTTCTGTCAGAAATTTAGAGTACTTCGAGATTCTTCTAACAAGTAATGCAATCTGAACTGCAGGAAAGAAACAGACTCCGAATTCCCGGCGGATGCAGGCCTGCTATGCGGTAAAGCTCCCGTGACAGGTGCCGTGCACAGGGACACGATAAAATGGACATATGTATAAGCCGTACTGTACACGAAGTGAAAATTAGACCTCAGTTTTCTCTCAAACGATCTACAAAAAATTTGGTTTGACACAAAGTACAGATCTCATTAAACCTACAATTAAAATTTAAATTACATTTCGATTCGGTAAATATTTAACAAAATACTTCAGACACTCCTAAAGAATCCACCCAAATCCGACTATTTAAGTTAATGTTTTGCCGAACCCCGCACAACCCCAAAGCTTACCAACAACTCCTGTCGGCTGCCCCAGACCTTACTCAGTATAGCCTCTTCACAAGTACTGCTCATCTTTTGACTGTTTCCTCTACAGGCAACCTGAGGAAGCGCCATGCCGTGGTATCTACGGGCATTTCACAAAAACCCAAGAAGAAATATGTTTGCGCTGTGTAGTTAACTTCCCGCTAACAGACATGTGAAGATGTAAAGCTCCGCTGATGCTACAACTTGTCCACTGGCAAACAATCACCGACATTTCTGAGAAGCACGCTGCATCCATCTTCAGAGTCTGTCAGTGCAAGATGATAGAGGTGGCGCGCATCGGTAACGATTTACCAGTCGACATGGTGCAACGTCCTATAAGACGTGGATCTTCATCAGCACCGCTTTGAGAACTTCAACTCTCGTAACCGGTGTGTGTCTTCAGTAAAGGAACATCAGATGCAACAGTAACGAAAACATCTGTATTCAGAGGAGTAGGCTTCTCAATTCTGAACATCAGACTTCATATAATTAGGTGGCTACATGTCTGAAGCCCAAGGATCTGCAACACGAAATGTCACTCCTCAATATACTTCAGAATGAAGCATCGAAATACATGCACAGAGCGGACTGTGCCAAGCAGTTCATCTACAGTCGTTCGCATGAATTGACTACACGTCTTGCATCTCGTCTATGCAGCAATGTGGAAAAATCTTGGCCAGGTATTTTGAACTTGTATCCTTAGTTAAGCGGATTAATAATTTAATGCCGATCCCAGTGGCCGTGCGGTCTAAGGCGTGGGTCTGTGGCCGCTCGCTTACTAGGATTGTAGGTTCGAATCCCGCCTAGGGCATGGATGTTTGTCTCTTGTGAGTGTTGTGTGTTGTCAGGTAGAGGTTTCTGCGACGAGCTGGTCCCTCGTCCAGAAGAGTCCCACCGAGTGTGGTGTGTCTAAAAAAAGTGTGATCGTGAAGCCTCGAATAATGAGGCGGCCTAGGCCCCCAAGGGGCTGTCGAGCCAATGAAAAAAATAATTTAAAACCTGATTTAATTCGAAGAATGCAAGCTTCCCTTCAGGTCAGAACCGAAGAATCTAAGAATGTAAGGATTAAAATATACAAGACAGTAATTTTACCTGTAGTTTTGTATAGTTGTGAAGCTAGGCCTCACACATTAGCAAGACTCGGTTATTACTACCTACCTTACATAATGAGCTTTGTTTCTGGTGTGTGGGCAAATTAGGTGAGTTGGCAAAGTAACATCACATTTTTTGCCATGGTTACCGGATTTCCACAAACAGGTGGCAGCAGTCTGATGGGTGGGTTTAACAATTAAGACGTTTTCACGGTTACAATGGGCCTTCGTTAGTGTCTGTTGTGCAAACATTTCAAAAGGAGATTACAAATACATCGTCCTTTGCGCGTAGTGAATCTCAAAATAAAGATTACATTTAATCATATGTTGACGGTGGAATATCATAAGTGCTTGGAATGTCACGTCATCAACATTTACGAAAAATGGTGTAAAGGACGAGTAACTACAAACCAAAGTTAAATATTACTTTTTTATTTCGTGAGATGTGTTGTTATAGAAAGTCACTTATTATTATTGATATACAGAGTATGGATATATATCCGCCCATCCAAGATCCCGTCTTACAAAGAGTTGCATATCACTTTATTCCACAAATATATAATTAACAAAACATTTCACCCCAGTAGTTCCGAATTTTTTCCACAATTTCATGCATAAATTTAAATTGCGACTACATTATATTACGTAAAGGCTTACGGTCACGATACTGTTCATCAAGGCAAAACTTTATTACGAGTAAATGACGAAATATCTAAAAAATGTAATGAAGGTGTTATTGTACAGTCAAAAGTGTTTTTTTTTTTGTTTTATGAGATGTGTTTCAATTTTGCTTCCATAAAGAACAACGGATTACAGATACGCTGACAAGAAAATAATAATTTAAAAATCAGTAGTGTAATGCCTTCACCGATCATCATAAACGACGAATCGCCTGATAAATAACCGTGTGGATCAGCGCGTCAAAACTATGTATGTTAACGCCTTCATAAAAACTGTTCATTTCAAGTTTCTGTTAAAAAACTCCTGATTATCTAACCGTATCCATTCCCCTGTTACTTTACCTCGCTCTTGTCCAAGCGTTCTCGTCAGCACTTTGTCCCCAAACACCCCCGATTTACGTTTTCCCTCAGGACGTGAGATAAGTTTTAAAACCCTGCAATGCCTTATGCGTTTTAACCAAAGCTCCGTGCCTACACATGAAAGAAGCCACGGTCTTGTTCGCAGTTGTGCTTCAGTCCTCTCTCTCACACGTCTCATAAAGAATTGCCTTCGAGTCCAATTTTATTTCCAGCAGATTCTGGTCCACGTAAAGCACTTATTGTATCACAGGCATGTTGAACATGATATAGAAGCCAAATTCTACACATTTCTGTCCAGCACAATTCGTTTTGTTCTCCTTTGCAGCCACTCTGCTGTGACACATCGCTAAGTTATTTATCTTCACACAGAAGCCGAGTGTAAGGCAATAAAAGTATTTGAGTTAGGACGCAAGAAAGCGGGGGGGGGGGGGGGGGGGGAACACGGAAATTAATTTAATACAAGAGGGGAGGAAACTAGAGAACTGTAAACTACATTTAATACGAAGAGGAAAAAAATATCCGTTGGAAATATGTGTTTTTCTAGGGTGGAGGAACGACTAAAATGGAGAGTAAGAAATGAACAAAGATGTTTGTGCACGTAACAACATAAGCCTTTCCTTTATTTCCGCAGCTATTGAGAAACAGAATCATAAAGGACGGGATGGACGGGGCGTTGCGAATTTTTCTCTTCTCCACGCACATAAAACTACTCTGAATCACCGAGTCTACTACCCACCAACATCAAGGCAGTATTCCTTAGGATACAAAACGGTTCTGTGTAAAGATGACAACATACAACCCCGTAACGTCCAAGCCAAAGCAGAGGGCTATCCCTGCAAATCCTCCATACGCCTTCAGTTTATTCTTAACACCACAGGGCGTTTGATGTTAACTTAAAGACAAAAGAAATACTAGAATATTTTCCGTTGCAGAAATTCATGGCCAAGGAAGTACCTCGGGATAAGCCCGACCGTGATTTGGAACGGGTGCCTTCCGAAAATAATTCAGGAGTTAACGGCTACTTCTGTCTCCTTTCACGTCATGATTTCATTCTGAAATACTATTCGGAAATCTTGTGAAGATAAAAAAAATGACAGTACGTTTCTACGCAATGCTCCCCGATATTCGAAAAAGCATGATTTTTATTTTAAAGTTACCAGACTTCGCTGCTTGTCATTCTGTTAAGAAGAAGGTTAGTGTGGAGCGCTAGTGGAATAATACTGACAGGAGGAAAAACAAGTACTCGAGGGAAAACCTGTCCCAATGCTACTTTGTCCTCCAGAAATCTTACGTGGCCTGCCTCAGATTCGAAACCGGTTCTCCGCAGTGACAGGCTGGCGACTGTCCAAGCCATGGCACGGCCTTCGAAGACCAAAATTAGTTAGTACAGATTATTTATAAAGATTCAGTTCGTACCTCAGAGATAACAGTTTGCATCCATTAGACTGACCGAACGGTAAAGGTTGTGCAAGGAAATAAAGACCGTTTGTTCTGGAACACATAAGTAAAGTGTTGGGAAAATTCGGAGTTTTTAATGTTAACCTGGTGATTAAGTAACCACTACACTTCCGGGTTCGATCCCGGGTGAGTCCATGTGGGGTTTGTGGTGGACAAACTGGCATTGGGACAGGTTTTTCTCCGAGTATTTCGGTTTTCCCCCTGTCAATTTCATTCCACCTGCGCTCCATTACACGGAAAAAAGGGAAAAAACTCATCACCTTCATCACAGGGTTCCACAATAAGCCTCAAGGCTGCGGTGCGTCAGTAGCATCTGCTGCGGGGCCCTTCACCACAAAAGAAACTACTACACTCTAAAGGATTTAAGCACTCGAATTTATATCATTTAGGAAATTGTGCAAACACGGGAGTTTTTGTAGAGAAAATTAAATGCACTCTTCAAAGGCCAATATTTGCGCAAATAATATTGGAGGATTCACTTCCACCCTGACAGTATCCATTACAATAATCAGTCGGTTTAGTGCCTGATTTTATTGAAACGTATGTTGTTGAAACTGAGAACGATACGAACATAAGTTTCCGTTACGTTGAATTGGGTACTCTATATAGGGAGACCGAACTTTAAATGGAATAGCGAAGACAAACGAGAATAAAGTGAGATTCAGCCTCACATTTCGCATGTAAATCGTGGACAGTGTAGGGCAGTAACGGTTTCAGGAAACAATGAATTTTGCACTGTGGTTGACCGGTCGAGGACTGAAACATGCGATGTTTAATTAAAATATTTCACGAAGCTAATAGCTACTGCAGAAGAGGAGACATAAATCATACATTGGCATATCACCAGGCCTGGAGGACGTAGAGGTGCAGTGACTAGCCTACCGTATACAGGAGTGAAATACCGACCGGCTGGTTTAAATTATATATCATTAAGCACTCAGAACTCAAATTACATGCAGAAAAAGCCGCCCGATTGTAACTTTAAATATTCTTCTGTCATTTAACGATGCTGTTTCAATTACAGAGCAACAAACGAAATAAGAACATTATCATGAAGAGGTGTACGCCCACAGTAGTGCAGTGTACATCGGTACTCTTCTTAGTAACTGGTAAAGTTCTGGGTTCGATGCCCGGCAAGTAGGCCGGCTAACATACAAAGCATGGTACCGTCAGACAAACCATAACAGATTCACCAGGATTCTCCCAGTTCATCGTTCTGAACATTTTACCGTTCAACGCCTGAATAGCCGATGAAATTTTATAAAAATTAAATAAACCAACCAAACATGAGGCTTTTGAAGAACTCTCTAGTGCTATATTACGAGTACTTCAAAGTAGTATTCCGCAGTACGGCCACGAGATAACAAGTAGATTAGGGTAAACCGGAAGGCGTTTACAGTCCACACCAAGATCTTGGTTTGAAGAAGCTGAAGGAACCATGAACGTTCTGATGGCTCGAGCCCTAACTTACCAACACCGCCTAGTACTTTCAAGAATAACCAGTTTTAGTTTCTTCATATTCCTTCTTCTTTGAAAATCTCATTGCAATAATGACTTCGTCAGGGAAATGCTCACCTTCAGCTGAGAAAATTCTTAACACCAAATTCCTCCAATCGCCCACTTTGCTGTGAATGTTTACCATGTAGTTCAATGGCAGTGTCATTAGGATGCTTGAAGTTTGGCTCGTGTGCTGATTAAGGATGAGGGCAAAACTGCACGAAACCTCTACATACTAACGTATAACACAAAGTATCAAGGCAATATTCACTACTGATATACACCCTTATGAACAGCAGTTCACCAACAAATTGGAGGTGGGAGTGAATTAAAGCGACTGGAACGAAATCTCTTTTCGTTTCAAGGCGATCTACCTGCCATCAGTTATTCCACCCTGACCCTCTGCTACCCGTGGGTACAGTATCAACCTGCCTGTGGGCCACATGAATAAGGTGTCACGTAGGGGACCCGGGGTGTTCCTTGGATGGCTACGTGACAAGAATTGACAAACTGGCGTAACAAAATCCAGGGCAGCACCTGAGTGAAAGGTTAGCTCTCGTGATGTATAAAATGTCACATCAAGCTACAGCAGAGTCAGGTGTAATATACCCGAAGGTGCAATAAAGAACTAACACATTTCAGGTTTCCTAGCCGCCAATCGTAACAATTCACGTTTTTCCTTTACCAAAATCCTCTAACTTACAAGTATTTTACTATACTACAAATCATCTTGCTTTTTCTATTTCCTCTACCAAGTTCCCATTTGCTGCTCCGTTTGCTGTGCCCTTTGGGCTTCTTATGACTTTCTTAGAAAATTTCTTCGAATTTAATAAATAATTTCCCAACCTCTTTTTACACCTCATTTTTCAACACCATATAACATCCTCGACTCACGGATTATATATATTTTCCAACAGCTACTTTTACATCCATATAGGATACTCTCATTAAACATTTATCAGTTGTTCTTAAGAAACTTGATGCGTGGTTTAGCAGATACGCAGGGTGGTCAACGTCCGGAAGAGACCAATGCTTCCGTCTTCATGATGGAAAGACGAGAGACAGCAGAATCCTTCGAACGTCTGTACCTATCCACATAAATACATGACGTCACACCAATAAAACCGAAATATTCATTTCCACAACCGTGAGAACCTCTTCCTCCAAATGTATCTGGTTTCTGAAAGTGCAGCAAATAAACTGGGGAAAAGATTAAGGCGGTATTTCCTAACCAGGGTTCTACGGAACCCAGGTTTCCGCGAGAAATCGTGGAATGAATACCGTACATAAAAAATTTGAATTACCGCGAAAAATTCCAAATATCCCTGGAAATATCGCGGAGATTTTGTCCGGCAATTGGCAACACACAGATCCTTTAAAGCAGTTTGCCAAACAGGATATGCCACCAAGCAGCATGCGGGTCCTTCAGATTACCGAAAGATGTAAGAAAATTAATAAGGCACACTGATTTCAGGAACACGTCTCGAAGTTCGTCTTGTCGCCTACTGTTACTATGCATTAATAAGATTCCGGCCACGAAACCTAGTCAGGTTCAGGATGAGAGGGTGTTCACTGAACACAAACTTTATAACAAGCATCAAATAGCGTCACACCTCTGACAAAGCTCTAATATCATGTTCACGCATTCTGCGTGGCGCGGAGCGAACTCCACAGCTATTCGTCTACCGGTAACCAAAACCAATCACCACAAACAATGACAGTGGTATACTGACACAATATTTAAATAAAATAATAATTATAATTATTATTATTAATATCACGTAAAAGGATATCTACAAATAAGTGTCGAAAGCAATATTCGTGAATGAAAATATCTTCTCCAGATATCTTCTAATAAAAATAAATAAATAAATAAATACAAAGCAAATCTCTTTAGCGTCTGCCAGCATTTACTTCTAGACCAATCTCCTTACTAGCAACTACTAAAGCTTCTGTGTTTTTCTTTATAGCATGTACACCTATTTCATTTTGTATACACATTTTTCAGCCTCCTGTTTTTCTTCGTGAAGGAGATGAAAGTGAATCAGAAAGCGATATTCTGCTCGTGTAGGTTACAGTTTATTGACATTCAAAACTGCTGATACTGCTACTGTTGCTCGCTATTCTCTCTGTTTAGGACCAACTATAAGATGAGGTGTAACGTAAGTAGCAGTCAATTCTCGTCCACATTCCGCATGATTCATCTGAATTCATTGCAAACCTTGGGTCGGACGCGGTCAAGGGGAAAAACCTGCAAGGGCCAGGCATGTACACGAATAGTGCTAAAATATAGTAGCCCTAAGTACTAAATAATAATAGAGGACATGTTCAAGGTAGAGCCATTACTGTTTGAGAGACATTTCATGTCGCTGGCTGATGTTCACACATCTTTCGATTTGTGCGACTACCGTGCGCTACTCTGTAAAGAATGGGATTTATATTCCCATCCCCACCCCAACAGAAACGGTTAACTTTCACATTGTTGACACCGTGCATCTTCGCCATATTGAATTAAGTTTTAGACCAACTGATGCACACTAAAACCACTTTTATTGTAGCTTTATTATAATTGTTAAAATTAATGGTTAACATTCAAACATTCACATCAAATCTGTGGTCTTCTGGGTAATTGCACGGCGTCGTGTGGACGACACGTTGTCCCGAAACGTCGGTAAATAATTACCACACGACGCCGTGTAATTACCCAGAAGACCACAGATTTCATCAACATTGCGGCGGAAGCCTGAAATCAAAATTCACATCAAAGTTTCATACCATTACTACTGCTTTCATCACCATTATCACTACCCAAGGACACTGTCGAGTTGATAGTCTCCTGCGACGTATTCGGCAGGTGATGGCCTCAAAACTCAAATTTCGTCCAGAAGACGGATTACCCTGACTGCGGTTATTCGTGTTCTCCCTCAGAACCTCCACTCAAATGTCGGGATAGTACTTCAAATCACACCACGGTCGCCACCTTTTAAAATCATTATTCACTAATTATCCCGCTATTCGACGCTAGTAATATCTGAGATATTGAAAGCGCCGTTAAAAAAGACAACAACAAGCCATTATCATCACCACCACAATTACAATCAGATGTACTAATGTCATCATAAGTGTCAATATCACAATAGCAGTAACAAACAACCCCTCGATCAAGGAAAGTTGTAGAATTTCTTGACCAGCGAAGCGGTTATTAGCTTCCTAAAAAGAACAGTTTCAAGGAGGAAGTCGGCAACGCCATCACCACGCAGCAGATTCTTGTTGCTCTAACACTGCGTTCTTGTCTTAGAAGTACTCAGTTGGAATCTTGGCTAGGTTACCAGGTACAATAATTGCAAGGGATATAGTGGTTTCGCTTAGTTTACCCAGTTCAAACGTGTCAAATATGCCACGACTGTCTCTTTCCAAATCCGTACCTACTCGGCTTTCAGGATCGAACTTATAACCTCTGAAGTTAAGCAAGTGCCAACCTATGTCTATCGACCTATCGACCATAACGGTTACCGTCCCTTCACCGTCACTAACACAACAATAACACCACTTACACCTTCTCTACCACCATAATCACCACCTGATACCCCTATCTAAACAAAATTATCATCAATTTCCAAATGCCTCAGTTAAATAGCTGGCCATCGTGCTCTTAGGTTTGAAAGGTTCGAAGTTCATTACTTAGTCCTGAGGAAGGCTATCTTAACTTAACTTTATGAGTTGCATGGTTGATCTTAATCCTTCCATGAAGATTCTAAGTCAGTAAGCCCACCGAACATAGGCAACACCCACTTCTTTCACAGTTTGTACAACTGATTTTCTAGGGTGACTTCCTGTTTCAAAAAACATACGTAAGGGGCTTTAAACTAAAAACAATCACAAACACATGGAGAAGAGTGTAAATAAATTTTCGTAGACGACCCTTCGTCGTTAGCAATGTGTAAATCATAAACGGAGCAGCTAGGATAACAACTGTCGGGAAGGGTTTGTCTGGGTTTCCAATAGCAGTGTTGTTTTACAATAACACTGCTCGCTGGCATGATCATAACAGAATACAAGAGTGTGGGCCCAGTAAATAACAATAGGACCGAAGCAAAGAGAATTCCCTCTGGTGGACCTGCCTGAATAGTGTGCTGATTCATAACACGGCATGGGTCACATGTTACATACTACTCATTATCCATAACAACGCACACCATACCCGATACCTCTTTACGATACTTGCCCCAACAGAGTCAGGGTTGGCAACAGGCATTCTGTGAGCCCAACATGTCGGTGCATTTGCAAAATTTGTACAATTAATTTCCAGTTTTTAAGCTCGGAAATTTAAATCTTTTCTCCGGTTCTTACAATTGAATCCTTAAAACAGGCCATGGCAGTTATCGTCCTGTGTCCTCTAGGTTTAAACATCGAAGGCATTTCCGGACACTAACCATCACGCGATTATTTGTGGCTTTCCTTATTTCGTCCACACAAGTTCTGTTACGTTACGCCTACCTGAGATAGAGCGCAATGATATCCTTCCAAATCACTACCTATTCATTAATGACGTTCATCTTTCCATCACAGAAGGCGCCATATTACACCTGAAGTTGAAAGAGAGTCGCTAAATAAACGTTTGAATAATTTAAACAGCATTTTTTTATGGCTCGACAGCCCTATATGGGCCTGGGCCTCCTCTTTTCGTCGAGGCTTCACGATCACACTTTTTAGACACAACACAGTCGGTAGGACTCCTGTGGACGAGTGATCAGCTAGTCGCAGAGATCTCTACCTGACAACACACAACATTCACAAGTGACAAACATCCATGCCCCGGTGGGATTCGAACCTACGATCCTAGTAAGCGAGCGGCCGAAGACCCACGCCATAGACCGCGCGGCCACTGGGATCGGCTTTAAACAGCATTAGCAGCTTAAAATCTATTTCCTATCTCAATTTTTCCCTAATTTACTCATACTGATACGTAACACCACATGCCGAAAATGAACTGGCCTTCGTTTTTTTTTATTCATGAAAAAGCTAAATAGATAACACACGACCTGATGTGGCATACAGGCCACCGTCAAAACACGTAAAATTGTATTCTCTTTGTACAATGATAGGAGAAACAGGACACTGCCTCTGATACATAATTTTTGTACTGAATATCCAGTAATGGAATTTCTTTTAGGTTTCGAATGGCATGGGTCCAACTGAAGAGTAAAAGAAAGAAAAGAGAAACACGGCGTTACCAACTGCTTTGTTAATTTAATAAACAGGCTGATGCAAATAATTTTAAGGTCTGTTTGTATTCTCAGCAACATTACTAATTAAGTAGCAGAAAATATTCAGGTAACAGAGTCCAGCAGATAAAGGTTCGTCACCAGCACCAAAGCTATGCAGTAATATACATTTCACTCTCTCATAACACCTAAAAATCATTTTAATATCAGATTCACAATAAGCTTATGGTCGTTTCAAGGTGCTCTCAAGCTCAAAAGTATCCACATTAAGGTAATTTCCGCCAAACATCTGCGCGACTTATGCCCATCTGGGCCGTATCATTTCACCACACAGTACCATATCGTGTCAATATCAGCAAGGCCATACTCAGCTCAGCCCTGTCATTTAATCGGCCTATCCCACCGCTTGTTTCTTAAACTGCTGTTATATCAACCAAATGCATATTTAAAACTTAAAATAAACGAAAGCCTTAAATATAAGGAAAATCATAATCAGAGGTTCTCAGTGTAGTGTTCATGAAGATACATATCTTCTGGGATTTACCGCCTTCCCTGCTGCTAAACAGTTACCTATGCTGCTCCGAAACGCCGGTAACTATTCACCAGTCGGCACGATGTAACACCCCAGAAGGCTTGACTCTTCACCAGTATGAACGTGGTTTAAACACACACAAAGCGTTAACTTAATAGCTATACATAAAACTATACTTCAGTGTGGCCAATTGATTCTCCGTTTTATTTAACGATGTTTTGCAACTGCACCGGACATGTAACCCGTTTATTTTAGGAGTAATTCGTAAATAATGACCTGGGAAAAGACATGGGATATAAGGGATGGGAGTCTATTTCAAAAACTAACAACCACCTTCAAAATTCTGAATCTACGGGTCAGAATTTGATCTCGGGACCTCCCAAGAATATTAAAGACTCAACAGCGTTGTTCAGTATATAATTTATTGTGATCAAAAGTGAAAGCATTCAAGAAAATTTCTCGAGTCTTGATTTGCACAATCTGTGCTTAGACAGTGAAAAAAAAACTGGCAATTTTAGACACGTTTCGTGAAGTGCGCAAACGCGTACACTTCGGCCTAATCACCCTGTCGATACACAAGCATCTCAGCCGCTGTTCCCCTCGTTTGCGGCATCAATCATAGTTCGACAAGACAGGCTGCCACCTGGGAGCACAACAGGCCGCCCAGCCCTTGACCGGCTGCTCCCGATGTTCCTGAAGGTGCAACTCGTAACCTTCTGCATCTACTTACACGTATGCACACTTCGTAGAACTCTTGTACGAATCTGGTCCGAGGGTGAAGTTAGTGTGACTCAAAAATTTCGCTATTTTACTCAGTTCCCTCAAAATAATACCGATACTAATACTGCCACCGGGTGAAAACCCAATTGCAGTAAATAATAATAATAATAATAATAATAATAATAATAATAAAAAAACTAGTAACAAACCACGATCATTTCCTGACTAATCTGTCAGCTGACTCTTTCAAGTTCTGGTCTCAGCATCATGAAGTCTGTATACACAAAACCTGCATTCTGAACAAACCTCAGAGCCAGACCTGCAATATCCACAATCTTAAAAAAACAGTAATAAGTCATACTATTCCCCGTACTAAACCAACCAGACGTATGGGATTGTGGAGGCGTAACTCCACGCATTCTTAAACTCGGCTCAGTACCAAAAATAAAGAAGATGATGGTGGTGGTGACAATATCAACATCACCATGGTCAGCCGCAGTAGCACCACACCCCACCCACCACCACCACACCACCACCACCACCACCCACCACACAAGACAACAACAACAACAACATTGTCGTCGAGTCCAAATAAATAGGTTATAAAAGAGCGTAGCCTTCAGTCCAACACTCGACTGAGCCCATTTCATTCTTATTTTGGACTGATTTCTACAATTTCCACATTAGACTTTTCACATTGCAGTCTCCTGAACTGTGACACCGTGCAATCTTGCAGATCGATACCAATGTTTCAAAGGAACTTGCTGCCACCCTACAAAGTCTAAATGAACTTCCTGGAGTGTTAAATGCCAAACATGGACCTATAATGTTATACGTCTTACCATGTCTAGCCATAACAGTTGACAAAGACCCTGTAACCGCCATAAAGGCATGTGGGGGAGTGGAGTTATAGCACCACTCATTCTCGTCCTCAGCAATAGAAGATGAGTGATCAGCTCCACTCCCCGGCCGATTTACCCATCGAGTGACACCCCGATACCCATTTAACAGGAGACTGGTCGGGCCACAGTGCCGGTCTGCGGGCTTTGGGAAAGAGAAACATCTGTCACTGCAAGAAATCGAACTTGGCAAAAAGCGTACAACCGAAACAAATAGCATTACGCCAGTGACGTTCAATGCGAAAGGGAAGTCCAGATACATTTACTGCGGTGAGGATAAATTAAAATAGAGCTACAATTATATAAACCGATGTAAAACTAAATAAATCCGCGTTCACTAAAAATCAGCTCCAAAAATTGATAATCTGTTTAGCACCTCTACCATGGCAATAAACATCTGTAGTGATCAAATCTGCCCATCATTTGTACTGAAAACTCGGCAAAAAATCATTTGCATAATCAAATTCAGTCTCGTTATAGGGAAATAAAATGTGGTATCAATTTTTACTTCCCCCCCCCCCCTGCCGTTTTCATTACAAACTTTAACAGGCGTCTCCTTAAAATAATATTTGGCTGCTTTGAAATACTAAAATATTCGATGATGATAATGATAATAACGATGATAATAATGGCCTTTATTTACTTATTTACGTGCTGACTCAGCCAAACTGCAAATCAGAAAGCCAGCACAAGTACAAAAAAGACAAGCAACAAAGTCAAGATAAGAACAAAGGCAAGACCGAAACAGAAAAGAAGAAACCAATATTACAATTAATGTAAATTTGAAGTCAAAGTTAAGAAGAAAAGAAGGAAAAACCTTACACGTAATTATAATGAGTACATCGTAACCAATAAAAAAACATTTTGAAGGAAAAAAAATTAAATAACAAATACATTATGATTGATGGAAAAACAAACTATTCTCTAAGTACATCAATAACAATAATAACAATGACACAGTGATTACAAGTCGCCTAATTTAGTTTCCAGGGAGAGCTGTCTAGAAAAATCGATAGACTAGAATACTTCTGACACTCGCTCGACTCTTCGGGAACGGTTTTATACCGTATGATAGCCGATGGCACAATGCTGTGCTGCCAACGGACCGCCAAAGTACGAGGCCCTTGCGACAGTTCGGAAAATGCTTGTCTTCTCTTATGATTGGGATTATTATCCTAGCGCTCTACCACCAAGTAAGAAGAGGACCAGCCCTTGTCGGCTGTCCACAACCACTGTTTAACATAATCATGGCTGCCCTTCATACATGAGGTCGAATTAACAAATACAACACGTTTGTTCACTACAGGAATAATTGACTTCCACACTGACTAAGACTCACTTTGACTACTGTAAAATGCGATTTTTAATTTGCAGGAAAAAGTAAAACCGTGGTACGTATTTGAAACAAGACAGGCAATGTATACTGTGGGGCGTTCGCGTAATGGTTATACCTCTTCGGCTATTCCAACTGTCTAATACCATTTCATTCTAAAAGAGTGCTTTTGAGGTGATTTAATGCCGCCTGCAACAGTGAAACGTACTTAGTTCTTTACTTGAAGTTCCCGATATTTATGCACGATGTCACGGACATCCGTCCAGTGGCAGCCGCGGTGGTACATGCGGGCAGATGGACGGGCGAAAACGAAGAAGCTAACAGGCGCTTTCCGCGACCATGGGAACGCGCCTAAAGAGCAAACTTGGATGCATGCTTATTAAAGGAAATATTCGCCTTCCAAACAAATAAGTAAATTAAGTGGTACAAGTGCGGGTCATTTTGGTACCGGATGAAAATCAACATTCTACATCGTAAGGAACAGAAACCGCAGAAGATTACCTATACTGACTGGGGCACAATAATAGAGTCTTATTTCATAATTAGACGTTTGTGTTAATGGTTGCAACATCTGAGTGTTTCTGGTCAACTCCAAGGGTAAAATAACTCCTAACATTACAGACTGCAGCACAAATGTCTAAATAAAGGCACTCACACAGAATTTCTCTTTTCTTTCTTCTGACTGACGAGTATATCCGTCAAGTAACAAAACCTCACAAATAGAAGCCACTCCTCATTTCGAAATAAAAAGTTTGGCTAAAGCCTTAAAATTGAATAGAAGCAGATCATCACTGCCGGACTGTCAAGGAACCGATGCCTCACGTATGAAAATCTCCCGCTTTAAGAAGGAAAAGAAGGGACTCAGCCATCAGACTTGAGGATATAAAAATATCCGTACCCATCGCACCCCACAAGAGGTTCTGCATGCTGATCGATAGTGCTGGAACCCAAGTGGCCAGTCTGACTGCCACACTTAGATAAGAACACAGAGGGAAGAAGAAGACGCAGGATTTTGTATTGCTGTCTGCCAGCTCAGATTCCGCATCATGCCGGACCACAAGAGAGGGTGCCAGCGCCACGCACGACTTCGAGACACACCATCGGTTTCCATTCAAAGTTGTTAGGTAGGTACATGGGCATCATTATATACGGCTGCTGGCATTAACCTAAGTTACTTGCATAACAAGATACTAAAAAGAAAACCTGGAGTTTATTAACGTGTATATATATATACAAATTTGTGAACTCTCTAAAAGGAAGACAGGCTAAATTCCTTAAAAGTAGTGGAATGCTAAGCTATTATAAAAACGTGCATTTGGAAACTTTATATTAATTCGTGTAGAAACCGTCGTTCTATTTTTTTTTTGAGACAGTAAATAAAGCAGGTACATAAAACAGTACATTTCCATCAAAGATCAATCTTCCGAAGAACTGAAAAGCAAACAAACAAAGTCTTCATGCTAACACAAACAACAACATATGCTAGACAAACACAGCTCCACAGTGTTTACAAAACTACTACCTACCGTTCATTTTTATAACAAAACATTGGTCAGCAAGAGAGTAGTAACAAAACAAGCAATGCATATACCTTTTGCCTGCCACGCTCCTCAAAATACAGCCGGTAACTCAGAGCCTCGGCCTTGCAATTGGCCAGGCGCTTATTTGCCGTTTTCTCACCGCACAGGTCCGGTCTCAGAGTACACGTGTGATTTGTGGTGGAAAAGGTGACAATTAGACAGGTTTACTTCAGAGTTCTCGTGTCCCATGCGAGGTATTATTCCAAAGATGTTCCCTACCAACTCAAACATCATCTGGTGGGGAGATGAGCCCTTCAGAGACCACAGTTCCACACTGACACAGTCTCACTGCAACACTAAAATGAAAAGAACGCTGGCCTTACTACGACGACGATAAATCAATCCATGCAGCGGAGTCCTTCTTGAGCAGCTGATAAGTCACTGAACTGTTCACAGGAACTAAGAGGTACATAACCACGGCTAACAAATGATAGGGACCAGAGATAGAGTGGTTCCATCTGACTCATGATTGATCCATGTGACTCATAATAAAGACCGCAGGTGGACTGGATCCCTCTGACTCATAATTGATCCATGTGACTCATAATAAAGACCACAGGTGGACTGGATCCATCTGAGTCACGACAGGGACCAGAGGTGGGCTGGATCCATCTCACTCATGAAGGATTCATGTGACTCATGATAAAGATCACAGGTGGACTGGATCCATCTGACTCACGACAGGGACCAGAGGTGGGCTGGATCCATCTCACTCATGAAGGATTCATGTGACTCATGATAAAGATCACAGGTGGACTAGATTCATGTGACTCATGACAGGGGCCAGAGTTGGATTCTTCCGAACACGGTAACCATTACTGTGTTCAGAAGAGTTCATCCGCATTTTGTGGAATCACCAGGTAATTAACAATTCGATTCCACAGAATGTGGGAAATTTCATAATTGACTGTGCAACTATTGGCTTCTCAGGAAGTACTGTGCTTCATAAAGTTAGTTACTTATCCAAGTACTGAAATTAACCAAAACATATTTCAGACAAAATTAAATGAACTTGAAAGTATACCTAAACATATCCATGGTCTTTAAAATTCCATTTTTAAACCCGTTTTTGAAGTAGCTGCAATAGAAAAACATACAGTCCTACAGGCCCACACACTCTGCTAATATTTGACATTACCTTTAACAAGAGTTTTCCTTGCATCCTTGACTGTGCTGTGATAAGATTTACTATGTTTTAATTTTATTTTCGGGAGGAGGAGGGGGCTGAGAAGACAGATTCCATTCTGGCATTTCACACGTTAGGTTTATTGAGTGAAGAGAGTTGTTTTTCCAGTAAAAAATCGAGAATAACTTATAAGCATATAAAAATGGAACACGAATCAAAACGTGCCGCCAGTAATATGAATTTCAATGTCGACGATACGGGAATTTCGTGAGGCACATGTTTATGTAACATTCTGCGGGGTTACGAACAAAATATGGGAGAGGTGAGGTGAGAAGCAAGTGTGCCTATTGGATTCTTGTATTTTGGGGCGTTAGATCCAGTGAAAATGATCTCGTTCCTTACATACTGTCACGTACCTTCTGCTGCATTGATATCGATGAGACCTGTTGTAACATTCGATGGGAGTGGTCAGAGTAATCACTATAAACATTGCTGCCTTCTGAGACGTGACGCCACGTAATCTGGTAGAAGTATAATGATTTTCAGAGGATCCTGGCTACACCTATCATTAGGTGACGTCATAACCAAAATGACAGCCACTTACAACAATTTATCAATAAACATAACAGAGTATAGTTTTGGGCTCGGGTATTTCCAAACGTTATACATGAAGTGCCGAATGCTTTCATCGTTTGCTGTCAAACGGCAGGACCTACGATTTAATTCGGTCTAACTCAAAGTGAAGAACGACAAATTATGGCCAACACTTTTAAAGTAAGTTATCATTTTACCGTTTCTTACCCAATGTTCCATGTTATAGATTCAAAAGCCTAACCCACACAAAACTGTATGGGGTCCGAAATAAAATCTACGGGGTTCTTTCCCCTTAGTGACGTACATGACAATGGCAGCGCCATGACGGAACTACTGGCAGTCCTGAAGGAAGGGGGGGTACTGGGAGGGAACAGAGACAGAAAGATAAAGGGCTAGGGATGGTATGAAAGAGGGAATAGTTAGGTTGAGTAGAGAGAGTGAGCCACTATAGTGGGAGAGATCTTGCGATATTCCATCAGCATCCCCATGTTGCCATAGCAACCAACTCCCCAGTTCATTTCCTGGTGAATTCCTGCTATAAAGAGATAGGCTTGTATGTATCCAAACCCCTCCCTACACAAAAAATATATATCTACATACATACATACATACATACATACATACATACATACATACATAAACATACGTTACATACATATATTCAAAAAATATATATATGTAGGTACATGTATGTTTACATATACACATACATACTCGCACATCGTACTCTTGAAGTTTGTCATTTCTAAAGAATCCACATACAAAAGGATTGATGTTTCTGTAATGCCTACATGGATAAACTGATTATTAAAACATGCATCCATTTACGTCTAAGTTATGTGCATTAACATTGTTCCCCATGACACAAGCTTTCGTATTCCAGCTGAAGTTTGAATTCCGTTTCGAGGTGTGATGTTTGAGCGCTCGTGCTTATTTTCTCCAAAAATAAGTATTTACTTTTAACGCGGGAGTGCACAAATCCCAGGCGCCAGGTCGCCTAACTAACTAAATTTTGTACGGAGGTGCTAACATCTTCAACATAATTACTGCAGTGTTTTCCTTTAACACAAATATGTGCATCAGTTCACATGCACAAAGCACAAAGCTCTAGGTAGTTTTGTGTTAGCAGCAAACACCTTGCTAATAAAAAGAGTGTTGCGAAACATATCAAGGCTGTATTGCTGCATTATGTTCACGGACACTGTATTGTACTGAGTGTATTTTACGAGGGTTTCTGGACAGAAACTTCAGACACTTTACTTGCACTAAATCTGCAACATCACTGTGTAATTGGAACTTACTGCAATACCACTTAAAATCAGTTCCAGCATTGTCTTGTGTTACGGTAGCTTTAAAATGGGCTGCTATAAATAAACTACCATCTCAACAATTATTAACGCTATCATCCAAGGTGAAGCACACGGCAGTGCTTGCCTACGGACAGCTTCCCACAATTGTGAACTATCACGAGCACAGAAAATATGGGCACAGACGTGGGACACGCAGTCGTTTTAAATTTCTAAAATGTATTAAAATTGAAAATATAATTTTCGTGTTATTCATACAGTGCATATTCTTATAATTAATACATTAACCAACTTATGCACTTAATAAAATGCATTCAGAAGTATAAAACTCCTACATGTTTGGGCACTGAGATGCCATCATCAGGGAATTATTCTGACAAACGAGAATAAGGCCAGCACGCTTAACTACGTAATTTTAATATTTCAATAATTTTAATGAAGGCGACACAATACCTAGTTAAGCGTGCTGGCCTTATTCTCGTTTGTCAGAATAATTCCCTGATGATGGCACCTCAGTGCCCAAACATGTAGGAGTTTTATAGGAGTATTATACTTCTGAATGTATTTTATTAAGCGCATAAGTTGGTTAATGTACTAATTGAATATATAATTTTAGCAGTACAATATGATTGGAGATTACTTGAAAGACTTGAGCATGAATGGTAAGATGCTATTAAAAATAATTTTACAGAAGCATGGTAGGAGGGTGTGGACTGGATTGATAGGTTGCAGCAAGGAACTTAGCGTAATCTGTTTTAAACCTTCAGCTTCTATACAAGGCAGGGAATTACTTCACCAATTTAGTGTTGGTCAGCTTCTCGCCAAATACATGTGTGTGTGTGTGTGTGTGTGTGTGTGTGTGCGTGCAGATATACAGTGCGAGCGGAAAGTTCCTTTGCATCTGTAGGAAGTAGGATACAGGTTAGAGCGGAAATCACAGTGAATGCACAGTAACGTTTAAAGTAAGTGTTGCAAGTGAACCGCATTGGCATGTGTCTGTGGTCACGTATGCTATCTAAAGTGTCTTATGTATGAGAATTTCCCACTTCCAGCACAGTGAAGCACCCTTCTTACAGATGTCTACAGGGACTTCTGCCTCGCACTGTACATACACATACATTGCCCAAAATGAGATTTTATATTTTAGACATACTACATTCTGATCACATTCTTATATTCCTACACATTACAGGAGAAAAATCCCGTCGGATTAAACTTTAACAGACAAAAATTACGCCGAATTATCTCGTATTTAAGGCTCCAGTTCGTACCACGAAGTAAACGTCCTCCGCCTCGTAGTAAAATCCAGTCTGTTACTGTAGTACACGAAAATAATCGTTTGTTCCGAGATCCATAAAACTCACAGAAATACACTCTGTGGGCATGTAAAGTTTGTAACGTTAAAAACTGGTGGTACATTAAAGGATTAAACCAAAATATCGATACCATTCAGCCCAATTTGACTTTGATACACCTTCGAAGAAAGAGTCCACAGGACAAACGCGCTTCGAAAGTCATCCTTCAAATCCCGGTTATAACTTAGGCATGCAAGATCTACCGGGGCTTGACATGGGATTAGTGGCGAAAATCGAAATCATCCAAGTCATCGCCGCAGATGTTTATAGCATTAGTTAGTGTACCTTTGTACATCCCTGCAACTGGCCATGTAGCGGCAGTACTTCTGACATGATAGCAGTCCTTACCTAAAAGCAGGTACTGTCCTCAGGGTTCCCACTTCAGAAGCAGCAAACAGTTTACTGCGGTGTACTGCCTACATAATCAAAGTCTGCGCTGTAAATTGAAGCACATGACGATGCGAAGCGAGAAAATCGTAGATAATGAGGCATTTGGAGTCACGGGGCAGAAGAACGGTAAAGAAGGATTTTTTTTTCCTGTGACTCAACAGCCCCTACGGGGCCTAGGCCTCATTTTTCGAGGTTTCGCGATCACACACTTTAGACACACCACACTCGGTAGGACTCCTCTGGACGAGGGACCAGCCCGTCGCAGAGACCTCTACCTGACAACAAACAACACTCACAAGAGACAGACATCCATGCCCTAGGCGGGATTCGAACCCACAATCCCAGGAAGCGAGCGGCCGTAGACCAACGCCTTAGACCGCGCGGCCACTAGGATCGGCGAAGAAGGAATACTGTAAGCAATTAGGTGTAAACGTCGAAAGGAGAAATATTTACTGAAGAAAATAATTATGCGGCCTGGGTAGTGACATCTGTTTTCTAACAATGTTCAGAAGCGAGAGCCGTCACGTGAAACATGAACTATTTGCATTTAGCACAGTCCTACTTGAATAGCCACAAGCCACATAGTTAAGTCAAGCAATGCTCTGCCTCTTATGGAACCTGAAAATTCATTACCGTGTTCAGAAGAACGACCCGCCAGATAATATCCTGAGCCAAACGAACCCAGCCCACAGCCTCAACATGCCTTACTACTTTAGTACAATTTAATATTATATTTTCATTTAAACCAAGGTCTCCCAAATGAATTCTTCCCTTCACGTAATAAAAAACTTTCTCTCTCGCTTCCATAGGCAATGCAAGTTCCCGTGACTCACCGATTGAATTCAACTCTTCCAACGGCCTCTTCCTAACATGCGACTGATATACTCGTATATATATACATATATATATCATGCATCATATGGAAAGCAGACAAGGATTCGGGAGAAGACGGTCGTGGCCTGTGTACAAACACTCTAATGAGTTCGTACAGACAACGAAAACTCACGAAGTCACAGTCGGGATAGATAACACTTCAGAGAATGTTCTTGAAGGTTATTACATAGAAAAGTGGCCATTATGCAAGTTATATAGAGAAAGAATCATTAAAAATCTCTAACAAAGTTCCGACACGACTCAAACCTGCAGGTAAAATTACTGGTTTACGCAGAAATGACTGAAGATAGCGGTGGTGGTTGTGACAGGATTAGTGTTAGTATTAGTATTAGTATTAGTAGAAGTCGTAGCATTAGCAGAAGTGCTAGTAATCTTACCTGTAATAACACCGGCCACTGTAATACACAGAAGACATAATTTAAAAACCTCAACAAAACCTCACGACCACATCAAGACATGCAGACGTCTGTATCCTGGATATCTGCCATCTGGAACGGGCATATCTGTGTCAAGCCGTGATGTGACAACAACTGAAATGTTCCAATTTCCTGGGTAGTTTGAAAGGAAGGACGGACAGAACCACTGTTGCCGAATGTTTGCAGTTTCAAAGGTTACGGCGAGAACTGTCTTCGATCGCTTGAACACTAGACCATGTAAGCTAATCCCTCTCGGGGCATGAATGTTGGACCGCCGTTCCCTGCCTTCGTGTTCTGTGTAGGCAGAGGTCTAGAGGTAGGCAGATTCTCCGTCCAAGAAGTCGTACAGAATGTATAAAAAATACGTAGCACCTGAAATTAATTCTGAATTTTAACAGGGCAGAAGACATCATCTGCGATTCGTAATTAATAATAATAATCTGACACGATGACTGGACGGTCTCAGGACAGTCCGATACGTGGAAAAACAAAGTGCCTTCATTATACCATAATGGAATGCATGGCAAAAGTATTTACACTGTCTGTTGTAGTGACGCAGCAGACGCGAACTTGCATGAGTGGCATCACCCAATTAGCAAAAGTTGGGATTCTATTAAAGGCAAGTCTTGCTCATACGTACTGACGCTGCAGTTCTGTGTATCAGCAACAGCCCACATTTCTTCCACTTCACCATTCGCAGTCACTTCAGTGCCCGTCAGCTTGGTTTATTTAACGACGCATTAAACTGCAAGCAACGTCAAATGATGAAATGGTTAGAAAATAATAAACTGGGAAGAATGTGGGGGGAATGTCGGTCACCTAGGTCGAAGTACCACCCCGGGACTTGCTTGGAGGAACAGAGCAAAACCACTAAACACAAATAATCAAATTATACCGGTTGCCTTGCCGAGATTTGAAGAATAGGCCTCCCGAATACAAAGCACCGATAACAACTACTCGAATGTGACGTTCAGTACTTTTGATTATTAAATGCGTATCGCAAGAAATAGTGTTCTGTGTTCAAGGTTGTGTATGGTTATGAAGAAACGTCGCAACATGCAAGAGTCGGAAACAATTTGCTAAAGGACGTATCTCGACTTAAAAGTACACTATGCTAACTTTGACATTCAGGAAATTACATAACAAGAAATTCCTCTCGTTATTGTACAAACAATTGAAATATGAGTAGCACTACTGACAGACCACGTGCCCCGAAAGGAAGAAACGAAATCTAATGAAATTGAAATCTGTGGTGTTCTGGGTAATTACACGGCGTCGTGTGGTAATTATTTACCGACGTTTCGGGACAACGTATCGGTCCCATCTTCACGGGTCCCATCTTCCTACTCGGAATCTTGACCCGTGAAGATGGGACCGATACGTTGTCCCGAAACGTCGTTAAATAATTACCACACGACGCCGTGTAATTACCCAGAAGACCACAGATTTCATCAACATCGCGGCGGAAGCCTGAAATCAAGTCTCATGAAATTTTACTTGGAAAAGCTTCTTGGACAGCGACGGCTATCAGCAAGACCGAGACGGAAATGGGGCAGAATACTGAAACGGATATTTAGGTAACAGGAGTTGATATCGTGAGGTGGACTGAATTGGTCCAACGGTACGTCTGTGTGCACGGTGATGACACTCCCAGGTCTGCTATCAGAGAATTACAGAAACGTTTTCATAAAAGACATAGTCCATTCTTTGTATTTTCTACCATAAATATTCTTAACTCGCTGTCTCAGCTGCAGAAGTCTTACAAAGCAAAGTGATAGAGGATGATGGTCATGAATTATGCACCGATAAGGATTCAAGCACGCGACTGTGAACTGTTCTAGGTTTTCGCCTCGAGCGACTGAGAACAATCACGACAACTGTCAGGACAGCCGCAAATCCGAGGGAGTTCTGCAAGAATACTGCTACATGAAACTACGCAAACTGTTCGGTTGCATTCAATTTACTATTACCATCATCAGTAATAACGTCCATTAAAATTCAGCGGGAAGCCTCCTATTAACGAGTATAGTCCTACATGCCGGCGACATCTAACGATTGACATCACCTGTCAAAGTACGTACATGCAAGGGGCACCTGGCGACTAAGACTCGCTACGGAGTGGACGGTTCGGGGATCGAGTCCCGGTGGGGGCGAGATTTTTCGCAGCCGCCCAGACCGGCCCTGGGGCCCACCCAGCCTCCTATACAATGGGTACCGGATCTCCTTTCCGGGGGTAAAGTGGCCGGAGCGTGGAGTTGACCACCCACCCTCATCTAGTGCCAGGGTTAAAGAAAGAATAGAGCTATACCGCTAATCCCCATCTGAGACTTCATGGCCCATTCTAGGGAGAACTTTACCTTTACCTTACTTGGCAATTAAGGCGATCTGTCAGACAATGACAGCTTCGTATGGGTGAAAGTATGCATATATCAAGGGCCATCTGACAAGTAATGCCTTTTTCAGAAACAGAGTCTCTTATCTGTGAAATTGTGGGCATGAAGTGTTTGAAAACAAACGTCCGCAAAACTAAAACCAATGATTGAAGTCTTCACTTATCAGTAAATTGTAAAAAAATATCATTTGTCAAATACAGGCCTTCCAGCTGGAACGGATATTTCACATGTGTAGAAGACGTTTAATGCAAGTCGATTGGGCCAAGCAAGTTAGCTCAGCGTGTCCTCCCTCTAAAATGGGACGGTATTCCGGCATCTGATAATGAAATTCTAAAGCTATCAAGGATCAGGGTCTAGAAAGAAAAATGTTACTCTTAAAGAGCCTTATATACGCCATTTCAGCTGGACAGGTAACTAGCATGGAATGACACAATGACTGCCTATGACGACATCAGAAAAAAGTCTGTGGTCTATTTCAGCATACTATTTACACGTTTTCCTAGAGTGACCATTGGTCTAAGGGACGATATTCAAGTCCGAGACCTTTCAGATAAACATTAGTGTCAGCCACTCAACTCTGACGCTCTGGTCAAGCCAATTCATGAAACGTCTTCACCCCATATAATCCCAGTGTTGTTCATAAAAATACACAGAGAGAAATATGACAAAACCCACTTTAAATTTTACAGTTGACTTTCATAAATACAACTCTTACTCATACGACAGGTATCCGGGTTATTACAGCACGTAAAATACAATTTTCATTTCATTTCAGAGAAACGTGCAGCCTCCATCTTCAGTGTGACAATTAAGATCAAGTGGATTCTGAGGTGACTGGAACAAACTATACCTATCTTATAAGAAGGTTGCAAGGGCTGTGGCCACTCAGAGGTACGGAAAGAGGGGACAGATCTTGTAAAGAGCTAACGGGTATTCAGCGTTCGAAGTGAAACTTCGAGGTTCTGGAACTCTTATTCAGGGAAGATAAGCCTACGTAATAAAACCAGATGCACAATTCAATGTTTATCGACATGACAACGTCGTCGTTTGCAACTTTCTCGAAAAATGCATTCTTCCAGCGTTTAAGTAAATCAGTTTCCAAAGAATAACGCACATGCATAAACCATTTTTCATGGCATTCTTATTTACTTATTTCTACTATTTTCACAGCGCGTGAGTCACGCCCTGATGCCACGGTTACCACTGCATCTATGTTCTCCGTGAAGAAAGCGCTGAGGCAGAAGAAACAGCTGAGTAACAAGCATGGTTGCCATGGCTGCCGTGTGTGAGCTCTGTGTGACAGGAGTCGAGGCTGAACAGTTTCAGCGCTGAGCATATAAGAACAACACAGCACAACCATATGGCAGCATTCCGACTGACGGAATTAACAGCTGGTTTGAGCGAAGACTAAAGAGAAGACAGATGACAAGAGGCCGTGAATTAGCGGGTGAATATTATGACAGTCCGTCGTATGAGGGGCAAGTGGTTAGTGCGCGTGTGTGTGTGTGTGTGTGTGTGTGTGTGTGTGTGTGTGTGTGTGTGTGTGTGTGTGTAGTGCGGATTTGAAGTTCCCAGAGGTGCTGCTGAAAGTTCAAGTATTTTGCACTTGGACTGATTGACCCTGAATATACAAGCACTACGTTCCTCGAAGACGTCGGTAACTATTTACCTGTAGACATCCTTTAGCACAGTGTTACCACAATGTGAAACTAAATTTTAACGACAAAAATAAAATACCTAAGAACTTCCGCTACTATACATCGGACGCTTCCTGTCTTTTTCATCTAGTACTTGTAACGGTCTCTGTTACGCACCGAATACACACCGTATTTAAAACTGCAGAGAACTGATGCTATATATTTATCATGCAGTGTTCAAGACACGTACACATACTTTCGTTTCGTTTAATTAAAATAGACACGGTACAAATTACACATGATAATTAAGACTAAGAAAGCAAAAACAAAAGCAAGTGCATTTTGCTTAAGAATACGCCATTATCACTTCGCTGTGTTTCCCCTCCTTATTACAAGTAAAAGCGAACAACCACGACGGCAAATGTTTTTGTGCAGGCATCATTTTATGAGCTCTTTGTACAAGGTACAACGGACGCTAATACTATAAACGGTATACTGTGCATTACACAGGAAGTCCATTAAATAAATTGGGATTTTCCATGCAGTTTCTTGTCACGTGTAGAATTACAGAACGTACACTAAATAACGTGCTAGAACATGGGAAACAGCTACAAATCCTGCGACAGAGTAACAGTCGCTTATTTAGTAGAACCAACCGTCACTTTCGGCCTGCCCATGGCCGTGAACAACTCCACAGCCTCGAGGAATTAACTCTCCTTTGACATTCAAGATCTCACTGGTTCTTCCCAATTAAATTTCTACTTAAGTCTGCATCCTTAAGATTTTACATCATGGGACCCTACAACTATATCTGAGCCAGCGCAGTTATGTCAACATAGTGACTAGGACAGGTCTGAACAACCGGACAGTTATGTCAGCATAGTGACTAGGACAGGTCTGAACAACCGGACAGTTATGTCAGCATAGTGACTAGGACAGGTCTGAACAACCGGACAGTTAGGTCAACATAGTGACTAGGACAGGTCTGAACAACCGGACAGTTATGTCAGCATAGTGACTAGGACAGGTCTGAACAACCGGACAGTTATGTCAGCATATGTGACTAGGACAGGTACTGAACAACGCGACCCAGTTATGTCATATGATCAGAGCATTAGACTGACGACTTAGGGACTACAGGTCTGAACAACCGGACAGTTATGTCAACATAGTGACTAGGACAGGTCTGAACAACCGGACAGTTATGTCAGCATAGTGACTAGGACAGGTCTGAACAACCGGACAGTTATGTCAGCATAGTGACTAGGACAGTTCTGAACAACCGGACAGTTATGTCAGCATAGTGACTAGGACAGGTCTGAACAACCGGACAGTTATGTCAACATAGTGACTAGGACAGGTCTGAACAACCGGGCAGTTATGTCAGCATAGTGACTAGGACAGGTCTGAACAACCGGAAAGTCGGGGTTCGACATCCGGCAGGCATCTATTATTGTTTTAGCACCACGTGAAATCGGTTCTGGAACCCACCTATTCTCCTATTCAAATGTACGGGGGTTCGTTTCCAAGGACAAAGTGACGAGGCAGTGAAGCTGACAACTCACTTCTACCTAGTGGCAACTGAAGAATGGGCAGAACCTCCCTACACCCTCACACGTCTTCATGGAGCTGTACTTAATTAAGCACGTTTATATTTTTAGAATGTGAATAATATCAGATACTGATAATCACATCAAGGTAGCGATAAACAACTTTATTCGAATTTCTATAACAGCAGAGTACAAAAACATTATCGTGCCTTCAAACCTTGAATATGGAATTAACACGCAACGTTTTGTGTGTTCTCAAATAACGATGACTGCCAACGTATCTGTACAATAGCGCACACACATTCTCCAACGCATTACACAACGTGCCCTCTTTGCCAGTTCTAATTTTGTATGGCCTTGCAAGCTTGTTTAATGCAGGGATAAACCAGTCCCCCCCCCCTCCCAAATTCTTACGTGCCGTAAAGGAGATCTCCAATACACACCGATGTATGTCTATTGTTTGATGTTTTCACGGATGCGAAGATTCAGACTGCGATCTACTGGGTAACAACACCCTGTAGTCCGGTATACGGTGACGTTTCGGAGGAACAGGCTACTTTGATTTTTACACATGTAGGATGTAGATGGACTTAGCAGGCTTCCCCAAAACGTTAGTAATCATCCGCTGGATTATACAGCGTCATAACCTCGAGCACCATCGATAGCTAAGTCTATTACTCAGAAATAAGTTACTGAGAGGAAATTAGCATTTTATGTTTGCAGCTTTTATAACATTAAACAACAAATGCACACAACTGTCA
Organism: Reticulitermes speratus; assembly: GCA_021186555.1. Taxonomy (NCBI): domain Eukaryota; kingdom Metazoa; phylum Arthropoda; class Insecta; order Blattodea; family Rhinotermitidae; genus Reticulitermes; species Reticulitermes speratus. Next base: position 16,111,498 of record JAJKFL010000330.1, read on the forward strand.
AACAATCGTCAGGAAGATGGACCAGTACGGTCCGAAACATGTAGCAGTTGGTGTTTTAAAAAAATTATGGTGAACTTACGACAATTGTGTGCATTTGTTGGCAAATGTTACAGAAGTTTAATTATAATGAACGGAATGAAAAATATATTAAAAAAGTTTTAAGCTTTATTTGAAATTAGAAACTCAACCGTCAGGAATAAGTAAATTTTGCAACTCAGTAAACAGAACTCCTACATTCATTTTTTAAAGCTTTAAATATACATTTTACAACGCCAACAACAGAGGGATTCATGGTTTACCTTTCATTCCGTTACCCCTCTGCAGACGGAAGTTACCAGACTGAATTTTTAGGTGTATTTAGAAAGCCATCTACCACATTCATGTCTGTTTTAAAAGGGCCAAAACTATTTGACTGATTGCGTTAAAAATCTTACGGTAGATCTCGGCTGCATTTTATGGACAGGATAGATATCACAGACATCATACTAAAATGAAACCTGACTCTTTAGTACTCCACGGGCGTAATTGCCCTACCTTCCTGTTCACTGGCGGTGACATGATACAAAAATGCAAGCATCTCTTTGTGTCTCTGTGTGTGTGTGTGTTATCCTGTGCTGCTATTTTCCGTCACAAATGAGTGTCTGTATTCCCTGGAAGCCACATACAGATCTTTATTTCAGAAACGCAATCTAAAATTGACAATGAAGCTTGCTGCCTTGTGGTATGTAATGCCGTATACAGCTACGGTCATCTACTTCGTTTGTGCAGGCAGCATTTTCCTCTGAAACGTCAATAAACTCCAATACGACTACGTGGACTCACATAAACTTAAATCGCATCAAAACAGTCTATGTTCAGTAGGCTCATGTCACTATCATGTCGCGTCCTCAGGCTGCGGATGGAAGAAACAACCCACACTTACGGAGTTTTCCTCCATATTTCTGGGTCCTCATTTCGCCCAGGTCCGACAATGCGTTACCCCCCAGCATGGTGTTCCGGTGTAGGACTATGAAGCCCTGACCATTACAAAATAACACGGAATGGTATTACCTTAGAAAAGGCAATAAAAGGGCGGTTCCACGAAACCGGGAACTTTACTGGCCGCCAAAGATACTGACAACTTTCGAAAAACACCCGCACCATGGAGTTAGCTGGTTCGTTACCTAAGTATAACGATTCTCAAGGCTTGCAAACACATTATCTTTCTCTGGAGTTTCATAAATTCTCTAATTTAAACCAAGACCTCAGACATTTTACAAACTGTGATATACAGGTGTAGGTCCACATAACTCGCCAAGCCCTTTGTCACTTGTGTCCAATAGTCATAACAGTAGAATGAGTCCCAGATGCGTTATGGCCAGATACTAAAGACCGTAACCCCCGGCCACTCTGATAGGAACACAAACAGCCACTTCACCAACTACACCACCATGCCTCAAAACAGAATCGAAAAGTTCAAGCACCATTTCATTTTATCTTCAGGCCGTGTCTGCTGCTGAAGATACAGAGGGAAAGTGTGTAGAATCGATTAACAGAAATCGTTCTAATCGTGGAAGCCCATAAATGACTGTCGCCATAGTGGCTACACCATCAGGTAGTAATGCAATCCATTTTCAAGCAGCTGTTTCATTCGAATGCCATCAATAGAAAAAAAAAAGTAATTACTGACTGGTAGAAACAGCCGTTACAGTGTTTGCTGTGAGACGGAGATGGGACCGGATGTGCCGGAGTTCTGGCACTGCCTGCATGTCCAACTGATACAGTGACATTGGGTAAGGGGAAGAATTCAAGCTTGTAAATTAGGGGAAATTGAACTATCAGTCACAGATACAGCCAAATATTTGCGTTAAAAATGTCTGTATGTTTTGAATGGGAATTGGACATATCTGTGCGCTATGATTACCCCAGCAGCCTACTATTTAAGATATATACAATTCAAAATACTATCAGCGCTGTCAGCGCACAGATAAGCTGTCACAAGTCACGGCGCTCTTGTCACCCAGATTCATGTTCAAGTCTAAGTACTTTTAGGGAATTTATTACAGATAATACAGAGCGTGGCAGTGGGGCAGTTTTATCCCCAGTACGTCATTTCTTTTTGTATCATAATTCCACAAGTTTGTTGCAGTTTGCTGCCTCAAATGGGTCCCTTTTCCCAAAACGTATGACAATTCGAATGGGGCAAAATGTCTAGATAAATAGTCGTGATTTATATAACAATAAAAGTCCAGCATATGATGGAGAAACTGAGGTAATGCACGAGTAAATTAGGAAATATAGAGTTAGTGTCACAAATATGAAGTTTCCGCTTCATTTCCTTTAATCTTCTGGAAAGCCACATTTGTAACAGTTACAATTGTTACAGTTCTCTTGGATTTTGACGATGCTATATTTTATTTTACTGGCCTTATCAATCGCCCTGTGTTGAAAACAAAACATTAGCTTTTGCGGACACTTGCACCCTTAGGCCCGACATGTGAAGTTACTCTCACCTAAATACACCGCTGTACCTATCGGGCCCAAATTCAGGTGTTAACCGTACTTTTAGCTCGAGAAAGGCGAAGGATCCTGCCGCGAAATGTACTGTTTTTAAAGTGGAGACGGTCCATAAAGGAAATAACTCCAAATAAGTCTGTCATTTTTTTAAATGTTTCGTTTTCATATGGTGTAGTTACATTAAATTTGACAACATCGTTTTACTCCATACTTTATCACACGTCATATCGTTAATTATGTGAGTTATCTCGTGTAAACACTCGTTTTCATTTTTGGTGTGACTGAATGATCTTCCCAAGGAAGACCGCAACGATCGAAACATGTAGGAGGAAACTATAATGTAAATAAATATATATAGTACAAAAATTGTTGTACTCTAATGGCGTAAGAATTTTGTGAAAATGTGCGTTTAATTCTTCCCTGCGCTTGTTTACATTGTTCGTTCCCATAAAAATACTGGCAAGAGACAGAAAGAGAGAGAGGGTGTGTTACGCAACGATACTGTCAATTGCTGAGAATAAGCTTTGAGTATGCAACACGGGTGGAAAAATGCTGTTACGGGAAAATCGAGGTATTCTGAGAAAAACCTGCCCCAGTGTCAATTTGTGCCCATCAGATATCAAACCCGGTCACAGCGGCGCGTACCGGTTCAAAACGCGCGCAGAATAGTACCTGGTACACCGCAATATTGTTCAGTTTTCACTTAAATTGTACTGTGTTGACAAATTGTAGTCAAACTAATCCATATAGAATTTCATAAAAATCAGTTCAGGGGTTTTCGAGCTATTTAATTCAAACAGGCCTGCAGACAGGGTGAAGGCAACCTGTCGTTGCAAACTCGCCAAAGTCCTCATCACGATAGCCGATCCCTAGGACAAGGCTCGAACCTAGCATATTCCCACTTACTTTTACTTAACTTTATCGTGTCCGGACTATTAAATTAAAGATTTTTTGCCCAGTATTGGGCTACTTCAATTCCTTTTCTATTTGCAAGCCATAAATCCTCGAGGGTATATTGGTGGGGACAGTCCCTGCATGACAGGAGATGCTCCATGTCTTGTACCTCTCCACAGCCACAATATAGGTCGCCAGCGTCTGTTTTGCCCCATTTCACCATATTTGTTTTTACTGGTGCCACCCCTTTCTAATGCGGTTAAGAGATTTCCAAGTATTAAAATCGAGGAGGTGGCCACTAGGGCAAATCTGGGTAAGGGGGAAGTCTCAGGTGGTTCAACTTGCCTGTTCCGAGGAAGCTATTCCGCGATTTTAATCTTCTCTGTGGTGTTCTGGCTCCGTAGAGTGCTGTCGCTCATCGACAGTTTGCTTGATAGCATATTCCCAATAGCAAGTGTAGTCACTAGCATATGGTGCTAATGATTCCTATTCATCTGTGAATCAGAGCTCTGTAAGAACGAGACAGGCGGTACCAGGTGGCACAATTATCACAACATGCCTTGGTCTGCTCTGGGCACTTGGCTGTATGCAGAGCAAAGAAGTTTGGTTTCAGAAGAACGATGCCTTGGTTGAGTAAACCACACATAGGCGCCGTACAAACGGTGCATAACGAGACGCTGATAGTGCGAGGTTAAGAATGAGTGGAGCTATACCTCTACTCCCCCTAGACGCCGTAATGGCGTGGACAAGGAAAACGTCTATATTATTACGGTATGTTCAACATAAAACCATAGGCTTCGGACAACAAAGTTGGCATGTAAAGTCTGTATACGTGTATGTATAAGACAACTCTACCGTGAAACATCATTTACTGTCAATAAACCAAAATATGTCATGCAGCAGGTAACCCAACGTTGCTATTCCCAATAAAATTGTTTCACAAGTAACTTTAACCGTAAAGCTCAGTGCTATGTGTACCACCTGATGTAAAATTAAGAAATGCTCATTTTGCCCATACAATGCATTTATATGTTCCCTATGACACAAAACAAATACCGATAATTTCCCTGTCCAGGATTAACCGATTAGTTTACATATTAGAGACAGTGTTCTCTGTGAGGTAGGAAATAAAGTCATATATTTAGATGAAAGTAGCCTTAAAAAGGGTAAATGCGCTGAAACGCTGTTACAGTAAAATATTTAAACACATCTACAATTTCATACTAAATATGTCTTGTTTCCCTACTTGTTTGCTACGCACTGACAAGTAGTGGATTACAAGATGGTCGAAAGCAGGCCCCCAACGATTCGTTGCGGAAGAGAAAGTTTCGGATCGCAAATGTACGGTTAGATATTTTTAAATTACAATGCATGATTCTTCGTAACCATAAAATATAGGACAAACAACTTGCTATCGCAGTCTGTATTTTGTGTTATTGTCGATGATGTTACGAAACTGTTAGAATCCACGCTGTTGGCGCGCCCAGTGGTATGACGATTGATTAAAGAAGTAAGAATGTTCTTGTAAACAAAAAGGTCGTGGTCTAATATAAACATTGCTGCTGCATTTGCCTGAGGGCAATGATGAAAACTACGAAAAACATCAATAGGGATAGTCGGTACTGCGACCGAAATTCCAGCTAGGCACCTCCCGACTTAAGGCCTTAAACCACTTCCGCTACACCACAGCGCTCAGGGACGTGTGTCTTGTCACGAAGAATCCGCAAGGATTGATTTAGTTTCATCGAGTGCCAGTAAGAATGTTAACCCCAGTACGTCGCTGATTCTCTCGATAAATTCTCCAGTGACTCTTGAAGGTCTCCAAAGTCGCACTGCATCAACGTAACACAATGAATCTTCCTGAAACAGTCTCACTCAGCACGGAAGCCATTGTTCTACAAATAAGTTACTTCTTGTTTCATCAAAAAAATTTTTGTACCACTTTTATTAAAGGGGCACATTTTTAATTATTTGGTACTTGGCTGTATAAATTCCCCATCCTTTCAGACTGGTGTGATTGCTGATTCCTTAGCTTATGAATAAAGCATTAGTTACAGTGTTTTATGATTTTAGTCGAAAAAGTTTAATAAAAGTACAGAGGAACTCAATATTACGTCTTTGGAAAAAGTAAAGCAATATGGTTCTTACTATCGGCTTTATCCTAGTCATACCTTCATAAATTGGAAACATAGGGTTTTTAAAATGAGATATCCATAGGCGCCTTCCTATATTTACAGAATTAAAATTTAACTTCCATTTCTTTTCGATCCATTTTTAAACATATGTACTAGAATCTCGTTAGATCCCGCTCTTTTGTCCAAACATACTTACGAATACAAGCATTTCGGTTCCAAAAATACTCAGCTAGCTAGCTAAGTAACCAACCAACCAACCTAAGCCACAGTTCTTCTTGAGTCGACAGTCGCTGGTTTAGAAAGAAACGCCCCTCCTTATGGAACCCGAACGTTTAGTACCGTGTTCACAACAGCCCACGGTAGGACCCACTTCTGAATCAGTTGAATTGAGACCACATTCTCAAATCCTATTTTTTCGACAAGATCGCTTAGTTTTGAACTTCTCAGACCCTGAAGATGGAGAAAGCAAGCTCCTTCAAAATGTCGGTACCGATTTATCAACAGACACTGCGTCAATGACAAATGGCTTGAATCTTCACACACATTATCCTCCCGCGCCTACGTGCCCCAAGTGGTCTCTTTTATTCTCGTTTTCTGACTTAACATTTCCATGTTACGTTCCACAACGCGCTAAAAACGTGTGGCAAGGTATCCACACATCCTATTTTATGTAAGTGTTGTAACAGCGCATTTTTCTACTCTATATCTCATTCAAAATCATGAGCATGGAAGAGAGAAAGCTGAAAATTCACGTTCTGTCAAGACACACACACACACACACACACATACACACACACATATATATATATATATATATATATATATATATATATATATATATATACACAATTTGATGAGATTACAGATTTACAAGTTGCACAGCCAACGTCTTTGCTGCTAGTTGCTATACAAATTTGACATATATAAGCATGATAGGCTGCACGCTTTGTAACTACACAATATTTTCATAACAAACGTCCAGACATCAAGCAACACGATCCACTTCCTTTACAGCAAAATAATCACTTATGTTATATTATTCTACGTGACGAGAATCCAGTCGCTGTGACGTGAATAAAACCTTCGTGATTCGAGGTATGTTGTTAAACACGTACACACGTTCTTGTCAGTATAGGCATAAAATGGACACAGTGGGAAGGAAGCATGACTTCCGTTCTTGTGCCTCGTCTCAAATGTACTCAACTTATTACGACTGCATATGCCATTCACAGTAGGCTATACATTAAAACAGCCAAACGACATTAATTTTGGTCAATCTCGGGCCTCAATGAGAAAAAGTTTAAATTCATACTTTCTCAAAAAGAGATATTTAAATAATTGGTATTTAACACGCAATATTTCACAGATACCTGAAAGTTCTATCTGTAACGTTTTTCAGGATGCAAAAGCCAAACAGTGAAGAAACCACAAAAATTCGCATTAGGTATGTTTGTGAGAAACCGAGATGGTGAGAATTCTCCCGAGGATTTTTCAATTAAAGTAACGGTCTAACACAGTGGTTCCCAAATTCGTCGGTACCGCCCCCTGGGCGGTGGGATTACCGAGGTGGGCGCTAATAGGTACGAAAGGTGGAAGGGAGCGCTGATATTATCACAGGGGGGCGCTAGTAGACAAGTAGCGCATTTATTTTTATAATAAAATTCAAATAAAGTGATTTTTGTGTTAAAAATAAAAAATGAACTAAATTTCTTAGTATTTTAATTCATGAATCTTATTCAAGCACATATTATTTTTTTTAATAAACTATCGCTAGATGAATTATTGTTAATCATAAAAAATATAATAAATTTTAATTTATTAATTGAACATAAAACATTAAGTTTAACTCATAATTTAATTTAAACGATTTTTTAAATATAAAATGAAAGTGGAAACAAAAGCGCATTTATGTTTTTTAAAAAAGGTAGGGGCGCTGTGGGTGTGTATATGGAACCAAGGGGGCGGTAGACCGAAAATTTTGGGAACCATTGGTCTAACACAACTAACTTATTGGAAAACAGGTTCTTAATACCCACAGTAAAGCAATATGTTTCGACACTTACTGGGTCATCATAAGAATATACATATAAAAATATGCAAAATGTACACTTTATTTACTAATGTGGATCTCAAATCTTACATAACTAAATACAGGATATAACAATTTCTTTAAATTGTATTCAATATATTGAATTTTTCAGCGTCAGTCTATAAATTTTATGATTATACTATATGTTCTCGTGTACTCCTATCACATTGTATGTGGTAAGTTATAGTTTAAATTTCATTTATTCTAAAAAACTATTTGTGAATTATTTTAAAAAAACGTATTATTTAAAACGCAAAGATAATGTCAATTTGGAATAACAACTGTACAAGTTCTCTTTCCATATGCTTATATGATAACCCAGTAAGCGTCACAACATGCTGCTTCACTGTGGAAAATAAAAACACCAGTTTTCCAATAAATTTGTGTTGGGCTGTTACCGAAATCAAAACAACTCCCTGTGTACACAAAGGGATGTCATGTGTCAAGATTAATCATTCGAGATTTAAACCCCGGTCGTCCAGTCGGTAACAAATATACATCTAAAATCGCGGTTCAGGTTTTAACGATCTTCTTATTCAAGAGACCCTGGTTTCGATTTTCAGCCCACATGCAATATGCCCGATATTTTTCCAAATCTTACTTAACATATCGAGAAAAATACTGGATTAGTAGCTAGCTGAAACAGGACACAAACGATTATCTATAACGATACTCAACTAAAATAAACCTGAGTTACGTGACTCGCCACTGATGGAATGTGCATAAATTGGAGTAGCAACTCATCAAACAATCAGCAAGACATTACAGTGGTAGCGCTTTACAGATTTCGAAATATAGGCCAAGAAACTTTCTGTCCTACCCTACGTTCGTTTATTTTACTCGGTCTCCTTAAGAAAACGCCGGGCTAATAACCTCAAACAGGACAATACCCCTCCTAACAACTTCATAACCCACACCAGCCATGCATTATCTTCTCATACGTTATCGATAAACAAACCTGAAATTTAAACACAACAAATCAACCAACTTACAAGGCCGTGTCATGGCTCAGGCCGTTAGTCGCCGGCCTCTCACCGCGGAGGCCCGGGTTCGATCCATGTGGGGTTTGTGGTGGACAAAGTGGCACTGGGATAGGTTTTTCTCCGAGTACTTCGGTTTTCCCCTGTCAATTTCATTCCACCGGTGCTCCATTAAAATGGAAAAAACAGAAAAAATCTCATCTTCCTCATAGGGTTGCACAAGAAGCCTTCAGGCTGCGGTGCACCCGTAGCATCTGCTGCGGGGCCCTTGAATAATAAAAACCACCTTACAAACTACAAATTCCGAAAACCACATTTAATTGTTTGTCCAACACTTTCAACTTGTCAGTAAGTTCCATGTTAAATGGAAGTCACTTAAAGCGAGGATTTCACCGAGTAACGAAAGAACTTTTGGTAATTACATAATATGGCAATTACGATGAATGATATAAGAGTTCTGCTCTGTCGGTTGCATCTCCATAGGCGGAGAAGTTTTTGCTGATATTATATACAGACGCTCCGCTGGAAATGGTTTTACCTTCGTTTCTTTCCTGCACACAGTAGAGGAAGTCTCTCTCCCCTAATTACACGTCGTCATGCCAACCCGAATCTACCCACACTTATAAAGACCGCCTCCACTCCATTACTTGATTTCTAAACAAAATACAATGACAATATAAACTGTAGACAAATATTTTGTTTGACTACAGACATATCAAACAAAAACCCTCTTTATGACGCAGACTCTTTTATAAAAATTGAGGTTTTTCTTTCGTCCTTTCTTTCTTTCTTCTTATCTATCTATAAACAGGGACCAATGAGTACTGTTGCCACAAATTTTCGACCTCGACTGATATACCACTTGGTGTTCGCAGTTCTGACGGGCTCACTCCATCACTTCTGGTACAGGTAAAATGGAAACCCCAGTCCAGAAGGAATTAAGACCAACATAAATAGCGCGTAATAACATGTAACTTGTTGTTACTAAATTCAATACGTTCCCTGTCTTGTAACTGGTCTGCCTGTGTAATGCGTCGAAATCAAGGAATGAATCTTAGCGTCGATACACGGGTTTAGTTACAGCAAAGAGCCAGAAAATAGAACCATCTGTTTGCCTCGCGACCAAAATAATAGTTTGAATACCACAGTTTTAAAACTCGCTTAAGTCTTGCAGATTTATATACATGTATATGCATGCACATGTGCCTGACTTACCATATACAGTCGAACTCGGTTATAACGTCATGAGAGGGACCGAATATCTTTTGTCATTGTAAACGAGTGTCGTTATAATCGAGGAGTGTAATGTTATGGTTAACAGTGACAAATTAGTTGGTAACACAAAATATCTGACTCTATAAGCGAGGTGTCGTATAAACCGATGTCGTTATAACCGGGTTCGACTGTATGTGTGTATAGATATATAATGTGTATATTAGGCCTATACACAAATCTGTACAAAAGCAGAGATGACATTTATTTTCAAATGCATGCTTCACACATAAATCTAGGAAGAGTCATGATGTTTCCATTCCTTTACCTCCGTACAACAAAATTTCTCTTTCCAATTCTGAAAACACAACAAAAACACAGGATGAAGAAGAAATGAAGAGCAAGCAAATAAGAGTCTGTTTGATTCTGGGTTGACGTAATTGTTTTCAACAGTCTAGGTTTTGTTGTGTCAAAACAGAATTTTTATGGATGATGCATTGGAAAGCATGGGAAAGGATACGCTTAGGACTTGCTCGAGGAACTGATGCGGCATCCGTTAGTAAGTATTGGTAAAAACCATGAAAATCTCAGTCATGATAGCTCGGCTTCGAGCGGAGAATTCGAGACATTCCGTTTATGACACGGAAATGCAAATCACCAAAATGCCATGCACGACGTACGTTTGCAGCCCATGAGACTGACGTCCTAAAAGGGAAGCTGAGAAATTAAGCACTCTGCTGCGACATCCGGGAAGGAATAAAAGGATGAAGAAAGAACTGGAGGATACTCAGCAAGAGATTGTGAAGATGAAGAAGAAAAATTACCAGTTTAAAATCTAGTGGTTAGTATACGCATCGTCTTATCACATAGTGTATTAACTGATTGGTTTTTTTTTTCTGATGGGAACACATTGTGTTCCCTGTACCGTATGAACTCAGTGCTGATAAAATGTAGTTTAATTTTAGAAATCAAAATGTTACTATTTCGTCTCCTGTACTAATTACAAAGCAGTTGATCATATAATCAAAATTTAATAAAACTAATTTCTTCTTCTTGAGAAGATCGGAGTGGAAGGAACAGACAAAGCACTTGCTTAAGAAAAGTGAGAAATTAATTATGTAACTTTGTTCGTTAGAGGGCCTGTAACAGAAACTGAGCCATGACTGTACTAATTAAGGCGCAGAAAAACGAACCGTTGAAGATGAATGATTACATTGAGGGAAACGGAGTAATAGAGCCAAAAGAAGCCACTGCAAGGACGATATAAGATTAAAGGTTACGGTGGTATGCTCATATAGCAGGAACTGACGAAACGCACACTGCCAAGACAGCCAGATTTATTCTTTAAAATCTAGTGCTTTATAAACGGGAGTAAAACCACTTAAATAAACCACAGCGCTGTGGTAAATTTGTTCACTGTATACTCATTTTCTTTTCGGTTAGAACAGAGAAAAAGAAATGAAAGTTGTAACCAACTGATCATACTGTACCTACTCATGTTACTATTGAACACTCAGCACACGTACTATTTCGATTCACTGCGTCATAAGCACCGTATTTTCCACTCACTATACTGACTGAACTATCCCTGCTGCACCGGCATATGTAAGAAAGAACAAGCCAGGCCTAGCCTGCTACTGCTGAAGTAGAAAGGAAGATGTAAAAAGGGAAGGTTATTATTATTATTATTGAATTGAATTAGTTTTAAATCAAGTCATCTATGTTCCGTCAGGGTATTGGATTTCTGCCCCAGTACTTATTTACATTGATTTATTACATATTTATTTTGTTTCTTTAGTGTTTTGTCTTGTGTATTTGTACTGTTTTGTGTTTTATTAGTGCTTTTGTGCTGGCTTTGTAATTGGCACTTGTGCTGTTAAGTCTGCACGTTAATAAATACCCATTGAATTGAATTGAATTGAATTATTATTATTATTATTATTCGTTATTACCTTATGCAGGTTATTTACAATTGTATACCTGAAACAAACCATGTTTCCAAGGTATATAGTGTTGCAGCTATTCTGTGGCGGTGGCGGCGGCGTTGGTGGCGGTGGTTGTTGATGTTGTGTTGTTGTTGTTGTTGTTGTACTACTTTAACGTTTCAACTAGTCCATGCTACATATTGTGATACTGACATAAAAAGCAACCATATCCACGGACAAAGACAGGTAGTTTCAATTAAAAATTACACTTTTAGTAAGAAACCTCTCAAGTATCCCAAGTTTAGTCACACCTCCAGTCTATTGACTTTACAGTCCCAACTTCACTATTTATTTTTGCGTCGTTAAACAATGTTGCAATATCTACAGGAGACCTGCAGCGTGGAATTAAATGTGAAGACGACTTCCGCAAGGTGGTTTATGTAGAATTTACAGGCAGCTATCACTACAGTATTTTGAGATACTTTATACAACTCGCCTCCCGTCAGTTTGTAAAAAAAGTATAACAAACTTCATTCGAGGATCCGGCTCGTTAGTTTACGGACAGCGTCGCAACTGTACAGGTTAGTTTTAAAAGAATGCAGTAACCTTGTGATTACGTATAGTGAAACGTAATTAGTGGCGCGTGAAGCGAACTTTCTTTACTTAAAGGTACTACACTGACAATAAGAAAACAGAGAAATCCACGGAACAGAGTCATTCTTGAGAAGCTAACAGTTCCTCAGCTAGTCTAGAGATTCCTCGCATTTTATGGAAACCGAAGTTTCATTGCCCTGTTCAGAGAAGCTTTTACCCAGCCTTAGCCAAGTGATCCCAGTCAACAATCTCCCATCTTACTGCTTTAAGAAACATTTTAATAGTATCCTCCCATCTATGCCTACGACTTACAAGCGGTGTCTTTCCCTCGGATTTCCAACCAAAACACTGTATGCATGTTTAATCTTAATTCACCGTGCATTTCTGTAATCAGCAATAAGTCACCAACAAATGCACAAAATCGTCAATAAAGGTATAAATTAACATTTTATCATTATTAAATTACCCTTGATTTGATAAGTACAACTGTAAACCCCTGATGATGGCTTCTTGCAAGCCGAAATGTATGTAGGGTAATTAATAATGATAAAAGGTTAATTTGTACCTTTATTGACGATTTTGTGCATTTGTTGGTGACTTATTGCTGACTGTATGCATGTCTTCATCCCCACCACCTGCAACAAGAACCGCCAATCATCCCCCTTCATTTTATCACCCTAATAATATTTTGCGGATAAGTACAAATCACGAAATTCCTCATTATGCAATTCCCTCCCCCCCCCCCCCCCGTCCTCACTTCCTCCCTCTTAGGCCTAAATGTGAACGATGACTGTCTCACAGAACAGTTGGTGACATAACTCGGATTCGAGCCGTGTACCTCCTCATTACAGATTTGGTGTATTACAGGTGACACAGACCTGTGACTTAAGGCCGATTCCCTCCTCCCAGATTCAAACTGCTCGAGTTTAGATACAAGTTCAGCACGGCATCAAATTAACTTCGTAGCGCAAGACCCTTGCTTAGAAGTTGATCGTGATGCAGTTGGTTCAAAAACTCCACACTTTTTATGAAACCTGAAGGTACATCAGAGACTTTCCGATTGACGACAACGCAGATCATAGATGTCAACGCCTAAGCCTTTTCAATGTTGCAACACTTATGAAATATATTCGTTGTTTTTCATATTGAAGCCTAGCCACTCTCTTTGTCCACAGTACCTGACACTGACACTGTATTACACTTTACATGAAAGTGAATCTTTGTATCGGAACAGGTGTTAACTTCGTAAATATCATAACAAGTAGCAAGTCAATGGACCAGCAGCTATCAAAGCTCATCCAGCCACCAGTATCAAGCTGTCACACTGATATTAGCCATACAACATTCACAAACTCCACACTTACGATAGAGTGATATGGGCCTACAGCCAGCTTTTGCTGTTGACATGTATGGATGAAATGAACACAGAACTGCTTTCAGTAACAGAAAGCAATTCAGACTTTTCAATATTACATTTTCAAAGAAAAGACTTCATCAAAACTGTCAACCCTATTGAAACCTTGATCAATAAATTTATTCCACATTGCACCGTTTTTAATTGACATTTTTAATATGATCCGGAAGGTTATTTTCCCTGTGTTCTGGGGATATCCGCATCTAGTGTCTGGCACAATACTAACTGTACTGTAATTATTAATATCCCTTCAATAAAAAAAACGTAATACATAGAAACGGGCTACAGTTCCTGTCTAAGTTATTCCTCTCACCCTACTCCCGCATCTCAGTTCAGTTACAACTATTTGACACTGTGGCAGTAGAAACCGAAGGTTCAACAGTAGGCCTACTAACCGTACAAGCCGTTACTGCCCATTGCTCAGAGCCAATTTCATGGACGTTCTATCCCCATAGCCTGTTTATCCACAGATCCTTTCCAATTTTAGCCTCCGATCTCATTTAAGGGTACTTAATATCGCTATCATAATGGGCTGTGTGTAAACATATTATTATAACTGTACTGCTGGAAGTTCTCACCGCGTAATAAAGTCCAAAACAGGTGTTAGACACGATAACATTCGTACTAAAATCTGCCGGCCATAAGTAACGAAAAAATTCGTTTTCAAGACTCGAGTATCCTTGTAGCTGGGCGCTTCTTTCCGTGACCAACATGGATGGCCTACAGCTTATTCCGAACTACGATAGGGTGTTTCGGGTAAAGTAAAATCTGGGCATAAAAAGCCTTATCACGACAGCAGAGCCTTCTCAAGGGAGAGAGACTTTTAGCCACGAAATAATTCATGGGAAAGACGGTATTTCTATAAATCTACAGTCGTTTGTTCCCTTACTTTATATGCACAATGCACATTTCAGAAAAGCAAACTGCTGTACAGTATAGCCAGTGTCACAGTCTACTGACCACTAAGGGTTCGTAAGAATATCCTACCACAATCTTTAGTGCTTACTTCAACCCTGACGACATAGGCAATGGTATCCACCTACCACAATATACATGGTGGTATAACCCAACAGACCACAATGTGAATTTTCACAGCTGTGAAGACCTCAAAACTTATAAACAAATTTGTTATTTAGGACTTTTTGCAGAGCAGTTAAAAGCCTTATAATGCGATTCTACAAACCACATTGCTGTCAGCGCCATGAACATCAACTGTGGGCCAGCGAATTACAGGAATCACCACCTTACCTGAAATATAAGAAAACGTTCCATGTAATAAATCTGTTGACAGTAAACATCTTAAAAAGAAAAATACGACCGTCTCCCGTACTTGTGAATTAAACTCTGCACACGTCTTAATCATGCCGAAATTGAAGAGTTGGAAGGGGAAGAGGGAGCCATCTTGAAGTTTTCTGGGCACCCAGTTGTTCGGAAAAGTACCATCTTGATAGGCATTACATTAACTCACCCTTCAAACCCAACACTTAAATTTAAATAAACAGTATCATCTGCACTACAGATAAACTAAACATCAATAAAATCTTAAAATCAATAAAAATACACATGCTCCATGCAGTGAAATAACAGCCAATCTATAAAATTTTAAATTTCAGTGCGGAATGGAAACTGTCATTCCTTGTGACCATGAAATTTTGTTCATCATTACATAAAAGTAAAGTTCACCCTACAACTGGCCGTGAAGGCCCAGATGGGGAGTAGAAGTATACTGGTGCTCTTTTTTTAACCTCGGCGCTAGGATGGGAGTTGGTGGTTAACGCCACGGCCCGGCCGCTGTACCCCCTGAGAAAATGACTGTACCCATTGTAGAAAGGGCTGGGTGGACCCCGGAGGCGGTCTGGACGGGTGCCAAAGATCTCACGCGCACCGAGATTCGATCTCCGGACAGTCCAGCTCGTACCGAGTCGCTGTACCGACTACGCTATCCCGGCCCACCACCCTTACATTGTAGTCAGTATAGTCTTGAACACAAAACATCGCCTACTGAGACTTCTGCAAAACGTACATCTTTTGTTAAATTAGTCTGGTACGATATAGAACGCATAATAATAACAATAAAATATGTCATTAGTCTTTTGAACAGTCATCAGTTGAGACAGACAGCACAAACGGATGAAATATCAGGGGCGAAGTACATTAACATTTCAGTTCTACGAGTACATTGCACTTCCCTTCCTTTTCGTCTCCGCCATATCCTTCTACAAAAGATGTATGAAATTCCCTGCTTTGCATATGACCTGAAGATCCATCACCGTGCTCGCACAGCGAGTCACTGGATCCTGTCCTCAGCCAGACGATTCCAGTCCACAATATCACACCAAATTTCTCACAACCCATTTTAATATTATTCTCCCATCTACGCCCAGGTCTTCAATTGCTCCCTTCTTTCAGGTCTTATTAAAAAATGTACAGTCTACATTTTCCCTCTTCATTATGCGAACATGATGCCTTGATTACAATATTATTTGAAGACTGCAAAAATTATGAATTTTTACTTTACGTAATGGTCTTCAACCCCTGTTACTTTCTCTCTCCTTCAATCTTTATGTCACAATAAAAGTAATAATTAAATCCTTGGCTTATTATTTCATTTCCCCTTTCAAAATAACAATTAATTAGGCTATAACTTGTCACAAACCTTCCACACATGTGTGCTACCTACACGTTTTGTTCAGGTTACAATGTACTTCGGCTACGATCAGAAAATTATCACAGCCGTAAAATTAAGATAATGCCCATCGAAGACCTGTTAAGTTCGGAAGCAGTCAAAGTGTATCGATGGGACAATAATCAATGCGACTACCGAGCCTCCTGTAGCAAACATTCCACTTCGTAATTGATGTGATTATTGTGTCACTAACTCAGCCTATATAGCTCACAAATTACGAACCAACGAAATGCACTATACATTTTCACTTTTCATTCTTTAACCTCTACACATGTTTCAGCCTTTACAAGGTCATCCTCAGGGGGCTCGTAATCTACGTAACCTAAGTAGGGGTTAAAGAATAAAAAGTGAAAATATAGTGCATTTCGTTGGTTTGTAATTTGTGGTTTGTTAAAAAATGCACGGTGAAGATAATATAAAATTTATCAGCCTATATATAGGTTCGATAGGATAGGGAACGAAGCCGTTTCGATATAATTTAAAGTAGTCCCCCGGCCCTGCATGGAATGACTGACGAAAGCCATAAAGAATTTCAGTCAGGACAGTTGGTCAACCGGGCGAGATTCGAACCAATCAACTCATGAATACAAATCAGAAGCGCCACCGTTTGAGCCAGCCTGTCCTACCTTTATTAGAGATGTTGCAGTAGGTAGCCCGGTTAGTAGGACGACGGAAGCACTCGTCACACCGCAGTCTATAAGCAAATAATGTTGCAAGCGATATGAAAGGGAAAAACACGGATCCACTCCACTATTCGCTGACAATAAGAACATGACGCAACTCATACTTTAAAAGGTTATCATAGTAAACAGACAGAAAACAACTTCAAATACGACAGATCTCCTCCGATATACCAGTTACAAATACCGAGCTTCAGATACGTAACTGCAAACAGGCGAACAGTTGTGTTACGTCACGCAGCGAGACTTGCACTCGGTGAAATCGTTTGTGTATTACGTCTGTACGTCTGTAACAGACCGATGATGAAAAATTAAAAAAAACAGCATGCTTAAAATATCTCTTTCGCCGGAGGAATACAGACAGAGAGGACAGGTGAAGTCAGGTATAAAAAGTGGAACAGGCGAAGCATGTCCGTCAAAGCGAAGAGCAATCAAAACAACTTTATACATCTGCAGAACTCCTGCAATACACTTCTGAACACTTACTGAGGAAAAGTTCGTCCACTGCAGGGGATATACATTTACGCTCCTTTGTTCTTCGGGTTTTCACAGGACGTGGAAGTATTTTAAAATGTGACTGCACTTCCAACCCACCCGGTACTGTTCCTGCCCCTTTTCAAATTGCCTTCTCTTTTTCCATCTTCAAATTGGCTGAACTGGCTAAATCACAGGAGTTGCGTGTCCATAGGATACAGTCAGACCAAACACCAAACTACGAGTATAACAACTGTCGGCGTCTCGGGAATGCAATGTAATCAGCTTTGTACGAAACGCCATCCGTATTCTATTTCCTCGGCCTACACCGTACATGCAATCAGGCTTTCCTTATCCTATCTGGAACAGACAAACTGTAAGAAACTTTGTTTACACAGCTGTATTAAAGACGACGCTCCGTTTGTGGTTCCGTGCAGCTATAAGAACGTAACTGCAAGCACAGGCGCCTATAGGGCCAGCGTCCAGAGAATGTAAGTGAGAAGTGGCAGGACGATGGACAAAAGTATACAACACGGAGCGTCGCAATTTTTGTTTCCCGAAAAATGTCAGGGTTACCATACCAAGGAGGGCGAGATGTACGGGACATACTACGTATATCACGTACGTCGGACATACTACGTATATCACGTACGTCGGACATAAATACATATATGTGTATTTTTTCTGAAACTATGCAAGGGTAGAGACCTATACGTAGATTGGAGAAATAAAATGTGTTTTAGACGAATATGATGTCAAGTCGTGTACTGGAAAAATCTGGCTCTGAGTAGGTACAGTGCATGACTCGTATAAACAACGGTGATAAAAGATGGAGTAACAAAGCCCCCGACCTCCGTACACGCCTCTACCCGACCCGTCAACCAACTTAAGTCTATTTCTTGACCGGCAGCATTACATTCAACTGTTTAAAGAGAGTTCTTCACAGCGTGCTTAATTAGGTCGATTAGACTTTGAAGTTTTAATATTTGACATCACCGTTTGTAAGTACATGCAAAAGTATATTTCACTCTTATCATTAGCACAATCACAACCAACACATTCACCTTCAACACGTAATCAGGCTACCGGTTTCAGCTTCAAGGAGCCATCATCAGGCCTATGGCAGAAACTGTGAAAAACAAACTCCAGCATTTGATTAGTTGAAGGTGTATGTGTTGGTTGTGACTATGCTATTCATAAGAGTGCAATAAACTTAAAATTTAAAGGAATATCGATCTATATAAACAAATCAACACTGAAATTTTCGTTGTCGGTAGCAAAGGCCATTTTTCAGCACAGTAACAGAAACTTATCCATTCTTCTTTAGGTGAAAGATGTGTTACCATATCCAGTTAAGTTACTGCACGTAGCAGGACACAATTCGATCTTACAACGTAACTGCCCAGCAATAAGGTCAAACACGAAAAGTGTTTAATCTTGTAGCAGACAAGAAGCCAATTCGTGACTAATGGATATTTCTATTTGAAGCAACAACACCAGTCTCACTCACTGCACGATCTTCTTAACGGTGCGATTTTCATCCTAATCTAACAATTTTATTTCACATTTCGTTCTGGAAAATATCAGACAACAGCCATCCAGGTACACAAATTAGGAATTCATTTTTCAAACCAAGGAAACTGACACCGTGGTAACTAACTCCAGAGAGACTCTGATGAAATCCGACAGATCGCCGCACTGTCTCAGCTAGCCTTTCACCTTCCTTGCTGCGACAAACATTAATCTAAAAAAAAAACAGAAGTTACGATCTCGTTTCTACATATTTTCCAGCAGTCTTCTGTGCGATTTAACGTACCTCATTAGCCTCGACATTAACTCCTTCCACTTATAAATCTGCTGTTTACAAATTAATAGGCACTACAGACATTACATTAGACAAGAGATACAAAATGTGTCTCCATATAATTAAGTACAGGTTAATCACATACAAAAATATTTAAAAAAAATTGATTAACTTACTGAGGTCTCTGTTTATGCACAACAATAAGTTCTTGTGGACGAGCACTGCTTGCGACAACTGTTAAAGTTTAACTTCGGCTATGGTTATTTTGGATCGTCAGAGACAGACATTAAACTTGCTCGACAAACGTTAGTGTCAGCCATCCAGTACTGACTTCCACTGCAGTATTTTGAACGTCTTCAAGTTTCACTAGCAGACTGACGCACAAGACCTGCTTATCTTATGCACTTCTCGTATGAAGAGTAGAAGTAAAATTACTCCTGAAAGTACCCTCCTACCTACTAACCTTCTCAGAGGAGACTGACATAATGCCCCAAGTATTCATAAACCTACGAATTATACGAAGGGGAGGCGAACATTTCAAGCTTCGATCATCGCTATCCCGAGGTACGATACCACATAACATAAAAGTGACTGAAAGTATACAAATATTAAAACGCCTAAAGATATTTCTGTCGGATAAGAATATCACAGACAGTAGCAACTTAACAGCATCGCTCGCCTAAATCTGTTCAGATTCGTGTACGTATCGGTGTGTGTGTGTAAGTGTATATTATGTATGTATTAAGTTCCTGGTGTATGTATTAAGTATGTATGCATTTATGTATGTATGTGTATGTATTTATGTACGTACGTGTAGGTATGCATGTATGTATGTATGTATGTATATACATACGTATGTATGTACGTGTGTATGTGTGTGTACGCATGCATTTAATGCACGACCGATCAAGCCGGTTCAAGAGCAACCCCCCCACCGGTACAACAGAGGTGTCGGTTCCAATGACGGCCGGCACACCGGCATTTCTGATGTTTATCGTGGCCTTCCGCTCTCCTCCCACGCAAACACCGCGACAAGTGGCTCAAATTAGGCCACGACCGCTCCTTCCACATTTCTTCCAAGTCACTATTCATTAATCGTCCTGCCATTCGACGCTATATACTCTGAACTACAGACGGTGTGACTACATACACCAAATTAAGTAAAATTTGTGTGTTTCGGGAATCCCGCCACATTCGTACATTCACATGGAGAAAACGTAGCCAGTATGCATTTCCGTAGTCTGTAATTACTTTTACACGCATTTAAAATGCGGTGCGAAGCCCTGAACCCGAGCTCCCTGCTAAGAAACATAGCAGGTCGTATCACAAGACGGCATGTGTGTGTGTGTGTGTGTGTGTGTGTGTGTGTGTGTACGCCCACTAATACACAGTCGAACTCGGTTATAACATGAAAGGGAGTGAATACTTTGTGTCGTTATAAATGAGTGTCGTTATAACCGAGTATAAATGTTACGGTTAACTGTGACGAATTAATTGGTACCACAGAATACCTGACGCTATAAACGAGGTGTCGCATAAACCGATGTGGTTATAACCGGGTTCGACTCTATTTTGAACCAGCTGCGAGATTCTTTTATATGTGATAAAGACAGAACTCCAGCACAGATTAACCTGCCTTCGTTTTTTGACGATTGCTTGCACTCAGTAATAACATATCGGTCGTGCGACATTCTCTACGGGGCGAATAACTGCATGGAATGTCACGAAATTGTGCACAGTAAAAGATGTCAAAAATAAAATGTTTCCATTTTAAAAACCATTTTTTCTAAAACATAAAGTAACTCAAGCTGCCTGCGTGAAATTTACAATGCCTACTTAACTTCACTGCAAAAAGTAACAACTAATGAATAATTTAGGTTGGGACCTACGTAAAATTTGAATAGAGACAGATCAAAAACAATTATACCTTGTACATAATATTAAATTAACTTTATAAAGTGTTAACAATGGTGGTCTTCTGGGCTATTACACTGTGCAGGATAATACTTTGGTTCCGACGTTTCAGAGAAGCGTGCTGTCTTGCAAGTACTTACGAAATGTCGGAATTGACCTATATTGTGTAATATTGATCAAGAAGCGCCGTATAAGACTGAAAATTTTAATGACAAATATGGCGTTAGATCAAACTTGTGCGGTCATCTATAGCAAGCTTCATGTGGACGCGAATCTCCGCTAGGAAGATCATTTACTAAAATACATGTGCTGTATAATTAATTTATAGTAAGTATTGTTCTACATCTGCCGATCCCAGTGGCCATGCGGTCTAAGGCGTGGGTCTTCGGCCGCTCGCTTACTAGGATCGTGGGTTCGAATCCCACCTAGGGCATGGATGTCTGTCTCTTGTGAGTGTTGTGTGTTGTCAGGTAGAGGTCTCTGCGACGGGCTGGTCCCTCGTCCAGAGGAGTCCTACCGAGTGTGGTGTGTCTAAAAAGTGTGATCGTGAAGCCTCGAACAATGAGGCGGCCTAAGCCCTCAAGGGGCTGTCGAGCCATTGAAAAAAAAAAAGGTAAAGGTTATGTTTGCTCACTCTATACTAATGATTTGATCTGTGGACTCTTATGTGTATGTGCTCTGAAAGGTTCTCAAGACACTGCTGTTTTACCGGTCCATGTCTCAGAAAACTATGAAAAGCATTGAGTTATGAGGTACTTCACATCTTAACGGTGCTCGTGAGCAGGCTGAAGAGTCTTCACCTAACAAATACGCAATTTTTATTTTAATTAAAGTACTGGTTTTTAGGGTTGTATGATATAATATTGATGACTGACGTACAGCGATTGTTTAACGGTATTTCTACAACTGAGCAGCTGTGGTACAGTACGTACGTACGTACATCTCAGGCACTTTTAAACACATACTTGAACTTTTCGTAAGGCATATAATACCTGTTGTTAATGCAGATTATGTGAGCGGGTACCGCGTTACGTTGGACACTCTCTATACGTGTCTGAAGTGTGTGATCGTGAAACCTCGACGAAACGAGGAGGCCCAGGCCCAAATAGGGCTGTCGAGCCATAGAAAAAAAAATTGTCCTACATCTATGTGGCTGGAAAGATTTAAATGACAAAATGCGTCATCTGTACTTCCTTGATGTGTATTCTATTAAGCTACAGAATGTGTGTGAACCTAATACACCTACAGCCTACATTTATACGGTAATATTGTAAATATTTTCAGCACGTTAATAAATTTAAATCAGATATAATTTTCAAGGATGCAAAAAAAAAACCAACTTGACAGAATAAAACTGCATTTTTTGTACTTTTGTTCAGCCATTCGTTTCCAGCAACGTCGTCACTGCTTAACGAGTATCGTGATGTTTTATGCTGATTGCAACGTAAAACATTATTGATTTTCCAAGTACTGCCCCAGCCAAGAGCTCATTGCAATGGGCAAGTCTCATTTTATATATGAAGCAACGTAGCGTAAGAATTAGCAAGGGTAATACGGCTCCCATCGAATTTATTACTAACTCCGCATTATCACTCTGACTCTAGACATTCAATAAAACGAAGAACAAAGCTTTGTTAGACAAAGTAAAATAATCACCAGATCTGACGAGGACACCTGGAATGCGCTTTGTGTTTCTGGAAACTGACCTTATATATTTCGATGGAACTACGAAGAAGATTACAAAATTAAAATGAACTGTAATTAGAATGCGAGCAGTCACATGCAGAGCCACACGAGCTGCTTGCGAATTTTAACTGACACTTATGCATAACAATCTATCACGAGAACATAACAACGCGAATAAACCCGGCGACAAAGGGCCTACTAGCATCTCTTTGTAGTTACGTGGCTTCATCGCCGCGAAAACTTCAGATCTCATAGACATATAATTGAACTGACGCTGCAGCATTGATGTGCTGATGCGTACTGGATAACGTCAGTAAATGATTCAGCATGTTTAAGCCAAGTAGTCGTCAGGATTCTGTTGCTTTTGTGGCTGCAGTCAGTTACGAACGTGTTCATAATAGGAAACGAATCGAGCACTTTACCTTGAACGTCCAGAGCAGCGCATTAGTCGAGAAACAAATTCTTGCATAGACAACAATTTTTCCAGCATCAGAATAAGTCTTCCGACAAAGCAAATTTTGACATTTCATAACATTCATTGTACTGACTTAATTTAAAATTGCATGACGTTCCCACAATTTCGAAAACACATCTCTTAGGAAACGTGTCACTATAAGTCACCTAAAATCATTCACAGCGCTGTGACGACAGAACTCAATATTCAGCAAATTGTCTCCGACGCTATTTCCAGTCAAGGCACGGACGTAGGTAGGCTTGTGCGTCAGGCGTCCACTTTGAGGTTGTCACATTCGCTAAACGTACCTTGCCAATATACTGGCCTACAGAGTAGGCCTATATATACGAGTGCGAAAATGCAACACGTATATAATCAGTCCGGTTACTTAATTGCCGGATCTCGAATGCCCTACCGTGTCCTACTGCACTCGAATTCCGCAAACCAATTGCAATGGCGCACGCTGATTTCTACATGCCGGAAACCGCGACAGACCATTAATTGTTGCAGGATTTATGTGCGGTAACACAACAACAGGTTCCTTCAGCTTCAGCACACTCGCTTCAACGATAAAAGAACCGTAAATTTTACCCTAAAACAGGCCATGAAGGCCCAGACGGGAAGTAGAGGTATAGCTTTAACCTCGGCCCTAGATGGGGGTGGGTGGTCAACGCCACATCCCGGCCGCTTTACCCCTGGAAAGAGACCCAGTACCAATTGTACTGGAGGCTGGGTGGGCCCCAGGGCCGGTCTGGGCGGGTGCGAAAGATCTCGCCCCCACGGGATTAGATCCCCGGATTGTCCATCCCGTAGCGAGTCGCTATACCGACTGAGCTACTCCGGTCCACCTCGCTTGAAGGATTCTTAATAATGATGATAATAATAATAATAATAATAATAATAAGTACACGAAGGGGAGGAAGGATAAGAGGAGGAGAAATATGATGTCCCTGAGCGTAACACATCGTCACTAACACTCTATGTGGGAGCAGATGCAAGAGGATTACTGTAATTGAATTATGTTGATAAAGCTTGGCGGCAGAAAGGAGGACTAACACTGACCCACGCCGTATTACGAAAGCATTTAAAGGCATACAAAATTTTATCCGCAAAATCCGAAGACAGACAAAGACGTAAATGAATGGATATTAAAACTGATATTGAAGAAAAATGATATGACGCACTCATGGTCTGCACCCCACGACGGAGACATCTGCTTTTCGCTCCGACCGCTGTATACCTCGGGAAAGGAGGGAGGGGTACATTTCTTGGTGCCGTCCGAAATGTAGTGGATTGGTGCAAAGAAATCTGAACGTTCTATAACAAAGAGAAAGATTCCTGTCATTTTTTAGGAATAAAATTAATTCTGGTCGCCCAACCAGTAGGAAGTGAAAGACTGCGCTTAAAAACGTAAGAGCAAATAGCGATACAATGCGTGCCTCCTAATGGTTGTTAGCCGGCGAGATGTCTGTGACAGGACAGACACGTACATAAAGTAATATAAAAATAATGTAAAGTGATATGTGTACAGTGACACATTGTTGCGACTTTCCGTATCATATCGACAGAGATGGATGACTATTCTCGACAAATGACGTTCAAAACTTCGCAAGATATCATGACAACAGTCAGCTCACTGTGAACTAGGCCTTTCACTTGTCGCACACCATGCCTTCTTCCTGCCCATATCCACTCCTTACACATCGCACAGGAAGCAAACACAAGGTGATTGTTAAAACAAACAAAACCAGTCACAGACCCCCATCTCGCAAACAAGGAGATCTGTATTCAAAGATCTGTAAACACTCTTATTCTTGACTCCACAATCTCCAGCTACTGATGAATATAAATACACCACCAGTGGAGTGAAGCGATCTGCATATTTTTAAACCCCAGTATTTAAAATATCTATTAAACAGAATGTTGTACTGCGGGAGCGTCATTAAGCCGAGTTCGCGTGCTGGTTTATTTGAATTTTAAATGTGCTCGAAGGGTTATAAACCTCCAGCCAATTATTCCATATTGTCAGGGGTGAATGGATTTAAAGGCTGATAAATCGCTGCGCGGTCCATCATGTGTACTGTCTTATACTGCTCGACAGCTGCAGTCGTGGGTTCGAGTCACACTCCAAGACTGGATGTACATCTGAGTTTCTTGTTTGTGTTGTGTAGAAGGAGGCCTTACAACAGAACGACCCTCCCCGCAAGGAGTCCTACCAATTATCAATAAAAAGTTAAAAAAAACTGAAAAGGGAGACTTTGGGCCGTACCTGCTTGTACTGCCATGCAAACAGATAAAGTTAGTTCAAAGGCCGGTCGTCGTCTGTGACTACGTGCTGGCATACTGTCGTCGTCTGTGACTACGTGCTGGCATACTGTCGTCGGCACATCGACAAAAATGTTCATATAAAAGGTACACAGGTAAAGTTCTCCCTAGAACGTGATATGAAGGCCCAGAGGTGGAGTAGAGGTATAGCTCTACTCTTTCTTTAACCCTGGCACTAGATGAAGGTAAGTGGTCAACTCCACGCCCTGGCCGCTTTACCCCCGGGAAAGAGACCCGGTACCCATTGTATAGGAGGCTGGGTGGGCCCCAGGGCCGTACTGGACGGGTGTAGAAAATCTCGCCCCCACTGGGATTCTATCCCCGGACCGTCCAGCCCGTAGCGAGTCGCTATACCGACTGAGCTATCCCGGCCCACAACTTGTTCATATTTGCTTCCTTACTGATATAACACGTTGATAATCCAGACATAATATGGGGGGAAATAAAACTTGTTAGGGGCATTGTGTTAATAACGTCTAAGGATGATGCAAAGTACAGGCAAAGTTGTCCTTGTGTAAACCATGAAGGCACAGTAGGGTGGAACTATGGCTCCACTCATTCTTAACCTTGGAACTAGACAGAGGCACATTGTCAGCTTCACGCCTCGCCTACTTTACCTCTGGGAAATATCCACTGGCAGCTATTGAATATAACGTTGTGTAGGTGTGAGAGTACTGAGGAAGAGATAAATCAATTTCCCTGCTGGAATAAAAATGGCGTAGTTTAATGAAAAGTAAAGTGGGAAAGCATCTATGTTGTTTTTTAAATAGCTGGACGCTTTATATATTTATTCCTTAAAACGTAATTCAATTAGTTTAATTAACAACAGAAAATTAAATGTAATTGTATCTGATTATCCTTCGCTCCTCCAGTCCAAAGTACGAACTAGATTGAATCTTTAATAATTCAGCGATATACTATCTGTACGTAAAACCCCCTGTTCACATGGACAAAACCTATACTGCGAAGACTAGAAAATTGATTAAAACTTCACTTTTACTTCTAGCTCCATTTCCCATCATGCTTCATGCCTTAATTTCATACGCAGTGTCTTTACCCAGTGTTGTCGTATAATGTTAAACTTTCATGCGTAGTATTCAAAAGGTCCCTGTTTCGAATTCCGCAAATTAAATTTTTCGTGGATTTTTCCAAGGTCTCTCCCTTTCACATCCAAATTCATCAAGCGTAACAATGCTGTCATTCGTCGCTATAGCTGCGAATTTTATGCTCTCGATAAAAATGCGGTTACAGACATAATTTAACAAGAAACAAAAAGGTACACCTCTGCACAAGCATCTGTGGTGTGAGGAGACATCCGTATCGTCTGTACTACTTGAAACTATAGACTGTTCTGTGTAATACCGCAACTCTCTCGTTCTTAGGACAGCAGTAAGATGTGCTTAAAGGCGACATAGCGTTCGGGCATGTTCCTCTCTCAGCAGCATAACAGATAAGCGTGATTTCGTGTGTAACGTAGCGTTTAAAGGTCACGATCAAGAGAACAAGAGGACTGTCTCACAAAACGGGAAACTCTATCTTGCGATGAATGTGCTTACCAAATATACAGAGTTTCAAACCTCATAACAACACTTAGTGCAATGAAATTATCCCTCGGGGTTAGAACACTGTGGAAGATTTAGTGTGTAAGGCACAAAGAATAATGGTGTACATACAGCGAACTCTTTACTGTTGTTTGTCCTGTCCTTAATTTATATAACACCCTCATCGCCTGAAAGCATAATTATGCAAGTCAGGGGATTGGACAGGAGCAGGAAGAAGCATAAGAGTGCAGTAATTAATGAACATGACGAAAAGAACATAACGGAAATGAAGAATATACGAGAAGAAGAGGTTTAAAATAAAATAAAAGGGAATAAGAAAGGAAAGAAGGTGAAGAAATAAGGGAGGAGCAAAAGGACGCGGAGAAGGTTGAGCTGGAGATGATAAATGACAAAATTGAAGAGTGGGAGGGAGAATAAATTACGAAAATGAATACAATTCCGACTTTATAGAAAAGGAGAGAGCGTAGCCCGTATACTGTTAGGATGTGAACTGAAATGAGGAATCGTGTTTGGGGAGATAGGTTCTTGCCTTCAGCAAAATGTCCAGACCGGCTCTGGAGCCCACCCAACCTCCTATTCAGTAAGTACCTGGGGCTCTTCCTCCGTGGGTAAAGCGGCTGGAAAACTTCACCGTTATCTTTACCATCTCTACATGCCACATCAACACCTACGACGTTCAAAAAATAGCGCTACAAAACGAGACTTCGTTGTGCAGACATCTTGTAACGCCTCTGCTGATAGGATGCCTTAGTTGTTCCTCTGCGACGTTAGTTTGCGACGCTGCACTAACCGCAGATATTATACAGCGTCCAGCAAGATAGGATGGAATGCCTGTGGATGAATCGGGAATATGAGCATACTGGAAAAAAGCGATTATACAGCTCGAAAGTTTGTTGATGTCCATTAGTTGATCAAGAACTCCCCCTTAACACGGAATCCATATATTCAAAGTTTTTTTCAGGCAAGTTCACTGCACTACACTATCCTGCCCAAGTTCAAATCTTTACCTATTTAAAAGGTCAATCCGGTCATCCTTCCCCAAACTACTCACCAATATAGAATGTGATCACTTCCCATGGAATCTTCCACCCAATTTCATTATTACGCCGCAAAACTACCCGTAACTACGTCTAGGTGTTCATTTTTAACTGGGTCTTGGGAAAACAACTTGTTTAATATTCCCAGCTACCGGTCAATACAGCACACACCACTTTCCACATGTTCTTCCATCCCAATTTTATTTCCTATTCCCCATCTACTCACAAAAACAGCAAGTGTTCAACTCCCGCGGAGTGTTCAATTCAAATTTAATTACTATTCCCAAACTACACATACATACAGCAAGTGAAAACTTCCCCTGGTGTCTTCAAACCCAGTTTTTGTGAACAGAAACTTCGGACAGTCACAGGGAACTTAAAGGATACTCAACCACATACCTCAAAACCAGCGGCTGGTCTTTCATTAAAAGGTTATGTATGCAAAGGAATGATTATAAAATATCCAAAACTACAAGCATAATGGAGAATGAACGTCAAACCAATCGACTCCAAAAAGATGCACTCTAGTATGAACCCCCTGGCAGGAAGGCGGCAGACATGAAAGATAGCCAAATCAATTACGTGCCTCATAAGAGATCCAAGTGGGTTAGTTCTTGCTCATGCAGAATACAGTCTGCACATTTATTATCGCGAATCATATAAAGAAAATGTCTGTAAAAAAAAATTAGATTTTGACGCCTCGGACTATGCTGCAATACTTCATTTCAATGCCGTAGAGAACTCACAGAAATTTTTCAAAATTCTCAGTTATGTATTTCAGTACACTCACAATTCCCACTAAAGATGGAAAGTTATTAGTTGTGTTCTGAAATTTTAATGGAGTACACTGTCACATATTTAAGTTCCTTGCCCCATATTTAAATGTAAATTAAGTAGATTTTCAAACAAATCGTGTTACAATTGCGGTATCACTGACAGCCGTAATGAGTATGAACACTGAACAGCGTCTGTATAATGACTACAAAACTGAACTAATAAGTTTCAAATGTACATTTCCGTTTGAAAACAGAAAAGTGTCAAAACTTTCCACGGCAGGAAAGCTCACTTTCACCACAGGCAACAATTAAAGTCTTGACAAGACATCTTAAGTTGTTTTTTTTTTTAAGTGGAACGCTTGGTAAATGTGTTAGTTCCTTTTTCGGTCCCTCCTGGCAAATACTAGGACAGCGCTTTCAAGTAGGCCACAACCGCCTCTCTTACACATTCCTTCAAATTCATTACGCACTTTCATCCAAGCGTTCTACACTATATTACTGGCATCGTCGTTAAGGTCAAATACACAGAATATATGAATAATTGATTATTTACTTTCTTTCTTACTTGTATAACATTACAGGTCATAAAATCTTTCAAAATACAACAAGATTTGCCCGAAGGACCAATCATAGACCGCAGTTTTGTTATATGTGTACAGACAGGCACGATGATGGACGGACGACGAAGATAATCAGCATTCACTTGTTACAATAAAACACACTTAAAACCAATTCAACTGAAAACAAATTAGCGCTATTCTAATTCACTTCTTGTTGTAATCTTCGGTTCGTATATCGATTTTTAACGAAACGATGCATGAAATTAGCTTCTTACAAAGTTATACAAAAAAGAAACCTGTCCTTCATACACCAAAGATACACCGACCAGAAAAGTTCATTAACTTGCGATTTGAATAACGTTAAGATTCGATGTTAAACGTGAAAATCAGAGTAAAGTAACAGCACCTTCATTTCACGCTCCCTCCACGGACATCAGTCCTTCACAGGCTACTATTCGCTCAGCCGCTCAAGAAATTTCCCGCCTTTTACGGAACCGGAACGTTCATTACCGTGTTCAAAAGAGCCTGCCACTGGTCCAACAATGTTTTTAAACCGCATTATCTAAGCATGCAGAGGCAGAAGATTCTAAAACAGATCATGCAGACATCGGGCGTAAGTAAGCAAAATGGACTGAAGTGCGTCAGAATAGGATCGAGCAGCGGATTCTGTGATAGGACAGTGAACTAGTAAGTTACAGGCAGGCAGCAAATTCTATTAATTCAAAAACTATCAATTTCTCAAAACCACTCACTATCACAGTTTTAGTTCGGTGAGTAACATTTACATTGCATCCTTCATAAAAACGCATTTTCTTTTCATTCTATGAAACCACGCGACTCTGACCCGCACAAACAGAACCTTACTTATTTATAAAGTTCCTAAATGCATCTCTGTCAGCGACCGTGAAGAACGCCTTCCTGGTTTCTCGTTCCTCCTCCAGGACGGTAATTTAAAACCCTTAGCAACTTCTTCCATATTATAATGCTTATTCATAACCTTTCTATCACTTCTTGTTCATCATTGTAAGTTTTTGAATCAACAGGGTTTGGCAAATTCTTCCCAAGCTTCAAACGAGATTTTTCTCTAAGGTATAGCGATCGGTTTCCGCTTTGACTATCGTTGATGTTACAAACGACACTTAATAATGGCTCCCACATCTCCGTTAGCAGTTCAAGCGGCTTTTGACAATTAATCAAGCGATAATATGTCTGAAAGATTTCTGTTTTCTAGAATGCTAGGTCTATCACGCCTCTACCCTGCGGACAGAGGCGGTAGGTTCCCTTGAAGCACTAGTACCATTTTACTAGACCACACAATGTCACATTCCTAAAAGTATCTTCATATTTATCGCCATGTAAACCACAATTCTCGCAAGTTGTGTCATAGATACGCAGATCCGCTTATAAATCAACGAACTCATTTAAAAAAAAAAACTCCACGAGGAGCTAACATACGAGCTAACAAACCAACTACCAAATAACTAGCAAGCCAGTTGGCTCAAGCAAATACGCTTGTAATTTAATCTGTTCGAATGTCGGCCTGTATACCGAATATCCTAAGGTTTTTCGTTGATTTCCCATACTTGTGACTACGACAGGACAGCTTCCTTCGCGTTCTTTCCAATTCCCTTCCCACTTATCGCCCTACCATTCAACGACATGCAATCTGAGAACCTGACGGCATCGTTAAACAAAAGACACATAAAAACAATTAATTAACCCACTTGCCATTAATAACGCTCGGAAGTTCAACTTAGTAAACACCACAACCCGCCACTATACACCGCCCTGAACCAATTCCAACCACCTTCAATCCTCACAAAATACTTCCCGAACATTCAACTTAATATTATCAGCCATATCTTTGTTGATATCGGTAAAATTCTAATTTAAGAACTTCAGCAATACTGAATATTCGCACTAAATGAATAGTATGTAACTGTATCAGAGACACTGTGAGGTACATAAAGAGAGGAAATTTCATAACTAGACCTATATGAGCGACTAGCAGCTTCTCAGAAACAGCCCTGCAACAATAGTTACACAGTATAGGAATGGTTAAGCAAGCAGTGCAATGTTTTATATGTTCTTTCGGACGTGTTCTGTTCTATGCAGCACACCGCACTGCATTTCAGTGATCTGGAAACACCGACGATATACATACGGCATACGAAACTGGACAGGAAATGGACGCCGACATGATGCCATGTAGCGCTGACCCAAGTCACCAGTCCACATGTTCTCTCTTGATCGTCATCTCTTTCTTTATATATATATATAGAAAGTAACAACGGGGACTGGAGGACTTCAAAAACTACGTGTGATGAAAGGATGGAGTCACTTTTCATGCATGGGAGAAATGAGAATAAGTATAAAACTTTAGCCTGGAAACTTCAACGGAAGGGATCATTTGTAACACCTAGGCCTAGACGAGAAGATAAAGTTAAAATGAATCTCATCTTTTGTGAAATGTTTTGGGACGCTTACAATATCACAGGTTCTACAATGACAGTGGTAGGACGACTGCTAAATAATGAACCCCAAACGATTTGGAAGGAAGCAGTGGTAGAATAATCGACATAGCATACCAGTATTTTCCTGGAGGTAATGAGTAAATCCTATAAAAACGCAGCCAGGATAGTTGGTGACCCGACCGAAATACGAACCGTGTACTTCACAAATACAGTCCTATAACTTCACCGCTACATCAACCTGCTCATGAGAATGAATCTTATAGGAACAGAAAAGTTATGGAAATGACTGAAATACCTCAGGATAGGCTTCAATGGTCGCCAACAGTGTGCGCTGTAATGAACTTCAAGGTTCCATAAACGGTTCGGAATTCTGGACAAGCTGAGAGACCACCAGCTTCTCATGAAACATAGTCTGACGCAGTAAGACAGTATTTACTTACACAGATCTGGCACCGTGGTAACTCCTGACAGTGATATCTTAATCGTAAATGACGCATACTGTATTAGCAGTCTCTCTTGATAGGCCTGTACCGATTGAAAGCACCGGGATTCTGCCAGCAGGAATGTTGCTGAATGCTAAAAGTATAATTATTTATGAAACAGAATAACACTGCCTACAAAGGGGAAGAGCGACGTATGAAGACCAGACTCATAATCTGTGTGTATCAGAATGCATACGGCAGAAAATTCTGCAGGCATATTCAAGTAGGTCAAGTTCCACAACGCGTTATTGTTCTTACAGACCTCACGTTGAAAACACGACCTCGCCAATGATAGGGAGAAAGTTTGTATAAAATGGGTTTCGTTATAAAGGTCAAGTCTGTCAGAGAGTACCATGACACTAAGCTATCATTTCAGATAACACGAAGTCCTCTCTTCCAGTTGAAATGTTTACGACAGCCGTCACCATCAGGCGACAGCAGACAGAAAATCCTGTCACACAATTGGTACAAGTTCGACTACGTGCACGAAAACTTTCCCAGTTACGCCACAATTAAACTCTACGAAACAAAAGTGTTGACAGTTATTCAGCTGTTCAAGAAATCAAGGACTGCGATGGAACTCCGAAGGTTCCCGGGCACAGCAACTGGCGGACGCTTTTCTGAGCAAATTCAATTCATTTCTCACCGCAAAGACAACCCATATTTGTGTATGATTAGGATTTTCACTCCTTGCCAGACTATTAGGACGACCATATCAAGAGGATGAGATTGGTGTGGCATGTAGTGTGTGTACGTGCGTGCGTGTAGGCTTAGGCGCGCGTCAGCATTGACAGCTATGTTCGGCTATCTAAAATTCATTAAAAGGTCTAAAAATTGGCAAGGATTAGAATTAACAGAACGTCGGGTCCCTGAAGATAAAATAACAGCTATGCCGTGGACCAGTACACACAAATCACGTACAAAATTAGATAAAATAAGAAACTGCATAGGGGCCCATTTTCACCGACTTAACATTCACAGAGATAAAATCACGACTAGATCGCATCTATAGGGTGGATGTCAGAATGTCAAGATTGATTAAAGAAAGTTTTCTAAGCAAGTGTCGCAATGCCTAAGGCATGTAAAAGCACTGGGGAGAACAGAAGTTTATAAAGAGCTTTGGTAGGGAAATCTGAAGGAAGGAGACCACTAAGAATATCTAGACGTAGATGGGGAGGATAACATTAAACTGCATGTTACAGAAATAAGATTAATTGGTGTAAACTGGATTCATCTGCGTCAGGATAAAAACTGGCGGCCACCAAGGTAATAAAACTTTGGGTTTCATAACATGTTGATAATTTCCTGACTAACTGATCGTCTCAAGAATGACGTGTTTTATTTTAACGACGCTGTCAGCTGCAAAATTTATATAGCGTCGATGGTAAGTGAATGAATGCGAATGAAGCACTGGTGGAAAGATGAAAGGTACTCGGAAAAAACCCTCTCCCAATGCGACTTTTTTTCAGCACACTTCTCAAGAACTCTGCTCCATTGAGACAGTTTATTTTTAAAAAAATGTGCATTTTTCTCAAGAACTGAGTTTTTTTTCACACAACAGTGGCAGTGGGAGATAAACATATGTTAAAAAAAAAGCAGGAATCATCTAACGTGCAGTGCCGGGACTAGTCGAAATTTGTCGAACGTTGTTGTACACAGTACTAGAAAACCGAACCATATACGTTTCTCCACTGACAGAACAATTGTTTGCCAAAGGGATGTATGTGGTTTTGAAAAAAAGCTCGTCACGTGCTATCACTGCTGGTTTTATTTGTAAACCTCATTCACAGGACTTATTGTGGACACTTTGTTTTCTGTCGTGAAATGCAGAGAAATAATATGACAGCCATTATAACAATAGCACAGCGCGTGATTAATTTGTGCTTGAGTAAGAGTTAATACTTTTCGGTGGCGCTTCAGCCGAAATCGGACCTAGGCCGCCTCTTTTTGAGGCTTCTACATCGGACACAATTAGGCGCACATGCTCCGTAGGACCGTTCTGAACCAGGCATCAGCTCGTCGGAGAGGCCGCTACCTACACAACACATAAGAAACACAAAACACGAACATCCAACGGAATTCGACCTACGCCTTAGGACGTACGGCCACAGGGATGGGCAAGTAGGAGCGAATAAGATTTAAAATTACAAAGTGCCAACACTATGTGTCAAACTGCATTACACTTTTGAGGCCTAGAAGTCGTCTAATCAATACACAGAGATTCAGTTCCTACCTCACAGAAAACCGTGTCCGCATCCATGACAAAAGCCAACCAGTTAATTTCGATCAAGAAAGTAATCCCGTGTTCATTGTGAGAATCGTACGAAATACACGAATACTCCAACAATTTTTTCGGAAAAATGAAGCGGTCTTTACTGTTAAAGTATGCGGTACGGTACGGTTAAAATAAATCTTGTACTACCAATAAGAAAAGCTGAGACATGTACAAGTCAAAAGTGGATGCAAAGGACACAGTGACACAGGTCCATAATGTTCTTAACGAGGACAATCCTCCATCCACATGCACGGATAGTACATAGTAGATAAGCTACAACCGCTTCCTTCCAAATACTTTCTAATTCACCATTCACCCTACT
The DNA here is from genome assembly GCA_021186555.1 of Reticulitermes speratus. Classification (NCBI taxonomy): domain Eukaryota; kingdom Metazoa; phylum Arthropoda; class Insecta; order Blattodea; family Rhinotermitidae; genus Reticulitermes; species Reticulitermes speratus. The sequence continues at coordinate 16,146,748 of JAJKFL010000330.1, forward strand.
ATCGGCGGTATATTGTCTGAGACACTAACGGCGTCGTAACAACAACCACAAAACGAAGAAGAGCGCCACGTATCAAAAATCGCAATACGAAAAAATTTCAACTTCATCGCCACACCCTAAATATAGCCACTTGCATTTCATTTCAGAAACTCCTTCCCACAATATTCACTTTAATGTTACAGGTATGTATTGTTTCAATATTAAAATGTTATCAACAAGTTTTGTTTTACAAACGGAGCGATAAAAGCGCTATTCACAGAACACGCGCAGTCCTGTTTCGAACTGTGCAATTATACACGAGTTCAGGGACAAGTGATGGGCAAGGTGTGGTTTAGCTGTCAGTGCAGATGAACGAGACCTCTCTTCATCTGTAGATGTAATTCAGCATTTAATTACAAAGGCCTGTATAAGAACGTACTTACTAATATAATTTCAGTAGATACTGCTTTTAATGTAAATAATATACTGTAATTAGTTGAAAATAATTTATATTTACCACTCTCTTATAGAATGTGGTAATAACGGGTAAGTTGTGATTAAATGTCGAATCAAAAGAAGTGTGTTACGAATTTTTCCACATATAAGCTACTCTCTTGGCAGTTTATTGGATAATAGCATTTTACATTCTAGGCCAGTGGTTCCCACTGTGTGCTCCGCGGATCCCAAGGGATCCGCGACCAATTCCCGGGGGATCTGTGGATACATTTCTATAATGGTTACTTTGAAGGTAACTTATTTTTTTAATTAAATGAATAATGTGTTGTTAAAAATAAAGGCGAAACTTCTTAAATTGGCGATATGATTATTTCGTATGGCAGTTAGAAAATCTAATTAAGGAACTTCCTGTACCCACGAAAATCGCGACAATCATTTTAATTAAGGTCAAGTCATGCAATGCATTGCTACGTATGCTACGGGTATGTATTCGTGTTTATCTAAAATCACGCCTCAGATATAAATTTTTAATTTTAGACACCTATCATCCGGGCCTCTATATTACATGAGAAAAGATGTGAGGATCCTCAATTATTTTTCGAAGCTAAAAGGGGTCCGAGAGCAAAAAAGTTTGGGAAACACTGTTCTAGGCGATTAAAGGGCGACAGAGCGTAGCATCCCAGAAGACTTGACGCTTATGCTAGACCGCTATGAGAAACCAAAATCTCGGTTACTAAATTGCTTCTCACATTGAACCCAAGGGTTAACTCAGGGGGGGGGGTCTCTCTCTCTCTGCTTTTTAGTGGCCAATTCACTTGACACTCTACACCTCCCTCTAACCTCCCATCGTGTGTGACACAGACCCAAGTACCCACGTATTAACATTACTTGCAAAATGACAGATTTAAAATCCTCACAGCGGTAGCTATAAGGATTACTGTTCTTTACAACGCAAAGCGGTGCAGTTTTGTTAATAAGTACCGACGTTTCGGAGAAATACGGGAGTAGCCCGAAAATGGAGGCAGCCAGTTCTGCCTACTAAATTACAGGGCGCCAAATTCCACAAGACAACATACCTTGTAACAGATTAATATCCTTGTGACCTGCATCGTCAAACATGGCCATCTACAAGCATTACTCTGTCTTTATAAAACGAAGCCAGCTCGTCAGCCCGGCAAACAGCGAGATTCTTTTTAAGACTCGACGCAATAGAAATGGGCAACTATTATTCGCCATCCGTGTAAAACGATATTGCTGATGTATTATCTGTATTACTGAACTACTGTAATCATTCAGCTGTTCGTAAGTCTATTATTAAAAATTCAGTTGCTAGTTTTCGTATATTTCACGTTTAGTGCAACAGGGGGAAAGCAGTTATTACATTAGTCTCAATTCAAATTATATCTGATTACCTCTACAACTAGGTTAACCTTTTAAAAGTCTAATCGTCACTATATGCACCACTAGGTTTGAGATAAAATCTCTGCATTTTGTTCACACAGTTCAATCGCGTATTATGTATGATTTTCACAATAAATATCCATTACTTTCCCACATAACATTCACCGATTGGTATTTCTAACTGAAGCAACCTGTGTTCTCTCAGAGGTACGAAGTGAATCTTTATATGAAAAGCAGATTAGTTTTAGTTTTCACACGAGTGTCTACAACAAATTCCCATTTCAAGAATTTTTAATTTTCAAATAAGCCAAACTTTCTCAAGCTACAATAATCTCTACTGAAGTATGAATTTATCTATTACTGGCAAACTCAAACAGGCCACTTTAAGTGATTTCAGGCTTCCGCCGCGATGTTGATGAGATCTGCGCTCTTCTGGGATATTACACAGCGTCGAGTGGTCCAAGAAGACTTCTTGACTCTTAAAGACGGGACCGATACGTTGTCCCGAAATGTCGGTAAAGGATTACTGCTCGACGCTGCGTAATATCACAGAAGAGCGCAGATCTCAGGCTAATTTAAGGCTCCACGAGTTCCTTGAGGCAAGATTTGAGGTTCTTAAGAATCATATGGCTGAAGACTCAAGTCTTCTGGGATATCACGCTATGTCGTGCGGCAAGAAGTTCCGACGTTTCGAAGGATAGTAGTGCCTTTATCTTCAGAGTCAAGCAGTTCAAAAAGAGAAGATGAACACAACACGATCACTTAAAACGTCGGTAACTAATTGCCCAACGACAAGCCGCCATATCCCAGAATATTTAAGCAACTGAGTTCCTTTCCTTGTAATTAGTCAGATGAATCAATCTAGATCTCATGCTTTATTCATCCGATTTCCAGTTATTAAGTCCATTATTACTGACAGTACAAAAGGCGATCTCCTCCAGCTATGATGACATGCAAGTAATTTAAAAAATATATTATTTCAGGCAATCATACAGTATTGCCAATTATCCATAGGGCCTCGGTTGTTCAGTCATTTGGATTCACCCGTAATTTAAATAATTTAAAATCGAGAAGATTAAACTTTAAAGCACAACAGTTATGTGTGCAGTACCATTCCTGGCATTTCAAAGACTCTGCATTTTGCCCTCAGAGTGTATTTACGTATCCCGTACGATTCTCAGAACAAAAATCAATTATTCCACTGTACAGAATTTACATACTGGTCTTTGTAACGCGGACAGTCTGCGTTCTCAATCAGATAGGATCAGAATTTCTACATATTTTTTCGATGAAGTTCACATTTAATGGGGTTAATACACTCGTACTTTCGTCACGTAGTATGCACGGGAGAGAAGTGCACACAAAATTTTGGCAGGAAAATCTGAAGAAGAGAGTCGACTTGGAAGACCAAAACGTAGATAATACGATAATAATAAAACGCTGTTTCCATAAATGGGATCGGAGGATTTGAACTGGATTTATGTGACTCAGGATTGGAACCAGTGGCAGGCTACTGCGAACACAATGATAAACCTTCGGGTTGCATAAAATGTGAGGAGTTTCTTAATTAGCTAAGTAACAACTGACCTTTTACAAGGGACTCTGCTCTACGGAGTTAGTTACATAATTAATTTTTGGGATATTACGTCCCTGTTCGGAATGTGATTTACTGCATCGGACGGACGAGAAGTAATGTGAAGCGCTGGTCAGGGTAGCGACCCTGGAAATCGAATGTTGGGAAACTTGATATCACTCCTTAGTGGTTATACAACACGCAGGTTCATCACTGTCACAACGAAAGTCCAGGACTCTATGCCAGTTAACGTCATCACAGCCTACTTTCAAGAAGTCTGTTTTCAATTTAACATCGCGTCTATGTCACATCCACAGAAGCTGTGTCTCCGCTGCAAGAACTTTGTGCACATTTCTCTATGCGAGCTACACAGCCTATTCATTCCCAAATTCTTGACTGAATTGCACCAACAGATGAGGAACGCACAACGTGAAGTTCCGTTTCGTTAATCCTGACGACAAACGTTAAGGGCCACATAGTATCAAGTAGTAAGGCAAAATGAAAAGGCTTGATTTCGATAAATGGCAGTGTCATTTGCGGAATGTCATTAACCCATTCTCTTACTTATTAAATTATAGCCTTTTTGCCAGTTGCTTAAGATTTTTCACTGAAATATTATAACAGAAATCAAAACAAAGTCTGTCCAAACACAACTACGTTCCATTTATTACACAGAACAACATGTTTCGACCATTTTACTTCACATTCAGGTTCACAACTTTTGTTTATTTAAACCATGCATTCCTCAATATGTTTTGAATAAACAAAAATTGTTAACCTGAAGATGACCTAAAATGGTCGAAACATGTTCTGTGTAATAAATGGAACGTAGTTGTGTTTGGACGGATTTTGTTTTGATTTGTTACAAAGAACACAACGGAATGGCATCCTTCTAAACTGAAATATAATCCGTCTCTGCCACGGACGGGTAGGTTCAGGGCAAGTTCCGAATTCCGTCTCTGCGACGGGTAGTTAAGCCGATGGGTTACTTATATCAGAAGCGTGTAATTTTCGAAGTCCATGCCGCGCTGGAGATTACAAACCTGTGGCCCATCTGAATTTTAGTGCCTAATGGTGTAAATGGTGTAAAACAAGTCTCCATTTATTTGAACAAGAACTCATTCCTTTTTAGGATGAGTTTAAAGTATTCAGCGTTAATACGACAAAAGGTGCTACTCGTAACGCAATATTCGACACCCAATATGTGTTAAAACTACCTCTACTGCTATACAGAGTGTTTCATTTATCGTTGACCTCAGCACCGCAGCTGTCATGGGATGTCCCGACAGATGCAGGCTTTCTGTGTGATAAATCTGTCGTGCTCAGTGTGACAATAAAAAAAAGATCCTGCATTTCGTCAGGTTTAAATTTCCGTTTCCCATCCAAAATTCTGCATAGAGTTCTTAATTCAACACTTTCGGCTACAAGTTCAGTCCATCCTAAATACGCTTCTCTAAATTCCCCAATAATACTAGCTTCTTGTTCTAAGTTTATCCTTTTACGTTTTACTTCATGCTTCCAAAGTTAATTAATAAGCCTAATAATTTGCATGATCTGGAGGTGATTTTGTGAAATGTAAATGTTCTGCTGGAAGGCGAGTGACCGCACACCGTAGGAAATACCTGCTACAAAACTATAAAAAGGAACCTAAATTTCTGTTTATAAGTTGCTTGTATAGACAGTGATAGGCATAACGGACAGCTACGGGAAGAGCGGGGTGCGGCTTGTTTTGTCTCTGAGCAAGTGTTGGAATAATGCAGTAAGAAGACCCAAAAAGCATTAGATAGACTGAATACTACAGGACCTAATTTCTTTTAGATCCCGGTCAAGTTGGCCACGTTTCCTCTACGTAATTCACGCCACATCTATCTTTCGTAATTTTTTTATTTCCCTTTTGTTTTGTGCTGAACAAACACTTCTCCTATCTCTCGCCGTTCACTGATTTTCTGTTTCAGAAATATATAGTTGCTTTCAGCCGGCAAGGAGAAAAATGTAATCTTGAACACGGATACTGCGCGTATCTGCAGATTTCGATACAAGACAGAGGATGACACAAAAGGCAGTCACTGACAAATGTTACCGAGCATGTGATCTTACACTACGGATAAATGCACGCAGAAGGAAACAATGAGACAGTGATTTAATACTGACGGTATCCTGAAATGATATTTCATAAGCAAGCATCCGATAACCTGTAATTTCCGTACATAAATAAAAGGTCAATGGGAGGATAATATTAAAATGGATCTTCAAGAAGTGGGATGGGGGGAGCATGGACTGGATTGATATGGCTCAGGATAGGGAAAAGTGGCTGGCTCTTGTGAATGCGGTAATGAACCTTCGGGTTCCATAAAATGCGGGGAATTTCTTGACTAGCTGACGACCTGCTAGCTTCTCAAGAAGGACTCTGCTCCATGGTGTTAGTTAGTTAGTTAGTTAGTTAAATACAAAGGTCAGCTCTCCGAAAATCATATACAAAGGACCGATTTCTACCTCAGAGAAAACACAGTTTGCCTGCATTATGAAGACCAGCCAGTTAATTTTGCTTACACAAAGAGTCCGTTTGTAGTGTGATATTTGACCTCCTCCCGGCGATGCTAATGTTGATCTAAGCTTTCTGGGGTGTTACGTCGTGTCGACAGGCTGTTCGTTGCGTACAACCACACAAAATGCATAGCTCCTTAATGGTAAACATGGCGGTACATACAGTTACCAGTGAGCTTTAAACAGTTGAATACTTTCAGATTACGCTACAAGAACTAAGTAGGTCAAGGAAGAAGTCAGCTTTCCATCAATTTACTGCAAGCAAGAACGAGCCTGAACAAAACATTTTCTACAATCACCTACCTGTAGGGCCATGATAAACGATTTAGGAATTCACAAGGACGAGGAAAATAAACGTGTTTAAAAGGAGATGGAATCCAAACCAGACGCTTTGTTTCCATATGATACATTTCTCTCATTAGTGAACTGACAAAAGTAGTATGTGCTTCCATCAGCACAATCTATAGCAACGTGGAATTGACGATGAATGGAGCCAGAGCTAAAATGTCTGGATGAATATAATTTTTATTGGCATTCGACCGGCATAATCACTACATTACATGAAGCTGGAATGCAGTTTAACTTATATCTTGTTCGCCTTCTGCAGCCTTTACGCTCTAGGTCCCTTGGTCTATTCCAATTTAGATTTCATTTGTGAAATTATAAATCTTTTCAGACGTTCAGCAATCTCCCCCAAAAAGAAAGTCCCATTACAAGACAATCACAGTTATACCTGCAACTTTTGTGTGAAACAATCCTTAGTGTATTTCTAGAAAATAATTATAAGATAATTTTATTGTGTGGTCTTCTCGGATGACACAGTGTTGACTGGTAGGTATGTGGTTATAACCAATAAGACCGATATGTCTTCTCCGCTGGAAAAGCTTAAACGCTAAAAGCCGTATTTCATTTTGTCACATCGATCCTTCCTCATACAACACGGCCCAAACTGCGGGTCATACGGTAGAAACATTACAGTTCTGCCGTCTCACCTGGCTACAAAACCTTAAAAAGTTACTGTACTTAAGGCAAAGGTAAGCTGTCTCTGTCCACGCCAAGCAGGCATACAGGGGGAATAGTGGTATAGCCCCACTCATTCTTAGCCTCAGCACTGGATGGAGGTGAGTAATCAAGTTCACGCCTGGCCACTTTACTCCTTAGAAGAAACCCCAGTACCCATTGAAAAGGAGGCTGGGTGGGCCATAGACCCCGTCTGGACGATTTGGAGAAGAAAAAACATCTTGTCGCTGCCGGGATTCGAACCCCCGACCGTCCAGAGAGTAGCGTAGTCACTATACTGCTATTAGTAAGGTCTAAAGTCGCGTGGCTATCCTGTAGTTTGGCAGAGATTGATGGATCTTAAACATACCCAACGGCACAATGAACATACGACTATTACTATCATGTGTAATTTTCATTTGTAATGGTTCATTTTAAGGGTAATATAATATTCACTCGAACATTTTCCATTATTTCACAGATTTAAATAACATTTCACACACGACGTTACGTTCTAGGTAGGCCTGTGTTCACTTTAATTCCTTTTAAAATTTAAATGGTCTTCAGGTGGAAACAACACATACCTTCTGCGGCCCCTACGCCTTCCCTTCTTACATGAAGACGAAGACAGAAACAGTCATTAAAACGCTGTACATCTATCTCTTTCTCCACACAATGCACAATGATCAAAGTACATACGTTCCTTTTTTTTTAGCGTGTTATATAACGACGCTGTCAAGTGCCAATATTACATAGCTTCGACAATACGAGTAGATAAATGACTATTGAGCATTAGCGGACTGATTCCGATAGGGGCAATCAAAATACTCGCAGAAAAACCTGTCCTAATGCCACTTTTTTTTACCATAAATCCCATATGAAATGGTCTGGGATCGAACCCAGGCCTCCACGGTGACAGGCCGGCGACTAACCGCCTAAGGCCGAGTACATTCCACACAACATTTTAGCAACAGCCTATATCAACTAACGGCGACAATTTGAACTAAATGCACACCTTAATAAGGCTCACGATAGGCCAATAGACGTGGAAAACAAAACACCGGAACTAAGACCCACACGCAGTGATAAATGAAAATGAAAGATGAAAACAGCTGAAAGAAACAGAATTAATATAATTGAAATGCAAATTGGTAGTAAAACATTCCCCGTTACTTTATTATGATTTCACCGTGCATTTTGGAACATTAATTATGTTTTACACCAACCAAATGCACATATTTATTTAAAGAACATTAAAATATTTTATAAAATGTTAGATAAAAAACCCCAACATATGTTTCGGCTTATCGATAAGCCATCATCAGGGGGTGTCACAACTGCTTGTTTATAAAACACGTACACATATTGGTCCTCTGTAGAGGAGTATAGTCATCGCCATATTCCCCAAATTCCCCGTTACTGTAATGTACTAAAAAAACACGTTCCTGTGTTGCTTCCACTTTTCAGCGCTGTGTGAAAAGCATCTAGCAGATCTAGCATCTACCTGTAGCAGACTGATTAACACAGGTTATGCACAAAGCTGAGCTTTTCAACTAGGACTGCGCAACTCTCTGGATTAGTTTTATACACATGACGTTGCTAAGTTATGCACGAATTCCGATGAACAAAAGATTGAGTGTATAAATAAAGTGAAGCCAATTTTTTTCACAGAAATACTCTAGGATAAAAAATAATGATCGATTATTACGTCACTGAATATATTACACGTTATAAATATTTGGGGTTTAACATAAGATGTAAATAGTCACATGATAATCGAGCACAAGTTAGCCCCACTCCACGTACAAAACAACTGACGGAATGCTGAAAGGCATAACAGAAACACATGAAATTAAAAGTTTACGAAGTCACAGCCACTTTCATATATTTAATTGCAACAGCGGAAGTACCCGTTCTTCGTCCGGGTTTTTCTTGTTATAAGTTGTGCCAAAATAATGAAATTGCTTAGGTATTACGACACTCTTATATATTATGCCTGTAACTAAGTGTATAATATTAATCTTTACCTATACCTTTAACAGATTTCATAACTGTGTACCCTGGAACAAGAACAGCCAACGCCTAATGTTAGGCACTGGTTCTTCTTCTTCTTCCAAGGTTCTTAACTGACGTATGGAAGTTGTTAATTTACTGCAAGGGAAATATATTTAATTATTCTTATTTAGTAATAAATTCAGATTTACAAACGACACCAAACATCTTGTCTATTGCTTAACCCCGTAGCGCCACATGCTGGTGAGACTTGTTAATAACAAAAAGTGTAGATCACAACGTGCGAATTACACAGCGCACGGTCGTCTATCTGTTATCATAAACCGCCTTCTCCTACATCGTATACGCCCCTTAGAATTAACAAGGCCACATAGAGCTTTCAGGAACGAGGAAGACCGACTTTCATGTTACGGATACCCTAGCCCACCAGCTATAAATAAAGTTTCTCTTCAAGTTGCCGTCTCTGTGCTTCTTCAGTTCATCTCAACTACGAATCAGCTTCGTTTAGCGCTCATTACAGCGCAGTAACGCACAGCAATGCACGTGAAGGCGAGGCTACAAGAATCCCTGTTCCAGTACTGTATCGTTCACCACAAATCCCTACATAACGATAGGTATCGAAGCTAAGTCCACGAGATCAGTGACCTGCTCTTAAGCCACAAAACCAAACAGACGGGTCACTAAGTCCACTGAGTAGTGGATGGTAAATAGCCTAAATCCTAGATCGCTCTACACGCATTAATTGGCAGAAGTTATAGGTCCGCTATTTTATATGCGGTATCATGTTACCTCTTCTATCCTGTGACTGAACAGTATGTCGGTAGTTTGGGGCAGTACATCAATTGTCACAACGATACCCGTTTCTATTACAGAATTATTATAACGACACGGACTGACCTCTTGATTTATACGAACTACAAGTATCAACCGGAAACTCAACTGACATGTTCCTTTTATAGAACGATGGTTTCGTAAACTGGATTGACCATCTGTTTCATTGAGGAACAGAAGTAATAGTGCTTTGCTTGCAGACGTTATTCGAAAAATCAAGATCGACAAAAGTTTTGCCTACAAAGCTGATGACATGGGAAATGGGTAGAGACAGAAATGACGACTCGGAATGTATACTGATACGTGTTTTACATATCCCATACAAAAATGGTTACCTCTAAATTGGATTTGCATTCACAAACAGCAGTAAAGAAACAAAATTCAAATTACTGGTCCAGTAACTAACGTTATTAGAAACAGATATATCAGAAGGTTTTAGTTAGGGCAAATATGCAACTGCAGTAATCACTGTCTTAAGGCTGTGTATGCCTATAAGCAATGAATAGACCTACAACTAACAACTTGCTAATGTTCAGTATACGAACACTACACATCGCCTTCGTTCGCTATCGAAAATACAGTTTATCGTACATTCGACGCCAGTTTATGAAGAACAAATACAAAATTGTAATAAATATTACAGCTTTATGAATAAAGGTGTAATTTAAAAAACATTCATATTCTTAACTAAAGAATAAAATGTTACTCTGTACAACACGCACAATAATAATATTCCTATAAGGACAAAAATTTAAAAATCCTGCTTAAGCCAAAACATTATGTTTTTCAGATGACGTCATTACGTTTGGTAAACGCATTAATTCCCTCTAAAGCTTTCAAATTGCGCAAGGGTTAAGCGAAAACGCCGAGTACTAACATTGTTAATATGGCAGGCAGTCTCTTCGTCACCTTTTCATACATGTACACATTTGCTTCACAAAGCCCCAGAGCAAAAAGGCATTTTAAATCCAACACAGCATTATTATGTGCCAAAAGCAAAGACGACATAGAAGTTCCTGAAGCTATATAATCTTATTAATTGACAGCTTCGATCAACAACACAAAAAAAAATAAGACTTAGAAATTCACCTCCTCCCCCGGCAAGTTTATTTCCCTAAAGCTTTCCAAGAAGACGATATAACGTTCTAAGTATGGGTTCTCAATGCCTCTTGGAATTGGTAAACATTTTGCAATATTGCAAATTGCAACATCGATTTTTTAATCTTCTTCATTAAGTGTCCACCTACAGCTCGAAGTATTTAAAAACCACAATTTCGGAATTTTGCGTCAACCTGTCTGTTCTCGGATTATTATTTTGTGTCGCCAGTGTCTTTCATACTTCAAATAAAACGAATTTTACAGAAAACCGAAACCAAGTTGGTATGAACACATGAGTTCATAATTTCAAAACATACTGAAACTAAATACTATAACACATCTAGTTAATCAAATGCCACAGGGCTGGCTGGGACTGCCTACGTGTTGGAAAACTGGTGTTAAATTCCCGGCAAGGACTTTTCTCTTCCCATTAATTTCAGAATCTGGGACTTGAACAACATTCGATCCACTGGCCACCAAAACACCTTTCCAAAGCCGTAAAGATGACGAAAACGTGAAGCTATCCATGTAATGTTGAGGTCTAGAATTAGCAGCTTCACCTCTACTCCTTGCATACCTCTTCACATGATAGGAGCACAGCAGCAATTTTGCATAATGTCACTGCAAGAGCGGCCGCGCGGTCTAAGGCGTGGGTCTGCCGCCGCTCGCTTGCTGGGATTGCGGGTTCGAATCTTGCCGGTGAACATGGACGTCTCTCTCTTGTGTGTTGTCAGGTAGAGGTCTCTGCGACGGGCCGATTCCTCGTCGAAAGGAGTCGTACCGAGTGTGTGTGTGTGTTGTTGAGTACAATCAGGCGCAACAATAACCCTCTACACCTACAATCAGTAGGTAGAAGAGGTCAGACTAAGAAAGAAAGAAAGAATGAAAGAAAGTCACTGCAATAGTAGACCTAAAATAGTTGTAGGTGCTTCATATGACAGACAACATGGTACAGAAAACAAAGGAATTAAACTGTGTCCTTCGTTCCAATTAGGAATATATGTTCCATGTCGAGCGAGTAGCTTCGTTTTAAAGGTCTTTCCTAGATGACTCACAAGCCTGCAGTAACTACTTCAGTCATACCTACTGCAGAAAGCTAAACAAGTGCAGAAATCCACCCAACTTCTTGCCGCATCTTACTTCACGGTGCAGCCCTCTGAAGTCGCCAAAAAAAAAACTGTGTGATGCACAGCTTGGACTTAACACCTAATTCCGTGTTGAATGCATAGTGACGTGTCACAAAATACAACATGTCCTGAAACTGTGTAGAATAAGATTCACTCAAAATTGCCCTTCTAACAACAGATAAAAATGTAGAAAAAAAAGAGAGCTCTGTAGGTTATTTAAGAATGTAAATAATAAAGGTTTGCGGAGGGTTTAACGACGCCGAACCAGAGTAAAGAGTATTAGCAATAAAATATGAATTAGCGGCAGTGTGGAAGAAAAGTAGGCAATGATTAGGTCCGTAATATATTGTTCAACTAATACCGTTAACTAACTGTATGGAGCAGAGTGTTTCTGGAACAAGTACTACTTGTTATTCTGTTAAAAAAAATCCTTGCCTTATATAGAAACCGCAAGTTCATTACGGAATGACTTCACAGCATCCACACTCTGGACGTTATCATGCGAGAAAGGAATCCAGTTCATAACCTCCCACGCTTTTTCGCTAATATCCAGTTTAATATCCCATCGAGGTCTGTGCTTACACAACACTGTTACAACGATAAAATTGCAGACGACTGGTTGGGACACGTACCATGTGCTGTACATTTCATGAAAATCCCTCCAGTGGCAGCCGAGTTCTTTCTTGCTGACGGGCGGGCGGACGGACAGACAGACATGACGAAGCTAAGTCGTTTTCGCAATTTTGCGAAAGCGCCTACAATTAAATATTTCCTGGCAAGCTGAGTAAGCATCAATAAAGGCCCCGCACCATGGAATTAATTAAGAGTTTCAAAGAGCAATGTCTTATTAACAGTTTGCTAACTGCAGTGACTTTTAAAAGCTGTACGAGAGATTTTGGGTTCTCATAGCCGTGACTATGAGGGTTATTGTCGTCTGAGATGTGACGCCGTGTAGTCTGGTACAAATTTACTCATGTTTCGGAGGAACTTTCTGCCTTCGTCCTCAGAACACAAGGACAATGTATTCCTGTGAACAACCGAAACGTCCATAAATTTGTACGGAACCCGGAATCACAAATCAGAAGACACAAACCTTCAGAAGTTATAAGAACTGCGCGAAAAATGTCTTTTCTGGTTACGAAATTTTTTCGGTCGACCAGTCACGTCTATTCGGAGTCGAAGTTTTGGGGGACCTACATGTCCGTCAGCAGGGAATGACATGAATGACGGAGACAGATGATTATCCAGAGTGCTGGTATTCAGCCATAAAACTGGCGTGGCTGGTCGCCTGAGAATACCCTGTCATATTTAGTAGCAGTGGAAGCTTCAAGTCGTGTATTAATTTTCCTGATTTTTTTTCGACTGTTGTTTACAAAAGTTATGTTAGTAATCATACGTAATACCGCTTTCACATAACTTGTTTAATGACTGAGGACACGTGCTTACAAAATTTTTACGAATACAATTTGGAGTAAATAAAGCAAAATTATGGTTATGCGTCCTCTAGACTACCGAAGTCATAGTAATAATTCCAGCTTGTATTCTGGAATATCCGTTTAAAATTCACAATAATTAATGTCATTTGCTTATTCAAGACTTCCCTCAGCCCGTGTAGGCAAGCATCACAATCAGCGTAAATGAGTCAACTTGTCAGTTCAGTAACATTTATCTTTCAACTACACACGACATTAACATCGCTATGCAAAGTTATAGCCTATATTGTTTACTTGTATTGAAAAGTATTCACGAATGGGGAGTAGATCCGGGTTTGTAAGAGACATCCGTAGCCTGTTTGAAGGCACCGGCCCAACGTTTGTCTGTAGGGACTGAGATAAATCACGACAAGCACAGGAAGGACAGTCGGTAATCAGCCAAATTTCAAACCGGGTACCTCCCACATAAAAGAGACACGTTGCCGTTACATATGTAGCTTGGTACAAAGTCCCGATTGAATATGATGTCCATAAATACTTTTACCACAAATAGTATGTCGTTTATATAAAATTAAAAGTGCAAACAAGTTTTCGTATTGTGTGCACATGAACAGCGGAGACCAACCAAAGCTCTTCCTTCGTCCCCTAAACCATCATCTTCATGACGACGAATGGGTTTTGTGGAATGATAAATGACTTGAAGGAACAGAAACAAGTCATTTGGTTACACAGAGTTGAGATCGTGATGCGGATTTCTACACAGATTTAAGCACAGATATAATGTTATTTAACTAGAAGCAGAGAAAATGGAGAGGCAGAGGAAGCGGTCTTGCAAGTTGCTTGGTAATTGGCAGTTTTAACCCCACACAGTCCTGCATTCCAGCACATCTGTACTTAATCCTGTACTTAATCCAACACCGACCGACACACTCACCGAAAGTCTGCACCATGCAGTTACAAGGGGCCGTCGTGGGCTCAATTCCGACTATCCTAGCAGAGGTTTCTTGTGACTTTCCTTGATTTCACCTTCAAAAGACAAGACCTTGCACCTGCGCTTCGTACACAGATGAGCCTTCAGGTTCCATAAAAGGTGAGGAATTTATTGACTAAATAAGAAACTACCAGCTTCTGAAGAAGAAGTGTGATCCGTTGACTTAGCTGGTTAAACAGAAAGGTTTGGAGGAAGTAAACTGGGTTAAGCCAACTCAAGGCAGTGTCCTGCTGCGGATTCTTGTAAACACGGCGATGAAATTTCGGCTTAACTAGGAGAAGCAGAAAACTTCTTGAGCAGTTGCTCAGGAAAATATTGCAACATGTAGACTTTGAAGTTTCAGCGAAGGGGCTCTCAACACAGCGGCGTTCTGGGACGTGACGCCGTGCAGTTACATGAACAAACACCTCATAAAACTGCATGTTCACTGCGACGTGCAGTTAAACACATCACAGTCACAACTCCTTGCGGAGAGACCGTGTTACAGGAGGAAGGATAGAACAGAGTTAATAAACATGTTTGTACAGCCTCGTTGCGTGTATTCGGAACACGTATAGAGTAGTATGGGTACTTTATAGGTTTATTGCACGGGCCGATGACTGAGGCCGATAGCAATTTCATATTAGCTCTTCTGAACATTCTTTGTGCAGCGTCCACTATATGCAATAAATAGCACAGAAACAAAATCACTTTGTTACTCACCACTCTAATGGTCTCCGCTGATGGGCTATTCACTATATAATGGATGCTTGCCAATACAGCCATCTACTCACCTGTAAAACAAAACCACCATCACCAATATTAACTGTAAATAGTAAAAATGATTATAAAACAAAGTAAACTAAAGAACAGTGTTACACCAGGCACAACATTATTAAACCACGTTCCGCAACGATACAAAACAAAAGCAAGGTTGCGAATTAATACATGGAGACGCGGCATTCCTCTTTAGAGCATAATGGTTAGCCCATCCAGCAAGAAATTCCCAGCCTTTTATGGAACCCAAAATTTCATCGCCATGCTCGAGATGTCGCCGCTAGAGTCAGCGATAAGAATCCAGTCCCAACCCCCACAACATACTTCCTTAAAAAAAACACATAATTATCAGCAAACTGGTTTCAGGTTCTCCGATTAAAATTCGATGTGCATTTCTCGTCCCTCCAATGAGTAGTACACGCCCCTCATCCCTCCCTGACCAGTTAACAGGAATGACATTACGGTAATTTGATGGTAAACTATGCAAGGAATAAATACTTTGCGTATGAGAGATTAAAGAGGATATAAAAGTAGTTTTCCATTTGAAGATATCATTTACTCTTCAAATTAAAACTTTTCAACGTCTTCATTAAAGACATCGATATATAATGATATCAATGACTTATCATAAAACACATTTAACTAAGTGCACGTTGAGATGAAAGTGTCCAAATAACGACAGCAACACGATTAAATCCAAACGCAGCCCATATTAATCTGTACTTCCCTGAATACGCGTGTGAAAATTAGTCACAATTAATGTTGGACAAATAGAAGCAAATGCTGATATTGCAGCAGTCTGGTAATTTGTATGGGCATTAAGAGCTTTAAATTAAATAACGGGGGTGGTAATATGTCCTCGAAGTTGCATCAACTCTGATAAACATTTAACTTCACACCCATATTTCCCTCTAGCAGTCGATTCTGTATATATGACGGTTGACATCCACTTCTGATTGAGTGCTGCAGGAAATAACATTGAAAACGTAACGGTCAGTAGCCACACTGCTTACGGCAGAGAATGAAATGCGCGGAAATTGAAGTCGCCATTTTAACAGTGCAGGATGGAGCAAATGGAGTCTGATTCCCAGCCGTTTCAACACCACACACAACAGCACACAGCAGTAGTTTCCAGCACTTCAGGCTTTCCAAACTCGTGTATGATTTCGGCATGGTTCCAGCGGTAACTCATCTTACTTACATTCGGTACAGATCCGGTTCAAACGTCGACTAAGGCATAGGCTATCCTGAAAATCTATGGTTCCTCTCAGTCCCTTCAGGCAAATTCCGGGACAGTATTTGAATTAGGCCACGGCCGTTACCTTCCATACACTTTATAATTCATCTTTCAGGAATCCTCCAACCCATCGACACTATACCTATAGCCAGAGATATTAACAGCCTTGTAGGTTAGGTAAATAAATGCCTGTAAGAGGTAAAGTTTTCTCTAGACACATCATGAACGTAATTATATAGGGGCATAGAGGTACAGCTTCACGAATTCTTGCTCTCGGCACAAGCTGGAGATGAGTGGTCAAACCCACGACCCGGATATAGCGCCTCCGTAACCACTGACTAGGAAGCTGGGTGGGCTCTAAAGCCGGTCTGGACATGTTGGGGAACAGATAGCTTTATTGTCCCTGCGTGGAACAGAAAGCAATTCCTTAGCTATTCAACCCGCGGCCTAGTCATACTGACTACACTATCCAGGCTCATAAATAATCAAACATAGTCCCACATACATAATTTGATGTCGGATTTGTTGCAGTATTTAAGTTATACTGACTGAATAGGTACCGTAACTCATTCACTGAGGCAGCGAATATACAATCCCAGGCACTGCCACGACTTAAACAGCAGCCGTATAGGCGTCACATTCGTCTAGTTCCGAGTCGGATTCATTAGGTGAGGTTGTGAACCGCAACGTATCATCGGAAGGACTTCACCGTATTTTAATTACCGGGCGTATTATGTAATTAACAGTTTAGCATCCAGTGGCAATTACATGTATGTACCACCTGCTGTAGGATTAAGCAACTTCATTCTGCTACACAGTGTATTTATGTGTTCCGCACGATTATGACCACAAATACAGATTACAGAAAGATTATAAACAATGGCAGATGGTCTAACACAATTTATTTCAATAAAAGCAATTACTTTGATTTAAAAGGTAGTTACATGTTTTGGCTTTAACTGAAGCCATTATCAGGCTACAGTAAGGAATATACGGAGGAGTTTAATTAACAATTTTGATGTTTATTACCAAGTGACTGATACATCAACTAACATTGTTATTGCTTAAGAAAATCCTGTCCTCATATATTCATAAACACGTAACGTTAATTATATTAAATTTCTTGTTGCATGTGATGGCTCAGGCTGTAAGTGCTGTTGTGCGTGCAAAGCTTAAGAATTACAAAAGCATTCTTCTTTTTAGTGGATGTTAAAATTCTTAATTAATCCTTAATTCTTTATCGCCATATGATACAAAAATTAAGAATATTTAATTAAGGACTTTTAACAACCAGTAGGAAGAATGGCTTTATAATTCTTATAATTATCAATTTTCTCTGAAATTCTTGAATATGAAGTCGCATTGCTTGGTAATTTTGTTTTGGCATAGGAATTCTTTATCCTCAGTTTTAAAAAACTGGTTAGGATCGATTGCACACCCCTTGGTGTTATACAACACGAGAAACCTGTTACAATAACTGATGCCACGCAAGAATTCAAACTGGGTACCTCAGACAACAATCAAGATCTGATACACCGCTTTGATTTATTGATTTTCTTGGACTGCATGTGCAAAATAGGCATTTTCAGCCTTACAGCCCAATACTATAAGTGCAAGGACTATGTCTGCTGCCGGTAACTTCTTCCTGCATGTTTCTTGGTTTACTGAATGACGCTTTAATAACTCCACTGTTTATTTAGTGTCCAACTGCAAGATGGCTAAAAATATTGAATTGGAAAGAAGCGGCCGAGGTGTATTTTGGGATAACCTCTCTGGAATGGCTCAGGAAAGTTAGGAAGAAACCGTCAGGAGCCGACAGCGACAACGTAAGTCGCACTCGAGACCTCGCAAATATAACGCAGTGCTAACCACTCAACCGTAGCATTCCGTTTCTTAGTTTAATTATTCAGTTAGTTAATTGGTTAAAACTTGGAAATTAACTCTCGGGACCTAGAGCACATCTGAATGGCTGAAAGCAGAAACAAGTGAATGGGACGGTCGGTTTTAGAATCTACTTCCCCTGCATAATAAACTACTTTACATTCGTAAGATGAACGTAATGTAATAAGTTTGTTTCATATTTCGTTCTGAAGACTGACATACAATTGCATTAGCAAAATAGGCAACAGACTATCAAATCACATTCACCAAGATAGCTGCCAGGTAACTGCAGAATGAGCTTGCATTTACACAGCCAAACTCCTAAGGAGATTTGCTTTTCCGCCCTGCACTCTCTCAGTCAGAAGTCATATGTACAGAGCAAATTTCGATCCTTCGGAATACTTCTTTTGGGTGCATTTAAAAGTATACGTCAAATGTTTTGAGACACCTGAACACACAGTTTGTGTTTCTCTGCTTGTGTATGTATGTGTTCCCGCACGCACGTACGTATGTATGCATGTATGTAATTTAATGTACGTAATATAATGTACAAAGTGTAATGTAAGTACGTATGCATATGTACGTGTATGTGTATGTTGTGTAAAGCCAATATGACATTTGAGGTTCTCGTGACGGTGACCATGAACAGTATTGCCGTACAAAATGTGACGCCGTGTAGTTTTGTAAATACGTAACAACTTATGTATTTTTCAATATAGTCATACACAACACAATACATAAGGCGATTAAGCAACAAGTTTCGGCTTATTACAAGCACCATCAGGCCTTCTCTTTTAAGAACCACTCAATAAAAACTTATGACTGCAGTCATAAATTTTTATTCAGTGATTCTTAAAAGACAAGGCCTGATGGTGGTTTGTAATAAGCCGAAACTTGCTGCCCAATCGACTTATATATGGTGTTGTGCATAACTGTATATTGAAAAATATATATTTTATTAACAGCACAACAGGGACGAGCCACCTTAAAATTATATGTAACAACGTTTCGTAAAAACCTGGCGCATTCATGCTCAGGGTCCTCTCTGTATCTACGTTCGTCTGTTCGCCCGAAAATTCATGGTCATTCCACAAGTCTGTACGTTTGGGACATTAACCGAACACGTTTCAGCTAATATGGCAGTGAATGAGATCACGAGTGGTGAGTAGGCATGAATTCTGAAAAAGTAATCGGGGCTTATTTGAAGATACTGACCCGGAATTGCGTGACGACTCGGTTAGAGTAAACGCTGGTATCTCGGTCGAGATTCGACATCATGCTACGAAATACAGGAGCACGCGGTGGCGCAGTTGGTTGAGGCACTGCGCTACAAACCAGAACGTCGCGGGTTCGATAATCGTTCCGGTCGCACTATGGCCCTGGGGTCGACTCAGCCTCTAACAGAAATGAGTACCAGGAATCTTTCCTGGGGGGTAAAGGCGGCCGGTGCGTAGGGCTGACAACCTTACCACCTTCATGTGCCGATTGTCTAAAAAATCTGGGAGCCTCACCCTCCTGGATCCCTAAGGGCCTGTCAAGGCCTGTAATGGGATTGCTTGCTGCTTTGCTACGAAATACAAAGCTTTAAAGCTGCTGCTGCTGCTGTTGCTTTACCTGCATGTTCTCTGCTCCATACAAAACTCTGTGAATGTGTATTGTCAATTCGAAGAAACCGGATTTAAACGAGTCGTATTATAATTCTTTCATTCAACCTCACAAATATAACAAAAGAACTTCGCAGTGGAATTATTTAACAATCCTTGAGTTGTCTGCTAAGTGAGGAGCGAATGAAAATTAATGCAAACTGATGTGAAGAAAAGAAACACGGCAGTGCAACATGTCTTATTCATGTCTTCGCATTTATTACTTACACTTGTCACACACCGTTTACCACTAGCACAATAAGCGTAACATGTATGAAGATAAATAGATTACATTCTGAATTACTCATTTTCCTTTATTCCGCAATATGTAATTGAAAATAGTAATTTATATTTTTCGTAAGAGGCAATTAAATACTTAAAGTGACTTATTTAAGAATATCAATTTAATTTAACGTGGGTTAATTAGTCCTTACAAAAGTACAAGAAGCTCTACCCCGTTTTACATCCTTGTTATTAAGAAAGTTAGCATCATAATGCAAGCACACATTTTAATTATATCTCACTACCCGTAAATTACGGAGTTTTATTATTTCATTTAGTGTGTGTGTCTTGTGTCCGTGGTCCCATCCGGCTAAAATTCTTACAAATCTCGTTCTTGTAGACAAGCAAAATCCTATGTCAGCCCCATATGTTGCCTCCTTTGAGGGGTTTGTATCTACAGTATATGAACACCGCCATTATCAAGTTTAATTCACTTCAGTTCTTTCAATGCCCACATTTATTCAGGACCTAAATAATTCTGTACATAGTTTATAATGCTGTGTACAGACCTGAACAAATACGTTCATTGAACAAAGTAACAAACATTCATTACAATACACATAGTATGTCTTAACGCCTGCTTAAGATTCACAGTATTCAAAAAATAGTTAACGGTATAACGTGAAAGCCATTAAGTGTGGGCAATCCGAATGCATTGTTCCATCCACTGACACCCTCCAACCTTGCTGCTAGCGGTCGCGCCACTGACATGTTGCATACATCTACCCATCAGACGAATATGAACCTTAAATGAAATACATCTTTCTAATGCCACTCCAAGCATGCATTTGCCAGTTCTTTTTTGCTGAAGCCCTGAAAACCGTAAGTAACATTCATACTTCCCATCATCAAAACTGCATACCTCACACTACCTAACCATATATATATATATTCCCACATTCTATGTAAAGTCTGTTCTTATACATGGGTGTGAAACGTGGTCCATGACGCAGAAATACTAAAATAATAACATAATAAAGAGTCCTTACAAGGATGCGTGAATCTAAGAAAAATTAAGCCACAAAGGACTGGAACATATTACTTAACGTGCAGCTACCTAATTGTCACAATGCACTTAATTATTAGCGTGACTAACTCGAGCCACGTGAGATTGGAAGGACGCTTGACAAGCACCAAAGAATTTAGAAATGCATATAGAATTTTTATCAGCAAACCTCAACATCAGACGACGTTTAACTGTTTTATTACGATTTATTCAAAGATTATGTCAGCAGCTGAGGCTACATAGGTTGAATGGTTGTAACATGACTTAGTAAATGATGAATGGGAAAGGACGTGGAAGGAACCGGTCGCACCATACTTTGAGGTAGCATTTCGGCATCAGCTTGGACGTACTGAGGAGAACGACAGAAAGCCGGTGTCGCGGCCTAAATCCAGACTGGACAACTGGACAACACCTGCTTGGTAAAGTTCTAATATCGTTATTTCATAAACAGTGGAATAAAGCTCTGTGCTAGAGAAAAGCAAGCAATTCCTTAACCTCGTGAATTACAAGCACTCTCGTGGATTTAGTACAACGAGAGATATTTCTTTAAGATGGCCTTCTACTTGATCTGCTAACCAGACAGAGTTTCAAGGTGATATTTCTTACTGCACTTTCTGGAAACATGACGACCACCGTCGGTGTTTCAATTTAGAAGTAACGAGATTACGAAACTAAGTGCTGACGTCCACGTCGTATTCTCGTGCACTTTTTTAAAGTAAAAAAATGCTGATGCATGGTGAGATGGAAAGACAACTTGCACACAGTGAGGGTCAGCTGCGCAATCGTCACGCCTTTTATTTTTCACACAAGAGCAACCAGACCCATTTAAAACGTACATTCTACCGCGTATTACTTCGTACAATAATCCATTGACGTATGTGTGTACTTATTTAAATTTTAGGTATTAATACAAAACATGCCATTTCATCTCATTTTTTCACCACTTCTTCCATTTTTCCCCGCACATTTTTTAATTTACGCCAACATGTTTTGAAGGTGTCTACGTCATAAGTAAGAGGACGCAAAACATAAAACAGGAAAGCATAGTGAGTCAGTAAAAACAAGAGGCAAACAAGAAACGTTCAACATTCCAAGGTCCAACATCTCATTACCTACTGCAATGAAGCCGAAAAGTTAAACATACTCGTAATTTCCTGGGACCATTAAGTTGTTTTAAATTTTGTGAGAAAAATGCCTTTTACATTTTTTTGAGATGTATTTCGAGATAATTTCGTGATCCTACACCATGTGCGTGGGCATGGATAGCGTAGTCGGTACAGCGACTCGCTACGAGCTGGACGGTCCGGGGATCGAATCCCGGTGGAGGCGAGATTTTCAGCACCTGTCCAGATCGGCCCTGGGGCCTACCCAGCCTCCTGTACAATGGGTACCGGGTCATTCCAGGGGGTACAGCGGCCGGGGCGTGGCGTTGACCACCCACCCCCATCTAGCGCCGAGGTTAAAGAAAGAGTAGAGCTATACCTCTACTCCCCCTCTGAGCCTTCATGGCCTGTTCCAGGGTGACCTTTACCTTTACACTATGTGCCAGTAGCAGTGCTAGTGCTTCTTTCCCACCTCTCGATTCCAAACGGCCGCATATACCTTACTGATGCAATGCACATTTCAGTTCAATTCGTGTCCCAAATGGGTGGAAATTTTATACAATAGGCCTTTTATTGGTGGTTTGAATACCTGTAAAGTCCCGACACGAACCACACAGACTCCGGGTACTGTAAGCTAGGTCCGTAGGTCTCGGTAATCCCGGATTGCAAAATATCATAACTTTCATTGTTTTATGTCACAGTTCAGGTGGAATGATGACGCACGAAAACACTCATGTCCAGTTACGATGCAAGGTGTGTATCTGTAAGTACAACCATACATTAGCATAAGGACTCAACGCTTACTTCTGAAAAATGTTCTATCGAATTCCAAAATCATTTTCAAAGAATAATGACGTAATTCTACACTCCTACTTCCAAAGTACAGGGTTTGAACCATTGCACAATTACCAGCCATCAAAACTCCGAATTTTCCTGGTGTTTCTGAATCCTCTTGGGTGAACTCACAGAAGCAGGCTACGATCACATCCTTCTATATCATTCACAGCCACCGTCTCTTTTTATAAGCTACAAACCCGTGCAGATGAAACGTGATTCTTAAACAATCTAAGAATAAATTAATTCTTTGCTCCTTTAATTTCTTTATAAAAGCCTGTCATGTGCTACTTCTACGGTCTGATGACAGGCGATGCTTCAGGTGTTTATCGGCCACAACTTCCGAGACTTTGGCAAGACAATGGTAAGGCGGTGACGGCAGCCCATCAGTCCAAATGACCTACCAGTGACCCAAGCTCAACTATATGGACTACGACTTTTTTTTAATGGCTCGACAGCCCCTTGGGGGCCTAGGCCGCCTCATTTTTCGAGGCTTCACGATCACACATTTTTTAGACACACCACACTCGGTAGGACTCCTCTGGACGAGTGACCGGCCCGTCGCAGAGACCTCTACCTGACAACACACAACACTCACAAGAGACAGACCTCCATGCCCTAGGCGGGATTCGAACCCTCAATCCCAGTAAGCGAGCGGCCGTAGACCAACGCTTTAGACCGCGTGGCCACTGGGATCGGCGGACTACGACTTTACGAAACCAAAACACAACAGCAGCAAATTAATACATTCTAACAGGGCCACGACTGGTTGTTTTGGGGACCCAACAAGCTCAACGACCTGCGATATCTTTCTCCCACTTTGCAGAACCACGGAACTGCAGACGAATTTAAAGCAGCTATACCGATTCCTTCGAAATTCGTAATTCACTTTTCAGGCACCGATGCATGTAGTTGAGAAGTACCTGTGCTTCGGTCCGTTGGACCTTCTAGTAAAACGTTACCTTTATACAGCAGCACCGACTATTCTATGAAGCTGTTTTTCAGGCATTTTTCAAGTTCACGACGCTCATATTCAGTGAAACTGTGATTTAATAGTATCCCTCAGGGGCTGTAATGTATGAGAGTGGATCACTAGAAGGATAATCTGTGGAAAGGATAGCTGCATATAGAAATTGTCAAATTATCCCGCTGAAATTTAAATAGCCCTTAAGGTAGATAATACATATTCATAAAACGTGTAATTTTAAACTAATTAGGATCATGCAGATACTTCATGAATTGATGAATACACGAGTAAAAGCAGACACAAAACTTGCGAAGTGCTACACTGTCATCAATATTAGTTTCATCAGGCAGGGTTGGCTCAAACGATAACGCTTCCAACCTCTATTCGTAAGTTCTCCTGTTCGAATCCCGGACTGCACCTTGGATATCCTGAATGACAACTAAGGTAGACTTTCCTGGTCCCTCCAGGCCGCTCTCAAGATAGCAGTTCCTCAAATTAAGTCATGATCAATACCTTCCCCTTACTTTCTAGTTCATTATTCATTACTCATTTTACTGTAGACGCCAAAGTTCGTATGCATCTGAATCACTGACGGCGTACTTAAATAAACCATCAACAAATAAATAAATAAAGGTAAAGTTCACTCTACAACAGGCCATTAAGGCCCAGAGGGGGAGTAAAGGTATTCCTGTACTCTTTCTTTAACCTCGGCGCTAGATGGGACTGAATAGTCAACGCCACGCCCCGGCCGATTTACCCCCGGGAATGGCTCGGTACCCAGCCTCCTGTACAATGGGTACCGGGTCATTCCCGGGGGTAAAGCGGCCGGGATAAATAAATAAATAAATAAATAAATTGTACGAGTTTCACGCTGCACCTCACATATCATTTTGTACCTAATGATGTTGGTGGTGAAGATGAAACCTGCAGACAAGTGAACAGGACAGTACGTTATCAGAGGATTTAGGATTATTTTGAACTCACGAGTTCATAAATCATGTTTCATAACCGTCGTGAATACGGGCTGACGTGTTTTTCCTTCTAAGCGCATAATAAAGCGAATGAATAAAAGCGTAATACTGCACTCTAACGCTCTCCACTCTTAACAAAGGTAGAAGTACTTATACATATTTTCCAGCGTGCGCATCCGCCCCCCCCACCCCATCCCCCCTCCCCACACACACAATTATCATACATAACTTTGTATGCATTTCACAACATATAAACTAAAGACAAAGTATGTGTATTTAGATTACAATATACTACATTTCAGTTCTTTCGTGGTATGTAAAGACGTGTTACTTTCGCAAAACACGCCGTATTTAAGAGAAATTGTAAGCGAAATGTGGTGTATGGGTTACATTTGACGGACGTCGATAAAAACTAATTCCTCCCAACAAATTTTAGTATATGCCTTGATGTCAGGTATTCATGTGGTGTGTTATTTAGGTTGTGGACAGCTGAGTTGTGTGGCCGTACAGTCTTGTCGGTGGACAGCAACGTTTCGGAATAACATGCTGTCTCCATCTTCAGGTTCAACCCTGAAGATAAAGATAAAAAATACCAAATTTCATCAAAATACATTAATTAGACAGTTTCGGAGATAAAACATCTGACCTGATTAAATTATAGAGGTTTAGATTCTACCACAAAAGCATAACAAGATTAAAAAAAACAGCGTGTTATACTTTGATGGTAGCATGATGTACACCTGACACAATAGCGTAAAGGCGTGGAGGTGAGGGTAAAGATAATCTGCAACAATGACGACACCACAACCGCATTATGCGATTACTGTATTCACACCATGCAAAAAACACGTAACGTGTGTCATAAATAGGTTTAACATCTTTCCGTATGAGTGAGAATTGGCAATTACGCAAAAATATGTTTTCTTTGTCACGTGGATCCTAAACACTCCTTATGTAATTAGAAACAAAATGGCCTCTTCACGTAGCCAGAGACTGATATTAGCACAACTACATAACCTTTAGACACAATACACCATAGGACGGTAAACAAAACAAAAAAAGGACAAGATCAAATGTGATCGAACAATTCCTATACATAGCCAGTTGTCACACACAACTTTAATATCTTTCCATGTTTTATACTACAACTGTCTTCAATTCTAAATTTAATGTTTTAACAAAAATACTAAAGAAAGAAGAACTAATTACTATGAACATAAAAACAAGTGATATTTAGTGCTGGTGGCTTATACTAATTATGTACTGTGAAAGTGAGTGAAAAACAATTGGGTGTATTGAAGATTGTGAACTCTCGACGACCCCTCTGAGGATGGCACAAGGTGTGACGAAACATAAGTAGGGCAAGAAATCACTGAAAGAAAGAAGGAAAGTGCATTTGTTGGATTGAAATAAAATTAATTAACCCTCAGTCTATGTTCCTCCCTCAGTGTGAGAAACCAAGTTTCACTCCCATACAAAACAACAGGCAAAATTATAGTTCTGTATATCTTAATCTTTGTGTTGATGGATAGCAAACTATTAACAGACATAAAGACCAAAGAGAGAAACACCTCATATAACTTACAGATCTTAACTAAATTCGCAGTGCAGATGCAAATTGTGTGCGTTTAGAAAGTGACTGCACCAAGCTTAACAACCGGTAACTAGACACACAGATTCCTATTAACATGAATATTTATTTATGCTAAGTTGTACGTATGTATTTGTTGTAAGGGTATGCCCACATATTTAAATTTGATGTCAAGTCATCAAGGATTAGAATCGAGCAGACATTCAGTTGACAAAATTGTCCATTCATCATACGCTACATGCAGTCCTATTTATCAAGAGTACAGGATAAACATAAAACTGGCCCTGTATCTGAGGCCCAAGCCATGAAGGCGTTCAGTGGGTGTCAACGCCAAGAATGCTTAACCTTGGCACTATACGGCTTTGAGCAGTCAGTTTTTTTTATGGCTCAACGGCCTCTTTTCGGGTGCCTGGGCCTCCTCATTTCGAGGTTTCATGATCACACACATTAGAACACACACACACACTCGGTAGGACTCCTCCGGACGAGTGACCAGCCCGTCGCAGAGACCTCTACCTGACAACACACAACACTCACAAGAGACAGACATCCATGCCCCCGGTGGGATTCGAACCCACGATCCTAGTAAGCGAGCGGCCGCAGACCCACGCCTTAGACCGCACGGCCACTGGGATCGGCGGAGCAGTCAGTTTTGCCCCAAGGAAAAGGGAACCTCATTATCGGTTTTTAAAAGGCTGGGCTGTGAGGTTTGAGGTTCACACCACGATAAGTATGCAAATTAGTTTAGCCTTCTGAAAAGTGACGCCGTGTACTTTGGTAAAGAGGTTCCAGCAATACATTAGTACCTGTCTACCAAACTAAATGGCATTACATCCGAGAAACCTGTAACCCTGGAAGGATGAGTTGGCTCCAAAACCGGTCAGGACGTGGTACAAAGATAAAATTCCTGCGCCTGCTGTGAATCGAAGCCCGGTCGTAAAGCTCACAGTCAGTCACTTGACTCAGCTGTTTGAAGTGTTCGTCAAGGGTGCTTCAAAACAAATGATACACTGTTTGAAACATATGAGACTGCATAAATAATTTCTACCAAAAGTAGGGGCACATACGCCTGTATTTTGACGGAAATAAATGGAGTCATTAAGAAACACAAATCTCTGGCAATAAATGAAACCTTCTGGTGAAGAGCAAGGCTGCATATCTCTGGTACCGTTACTGTATGCAATTTACAACACTGTAGGTGGGTGATGCAGGTGCTCTGGGGGTGGGAGGGGCACAACACAAAATTAATACCAGACATTTAAAAACAGGCTGAAACAAAATGTATATGATATATTCAAGCGTGCAGTAATATGCAGCCGACATCAGAGAGGCTTACAGCCTGACTGGACAATGATAAATTTACATTCTAGACTTGAAGAATGTACTTATGTGTCACAGACTATTTCAAGAGGTTATGGGATCCAATAGTAAAATGTTGTGGAAAAACCATTGTTAATATCAACCACGAAGAACCGAGTGAAGCATGCATATTGCACACGCTGCTCTGGGTTGACCGAAATCGTCGCATGGCAGGACAACTCTTTCTTTTTAAGATACAATAATTCAAATAATTAACTCCTGGTTCGATATTAAAACTTCACATTCGGCATAATTAGAGCCACCTCAAACCTATATCCTCACAATCTGTACGACAGCACGTCACTCCGAAACTTTGGCTATTTGTCTTCAATATAGCCTCTTTTGGAGCGTAAAGTAGGCTGGAAATGAAGATACCAACTGTAATAATGGAGCAAGTCTACAATAACTCATTGTACTTGAATTTGGGAAGTAAATTTTGCTGCTTGGTGTTCTTAGAGCTGTAAACTATGAATGCTTCTTGAGCAGCAACATGTTGCAGTGATAGAAAAGACAATACTGTTGTGTATGTTGTGTGTGTGTGCGTTTACTTGGTTTAGTAAAAGAAAATAACTTGTGAAGTACTTTTTTGTCGAATCGTGGCCACAACACCGGTTTTCCTGACTCACGTACTCACGTTTCCTATTTTTGTGATTATATTAACCATACGTATAGGCCTATCAGCTGTACCTCCTTTCGAACCTCTGTAATATCTCACCACTCTACCTAATTTATGTCAGTGACAGTAAAATGCTAGTTAAAGACTTTAGGAAACTTTTTCAGTACTACTTTAAAACCGTCTCTTTTGAAACTACAACAAACTAAAAATCCACTCACACAAATTCTACAAATTTGTACACCAAGGGATGGAAAACATTATCGTAAATTTTAAGTAGTAAAGTATTCTAATTCCAATCTTAAATTCGGTAATATGAATTACGTTAGGCCTAACGTCGACCTTAAAAGTAGGGTGTTACAGTGTAGGGTTTTTTAGATGACGTCCCTGTTGTGTTATTTATAGATATATTTTGTACTCAAAACAGTCGTATACAACATACAAAGCAGAATAAAACAGGCTACATGTTTCGGCTTATTAAGCCATCATCAGGCCCTTATTAAGAACATTAAAAAGACTCAACACTGCAATTGGTGCGAGATCTCCAACATATGATGACACATTACAAATGTATCTAAAAAGTTTTAAAAAGGGCTTTTTAACACAAGATGCCTTAATATGTATGATACAGGTGTAAATATATAAAAAACTATAAGGTAAAAAGTATTAAATTTTTTAAACAAAAGATGTACTTGTAGACAGGCGAGTATGTTACGGGATCGTAATGAAGTGCGTGGAAATGAGAATAAAGCAGTGGAACATGCTCAGTTTACTGTTTACATAAAGTAGGGCGTTTTCACTCTCGTGACTCATTTGGATGCAGATTTTATGACAGTTTCCTCTTATTTTTTATTTTAGTTCGGTATCTGTAAATTTATAAAAATATATGACGTAAAATGTATTAATTAAAGGGTTGTTATAATCGATATTGTAAGAAAGTAAAATGTATTTACTTACTTGAACAGTTGAAAATATGTCACTTGATAAGAGCGTATTTCACGAATTTGTTTGGGTAACGTCATGTTACGTTAGGTCCGATGTGTGTCGTAGCGTGTATAACTGCCTACTGACGTGAAGTGAAAGGTAGGTATTGAGACGTTGGTATTAGTCAAATCAGCTCCTTTCAGTACGGCTTAAAATATTTTACTTGGGGGTTATTGCGTGTTTATCGTTCAGTTGATTTCCTTTTGCTGTTTCTTTGTAAATACAAAATTTCTCCCCTGTGTCCAAATATATTCCCATTTTAGTAAGTATAAAATTTCCATATTGTCATTAATTTTTTTAAATGAGTGGCCGTTTTCTAACAGGTATTGAGAAAATTTAGAATTATGGTTGTTATTCTTAAAAGAAAGAAAATGCTCTTTACACCTTTTGTCAAAACCTCTTCCTGTCTGACCTGTATATTTCTTCTTACAATCAGGACATGTTAATTAGTATACACCACATTTACCAAATGTCTCCATTATTAGTTGGGAGTTCATGCTTCAGATGTTGCTGAATGGAATTTTTAGTTCTATATGCTATTTGTTGAGCATTTGTTGAGACATAATGGTTTTGTTACAAACATCATGGAAGGTAGAGTGTTGGGGAAGAAAAGTAGAGGACGACCAAGGCTCTCTTACATCAAGAATCTGATGAAGGAACTCTTTTGCAACTCCTACGCCGAAATGAAGAGACTGGCACAAGACAGACATCTATGGTTGCAGCGACAAGGCTTAGCCTTTAGAGAATGATGATGATGATGATGATGATAATGCTATTCGTAGCAGGTTAGTATGGTTGAAGTTTTGTAATATATTTACTTTCTTTACCACAGAAGATGAAGGTAAAAAATTTTTGTTTTTGGTTCCTAACCGTTTTGGTACATTATGATAATGGAATAACCCTTATCTGCTCTGATAATTTCATCTTTATTATTCTTAAGTTTCATCTTAATTTTGGTTATTAATTTATTTTCGATTAAGGTGTTGCCGTTTGTATGTTGCGAGTGGCGATGGCATAAAGAATTTATGTTTTTGGCCACTTGCCATCACACGTATTCTTGGTCAGTTATAGGAAGAGAACAAATAGCGGTTTCTGCTTCTAAGGCTAATGTTATTATCCAGTTTTGTGGTTTGTAGTAAATATCCGATTTAATTCGTTTGGCTCTGGGTAGGGTCCATGCGGAATATTTCGAATACGATAATACTCCTTCGGGTTCGTTACAGAGCGGGGTATACCTTGGCCAGCTTCTCAAGCAGGACTCTGTTCTACAAAGTTCCATTACTTAGTTCCGTGACTTCATACACTGTTACACCATTCATACAACATTGAAGTTTACAGGGTTACAAACAGTATCGCAAATTCAATGCATTTACGAAAATCAGTTTCAAAACAGAGTAACATTCTAAAGTACACTTTCTCCCAATTTAAGCACAGTGGCTGAAGAACAAAAGCTGAAAACAAAGGTGGAAAAACATATAATGAAAATTTACTTCGTCCAGAGCCATTTTGTACTGCAGATTTAGAACATGCGATAACGCTTTACACAAAAAAAAAGAAGAAACAAGAAACGTCCTTTCACTCCTACACAAGAAAAAGAAAGTAATTTGTAATAAAAACTGTCGGTTAAACCATAACTTTATTCCTTCAGTAACTTGATACATCTCTTTAACTGTATCTCATTTTTCAAGCTCTCAACCTCTTACCCCTTCTGTCTTTTTATCCCTCTGTTTCCCTCTAACATTATCCTCCTTGCTGTCTTCTCTCTTTTTGTCTCCTTTTCATTTTCTTTTCTTTCCATCTAGTCTCTCATTCTTTTTGGTTCACTTTAGGCCTTTCCATTACTCCCCCTATGCTGTAGGGTTCCATTCTAACCCCGCTCCGAGATTTCTGACTCGTCTTCTTGCAAGTCTAACTATTTCTGAGGCCCCTTAACCTCCTTCTACCAAAAATAAAAAAATAAAAAAAAGTAAAATAAGAAATTCCACCACATTTTTTAGAGCTATTACAATGCGTCACGACTTTTTATGACTAATTCCTGCAGTTAGATAGTATATGGTGGCCTGAAGAGACTTTTTTGGATAAGTTGCAGAGAAAACTTCAGGGCACCATCACTGTCATATGGATCCTCTTCATCTGCGTATAACTTCAGACACTACCACTGCTGCACATTTTATCCACTTTGTAAAGTCACAAGCTATGCGCAGTAAATTATATTATGACAAATGGAGGCCAGCCTGCCGTAAAAAGGAGTGAAAAATGTCCGTAAAGTTTCAGAATTGCAAAGTACTATGAAAAACTTCTTCATTTAAGTTAGTCTATGTATACTTACAGTGGGCCGATACCTTCAAATCCTGAGTAACTTACTAAGATTACGCTAGGCAGACACGTCGTGTCGCTTTGAATTAAATCACGTGACCATACCATTGAGAGTAAACAGGAAAGGATGGAGTCCGTTACAATATGTGTGACGATACCGCAGGTGAACTGGGGACACCAGAAAAATACCAAACAAAGTAATGCACAGCCCGAGATAGAATCTAAAACCTGCCAAACAAAAATGGCCTACGCTATTATTGATATAACATCATTGATATGCATATGTACAGAACTGTTATGTGTTCAACAACACTCCTGTTACTTCAAACATTTTCTACTCAAACATATACCTCAGCACTCCTTCTTAAATGTTATCACGTTGTGTTCTTTCCATACAGTAAGAGAATAACATAAACTACAAACAAAATTACAGTTTTATGTATTTTAATGTTTAAATAGTTTATTCTCTGGCAACACAGCGCATATTCAATACCGGTTATATTAAAGGACACCATCAGACGTGACGGTCACCCAGTTCACTTTCTTCCGTCGACATGCAAGTGGTCGCTGTGAAAGCCTCCCACATTCTGAATTTCTGCTGCTGTATATCCTGAACTCTAGGAGCCGGGATAGTGTAGGCGGTACAGTGACGAGGCTAAGAGCTGATGGCCGAGGAAAAGTTATTCGAGTCCCGGCAGGGGCTGGAGACTTTTCTCCGAAACGTCCAGACCTGTTCTCTGGCCCACCCAACCTCCTATTCAACGGGTAGCGCAGGCTCTTTCCCAGGGAGTAAAGTGGCCAGGGAGTGAGGCTAATCATTCACCTCCTTCTAGTGCCGAAGTTAACAATGAACGGATCTATACCTTCACTCCCCCATATGCCTTCATGACGTGAATACGGACAACTTAACTACATCTTTAGACTGAACTCTAGCGAAACTACAACCACGTGGTATCTCGGCAGTATCCTCCACCGATTACACGCTCGATCGAGCACTCATTGGTGATGATATCAGTTATGGGCTCAGATATACCATCCGTATTTTAATACAAGTGGCACAGATAGAAACATCGTATATTCTAGAGTTGGGAGTCAATATTCAGCCAACAGGCACAGTCATCTGAGAAGTTAATAATTCCAGACAGCTAGAGTACAACGCGCCATTAGCTGCCTCCATCAGACGGACAAGTCTAGAATGCTGTGCCTATAAATCAGATTTGAACCGGTGTGTGATGGATTCTGAAAATCATAGAACATGCAACCCATTGAACACAAGGCTGGGTGGGCCCCAGAGTCGATCTGGACACTTTAGAGAAAAGAAACAATCCTTTTTCCCTACCAGCACTACCTAATTTATGTTTATCCACGCCATTTAATTTATCGTTCCTCACTCTATCACCTCCCACTTGCGTTTAACCTTAAGTAAATATGTATCTGTATCCTTAAGATAAATTTTATTACCGCAACTTCGTGATTTCCTGAACAATAAATCCTGATTTATTACTACCCACTTCTTACATAGTAGTTCCTTCCCCCGACTTCTTGATTCTCTGCACTTTAATAAAGTATGTGGTGCATCCCCCCCCCCCCCGTAGACTAAGGGGTACATATCGAAATAAATTTCGTATTACAGTAATGAATTATTCCCGGGCTCCACAGTTTATTTCCGCAGTAAAATATTTAAAGACTAATATTCCCATAGAAATATTATAAAATTTGACTGTAACTCACTACAAAATAAGAATTACGGGTTTATGGGACCAATGAATGTCAAAAATAAATTGGTCCAATAAATTTTACCTGACACCCTACTAGCACACTTCGTAAAAATCCACCGAGTAGTTTCAAAAATACAGCATGCGCACAGACAAATTCGACATCTCATCATAGACTATTTTACACGCTTTGTAGAGAGAAGTGATAAAAACAGTCTTCCATTTATCTCGTTTTTAATATCTGAAGGACATGTTGTACAATCGGTATTAATGTTTTAATCAGGGTGCTCACTGCATATACCTCAGCAATATAGTATTTTGTGCTACCATTTAGGGAACGTGTATACAGACAGCCATGTTAACTTTGGTTCCCTTAAACCCTCCTTTACATCTTCACTATCATAACACCGCCCCATAGCCAATGTGCCATGAAACGAGAATGAGCTGATGTGTTCCCCAAACCCTACCAAAAGTGCTATAATAGGATGGTATATCTATAGGCCTACAGGTTTCCTGCATCTTAGAAAATGAGCTACTTTGGGCCTTAATGACCGTTACTGGAACTGCCTATAAGGGCCTGCCCCAATCCTAGTATGCGTATTTTCTCAAACAAATTGATTTGAACTTTGACCCGTGCACGTAAGAGCAAAATTTAAACATTCTCCGAGTTTTACCTCCAGAAACGAATAATTATGTATTTACTGCTTTCCATAATCATTCAGTACGCCACCCTAGGTCTTCCACAAGATATGCGGTTTCACCACGCGTGACTGCAAATGTCGGTACATATACTTTCACCGTGTCCAAAAAAAGGGACCAATTTCGAGTTTCGCTAAGCGAAATTTAAAGATTTTTCATCGCCCTGAGCTAATTTTTGGAGCAGATAAAAATTAAAAGATTTTTCCAGGGTTTCCTTTGAAACATAAGTAATTAGGTATCTACCATTTTCTAACGACGTACTTTTTTTTTCGGAAACGTGATAGGATGGACTCACAGATACATGCATGGGCGCTTCCCTGTTACAGTGTATATTATATAGATACTTAAGCTTGCATTCCGAATACAAATAACAATAAAACCCAAGTTTGTCTTCAAAGGCTTCCTAACTAGCGAGCAGGCGGGAGTCGCAGCAGCACTGTACAGGTGTATTTGCGAGGTACCCGGTTCTAACGTCAGCCGGGAGACCGGCTATTCTTACTGAGGTTCCTTGTGATGTACCTCAGTACTTCTAGACAAATGCCAGGATAATGCCTCGATCAGGCCACGACGGTTTCCCTCCAAATCCTTTACAATTCATCATTCACCAGCCACCCTAACATTGCCAGTATACTTTACGAGTCGCTGGCAATGTCTTAAGACAATTCACAAAAATTACGTCTCTGTATATTCTTCCACACCCTACCAATGAAGGGCAAACCGTGTATTTGACAAATTCTGATTGCACAGAAGATTAACGCTTAATATAAACCAAAAAAACACAAATTCCGTATCTTCACTATTTCATTGTTCTTTCACGAGCTTGTCCACATATTCACCGACACAGTTAGTTACAGTTTACAGTTACAGTTACAGTTACAGCTACAGTTACAGCTACAGTTACACTACAGCTACAGCTACAGTTCCAGTTACTGTTACAGTTACTGTTACAGCTACAGTTACAATTACAGTTACTGTTACAGTTACAGCTACAGTTACTGTTACAGCCACAGCTACAGTTACAGCTACAGTTACAGTTACAGTTACAGTTAGTTACAGCTACAGTTACAGTTAGCTCCGTAGTTTAATTATGCATAGCCCATTAACTCATTTAGTCACTTTTAACTAATTATGTATTACACATTAATCAATCCACGAATTAGTTGCACTGTGTCGCATCCCGTGGGTACTTAACAAGCAGCGCTGGTAATAACATTCGATTCCCGGGAGATGATGCATCAAATCTCGCTGAAGATGGATGTTTGTGTCATTCTAAACAGTCCGGTTCACATAGGACAGTGGGCCTGCTATTTGAACCAATGAAAACTCATGATGTGTGTTACTTAAAACACTACTGCATTTCAGACTTTTAATTATTTCCAGTACAAGGTATAGTAAAACGATAATAGTCTCTCAGACCGACGTCTAAGAATGCTCTCGTCACGGTTACTATACTGAGGCCATGAGAAGATGTGCTATAGCTGACAGGCACGACTGGGCTTGAGACTTCCCATTCTATGCCTAACTTTGTATTCCCTTCCGGCCGTCTGACGCGTATAATAAACCAGTCCAAAGCGCTTGTCGATTGCTAAGTTTGTCACGTGGGTATCACATTCAACATTCGTGTGACAGAACAGCTTGACTACTAGAGGGAGATGTAAGGAAGTACCTGGACGGGGAAGGGTAAAAGCATGAGACAAATGAGAGGTGGTCAAACTGTGAGGCTTATTTCTGCGCCCTCAGTATACAGACGTGTATGATAGAGGACAGAATGATTCTAGTACTGTTTTCGAAAGGGCTGATCGTAACTGCCTAGATTTAATCTTTCTGTCACTTGATGTGTTTAGCGCGTACAGAATCTTACATTTCCATGACCAACGAACATGAATTAGACCTACATTTTAATAGAAGCGTGGTCCTTTGGTAAACATAATTTTTATGGTTAAACCCCTCTGTAATGTGTATCATGTACTTCTAAGATCTTCTGCGTCTGTCCGATACTTGGACGAACCATCGGCGCAATTCTATTCCTTTCCATTTTTTTCAGGTCAATGTTTATGTTTAATATAAAAATTATACCTGTATATTTCTTAGAATTTTGTCATTTTCATTCAAAGGCATGTCAACATGTATATTATATTTTCTATGGCATAACGTAACATGTCTCATGCAATATAATATATTTAGGCTTAAATAATAACAACACCAGTAATTCATTCAAACAATTAACGTCATTAACATAAATTTAATTAATCCAGTGTGAATAATGTGATCCAAGAAAATAAATACTATTTACTTATAGAGAATTTTCTTCTTCACGTCTTGTAAAAATTTGCGGAATTATTCCACCTGAGCTAACTTTCGCGATTTCCAACCGCCGATACTTCCTTCTCGCTCAAACGTAGCCGCACACTTGACTTCTATTCGTTGAATACTCAGCAGAATATGGTAGGTCTTTTACAAAGTTTCGTTTGTGCAATGAAGCACATGTTGGAATTCACACAGATATCACCCAGCAAGCACATGCAGCAAGGGCTTAGCAACTGCGAAGCAATCATGTGTCTCCTCCAGTACAGAGCAGGTACTTGGAATTGCTACTTCAAAGCCGTATCGACAGACTAGCGGCTCAGTTTGGTGTATGGGGAGCTGTTAAAAGATAAGAGCCATCGATTTCAAACCAGCTTCTGCCTCCTACAATTTTCGACCTTTGCGAATGTAAATAAAGGGTTGCATTCACTCAATTTTATTCGTGTAAGCCAAACACGATATGGTGAACAGGTAGTTCAATACAACATTCTACTGAACGCATTCCAGGACATGAAACTCGGCACTGTATGCAAACAGCATCTAAAAATTTCCTACAAAATTTCAAGGTTAATAAACGTAGTCAATCCAAAAAGAAATCGAACTTTTTAAATAGTGCGCCAGCGAGCCAGCGCAGCATGCTCGCGAATATGGCGCTGTGTAGCGGAGACTTTAAGCTTTATTTTGACACTAGCCACATCACGCCAAGTCAATTAGTAACCGAGCTACACTCGCTTGAGTGAAATTGTGTTTAGTGCCCTCGGTAATTTTTTGCAAGTTGAAAAATGAAGGAGCTCGAAGAGCAATGTGTTTGCGTGAAATTCTGTTTCAAATTGGGAAAAACTTTTACGGAGACTTTTCAGATGTTGCAAAGGGCTTATGGGGAGGACTGTTTGAGCCGTACGCAATGTCACGAGTGGTACCAGCGTTTCAAATCGGGCAGAACGTCCATCGAAGACGATCCCAAAGCTGGACGGCCTTCCACGTCAACGGACGACGATCACGTTGAGAAAGTGCATGCTGTGGTTCGTGAAAATCGTCGCCTAACTCTCCGTGAAATTTCCGAAGAAGTAGGCATCTGTAAAGGTGCCACACCACTTTGACCGAAAAACTGAAGATGCATCGTGCAGCCGCAAAATTTGTGCCGCGTCTGCTGACAGATGAACAAAAAGAGAACCGTGTCACAGTCAGTCAGGAGCTGTTTGATCGTTCGAATGCTGATGAAAACTTTCTGAAAAACGTCATAACAGGTGATGAAACGTGGGTGTACGTCTATGATGTTGAAACAAAAGTGCAGTCGTCGCAGTGGATGGGAAAATCGTCGCCACGACCAAAAAAAACACGTCAGATTCGCTCAAATGTGAAGGTGATGTTGATAGCTTTCTCTGATTGGAAGGGCATCGTTCATCATGAGTTTGTTCCGCGTGGTCAGACTGTCAAAAAGAGTTTTACTTGAAGGTGATGAAGCGTTTGAGGGAGGCAGTGCGCAGGGAGAGTCATGAGGCGTGGACAAACAAGACCTGGATGCTGCAACATAACAATGCACCTGCTCACGCGTCGCTCCTTATCCGTGAATTTTTGGCGAAGCATGAGACGAGTGTCGTCCCCCAGGCGCCCTACTCTCCAGATTTGGCCCTTGCGGACTTTTTCTTGTTCCCAAAGTTGAAATCCGCCCTAAAAGGTCGCCGATTTAAGACGATGGAGGAGATAGAGAAAATTCGCTATGGGACCTTCGCGACATCCCGCAAAACACGTTCCAGGACGCGTTCCAGAAATGGAAAAAACGTTGGGAGTGGTACATCAACAGTGGAGGGGAGTAATTTGAAGGAGACAAGTGTGATTAAGTTGTAAGTAAAGCAATAAATTGAAATAAAAAAAAGTTCGGTATTTTTTTGACAGACCTCGTACACTATTTTAGTCATATAAACAATGAGAAACTAACTACAGTATTCTTTTCACCGTATAGCCACACCGGATCCTGTGGCATCTTAGCCAAAGAACTTGCAGATAAAGTGGCTGGAGCATAAAATTAACTCACCTCCAAATACTACCAGAATTATGAGTGAAACTGTACCTCGGTAAGTCTTCATGGCGTGGTACTTAGGAATACACGTATGTGTACTCGCACTTTTAAAAAATCATTTTGTGAATGAATTGAGTTAACCACAACCTCTGATTTTTTTTCCTGGCTCGACAGCCCGTGTTGGGCCAGGGCCTCCTCATTGTAGAAGCTTCACGATCACACTCGGTTAGACACACTAAACGGTAGGACTCCTCTGGGCGAGTGATCAGCCCGACGCACAGACCTCTACCTGACAACACACAACGCTCACAAAAGACAGACATCCATGCCGCCGGCGGAATTCGAACCCGAAATCTCAGCAAGCGAGCGGCCGCAAGCGCACGCCACTGGGATCGGCACACCCTCTGATAGTACAACAAAAATAGATGTTTATGAAAACCCAGGCACAGAACACAGGCCTGCACTACTTTCATTCACATTCCGTCATATCTCTTTAGGATTTAAATCCCCATTCTCAATCTTCAACGTGGCATCTATCTACCAGATGTCCATGCCAAAATTATACATGCATGTACTGTCTCTTTATTAACCGTATAAATGGACGATACATTTGTTCGAAACAAATGAGCTACTGAAGTACACATGAAGGATAACACGCACACAAACATAGTATTAGTTGGGCGTCAGGGCAGGACGTTGTGACAAGCCACTTGCACAGTTTCATTCCGCGATCTGCAATTCATTTTCGTGGCATGGTCCTAAACACAGAATTGGTTTATTAGGCTACTGTAACTTGCTAACCTGTCGTGTCACCTGCAGAGGTTTACTTCAATAGTAAAAGGTCCCCCGTGCTAAAGTAACTACCACGCTACGAACGTATACGAGACAGAAAAGGTTTAGCGCCACGCATTCTTAACCTCAGCACTAGATGGAGGTGATAGGTCAGTGTCAGGATCCGGCGCTTTACTTCTGCAAAAGATTGCCGGTGACCACTCGACACAAAAGTCGATATGGACGCTGTGGCGAACATAAGCATAGCTGATCCTG
Organism: Reticulitermes speratus; assembly: GCA_021186555.1. NCBI lineage: Eukaryota > Metazoa > Arthropoda > Insecta > Blattodea > Rhinotermitidae > Reticulitermes > Reticulitermes speratus. The sequence continues at coordinate 16,186,521 of JAJKFL010000330.1, forward strand.
CTGGAAACCGAACCACGGTCAGGCTTTCATTATTCTGACTTGCCTATCGTGGTTTCCAAGGTCACATTAAGAGCACAATCCCATTTATTACAACCTCCCTATGTTGTATGTGGGATTAGGTGTAATACAACAAACCTAAGTAGGCAAAGTAGGATGTGATCATCTCAAAATCGAGTACAACTTAACAAAATCCTAATATATATATATATATATATATATATATATATATTAAAGTATATAACGCTGTGTTATTGGCTTAATAGAGTGAGAAATTCATTTTAATACTCGTACCAGCCTAGAAAACGTTTCAGTTTCTGTACCCGTTTCGAAACTTTGTTTTAATGCTTGCATCAGCAGGATTCATTCAATGATTCCCACTATTTGCCGGACTTAATATTTAATTTTAATGCCTGTATCAGCCTCGATATTTCATTTTAATGTCTGTATCAGTCTCGAAATGTTGTTTTAATGTTTGTACCAGCCTTGAAAATGTGTTTTAATGCCCGCTGCCGGCACCAGCTCAAAAATCTTGCGTCCTGCCTTTTATTTTACGTCTCTTATTTTTCGCCCTGTAGATTTTCAACTCCATGGGTTCTTCGCCCACTTGTCTTCACCAAATGTCTCTATGAGGTCTTTCCATCCCCTGCTATATGTAGCCATTTTCAACTGCACTATCGATTTAAGTTTCCCACGTATGTCAATGCTCTCTGAGTGTGGTAGCTACGCTCAAGTGAACGTCTTACGAAGTTCTCATGCCTGCTACTTTTATTTTCTTCATCTGACATCAGTGCAGAGGCTCAGTATTCTGTTCCTGTTTCAACTAATATTCTGTATAATTTCAAACATTCGCCCTTAGATATTATTTTACTTAAGTACCTGTAAATTATTCGACAAATCATCCCATCCAATCTAAAAAAAAGTCTTAACAAGCATCCAAATACAGTACATGCACCCAGACGCTATCTTCTTAAGACCGTATTTAGTATTTTAACACACATTCCAACAACCCTTATTTTGCATTTAGGCGAATTCTATAAAAACATTCAAGGAGCGGGGGAAAACGAGCTCTACAGTACAAATCCGGAGTCATATATATAGACGTATGTATATATATATATGAGGTATACACATATATGTATATATACATATCTATGAGCAGGTGAAATTTGGAATGAGGCAGTCTTGAATTATTTGTATCCCGCACTGTTCTGGACAGACTACGAAATAACACAAAATCCTCGGTCAGAATAACTTCTAACCCAACATAAATATGAACTGGACGCCTCCAAAGTACGGCTACACGAGCAACGGGATCGTTTTCAGTAATGATGACGGCATTTCCGGTAATCCGAAGACATGTGTGAGTGCTGGTTTCGGTCCAGCTCAGTCGGTACAGCAACCACGTTACGGTCTGACCACCCAAGGAACCGTGTTTCGATTTCCGGCAGAGGCAAGAGACTTTTCTGTTCTCCAAAGCGCCCAGGCCGGTTTGGGGGTCCATCCAGTCCCTACTTAATTAGTATACGGAGCTAATTTCTCGGGAGTAAAACGGTCGAATCCTGCAGCTGACCTCTCACCTCCATCTAGAGCCGAGGGTTAAGAATTCGTGAAGCTATAAATTCACTTTCCCATATGCTTAATGGGGCGCACAGAGACAACTTACCCTCCACCATTTCAGTCCACCACGCTGCAGTGTCCGAGTGGATATAAAACCAGCCTCCTCACCCGTTAGTAGTGGTACCCCCACTGAAGCTTGAGTGCGTGCCGTCTGGTCTGGTATGTCGCACATCTTAACTGTGGTGGTAAACAAGTACTTTCCGTCGATCGACTGATGAATGGCATACGAAAGGAAAGATGCGGAAACAACCCTGCTCCAGTAAAATATGTCAGTGCAAATCCCTTACAGACTGGAATAGAAATGAGGGGCCTAATTTCAGATTCCGAGGTTTTAACCCCCAGATGCATGTAACAGCCATATAACGGACATCCGTTCCAAAATTACAGTAACGTTATGTAAGTTTTCTTACCAGTAGTTTTCATTCAATAGAACGGACGTGGGTCACAATGCATGCAAACGTGATTTGTCAACCCTAACGCCTTTCCAAAGTCGTGACGCAAATTGCCTAAACAAGGGACGTGGTTTCGCTTGGCACGATGTGTTGACTGTCACGAAACTGTGGCTACGTGTAGTATGTGAGACACCCAGCAATCGGAGTGGAAGACTGCGTGCAATGTGGATTAATTTTGTGAGTAATGACTGAAGCGAACTGAGGATGTTCGTCAAAAACCGGATTTCTATATCACCAGTGTTTAAACTTTGAGTTTTCTTACCATATAATTAGCTGGCTAATATGAGTGCAGCACCTGGTGAAGTACAAGCTGACTGATGACAAAGAAACGCAAACCAAACAGCACACGTCACGGCTATAATTTAGATAATTATGTTACATTTATCTACTTACAACTAAGAGAAAAAGACACAAGGATATATAGCAACTCAGGTTTATTCATGATTTTGCGGTGTTCAGCTAACACAGTGTTTCGATTTGCCCTTGTCAACTCACTGGCTCGTTCAATATGGGCTTCAACTACGTACATTTTCTGTCTTCCTCGTATCCTCCGTTATGACAAAAGTACAACACTTCCAAGACATCCTCCTGATACATGTTTATCAACACAGATCACCCTGTCACAAGTACCAACTTTACAGATCACCAACCCTGTCACAAGTCAACTACAAATTTACAGAACACCCTGTCACAAGTACCAACTTTACAGATCACCCTTGTCACAATTGCCATCTTTACAGATCACAGCTGTCACAAGTATCAACTTTACAGATCACCCTGTCACAAGTATCAACTTTACAGATCACCCTGTCACAAGTACCAACTTTACAGATCACCCTGTCACAAGTACAAACTTTACAGATCACCCTGTCACAAGTATCAACTTTACAGATCACCCTGTCACAAGTATCAACTTTACAGATCACCCTGTCACAAGTACCAACTTTACAGATCACCCTGTCACAAGTATCAACTTTACAGATCACCCTGTCACAAGTACCAACTTTACAGATCACCCTGTCACAAGTACCAACTTTACAGATCTAGACTCCTCACCGACGACATAAAATCCACTTCGCCCTACAACGCTCCAGTCCTCAATTCGTTATCTTTCGTCACTTTCGTCAAAATATATAGTTCTGACATTGCTGCATTCTGGGATGTGACAATGTACTGTGCAGTGCGTAGACTTATCACATCCTAGAAGAAAGAACTTTTCATAGTCACAGCTATGATAACCTCAAATCTCTGTAGCTCTATTCCTATTTGTGACTGTTATCTTAAAGAAATGGGAAGTGTGGCTATGCTATGGATTCTTCTCGCTCAGGAAGGGACCAACGGCAGACTCTTGTGAACAAGTTAACGGACCCTCGGTAACAAACACAATTCTTCATATTAAGGACAACTGTTTTGGCCACGTGGTAGGTAGGGCGATATAACACTGGAAATCAGTTCCACTACTTCTGTAGCGGGTCACGGCTTAAAACAAGCAACTTGGGTCTATCTCGTCCCAAGTAACGATTCCATTACAATATTACGTCAAGACCTCAAAATAGTTATTTATTTACCGCACAGTCGCTTGAATAAATCACAAGGAGTTACTTATGTTGAGTGACCTCAAGTTACGTAAGTGTAGTAGCTACATCAAATACAGCACACAGACAGTCTACAAAGCTCGACGTGCTGGCGGCACAGACACATGTTGATACAAAACGCCTGCTTTCATTAGCATGTGAGGAAATTGAGCTAAGTGCACTACTACAGAAGGAAAACGAAAAGATCTTTAAAACAATACCACAAGAAGTCTTACTGCGTCACTCCTACATAGTTACATTATTTATTCCCTCGACGTATTTTATACGCTACTCAAATATGTGTACAGAGTAAAACAAATACGTTGCGGCCTGAAACTGCATCTTACATACATATTACGGGCATTTTACATACAGGATGGGCGAGAAGTCACCGTACACCCAGACAATACGCACCTCAGACTCAATTTAAGTTTACACAGCACAGCACAGCACAGCACGCACTACAATGTAAAATGGTAGTTTGGCAACAGTGACCAACATAGTGCATACGTGATTCGCCGCACACCACATGAAGAAAGACTTGAATGTGAGGCCGTATCGCCCAACTTTCGTGAATTAACTGTCGGATGCCGACATGGATCGGCGCTATGAATCATGCCGTGCTCTGCTGGACACATTCTCAAATGCCGTATCCCGATCAAAGGTTCTTTTCAGTGATGAATGTGCCATCTATCGCAGTGCGCGCAACAGACATGTGGTGTTCTGGTCAAAGGAGAATCCCAATTTCACACAGGAGCTGGAACATAATCCACCGCATGTGATGATATGGACGGGTATGACATCAGATTATCTGATTGGACCTTACTTTTTTGATGGACCGGTGAATGCGGCATCTTATTCGGCAATGTTGGAGACGTGGCGCATACCTCAGCTCAGAGACATAGGACTCGTGGATGACGTGTGGCTGCAGCACGATGGGGCACCCGCACACTTCGCTCTTTCTGTGCGCGATGTTTTGAAAGAACATTTTCCAGGCCGATGGATTGGCCGTGGCTCACCAACATCTCCGGCACCATTGCCATGGCCACCACGTAGTCCTGACCTTACCACCCCAGACAATTCGTTGTGGGGTATTATCAAGGGAAGAGTGGCTGCGTGTCGCTGCAACACCAACGAAGATTTGCGCAGAGCTGTGGAAGACGCCTTTCGCACAATTACTCGAAAAATGCTCGACGTATGTCACAGAGGACATGGAAGCGCATCCGTTTGTGTGTCCAGCATCAAGGTGCACATACGGATCCACTGGACATGTAACCAAGACGTACGTAAGTGATTCAAACTAATTATGATTGATTATGATTGCATACTGGTTGGTGTACGGTGACTTCTCGCCCACCCTGTACTTAAACATCTCAAATAAAGAGAATGCGGAGGAACGCACTTCACTCCAATGGCCTTTTCTTGTAAACACACGTCAATGAAAGCTGGGGACTTAACTGTGGGATCGGAGGTCCTCGCACAGGGTAACACCGTGCAGTTTGGCAGGTACCGACGTTATGGAGCAGCGTGCAGTGTGGCAGGTACCGACGTTATGGAGCAGCGTGCAGTGTGGCAGTACCGTCGTTATGGAGCAGCGTGCAGTATGGCAGGTACCGACGTTATGGAGCAGCGTGCAGTGTGGCAGGTACCGACGTTATGGAGCAGCGTACAGTGTGGCAGGTACCGACGTTATGGAGCAGCGTGCAGTGTGGCAGGTACCGTCGTTATGGAGCAGCGTGCAGTGTGGCAGGTACCGACGTTATGGAGCAGCGTGCAGTGTGGCAGGTACCGACGTTATGGAGCAGCGTGCAGTGTGGCAGGTACCGTCGTTATGGAGCAGCGTGCAGTGTGGCAGGTACCGTCGTTATGGAGCAGCGTGCAGTGTGGCAGGTACCGACGTTATGGAGCAGCGTGCAGTGTGGCAGGTACCGACGTTATGGAGCAGCGTGCAGTGTGGCAGGTACCGACGTTATGGAGCAGCGTGCAGTGTGGCAGGTACCGTCGTTATGGAGCAGCGTGCAGTGTGGCAGGTACCGTCGTTATGGAGCAGCGTGCAGTGTGGCAGGTAACACCGTGCATTGCGGCAGGTACCGACGTTATGGAACGGCGTGCAGTTGTCATCTTCAGGGTAGACAATACATCCCAAATGATACTCAATGACCTCTAACCGTCTTGTAAGACATTTAGTAGGCACTTTAACATAACAGGGACATCATTACTGACCAGATTACGAATCATAACAAGCGGACTATAACCCTAATAATAAGGCAATCAAAACCACCTTCCTGTATAGATAACAACCTAACGTACAAGAACCAAGAAGAAACAGAAGACAAGCACGTCCTCCTTTGCCGCCACTGACACACCATGTTACACTTAACTGTGTTATTACGGATCATAAAAATTTTAATACCTTTTAAACATTCTCTGCTGGAAAGACGACGCCGTGCGGTGACGCTGATGCCTAGTTTAAAACGTTTATTAGACGGCTGTAGTTTTCATAGTGTGAAGATGTGGTGACCGTTGACAGACAAATGTTTTCATAACAAGTTACAATCCGATGTATATTCCCTTAGCTCGGTTGGTATTTCGTATTCAAAAACACAGAATCGCTAATTTCAATCTCTTTCCATCGCACTAAGTAATTCTATTACCTTCATTCCATCGTGCTTTCTATGTAAACTGATTAACATCCCAGAAACAGCTGGCACTACTACATACTGCTATCACAGTGCCTCCACGACAACCTATGCCTGAACCTGAATAAATGCTCCATACAGGTCCTGCGTAGGCAGTGCAGATCCTCAGTGTTCAGAATATAATCTGCTGTTACAGAACTCAGCCACCCGTCACTATACTCGCCCGGCCAGTTCCGCAGTCTTCACACTTTGCTCTCTTAAGGCTTCTGAAGAAGAGTTTACTTTCCTATGACTGATTTCAGCTTTATTTCTATCTCAAAAATCTTCTCCTTCCATAACGCTATACATCCTAATTGTGCATAATTCCTCAGTCTGTCCGCGTGTGATCCCTCTATGTCACACACTGGATGGTACAAACACTGAATCCCATCATGATACGTTCCTCTCTCTCACTTTTCTATTTTAATATTAGCTCGCCGAATTTACCCGTGCGAACCGATATGCTTTTCTTTGTCCTGTGTGGGTACAGGCCTTACGATGGTCGATACCTCGTCCAAGGAGTCCTGTCAAATGTCTGAACATCCATGGTTCTAATATAAACATGTTAGACAGCCCAATTCTGGAAACCTAAAGGATAAAAAGAAAAACTAGAAAAAAATATAAAATACCCGAAGACTATCGGGATGATGTATAGCACTCAATTTTATTTCATTGAAAGAAGTACGTATTTCCTCATACTTTGAATAACTGGTAATGTTACAAAATTAAAATTATTCAAGACATTTCATTTTCGATATGGAGACACAAAAGTCCCTAAAAGAAGCTACTGATATCAGAAACACAACCTCAGCGACGATTTTTCATCAGACCACAACCCGGAATGCACTTCAAATCCACGTCGAACGCATGAAATGTCCTCCGACTGAGAGGCAATAATACGTAAATGATATCATTTCGTTACAATATCAACAGTTCAGCTTCAGTTTATATCTTTCTCAAAAAAAATCCTACACTTGTACTAAAAATCTGTATGACTCGAATTACTCGTAAAATGTAACGACTCGTAGAGAAATAAACGTCTCCCAGCATCGTAACGAAAAGGAAGAAGAAACGGTAACAGCCGATGACGTTGATAATTCCATCAGCGTCTACGAAGAAATATGACTTCCAACAGTTACCACCGTACTGCATAGCCATAATGCATTCCTGTTCTCACATAGATGACACAATTTCTTACACAGCATAACAGAAATTGAGGGAGACAACAAAAGATTTCAGAAGATCGCTAAAGAGGAGAAGGGATTATGAGAAAACATGCGAAGAAGGCGCAAGATACGTCACAACATATACACAGGGAAATAACGATGCCAGCACCCCAAACATGACGCCCTTGAAGTCATCAGTTCGAACTCGCGTTCACAGAACCACACTTCAATGTGAAGTGAAGTGTGGTTCTCCAAACGTTATCCGCATTATAAATGCATTTATCTACATCAATGGCATCCACTCAAAACATTTTGAAGGACAAACGGACAGTCGAAAAACAAAAATTATACTGCCAAAAACTGCAAAATTGGCCTCACCAACGTAAAAATGTGCTCTTAAATGAGGTTAAAGTTTCTGGCCTCGTGATGAATGACTACATGTCCATTGCCACGCTCGCCTCCTCTGCCTCTCAGAACGTAAAGAAATTGTCGTCACAATGAAGACAGTAGAGCCACTGACCTTGCACTGGGTGGGCGCACCCACAGAACATGTTGCAGATTGCACACGCCCAACCCTTGTCACCTTCATACTGAGTTAGGACAGCTGATTGAACGACAGTCGTAAGTCTGGTATTTCACATTATCCAGACCTTACAACGAGATGCTTGCGGAAATGTTTAATATTATTTACCACCGGCCACATTAAGATAAGGTGTGGTCAGACAGCGTTATTAATGGTGCTGTAACGACAATACTTCAGACAGATGAAGTGTTGTTCAACACTGAGGAAATGCAAATGTTTGACTAGTACTCTCAGCACAGGCGAAGACGTTTTTCTCTTCGCCAGCACCTCTCAGACCAACTCTGGGACTCCACGCAGCTATTCAACGGACAGCGGAGTTCTTATCCGAGGGATAAAGCGACCGGAATGTGAGGCTTCCGCCGCGATGTTGATGAGAGCTGCACACTTCTGGGATATTACGCAGCGTCTGGTGGTAATTGTTTACCGACGTTTCGGGACAACGTATCTATCCCATCTCTAAGGGTCAAGAAGAACCTTGAAGATGGGACCGATATGTTGTCCCAAAATGTCCGTAAAGGATTCCACTCTACGCTGCGTAATATCCCAGAAGAGTGCAGGCCTCACTTTGTCTAGTTGATGGATTAGGAGCCCATGAAGATGGGGCTTACCTTCCACTCCTCGACACGGCCTGATGGCATGGTGCTGAACAACAATGTTGTCTTTACCTTTTATCAGTACTGCTTACCTGCTGTTTGCCACATGAAAAACAAGGACATGAGGATTTTGCTCATGGCTTTCCATATTTCTTGTAAGAGTCCTCTCAGTATTAACAGCGTGTCGAAATGGTACACTTTAGCGACAGAGGAACTTGCTGTCTCCCACTTATGGCCCGCAACAGCCATAATAAGTAAATCTAACCATTCACAATAGCCTAAAATAATTCGTCTTCGCATGTCGTCTCGGGACTGCGAATATAAACACGTTTTGATTCTTACCATGTGTAACGGCTGTATTTAAAAAACACAGCTTATACAGCGTCGAACACGATGATATTATAAACACAATGTTAAGTCGTTAGGGATTGGGATGAAGTGGCCGTGGCCTACGCCGACATTTGCTGAACAGACGGCAGACGTCAAGTCAGGAAAGTTGACTGTGTACGCTGATATTCGAGCTGGGTACCTCCCAAACACAAATCTAAGAGCGCTGCCTTATTCCAACTAGCTCAATAAAGATCGCTGATGTGACATAAATGGTAAAGTTGGTGAGTTTAACTACGTGCCAAGCCATGAAAATGTAGGCCAGGGTGGCGGTATAACTCCACGGATTATTAACATCGGGACTGAAGTATAGGGCTCATAACTTAAAACTTGCGGGATGAAAAGCGGGAAAAAGAAGGGGTATTAACAGAAGCTGGTGGTATGATTTAGAACCTGTTTGAACGCATACCACAGGCAGAAACCCATCCCACACTATCCGCATTTCTTAAATACCTTCAAAGTTTCAAGTTATGAGTCTCAGATTGCAGATGGTCAGTGATCAGCTTCACGCCCCGATCGATTAACTCCCGAGGGGAAGGCCCCCAGCATGCACTGGATAGGCCCGGCGGGAACCAAGAACGGTCTGAGAGCAGATCAGAACAAGCGCGTCCGTTCTTGTCGGGAATCGAAACCTTGTTCCTCGGTCCTCCAGCCCGTAGCCTAGTCACTACAAGAATACTGACGCACGAAGCAGTACCTACCACAGTTACGCTGCGGCCTCACGCTCCGTGTCTGGGGAAGGAAACACAAGGGGGATCTCTCGGTGTTACGACCCAGTAGGTGGACGTCGTGGGAGGTATCGTGCAGGTAGATGGGAGAAGCTAGATTTATCGTTCTGTGCTCTGGGGGTTCTTGGACCCCAAGGACGCGCGTTGGAATTTGAGGGAACAGAAGGAAGGTATTATATGTGACCTGTTACAACTGTGGGTCTATTATCTGCAGGACAGCGCAGTAGAGACGTGGCCACAGAAAATAATTTCAATTTATGATGAGCTAAGGCAAGATACATAAAGAGACGGCTTTGGTCGAGAGTTCAATTCCCGCACAAAACACTTCTTTGATCGTCTTTGACAAAAGAGACTTTAAGACAGACCCAACCCTCATCTAATGAATCCTCCTCTGACTGCCTAATCCGTGAAAGAAGAAATATGACCGCAACCGAATAACTTCAGATACAGAACAATCACTTTTACTACATAATAATACCTTTACGTACAGGCATGTCAGTTTATATTCAGTAAGAAGAAGTGCAAATCATTCAACAAAAATTACATCGTTAGATTACATATTCCACATATGAGGTGCCAACAGAACCACTGCTGCAACCATAAAACAGTTGTTCTATAACTACACTCTTGCCTAGACAGAAATATCTTTATTCATTCCTTGCATAATTTGCATTACATGAGAGCACAATGGGAATATCTTGTCCTTTCCTCCGTTAAATGTGTATAAATGAGAAGACTCAAGTCTTGTGGTACGTTTCGCCGTGTCGACTGGTAAGCTCTTACGTTGCCACTCGACACGGCGTAACTTCGCAGAAGATTTGAATCTTCAGAAACACTGCTGTGAGAACCTGAAATCTCTCAGTGTAGGAATATATTCGAAACTAAAATGCAGCTGCACACAGACCAAAGACACCGCTCTGCAGAGCTGTTCCATTACAAAACAATCTGATTAGTCACTGTTATATGGTTTAAAAGTTATTACAAATTTTATTTTAAACAAAACAAAATTGGGATCACACTTACAACGTCATACAAACCAACTGACAGCCAGCACCTGCAGAGCACATGTCTGTCAATACAGCTTCAGCTATGGTTTCATTCTGCCTGTGACAGTCCTTTTCAAACATCAAGATACTGTAGGACACGTCTCCATTTTACGTTGAATGTGTTCTGTACAATGTGCACCAATGTAAGCATGACTGAGAAGGACGGGTTTGTGGGCCCGTATATCTAAATTCCGAAAGAAATAAACACTACGGATTGCTATTAAAATTTGTAATGGATTGTACAAAGAAAACTGCGGAGGTAATTGGACTTTGGTTCACATGTATGTAACATAACCCCCATACAAAACTAAAACATGGATCGCAAAAAGATTGAAGTTTTTCGATAAAATGGATATTTAACAAAACACAATACCAATATTTTGTAGCTCTTGTACACTGATTTCTGTAGTACGTATCATCAGCTCCACAGCAAGTCCCTCTTATATCTCCAATAAGAAAGATGAAGTTCAATGATATGTGCAAAACCATAAATAACGCATTAGGTAAATATCTGCACTCCTAAATGGAGTACACTTTTCAAGCACGTTGCGGTAAGTCGCAGTAACGATACTTGGTTGTATCACTTCACGAACCTCCTTATCTTCCTGTTTTTTTAATTGAAGGGCCCCGCAGCAGATGCTACGGACACACCGCAGCTTGAAGGCTTATTGTGCAACCCTGTGATGAAGATGAGGTTTTTTCTGCTTTTCCATTATAATGGAGCACCGATGGAATAAAACTGACAGGGGGAAACCCGAAGTACTCGGGGAAAAACCTGTCCCAGTGCCATTTTGTCTACCACAAATCCAACATGGACCGACCTGGTATCGAATCCGGGCCTCCGCGGTGACAGGCCGACGACTAACCGCCTGAGCCATGGCACGGCCTTTATCTTCCTTTACTACACGCTACACAGCGTCCCTGGTAGAACGACTTGTGAATGGCAAATTGGTAGAGCATGGCAACAAAGCGGTCGTGGCCTAACCCAGGTACTATCCTGGAACTTGACTGGAGAAAATGATAAGGTCCACTAAAAGTCTCAGGCATGGCAGCCGGTGTCCCACCTGGCGAACAGAAGTCTAGAGCAATACTTCTTGAGGCAGACGCTATGTCAAAGCGCACTAATCCCAGGTGCCAGTTTCCCTGTGGGACTAAATTTTGTGCGGTAACGCCTAAATTTGTGAATCCCTCGCATGGAACCTGCTTCATCACCTTTCTGGCGCCTATAACGATAAGGTGGCTCCTAGATTTTTGGAGAATTTGTGGATCCTTGCTCCATGCGATGGAGTTAACTGAATCTTGAATCTTGAACTCAGCGAAGTTTCCCACTATTTTCAGTTTAGCTAACCTACGCTGTATCCTACAGATATGATGTGGTGTTTAGTGATGGAACAAGAGAGATTATCAAAAATTAATACGAAGATTTTGCAACCAACAATATCACGGCCTATTTTAACACTGACTTGAAAATGCTGGAAAAATCTACATACATAATTCGGGACAGTATGTCTCAAAATTCGATGCTGGGATCGGTCTGCATTAAGGCCGTGACAGGCCGTGGTAATGTTGTACGAAGAACCGGACATTTTCGCTTAGACTTCTTTTAGTTGCATTGAAGACTTCTATGTTAATGAAGAAATATTACCTCAGGCCTTATGCATTGTATCTGAATATATATATTCGACTCTCGCCACAGGAGCAGTATCTAAGTGGACCACAGTACACAGAACACATTACTTATTAAGCCTTAATAAAATAATAGGAAAATACATTTCAAAGCCGCGTAGTTGGTAAAGGCAAGGTAAATCTAACCATACACCTATGATAGAAGATGAATACGGGGACAGAAGGAATATCTTCAAGCTCTCCTGGAAAAAAATATCCCCTATACGCACAGGATAAGAGACCAGATGGCCTGAGAGTAGAACTGAATTTAGTGCCGAAAAAAGGAAAGATTTGCTTCTGCCTGTAACGGAACCCCGTCGCCTAGCTGCAGCTAGTCACTATTCTGTATTTTAGCCTTGGGTAAATCCCTGTTCATTACAGCCTGACAGCTTGCATTTGCGCTAGGAGCTTCAGGGACGCGTGTTCTGTCATTTCAGTAATTGGCGAAGAGCTGATAACGACGAGACAGCAGCACAGAGCAGCATTGCTTGGCTCGATGATGCATTGTGCAGTCAAGTTCTGTATCGTGACATTATCGTAATACAATAACAACACTAGCATCACCAGCGACACTGCCCCCACCCCTAGTACTAGCAGTAGTATTTAAAAAGTTGCCCCTGTATGCGCCATATAGGCATAAGGGGGAATTAAGTGGTCAGATTCACGCCCCGGCCGCTTTACCGCCGGAGAAAGAGCTACGGTACCCACTGAACAGGAGGCTGGGTGGGCTGCAGAACCGGTCTGGACCTTTTGGAGAATACAGAAAAGTAGTAGTAATAGTAGTAGTAGTAGTAGTAGTAGTAGTAGTAGTAGTAGTAGAGTAAAAGGTAAAGCAACCCCATTACAGGCCTATACAGGCCCTGAGGTTGAGGCTCCCAGATTTGTAGACAATCGGCACATGAAGGTGGTAAGGTTGTCAGCCTACGCACCGGCCGCCTTTACCCCCAGGAAATATTCCTGGTACTCATTTCTGTTAGAGGCTGAGTCGACCCCAGGGACATAGTGCGACCGAAACGATTATGTCAAGGAATTAATTCCAAAGACACCATCGGGAATCGAACCCGCGACTTTCCGGTTTGTAGCGTTGTGCCTCAACCAACTACGCCACCGCGCGCCCCAGTAGTAGTAGTAGTAGTAGTAGTAGTAGTAGTAGTAGTAGTAGTAGTAGTAGCAGTAGTAGTAGTAATTATGAGAAAGGAGCTGAGAAATACAGAAATACGAACATCTGCTGACTGAAATAAAGCACATGAGGAATGTGGCAGTGCACGTGATGCGTTCAATTACAACTGCCACAGTAAGCCTATCACATTTTAGAATGTCTTTAGCGCGGGTGTGCGGCAGAAGGATATTCTGGTGACTGTGTTCGTCTTGAGAAAGGTGGCAATTTAGCGCATCATTTAATTTCAGATGTTATAATTTCCCACCAGACTATCCTACAATTTAATTTAACGGTACACATCCCGTTGTGTACAAGTAATCACATAGCTACAAACTATTCCGTCTAACACAACACTTTACTGTTTCTTTCAAACGCTAAATTCTTCGATCGAAAACGATTATTATCAGGCGTTCTGTAGAAAATCTTAAAAATCAAGGTAAAATGTTAAAATCCAACAATCCTACAATGAATCTCAGGGACAAGGGTTGAGCGTGGTTCAGAATTTGATACCCTGTAATATGGAATAACAATAACAACAGCAACTTTTCCTCTAGTTATGCATTATGTGGATATTGATTTTTCTTAGTGAAATTAAGCTATGGAAATTAACAAAATACGCATAACCTAGTGCAATAAGTATGAGGCGTAAATTCTACTGACACAAACGTGTTGAATGAATAAAAACAGAAGATGCAGAAAATAAGAATAAGCTTACATATCTGTAGAAATTAAGAAAATTAGAAACAAACTTGAAGACAATAGAAATGCATAACAACAGTCATGTTTTTGTGATCCTTAGTTTCAGTAAGAATGTAATATTCTTTTAAACAAATGCTTTGTTTCTTGTTATTGCCTGCTCTAACTTAGGCTACTGTTCTGTATGCATGTATGTATGTGTCACACACACACACAAACAAATATAGACATACACATGTATAAAACTAAGGAAGTTTTTATTAAATGGCATCAGAATAAATTTTGACTGAACTAGATACATTTTAAATCTTATATAATAGATCCGGATAATACAAAAATCATTTCCCTACTTCCCCGTTCATACATCATTTAAATCAATGACCTTACCTGGGGATCTAGACGAAATAACCGGTTGAACCAGTAGTCTGGATTCTGAAATTACAAAACCACTTGTGGAATTTCAATAACCGTGCTTTGTGCGCTGCACCTCAAGATTGATGGTTTTTCAATTAATAGCACAAGTAAAAACCACTTAACCGCTGTATGAGGCGTACACGGTAAATAACTGTTGTATAAGGCCTACAGAGTAACTAACTGCTGCATAAGTCTGCACTGTAAATGTTACCTATAAGGCATGCAGAGAAACTAACGGCTGCTTAAAGCCTACAGAATAAATAACTACTGTATAAGGCCGACAGAGTAAATATGTAAAACCTACAGATTAACTAACTGCTGTATAAATCCTACAGAGTAGCTAACTGCTGTATAAAACTACTGAGTAACTAACTGCTGTATGAAACCTACAGAGTAGCTAACTGTTGTATAAAACTACAGAGTAGCTAACTGTTGTATAATACTACAGTGTAGCTAACTGCTGTATAAAACTACTGAGTAACTAACTGCTGTATGAAACCTACAGAGTAGCTAACTGTTGTATAAAACTACAGAGTAGCTAACTGCTGTATAAAACTACAGACTGCCTATTGTGTAAGACTTCCCGAGTAACAAACTCTATTGTACCGAGACCTCCACTCTCGTATGGCCAGACCCCGCTTTTCTAAAACCAAAAGACTGTATTACCCGCACGAAACCCCGTCAGTGGAGCGTGTTCCGAGCTACTTTGATCCACTTCACACCCATCGTATTTGACTAAAACAAGTATTAACATTATATCATCTTCGCCTTATTTTTCCAAGCGGTTTCCTTCTCCAGGTGTCGCGACAAAAATCACGCATAAAAGCTTGCCTTCTCTTATTCGTGCCTCACGTTTCGTCCGCTCACCTTTCTTGATTCCAAAACTGCAACTGCCACCTTTATAAGTACGTCAAAACTACGACGTGAATAAAGAGAACATACACATATAGCCACGTTACATAGGCCTACATTCGCAGTCATAAACCGCCTCCTTTTGCAAATGTACCTCCTTTCCAGTCTCTCGTTACTTAGTTTTTCTCAGGCACAAACATCATCCTCCTTAGAAGACACATGAGGAACTCGACTGAGAAGTGTCAGTAAAGGTAAAGCTGTGCCTGTTCACCCTATAAACGCATATAGGGAGCATGAAGGTTCAGCTGTGCTCATTCTTAATCTTGCCCGTAGTGAGTGACCACCTTCTAGCCCTTGGCGGCTTTCCGCCCGGGAGAAAACATACCCGGTACTCTCTGCAAACATACCCGGTACCCTGCTGAATAAGAGACTCGGTTGGCCCCAGAGCCTGGACGCTTGGAGACGAGAAAGATCTTTCGGCCCTGCATGGAATCGAAGCACACGAATCCTCGGTCATCCAACACGTAGTCTCGTCATTACATAAGTGACATGTATCTGAGACGTAGTGAATTAGTCCTTCGACCCACAATAACTTACGTTATAACTTACAACGTAACGTGCGACTTCGTAAGATTTTTACCCTATCTGCTCGACCTCATACTGACTATTAAGCCGGGATTAGATGGCGCGTGGCTCGGCTCGTTTTACGTCATAACTGACGTCATTGACAAAGAATCGTATTCAAACGCGCCGTGTATCCGGCCTGGCGCGGCGCGGTTTGTGATTGGGGGAGCGAGGCTCGTTGAATCGCCGCAGAAGCGGTTTTTTCACGATCCTCAAAGCGACTCGGCGCGGGCAGCTGTTGTGGCTACACGGGGCTTGCAGTCTACGCGCCAAGCCAGTCTCGTCCAAGTCTCTATACACTTAGGTCTGGTCTTTGTTTTCTGCTGTCGGGGTGCGCGAAGAGTGAAATTTTCTGTCCCACAATTGGTATTGGCTAGAATGGAGTGGTCAAACGAGGACATTTTTAAGTTCATAGAACAACACGACTTATTCCACAAGCCGAGCCGAACCTACACGAGCAAGGTCGCTGGTCCGCCATTTGCCGAGCTGCGCCGCGTCGTGTAGCCAGATTGTCTTTTCTGTTCCGATCTGTTGGCCGAGCAAATGACGTCACGTCACTCGACGGGCAGCGCGCCGTCTAATCCCGGCTTTACAATATCTTGTTCCAAATTTGGTTAATGACGTCACTGTTGGTCGATTGCCACAGATCACTCCCACGGATACAAAGCGAACTGTCATCCAGTGCAAAGCTGTATATGTTAGGAGCGACAAGCAAACGACCCGAAAGTAGATGCAGGTGGCAGAAAAAAATCTGCCTGCGCCCAAATTGAAAATGCCAGGCACTGATCGGCCGGCGATGGGAATTAATTTGTTACAGATTGTCAGGATAGAACGTCACCTGACGCCAAAGTTAATAAACAAGACAATAAGACAATAAAATGAAAGGCTACGGAATGGACGACAGATTCGGCTCCCGCAAGGTACTACATCAGTGATGGACAGGAGAATGGATGGATCTGTGATGTAACTAATTAAACTCAGTATCGAGCGGTGGTCGAAAGTCTCGGACTAACTCAATTATCTCTTCCATGGAGGGCCATGGACTGTAAGGTCTAATAATCTAGGTCTGGATTGCAGCATGACAACAACTGCCTGTAATACGTGTTGGCCGTGAGGATGAGGCGCGTGTTGCAGCAACTCGTGTTTGTTGCTGTACCTGCTTACACTTAACTTGAACACAATAGTTTACACACCCTATCAAACTGTTAATATTTCCACTGTCGATTGTGATCTTGCTATAGCCGATCATACCTCAGTAACGAGCCATAATAACAGAATGATACGCCTCGGGTGTTACGTGCAGTGACGGATTCTGAAAGCGAGATAAAACGGACATGAGTGGAGACTGCCTGCTAGTGTTACTGCTTTAACAAGTGCTCAGACAAAAGACAATATCTGATAACATCTACTCGCCAACTCCATTTCGCCAACAATGCATATCCCAGTTACGTTCGTAAGTCTGATTGTCCCTTCTCAATCAATCAAATGTTACTAGTTTAATAAATACACGGTACAGGTTCCTTCTCCAGAAACTGACACTTGCCCGGTCAAAAAAAATTCCCCGCATTTCATGGGACCCAAACATTCATTACCGTGATAATTATCCCTGTGCCAGATACTAGCCTGAGCCAGTACAATTCAATCCACAGCCCCACACACTATTTCTTGAACACCAATTTTAATACTGTCTTCCTCTCCATGCAAAAAATAAGCTACTTCGTCCAACTATTTCTACAGAAGATCTAATAAAAAATGAATTGTTTCAGACTTAATTATAATTCAGAACAGGCGAAAGGGCCCAATCCGTCCAAGAAGCAAGCCAATTTTATAAAACAACTCTCAATAATTTCACCTGCTGCACCGTACAGTTATCGGGATCGGCAAAAACACTCTTCTATGAATCTACAGTTTCAGATGACGTCATACAGACTAGGCTGTTTTCGAAAGTGATGCCATCTCAGTCCTCTGATGTTTTTAACTTTGGTCCAGTCACAACATTTACCTGCTGTAAATAGCCAAAAGCAGACTCATTTACAGTCAAACGTCCCACGTAAATTCGCCGATTCAGTGTTGTGTATAAGTAGCCTGAGGCAGAAAACATACAGGAATTAAAGTTCAAAATTTCCTTGCTGACGTTAAACTTGCCTGTTACTTTGAATATCGTGTATCTTACATACACAAAGTCCTCCTCTAATTACCACTGCTAGCAGAACTCAAAGAGTGAACACCATCACCACCATATCCAGCCACTGAACACGATCCCGAGTCAGTTCCATCACAACCCGGACCCACAACCTGCCTACCAAACGTGTATCTTAAACTTCCAACTATCACTAGGTCTTCAAAGTGGAAAGCTCGCTATCATACATTTAAAGGAACCAAGAATATTTGCAACGCATCGCTACAACTAAACTCCAACAGGTCATATAATGAGCACATTAAATTAAACAGATTTTGAACAATACCAAGTAACTTCTGTAAACGAAAATCAAATGCACATCGTTTTAGATATTTTCTGTTCTTGAAAATGTCGTAAGTACGACACGCATTAACACGCCAACAACTTGCTGAGAATTCAGCCTTCCTATTCTAACACTACACAGCGACAGCCAAGTTTAAAGCCACGGTTAGTTTACTTCATTCATTGTGTACATTATGTACGTATTTCGATGCAAGTTATTGTGTATTGGTTGCTTTCACCAAAACGTGTTCGTTCAAGTTAACAACAGATGTAGACATTTGTGACAGTCAAATCTGACTACGTATTCCTCCAAACCGGCTTGTGGCATAAAAATACATATATATAACATGAAATTCAGCCATCATTACTATTTACAATTTCAAACATTTGTTACAGTCTACACTGAACGAAATACAAACATGACGTGTGGCTGCGCAATACAATACCTGCATTGCAAATGTATAAAAACAAATAATTTTTCATTACAGCACGCCTAAACCAAACACCAATGGCACATACGTATACCAAACGGCGAACAAATATGAAATATATGTGTACCCTAGTGGAAAGATCCTTTACAGTTCTGTGTACTTATTTATGGTCTGTTTAACGACGGGGTTATTTTTTCCCTTTACAAAATATCAAATGGTATCAAGAGCGGTGAAAAGTGAATGAGAAAAAATATGGAAGGAATCAGTTGTGATCAAATTTGAGGCACCATCCTGGCAGACCAGTACCTTCAGCGACTACAGCAAATCACACAACCCTCAACAAGGCTAACCGGTGAGCGCACCGAGAATCCAACCCCAGACTCTCCGAATACGAAATAAGATTGTTACGCGCTCGTATTTCAGCTGGTTCCACTGGAGTTCTAATGAAATCACTATGCAGACTGTACACCCCTGTATATCATCCATCACTGTCTACATCAGCCTTGAAATAAAAAGGAGACAAACTCATTTTACATAAAAAAGATCTCATCAACATGTTAAAATTCCATTACGTCAATAGATTGCCCATATAATTTCAAATGTTTGAAGACAGATTCATGCACATCCGGTCCGGTCGCACGAAAGGAGGCGCTGTGTTTTCCGACATGTGTTTACTTTCCGAACTCGGAGTTTCTGTCGCTCTTCCCGAAGATAATGTGGAGATGAATGCGTATAAACATGACAGCTCCAAGCGAAGCGATTAGCTCTAACAGAGAGGGGTTTTAGACCAGTCCCTTTCAACCTCATATGTGATGCAGCCAACTTGCGAAAAATTTGGTCAGCTTCTGGGGAACATGAAATTCAACACACACAATGAAAAATGAATAAGTATACTCATAATTTTATGTATACTTTTTAGCAGGTTTTTACAGAACAAATTAGTAATACATTGTATGTCTCCACAAATAAACAGCTTATAAGTTTTTAAACCGCTTCGGCGTTCTATCTCGGCTCGGCCAGGGAAAGGGTTAAAGATGCTTTCTCATTTCAAAGGTCTCCTAGGGCAACATAACACTGCATTGCCCGCGAGCTACACGGTGAGTGGGCCGGTTTCAGACCTGCTCAAGGGCACCCTCAGCCTAATCCTAAGGGTAAGACGGGCTGCTTCCACGGGGACACAGCCGCAGGGACGGTAAACTGGCTACCCATGGCATAGCAGTTTTTAATGAAGCGCAGAAAAATTCATTCATTCTGCAGTCTGTCTTACAACAGGTCCGTAGCCTCTTCCAAAGCGAGTTCTCCATATGGTGCGATCTAGTGCTTCCTCTTTCAATTTCCAGTATCTTCTCTTTTCCTTATGGTCATCCAGTGACTGCTTACGCCTTCTTCCTCGTCTTCCCGTCATTTCTATCCTTCCTTCTAACTTTCCTTCAAAACACGTGTTTTAGAAAGTAGTTTCTACGCAAGATGTGACCAATCCAGTTAGCCTTTCTTCTTTTTATCTTTTGTAGGATATTCCTCTCTTCCTTGACTCTGTGTAATACTTCATTTCTCATACGATCGGTCCAACTGATCTTCTCCATTCCACTCCAACACCACAATTCAAAACTTTCCAGGTATTTCTTATACGAAATTTGTAAATCCATGCACGGAGGCAAGGAAAGATTCAGCACGTTGTCCAAACCGTTACCTGAATATTAATAATAAGCAAACCTTACAAGATTTATAAAAACTTATTGTTTTACTTTAATGCTTACACAATTTTAGTTGGGCAGACTTTTGGGAAACAAGCACTTAGAGAAGAGATGAGAGGATAGTATTAATAATATTTAATTAATAATATTTTTCGCATTAAACCTTCAGTTTCTATCACAGAGTCAGTTACGATTTGGTTCATTTTGTTATGTTGTGACTGACAGGTTTACTCGTAAGGTATTTAATAGCGCTGTGAGAACTGTAAATGAAGAATGACGTTCATCTAAATTATACACAAAACTTCAGTCCCTACTTCACAGAAAACATATTCTGTGTTCATTAAAAAAGACCAACCTGTTAATGATGCACGCAAATAAATAGTTTAAGAAGCGGTATTTGTTGTGAAAACCACACGAACCGCGCAAAAACTGTGAGGCAAAATGTTCACTTTTTAGACGCGTTCGCAAAATTGCGAAAAGCGACAATTAACGTCTTGTCTGTCCGACTGTCTCTCCGCCGGCATGGAACAACTCGGCTCCCACTGAACGGATTTTCATGAAATTTTATATTTTGAGTATTTTTTCGAAAATATGTAAAGAATATTCAAGTTTCATTAAAATCTGACAAGAATAACGGATAGTTTACATGAAGACGTACGTACATCTATGACAATATATGGCTGAATTCTTCTTAGAATGAGAAATGTTTTAGGCAAAAGTTGTAGACAAAATCGGAACAAACATTTTATGCTCAATACCTTCTTCCCGAAAATCGTGCCGTTTATGAGATAATGTGGAAAAGTATGGTACAGCCAGACAGGCCACAGATGACATAATACAGCGCATGCGCTTTGCATTCTGGATAACTAAGGCTACAGACACACTTAGGCAGAGTCATATAATGAAAACCCTTTGTGTCTTATTCCACTTGTACGTTCTGTTTGTGACATACGCAAGCAGACGCCAATACCCAAATATTTCCCTCGCCTGTACGTAGCCACAAGTGAGCAAGCAGTGTTGTACTTTCTGTTCGAATACTCCGACACGAACAGCAAAACAAACACTTGCACACACACATTCATACAGAGCATATTAAAAATCAGTTATGTTCAGCGCAGCAATCAAGACCGCTCGAACTCTCCGTAAATGCCACTATCATCTACAACGAACAAAACGACACATAAGTCACAATAAACAAAACAACTTCAAAAATCTCACTAGCTTAGGCCGATATGAGGCTAAGGGTCACGGCGTTGACACGATCCGTGACGTCATGAGTCACGGCAGCAAAGAATGAAGAGACTCAATTTTACAACTGAAATCATGAATCGTGGAGAATTCACGCTGTCTTATTCCATTGTACTAGACAGCATTCGCGTAAGGATAATGCCGCAACAACAGACCTTATTATTATAACGGTACATTTTCGCACTTGACCTTACACTGTTCCTCCGGTTAAGTGGATAGAGTAGCTCTCTGTAACTCGCTCTCCCAAACACCACGTTTGTAGTATTAGGGCAGCATACAAAACAACTTTTTTTTGGTATTGTGAAGGGCCCCGCAGCATATGCTACGGATGCACTGCAACCTTGAGGCTATGATGATGATGATGATGATGACGATTAAGAAGATGAGTAGTTCTTTCTCATTTTTTCATGTAATGGAGCACCGGTGGAACGTAATTGACAGGGGAAAACCGAAGTACTCGGGGAAAAAACCTGTCCCAGTGCCACTTTGTCCACCACAAATCCCACATGGACTGACCCGGAATCGAACCCGGGCCTCCGCGGTGAGAGGCCAGCGACTAACCGCCTGAGCCATGGCACGGCCCTACAAAACAACTTACCTTCCAAAGACCGTCTGAATGTCAAAGTAGAGGTTTATGTCCTTCCATGCCTCGGCATTATACCTAGAAATTTTACTGTTTTAACAGTGATACAGTGACTAGGCTGGTAGACAGGTGAACCGGGGACAAGAGGCTGGGTAGGCGCCCAGCCCGCTTCTATGCGATGAGAAACAGGAAAGGTCTGTCCGTGGCTCTATTGCTTGCAGTTTAAACACGAGAGACCTACCCTCGATTTTAGGCTTCCGCCGCGATGTTGATGAGATCTGCACTCTTCTGGGATATTACGCGGCGTCGTGTGGTAATTGTTTACCGATGTTTCGGGACTTCGTGACCTTTGGATGGGGCCGATACATTGTCCCGAAACGTCGGTAAACAATTACCACACGACTCCGCGTAATATCCCAGAAGAGCGCAAATCTCATGAGAAACCTACTTTTTTTTCTTCTCAGCCCCATCATTTAATTCTGCAAACCACATCGCATAGTTTGAAAATAAATAATGAAAATCAATTCAATTACAGCGTCTTGAACACCGCCTTAGTACAGTGCATGTGCACCTCTACACACATACACATTATACAGTATACTTACATAAAATGACACACATATGACGCAGAAACCGGAAAATGTCCACAGCGTCAAAAATGTACAGTAGTAATCAATGTTAACATTCCCACTAACGAACTAAATAAACGGAAAATCCTTTATTTAAAAAACACAAATGAAAACGAAACCCTAACGGATCTAGTCTGCTTAAATATTTATTATTTTCGATCCACATACATTTGTTCACTACTGTGCTTACTTTAATGTATGTGAGAAAGAACATTCCGTCACTAATGGGCAGGAATTAAGCACGAACATCAACAAAAACAAATGTGCAGATTACTTAATGGACCAACGGAGCAAGTAAAAAAGAAGACCAAGAGAACTTAAAACGTGTACTGCGCCTTTACAGATTAGAGTACACATTAGCAAGAATCTGTGGTTTGGTATTTCGATCATAAATGCATTAACTCTTTCTTTAAAATCTGAGAGTCGCTCTGCTGATTCTCCGCCTTTTGTGGAGTCGAAAAATTCATTGCTGTGTTCACAAGACGCGGTTTGTGGATCCTGCCCTGGGCCACCTTATAGGTGTACCATAAAGGCCAACATCAGTAACACTTTTGGCTTGTATACTGGAGGTGCCCGATTCGTAATTTTGCCTGGATACTGACTACCCTAACTACAGTTTTTTGTGTTCTTCCCTAGTCTCTCCAGGCAAATTTGGTGACAGTACATCACATTAGGACACAACCGCCTGCTTCCACATCCTTTCAAACTCACTGTAATCCCTTCAGGTTTCTCGACAAATAATGTATAAACACACCGGTTATGCAAGTGCAATACTTTTATACAGAAACAATTCAATGAAGTAAACGAAACAAGTCAACGTTTTCGCGTCCGCAATCATCCCTTTATGTACTTGTGTCACTGTTCCTGTCACGGTGTCCACTCTTGTTGGAGGCCTTCTACTGAAAGGGAATGTTGAGTGGAAGGTCAACCAGTCTCACAAGCAGTCAAGGAGTGTCAAAAAGGAACCCTGAGAGCCAAAACGGACCAACCAGCGCCTGTTATCGGCAGCTTCCGTATGCATTGCTGCCTATTTTACTGCAACCCGAGAAAATGTTCACGCTATCCAGTATTGTGCGGGTTTCCTGAGACACAGGCCTACTTCTGAGAACAAACATACACTTAATATAAGTTTTAAAACTTACACTTAAATTTGTCTCATTTCTTCTGATATTAGAGCCATAGTTATTCCTTGGTTCTTGGCTTACTTAACGAGGCTTTTCGACTAGATAATTAACATAAATTCCTTCGAATGGTTAGATACCTGCACATGAAGAATTGAGAGGATGTGTTTTAAGATTTAGACATTACCCAAGCACTGTTCTGAACAGATTTCCGGCATTAAGGGAAGAATCTCACATTGGACAGACGGTCTCTGGGTACACAGGCCTATTCCGGACTATGATACAGCGACGCGACGTTAGGTTATCTTTACGACACGGCTGCGGAAGGGCGCAACTGCTTCCATATAGACAAATATGGTAAATAGTCGCGGAGAGACAATATGGAGTATTGTTACAGCTTGTGTAAGGCGTAGGGTCAAAATAAACCGTCGCCGTTAAAACAACAGTGTATACATCAGGAGATGTCACAAAGATTATCCGATTTAGGTAAAGTTAACGACGACAGCGTACTACGGCGCATCATTAAACTCTCCACCAAGGTCCGTGTGTTCTATTTCATGGATTATATAACGTCAAGACAAATAATAGGTATTATAAACCAGAAGCCAATCAAAATTGAGCAACCCTTGTCTCAAAACCACTGCTCCTACGAAAGGAGGCCTTCTTTCGCACAGTAGTTCACAAATCGTACATCCCATAACAGTAGATCATTTTTCTGAACACCCAGGCTAGTCAGCATCGCCTGAACCCTGGATAATATCCAAGCCAGGTATGTAACCCCGATCTGTCTCTCTTTCTCTTCAGAGCCTGATATCTGGCTGACAGCCGGACTGTATGTGAACACGTATTTTTCTTTTCACCACAGCATCTGAGGCCTTCTAACTGATCGATTCCGAGATTAAGCGGCAGGCCCGCCAGCCGCTGGGCGGATGGGCCTCTGTCCTGTAGCCACTCAGAGGTTAACTTGTAAAACTTCACTTGTAAACGTCATACGTGGGCCGATAGGCCTCTGTCCTGTAGCCACTCAGAGGTTAACTTGTAAAACTTCACTTCTAATCTTCATACATATATAGCTTAAAAACCCCTGTTGAGAAGTCCTGAATACTGGAAGAACTATCGCTTTGCATTGTCTTATACATAAACACTCATTTAATTTAAACTGTTGTGCTCTGTTCATGACAGTTTCACTTTGCAGCGTGTCGTCAGGCAATAAGGAACTTACGACAGGTATCTGTATTCTGGATGTACTGACGTTTCCTATGGAACACATAATAATTCAACTGCTCCCATGCCCCCATACTAAACAGCTCACCACTCGATTATGTGTGTGGTCCAGCGAAACCATTCTACATCACTGCAATCTATTTTCTTCTTAATTATTTTAAACGTATGCTCCCATCTATGTCTTGGTCTCTAAATTAGTCTCTTACTTTCGATTTCTCTAAACAGAATTTATGATCCTGTGTCACTGGCAAGCCTGTTTTCTTTCACATCTCCGTCTTTCATATTCTGTTTCTATAAATTGAAATGTTTTTGTTGTGATTGGAAAGGGTTCATACTACAAGTGAACCGGTCCAGTGGATATTCGTGATTGTCTGAACCAGTGACAGAGACACTCTTGTAAGGCGTTGGATGTTAAACAAGCGCAGTGTCGAAATCCTGGTTGCCCACCGCTTTAGGCTCTTTGATCAACTGACTGGCTCTGTGTCTGTTTCACTGTCAGACGTTCACATGCCTAGCTGCCTGCCTAGATCACTGATTGTCAGACTGTCGACCTGCTAAGCACTTGCCAAACTGACGGCCAGCACAGCTGCCTGCCTACCAAGCTACTGGTCTACCTAGGTGTCTGCTTACCAAGATGCCTGCCTGCCAACTTGCCGAACTGTCTGCCAGCCTGGCTGTCTATAGACCTGCCGAACTGCCTGCCTGCCTGCCTGCCTGTCTTGCCTGCCTGCCTGCCTGCCTTCTTGCCTGCCTACCCAAGGTGTCAACCAGCCTCGTCGTTTGACAGGTCGAGTTGGTGGCTACGGGAAGTTTCCAAATACGAAGTCGAAGTTCTAACCACTCAACCGCGAAGTTCAGTACAATTAAGTCATTTGCTTTTGATTCTGTACCTCTTCTGTCTTATCTTCCTACAAAAAGACGATGATGGATTTCTTGCAGTTTCATGTTTCGTCACTTATACGTGACAAAAGTAATCTACCACTTTTAATTACACAGACTATAACTCACGCTCTTGAAAGTCGGTGACAGAATGAGGAATACCTACCGTGAGACAAACACTTGCCTGGTAGGTTTCATCCAATGGCTAAGAAACCTCGTAAGAGAAGTCCTCTGTGTCCGACAGGGAGCGAAACGGGATGACAACGATTAGAATATATTACAAAAGCCAGAAGTTACAAACATGCATTTGAGTGAGTGCAAGTCGCTGGGTGACACACACACACACACACAGAATTCATTATAAATAACCTCAATTTCAGCCACGACAACCGCGTAACACCTGTACTAGACAGTTTTCTTTTGTCTATTTCCTACGTGAAATGGAGGGAAGGCGAACAAAGCGGCATGACAGAGCTTTAAGCAGAAGGCCTAAATAATGCAAACCACTCAGAAGAGTGAAAGGAGAGGAAATTCTTGAAATGAATAGTTCAGCAGCAGTCTTCTGCAAGACGTCATCTAAACACACTAGTGAACTTGAAAACATAAGGTCACACAAGGTGGCGTATGAGTAGTTGGCTCTTTACTTTATATTCAGGACATCCCATGCTTCAGAGTCAGTCCAGAAAATCGACACTTCTAAGTCGGGTGATTTCCTTCAGTCGGCAGTGTCAAATTCTAATGCAGTTCGCTAAAGCAGACAATGACTGCTTTGTTCCACATTCTTTTTATTTCGTCACTCGCAAATCATCCTAGAACTCAACTACATAACGTACGCAGTTGAAAAGCGTCGTTATACAACCCAAGAATAAAGGTTTGTAACATGTAATCTGTGGTCTTTTGGGTAATTACACGGCGTCGTGTGGTAATTATTTACCGACGTTTCGGGACAACGTGTCGGTCCCATCTTCATGGGTCAAGATTCCAAGATGGAAAGAAAGCTTTTCTTTCCATCTTGGAATCTTGACCCATGAAGATGGGACCGACACGTTGTCCCGAAACGTCGGTAAATAATTACCACACGACGCCGTGTAATTACCCAAAAGACCACAGTTACATCAACATCGCGGCGGAAGCCTGAAATCAACGTTTGTAACAGTCTTATTTTTAAACCCTTTCAAGCACTGGATTTATCTACACAACACTTAAAAAAATACTGTTCCTACTTCAAATAGATTACATTTAGTCTCCCTTATGGACCAGTCGGCTGACAGTGCGTAAGGAAATGAGGATCATATAAAACACATACCTCTACCGTGAAAAAATGCAGAGATTTATTGTGTTAAAGTAGGTGGTGCCTACGATTACAATCGTCTATAAATGGTTAAAAATTCAAATTTCTCAAACTCCCGCAGGACACTAACCACGACGAAAACCAATCGCTCTTTTACATGCAGTATCGGAATATAGTGCTGCTGTGTGATAGATAGGTACTTGCCAGCCGGTGTGACTTCTACCGCGTAGTATGGATTAGCTACTCTTGCAGCCAGAACAGCTAAGGCTAAAGATCGTAACTTAATTAATTAAATTGGCAGGCAACAAGGAAAAATAAAAAGGCCTAATTCAATAAAATATTTTAGAGGCACTACGTTTGAAGTGCTCTAAATGAGTGCAGTCATATTATTTTCGTGGTTTAGTGGTTCTTCAAATCCATGTTAGTATCTCAGCCTACAAGGTGATTTAGTGAAAGAAGAATTCGAATAAATTTGAAAAGAATCGGTCATGGCCTAATCCAGGCACTTTCCCGGTGTATACCAGGAGGGACTGAAGAAAACTTCGAAAAACCTCAGTCATGATAGCCGACATCCAGGCCCAGATCCTGACCGGACATTAGAAGATTACCGCAACATTAACCTGCTTGGTTTACCATCAAAATATCTGCGAGATTTGTTACATGATCAAACTGAACAGCGTTAATAATGGCTGTGCTAGTGAAGGCAGCCCCCTTCGTCCATCCGGTTCACTGCAGTGCTCACAAGAAACCACCATTGATCACTATCCTAAATCTACTTGTAACAAAAGGGAGCCATTCGTGTTAGAGTAGGCCCTTCTTGTACGAAAACATCAATTATATTACTATTAATAACAATCAAAGATTAAATTATTCGTATACAACAAGGGTCCTATACACTGCAAATATGGAAGCTGTAAATGGTTATATCTCCCACCGCTGTTTGTTCTATGCAGGACCTACATTACGTACTGAGTAACAGCAAACCTAAGTTCTTTAAACGAACAAAAGGAAGTCTGCATGTGCATGAAGATAACAGAGATTAATGGAGTGCATTTATGGAAAATGAGCTAAAATTAAGTGGGAACAGGGATAATATGTTAAGTAAGGTAACATAATACACGTTGTTTCACAAACACTTCTGGATTTTCTGTGTAGTTACATGCATTAAAATTAAATAAAAACGTACAGGGTCATTTTAGAACAAGACGTACTGGGACAGAAACAAATTGGGATTGCGTACGCTCCTGCAAGTACATAACCTCAAATGGTCAGAGTAACAACACCTACAAATATTGTACAATTCTATATCTGTGCGTGATTTTAAGTTTCCGCCGCGATGTAGAAGAGATCTGCGCTCTTCTGGGATATTACGCAGCGTAGAGTGGTAATTCTGTACCGAAGTTTCGGGACAACCTATCGGTTCCATCTTCGAGGGTCAAGAAGTCCAAGAAGAAGTCTTCTTGACCCTTGAAGATGAGATCGATAGTTGCCCAGAAACAGCGGTACAGTATTACCACTCTACGCTGCGTAATATCCCAGAGGAGCGCAGATCTCAATGTTACATCTGTTTATGCGTACAATTTACAGCAACACATACTGAGACTACGTGAAGTTAGACCAGATCTCTTACGCACTGCTGTCTACCTCCACTCTTTCATAATTTTCTTCCATCACTTCGATACTGTATTAGATCTGAAATCCTCAAGCCGTGAATATTAAGACAATAGTCTGGGAAGAGATGCCGTATAGTTTGGTATATATATATGCCGATATCAGTGGCCGCGTGGTCTAAGGCGTGGGTATGCAGCCGCTCGCTTGCTAGGATTGTGGGTTCTAATCCCGCCGGGGGCATGGATGTCTGTCTCTTGTGAGTGTCGTATGTTGTCAGGTAGATGTCTCTGCGTTGGGCTGATCACTCGTCCAGAGGAGTCCTACCGAGTGTGGCGTGTCTGAATGTGATCGTGAAGCCTCGATAATAAGGAGTCCCTGGCCCACCAGGGGCTGTCGGGCCATGGAAATAAATAAATAAATAAATAAATAAATAAATATATATATATATATATATACCAACGTTGCGGCAAAACTTGCTGCATCCGTCTTCAGAGCAGAAGAATGCAGACACTCAGAAAATAGAGGTAGAAGGCTGCTACGATACGTCGGTACCTCTTTACAGATCTACACGGCGTCACATTCTCGAAGACTATATCTTAAAAATTACAGATTCTCGCCACCGCCATGTTATTTTCTTTCGCCAGCAGACTAACGTCACGAATCTGTGTCATTTTAGAACCTCACTACTATGTGAGTGTGAAGTTACGATCTTCTAGCATGTGATCTCACTAACGAGTGTCACATTTCAGACGACCTAACAAAAGTTGCACATTTTTTGTCCAACGTCTGACTCCACACAGAATAAAAGGATCGCAGATGCCCTTTCACATAATAAGCTGGCCTACGCACGGTCACCATCTCAGCAGCACTCACTACAGCATACAGTAAAACTCTGAGTTCCGATGAATACTTGTGGTGTGACGACTGTACTCAGTTTCACTGTCCGAAAGTTGCTACTAGCCGGCGGACCAACAAGAAGACATACAAGCCTACGTTTCTTAGGCTAACAAGTAGTTTCAAACATGACTCTGTTTATTTATCCACAGCCACTGAACACAAATTCACATCAACACAAATTTATCATCATCTTCATCGTCGTCGTCACTGTCATCTCGCCATCGTCATAATCATCCCGTATTTTGAGACGGTGTAGCTCAGTATACCGACTAAACCGAAAAATCGTTAATTCGATTCACTGCGGAGGCAGAGATCTCCTCTTCTCAATAGCGCAAAACTGACCTTGGGTCACACACAGCCTCGTATCCGAGGAAGGAAGCCCTTCACCCGGATTTAAAACGGCTGGCTCGTGAAGTTGACCATTCGAAGAAGAGGTCAAGCTATAACTAATGCCCCATACGACTTCATGATTTTGTACTCACACTCGTGGACCAGTTAAAATTTCAACGGGACAATTTGACAATTTCCACCTGTCTTTATTTTTTTTTTTCCAGTGACTCAGCCCCTTGGGGGCCTAGGCCGCCTCATTTTTCGAGGCTTCACGATCACACTTTTTAGACACACCACATTCGGTAGGATTCCTCTGGACGAGGGACCAGCTCGTCGCAGAGACCTCTACCTGACAACACACAACACTTACAAGAGACAGACATTCATGTCCCCGGTGGGATTCGAACCCACAATCCTATTAAGCGAGCAGCCGCAAACCCACGCCTTAGACCGCACGGCCACTGGGATCGGCCCACCTGTCTTTACAATTCCCATAAATGACCTTTCATTGATCCACGCTCATACATTATTGCCCGCAGGGGATGCTGTGAATTCACAATTTCACTGACACGTAACCGCGAACTTGGAAAATTATTGAAAAAATACGTCACTGAATAAGAAGTGCTAGAAACTAAATTATCATCCTTAAACGATGAGTCCCCATTACCAACCGAAGTGTTGGCACCTGTCGGCAGCTTAAAAAGGACAGACTATTTTCGGAATCTTTTCCGTAACTATAAAAATTAATTGCTACCTGGGTACAGAAAAACGATACGATTTCAAATCTCCGACTTTACATAGCATATATAAGAATGTATACGTATGTTTATGTACCAATACACATCCTTGTGATTCTTAGCCGCAGTCTTCTGGCACATGGAGGAGACAAGTATCATTCGGTAAGCCATTAACACAATATCCACTACCTTCCTTTGCGGCACCGAGTAGCAGGACTGAACTGAAAGACGAAACAAGTTAACGGTACATCCACAAAACAATGTTACACTTGACATGCATGTTGAATGCATAATTTTGCTTTTCATGCTTTCTGAAGACAAGACACCACAGTTACGTCTAAGTGCCTTCACTCCTTACCCTAAATACCTGTCTACACCATACGTCACAGTAAGGAAGGGGTGTGACAAATCTCTGGCATGAAGGCCGATGGCCGATGAAGAACGATGGCAAACAAGAAACGAAGGAAGTACGACAGAACATTTTAAAACGCACCTACAATATTAATTTCACACTTAATAATAACTGACCGTCCTAATACCGTTTTCAAAAGGAGATGAGACGAAAGTGGGTAGCTAAACAGTGAGCATCCATTCTCATCAAATTTTTATACTCTTCGAATTCTAAAATTTGTGCCTCTGGTTTAAGAACCAATGACTTCTGTATATTATTAAATCTTAGCAGACTATATACAATGCTTCCCTTATGTTGCCGACATGAAACTGAAGAGACGTTGAAATTAACACAAAACACGGCCTACTCTGCATATTCGTGACGAAGCTACTGAGGAATTGGGAAGAAATCCTGGATATAACGTGGAAATTCGTGCACACCTAAGCATGTCATTCACTTTGGTAAAGGTCAAGGTAAAAGTAAAGTTCTCCCTAGAACGAGCCATGAAGGCCCAAAGGGGGAGTAGAGGTATAGCTCTACTCTTTCTTTGACCCTGGCACTAGATGAGGGTGGGTGGTCAACTCCACGCCCCGGCCGCTCTACCCCAGGAAAGAGAACCGGTACCCATTTTATAGGAGGCTGGGTGGGCCCCAAGGTCGTTCTGGACGGGTGCGGAAAATCTCGCCCCCCACCGGATTTGATCCCCGGACCGTCCAGCCCGTAGACAGTCGTTATACCGACTGAGCTATCTCGGCCCACACATTCACTTTGGTATCGTAATTAATTTAGGAAACGGCCGGGAGCCGGAGGGAAGATGGGAGATAAATAATGTAAATACAAAGTAATTTATAATGGTTCTGCAGTTATCAAGGGACAGGCCCAACATTATGTAAAGTGCAAATTCCGCGGCTAATATTCAATTCAATAGCTTTTGTGACTTCACTATTACTCTCTGGTATGCTTCAGCAACGAGTACATTGAAATAATCGAGACAATGTAAAATGTGGATGAAGCACTGTCTGACACTAAGACAGCGATAAACAGAATTAGCAATTACAACGTTCCGTTGTTCGCTGTAAGTCTCTGACAACAGCTGATTCATTACACGGTTATGTAAAGGAAGTGGCGCAACATAAGAAACCGAGGACGGGAGTACAGCCAACTCCAGAAACGTCGTGTGTACCAAATATGCCTCATACAGTGGACAGTATCCGGCGAAATAAGTGTACAGTTACATATACTGCTTGCTAACTAACTAACTACTAACTAACTAACTACTAACTCCATGGAGCAGAGTCCTTCTTGAGAAGCTAGCAGGTCGTCAGCTAGTCAAGAAATTCCCCGCATTTTATGGAACCCGAAGGTTCATTACCGCATTCACAAGATCCTACAACCTGTCCCTATCCTGAGCCATATCAATCCAGTACATGCCCCCCCCCCCCCCCATCCCACTTCTTGAAGATCCATTTTAATATCATCATCCCCATCTACTCCTGGGTCTTCCAAGTGGTCTCCTTCCCTCAGGTCTCCCCACCAAAACCCTGTATGCATCTCTCCCCTCACCCATACGTGCTACATGCCCCGCCCACCTCATTCTTCTCGATTTGAACATATACTGCTGCCTCACAAAATAACGACGACTTCATTTGGTTAGTCGCGTGAGGGGGGAAAATACATAATGAGAAACTCCATAAATTGTACCGTTCACTAAATGTTATTTGGAAGATCGAATTGAGAATGGCGAGTTGGAAGGGGCAAAGAAGATAAATGAGCTAAGAAAATATTTGTAGGCCTTTTCAAATTCTGAGTCTACATCTTTCCACTCTTCTCGCTTGCTCCGTCCTTCCACGCCTTCAAGTGTTTTAAAAGCTCATTAACAGCTCTCAATTATCGTCTGCACGTATTCCTTGTTGCTTTTACCAGGCTTTCTGAATATGATTAGGCCGTACCTTCCCTAAACATCTTATTACTGGTCTCAACTTGCTTTAAACAACTAACACAACTGTACAGTCGCATTCAGATAAAAATTAGTACGTGCGAACGTGAAGAACTGTCGACACAGAAATGTGCTGAACTCTACGTAAAAAGTCTATTACTGTCGTAAAGTTTATGGCTATGTTATAATACCTACTTGCTTAAGAAAAGTCAGTCATTCACTTCCGGAACTTCAACAGGACGTGTTGCCCCTTTCGTGTCTTTTTTTTATGTATGGCTCGACAGCCCTATATGGGCCTGGGCCTCCTCGTTTCGTCGAGGTTTCACGATCACACACTTTAGACACACCACAGTCGGCAGGACTCCTCTGGACGAGGGACCAGCCCGTCGCAGAGACCTCTACCTGACAACACATAACACTCACAAGAGACAGACATCCATGCCCCCGGTGGGATTCGAACCCACGATCCTAGTAAGCGAGCGGCCGAATACCCACGTCTTAGACCGCACGGTCATTGGGATCGGCCCTTTCGCGTCTTACCATGTTGATATTTACCTTAAAACTGGCCTATTCAATGTACAAACACAAAATCTTCCAACACAGTATTTCAAAACAATAGTTTAATTACTGAATTCCAACAATGGAAAAATATAATTACGTCCACCTAGTACATAAAAACCCTTATGTATTATCACTTTTCTTCCTGTCGCTGGTGGCGCAGTTGGCTGAGGCACTGCGCTACAAGCCGGAAGGTCGCGGGTTCGATTCCCGATGGTGTCATTGGAATTTTTAATTTACATAATCCTTTCGGTCGCACTATGGCCTTGGAGTCAACTCAGCCACTAACAGAAATGAGTACCAGGAATATTTCCTGGGGGGTAAAGGCGGCCGGTGCGTAGGGCTGACAACCTTACCACCTTCAGGTGCCGACTGTCTAGAAATCTGGGAGCCTCAACCTCCTGGAACCCTAAGGGTCTGTATTGGGATTGTTTTATTTTTACCTTCCTGTCACCTCCTGGTCTGGTCTGCTTGCCAGGACATTCAAACTGAGCACAAAATGTCACCAAAGTTAGATGCTGCAACACTTAATTCACAAAGCTATCAGCATGTGACACAAGGAGGATAAGTAATTCCAAGAGTTTATTACAGATATGTGATATTGTATCACCTCGGTTAGTGCCAGTGCTAAAAACAGGCCACTACTTAACTTCGGGTGTTTAATAAGTGAAATACCCAAGAGACACATAATGATTTCCGCCTTGGACATCCTGTTGTGTTGTATATATGTATTGATAACTACCTTGGAAACCTAACAGCTTAAAGCATTAAGTAAAGCAGTACGCTGTTAAAAACTGGAATCGAATTAGATATTATGTCTGAGATGGTATAGCGTGTGACGACCACGCGAATTACATCAGCCTTACAATAATTTTAAATTAAAGCTTAAGCATAATTTTTATAATTCCATGCCCCAGGTTGGTTTCGAATCCACGACCCCTGTATTCCAGCGGTACAAAACAGCACACGCCTTAAAGCAAGCGGGCACCATGACCTATAAAATAATAGATACGCCAACCTATAAGGGGCGTCAAGACGTCACTAGAATAATAGGAAATATGTTGCTAGTAAATTCAGGCTTCCACACGTGAAACTTTTCACCGAAAATTATCCGCAATTTGGGCACGCGTCCTCAGAAATTTCGCCAACCCTCTCCTAGGCCGAAAATGTTTAAGGAACATCGGTTTGAAGGGGCGCTAAATTATTAGCCTGCCCGAACCGCTCATATGTGTCGGACCGACCTTGCTTCAATGATCCATGTGACATGAACGCAATGGCAGCAGACAAACCGGTTCTTTGAACCAAATACATCTCATCTGCTACGAACTGTCAAGTTTATATTAGTCTACGATGCCTGATTCACACGAAATAGCCTATTTTAAGGTTCTTAAAGACATATTTTCTTGCTTCTGACTGTACCACATAAACTCACACAGAGCCTACATTACATTTCACACAAGGTAGTTACATTTTACTAGCATGAGTCTAGTTCAAAGTAGCCTGCAAAATTTCCTGTGAACTTCAGTCAAACGCTGAGCCTCGTTACCAAAGACTATTAAACTTTATTATAAGCGATCATAAGAACTGAGTTGAGGACCAAATGAGTTCCAATCCCTGAAGGTGTATAAAGGCACAGTCGTCTAAATTCTCCATTTAAGTCGTTTGAAGACATAATGTTACGTCATATTCTGATACCTTGCCTTACCTGCACATACATTTCAGGCAGAGGTACAGTGCCGGAGCCTTATCTGCCACTTTGTGACTGGTATTTACAGTACCGCGGCATATACGCATCACAGCCACAGAACTCATCTTTTATCTTCCATAAAGTACATACCACACATATTGTGGGTTTGCGATAATGAAGTAACCTTCACACAGAATGTGAAACATGATAGAAGGACATGATTGAAGATAGAGTCACACTCCTGCTGAATTTGTCCGGACATTCTCAGACTTATATCCACTATTTCCTGTGCCCTGAATCTCTTTCCTACTGTGTTATTAATAACCATTGCCTAGCTGAAGAGAAATATTGACTCTTTTCATCTATTTTGTTTACACAGAAGAGCAGGGCCGTGACAACAAGAAAACACAGAACAGGTCGCCTACACTGTACATGTACTTGACTACTTAAGAATGAAACAAAAGTCGCGTCAAATGGTAGCTGTCCTTACAAGCTGAGGGTCCTAGTTTCGAATCTATACGCAGGGAGCCGTTATCCTGATGATTACCAGAAACTAGGAGTAGACGGTGTTAACCTGTAGATTACCAGAACCTAGGAGTAGAGGGGGTTATCCTGTAGATTACAAGAACTTACGAGTAGATGGGGTTATCCTGTAGATTACCAGAACTTAGGAGTAGAGGGGGTTATCCTGTAAATTACAAGAACTTAGGAGTAGATGGGGTTATCCTGTAGATTACCAGAACTTAGGAGTAGAGGGGGTTATCCTGTAGATTACCAGAACTTACGAGTAGAGGGGATTATCCTGTAGATTACCAGAACTTACGAGTAGAGGGGATTATCCTGTAGATTACCAGAACTTAGGAGTAGAGGGGGTTATCCTGTAGATTACCAGAACTTACGAGTAGAGGGGATTATCCTGTAGATTACCAGAACTTAGGAGTAGAGGGGGTTATCCTGTAGATTACCAGAACTTACGAGTAGAGGGGATTATCCTGTAGATTACCAGAACTTTGGAGTAGATGGGGTTATCCTGTAGATTACCAGAACTTACGAGTAGAGGGGAGTATCTTGTAGATTACCAGAACCTAGCAGTAGAGGGGGTTATCCTATAGATTACCAGAACTTAGGAGTACAGGGGGTTATCCTATAGAATAATTGATTGCATTCAAAACGCTTCTCTCAGGCCAGATCAGTAATCTAAGCAGAGGAATGACGCTGCCCCTCGCATCGTGACAATTCAAGAGTGAAAGGCTCACAATGTATTTCAGCCTCCCCAGAACTGCTAGTGTCACTGTCATTAACAACGAACCATTTTCTCTGAACTCATGACAATATTCTATTCTATATCGAAAATAAAACAAATGTAACAACACGCCATTTGTAATGAGCATAAAAACGTTCCTGGTGCCTAAGTACCACGCTATGAAGAAGCAAAGTGAAGTGCAAGTAAATCTTCACATATTCTCGAATCAGGTACTGAGTGGAGGTGGACTGCCACATTAAATCGGGGAAAGCACCAACATTCATTAAATACGAAAGGCGAGCCTCTGTACCACTTTTGAATTGGTGGAGAACACAGTACCTGCACGTATGGAAATCGGAACCCGAAACGTCGGAAGCTTCTGCCAATCCTCAATGACGTTACAACCCACAAGTCGATACATTTTACACAAATCGCCAGAAAAAATCTCAGATTTCAATCACCTGTATTTAAGAAAAAAATTAAAAACTTTTAAACCGACCAAGCATATGAACCAAATGTTGAATTGGCCAAAGAGGATTACACATTTAGGTAAAAAATTACAAATCTTTGAAAGTGCACACCATGAAGACGTATATGAGCGAAAAGGTATGAATCCAGTTATATGTCCATGTGACAACTGCGTCTGATGTTTCAAAATACTAGTGGAACATTTGACGGCATCTCTCTACATTTAAAGCCAAGAGTTTATGGCCTTTCGACAACAGAAATTTTAAATTCTTATTGCCATGTTCCAAAAGAAGAAGGTTTCCTTAAAAACCAATAAGAAAAGAGTTACCCACTTCATTATACGTAATTTGGTGGTCAGACCACAATGCCACTTTATTTCCAGGAACAGACACCGGATTAACTAAGGCAGAGGACAATGGCTGGAAAGCAGAGGTATTATGGAAATGGCGATGCAAAAAATTTTCACCACCGGCAGGCACGCTCCTGTCTGCCAGTCTAGTTAACACCACAGCTCATAACATGCAGCAACCGGAAAATGAGAATTTTAAAGTTTAGATTTTACGTAGGTTCTCACGGTGGTTAGGATTAGTATTGGATTCTTTCCGGTTATGACAGGATAAAACACGGAAGCAATGCGTTCATCCTAAGCGGTGGTAACGACATACCAGAACACCCCGTGTCATAACCCACAAAACAACATGAATTCCATATATGTTGGCATGTTAGAAATGTCCACATTACAAAGCTCGTGTCTTCACTGTGCCAACTGTAATCAGCCAAGTACTGTCTATTACAAACGCAAAATTCCATCAGACACTGCGACAAGACCATCTGATAGTGACATCATAAGCGGAATCGCCTATCCTGAACAGATATCGACTAAGTTACCCGCTTAATATTCAAGCTGCTTTCACCACACTGAAATACATGAATAAAACAAACAGACGATCTGAAAGATGCTGTGTATTTATGAAGGGAATTACTGAATGTGACATTAGGAAACAGTGATTCCACTAAAAGGTCGTCATCCTGAGGTTCCCTTTTGTTTCTCCAGACAAATGGTTTAAATTAAGCTGTGGCCATTTTCTTTCAATTACTTCCCGAATCTCAGCATACTACTGAGACTGAACAGACTGTACAGGGTAAGACTTCGTTTATTTCTCCGCCAAACAAAGCATTTAAAAGGTAAAAGGTAAAGGTCACCCTATAACCTGCCATGAAGGCACAGAGGGGAAGTACGGGTATAGCTCTACTCTTTCTTTAACCTCGGCGTTAGATGTGGGTGAGTGGTTAACGCCACGCCCCGGCCGCTTTACCCTCGGGAATGACCCGGTGCCCATTGTACAGGAGGCTGGGTGAGCCCCAGGGCCGGTTTGGATGGGTGCGAAAAATTTGCCCTCACCGGGATTCGATCCCCGGTCCATCCAGCTCGTAGCGAGGCGCTATACCGACTGCGCTATCAAGACACACCCACAACGACATTTAGGCTTCTAAATCTCATAGCGCACAAACCCGCATGTGTCTGCTTACGCGCGCTGCATCACGAAACATTTTGTGCTCGATTCTACGTAAAC
Source organism: Reticulitermes speratus (assembly GCA_021186555.1). Lineage (NCBI taxonomy): Eukaryota > Metazoa > Arthropoda > Insecta > Blattodea > Rhinotermitidae > Reticulitermes > Reticulitermes speratus. The sequence continues at coordinate 16,225,748 of JAJKFL010000330.1, forward strand.
AGCACATCGCAATCAGGAGGGCGGACGTGGAGAAGGGGGAAAGAAGATAGACGGAGGAAAATAAGAAACAGAATAATAATCGTGTGTTTCGTATTATGAAACACACGATTATCTCAAGGAGCCGATATTCGTTCAACTGGTTCTTACATTCCCCGCTTTTTGGAACCAGAAATTTCATTACCGTGAACAAAGAAGCCTACATCTGGACCATATCCACAGCCAGTTCAAATCCAGTTTATTCCTTCACGCTCTATTTATGTCAAATTCAATTTAATTTAGAGATAGAATAGCTCAGTCGACATAGTAACCAGGCTACGGGGCGGATGACCGAGGAATCGTGGTTCGACTCCAGACAGAGACAAGACAGTCTTCTCCACAGCGTCCAGGGCGGCTGTGAGACATACACATGGGTATCAAGAGCCTTTTCTCTGGTAGGTAAAGCAGCTGGGGCATGACGCTGACCAGATCCATCAAGTGTGACCATTAAAAATGCGTGGATCAATATCTTTACTCCTCCATATACGTTCACTGCATGGTGTTAAATTCAGTTCTGGGATAAATTTGCCCTCTTATCTTCTACCATATTAATTTGTTCCAATATTCAGATGTTTGCAGCTTATACAAGAGTTCTACAGTCTTCCAACAGAATGGGAACACCACTTACCGAAGTCGCTGTCCAGAGGTTACAACTAACTGCTGCTTCGTATCCAAGAATCCTGGTTTCAGACCTCGGTCAGGAGACTGGCTAAACCTGAATTACGTATTTCATGGTTTCCCTCAGTCCCTCCGGCAGGCAAATTATGGCGTAGTACTCACATCATATAGCGTAGTCGGTATAACGACTCGTTACGGGATGGACGGCCCAGAGACCGAATCCCGGTGGGTGCAAGATTTTCCGTGCCCGTCCAGACCGGCCCCGACGCCCACCCAGCCTCCTGTGCAGTAGGTACCGCGTCTTTCCCGGGAGTAAAGCGGCTGAGGCGTGGTGCTGACCACGCAGCCCCTTCTAGCATCGAAGTTGCGAATGCTTTGAAGCTATACCTCCGCCTCCGTCGTGTCCGCATAGGTGTCATGGCGTGACCTTGAGCTGTACTCGCATCATAAATTAGGCAACAGCTGCTTTCTTCCACGTATTTTACATTTCATTTTATTCACTAATCAGCCTACCGCCGATCCCAGTGGCCGCGCGGTCTAAGGCGTGGGTCTGCGGCCGCTTGCTTACTGGGATTGTGGGTTCGAATCCCGCCGGGGATTGAGTGTTGTGTGTTGCCAGGTAGAGGTTTCTGCGACGGGCTGGTCCCTCGTCCAGAGGAGTCCTACCGAGTGTGGTGTGTCTAAAAGTGTGATCGTGAAGCCTCGAAAAATGAGGCGGCCTTGGCCAACAAGGGGCTGTCGAGCCACTGAAAAAAAAAATCAGCCTACCATTCGATACCATATAACCTATGTAACTCGCAGCGTCGTGAAATAAATCAAAGAAAAATTATAAACAAGATTACTTTGCCTCGTATTTTAATTCAGTTGTGCTTTTCTATCCACTTTTCACTGTTGGCATATCTCCAAATTATGTAGAAATATTAGTTCTTACGTACAGCCTTACTTCGTCTACGCATGCACTAACTTCGTTGTTATGCTAGTCACAGTGTGAAAAGAGAATTTACATAATTTCATAACGCCAGTGGTCAGCTAACTCATAAAACGTAATATTTCATTATGGTCATTACCCATTATCTTCAAGTTAACCATTCTTAGTAAGCGGCATGTACGTTTCCTGCGCACACTGCCTTACAGACTTCGCCTCAATTTTTTCCACTTACACTGGTTCGTTTTCTGTTTATAATACTAAGGATATAAGATGAAACAAAAAATGACAAACTAAGTTTCCCTTGTTAGAATTTTTTTCCTTCTCGTTCAGTCTCGACTTCCCTTTCATTTGTTAAACCACACAAAGGGTAATTCTATCAGAAGTTACAGACCTCTTGCAAAGTTGCCTGCCACGTATTCATTATCTCTCCTTTCTCTTCTGCCGAAGAGAGCCACAGTTTTCTATTATGTAAAGTAGCCCGCTTTTAAACAAGGGGAAAGGACAACAAAGCTTTACACAGTGTGTGCTGGTGACCATGGTAAGTGCATTATGCAAACAAAACAACGACAAATATACAGCAGAAAGCATCACTGCCCATTTGGAAAACATAAAACATCTAAAAATATGCGTGTTTATATGGACAGTCTAAATACACCCGGACTCCGAAAAAACCCTCACTGTATGTATTTTCATGCAGTCTAACTTGTGGGAGTACGGAATTAATCAGCTCGACAATACAGCATATGGTAAAAACAAACAAACTTTTACACCTAATGTAAACTACTACGCAATAACCACACTAGTTCTGTCCTTCCATGTTACTTCTTTCCTGAAGCCTGTGTTTTACATGCATAATACCGTAGACGTCCGATCAAGGTGGCCGTGCGGTCTAAGGCACAGCCGCTTCATTTCTGGGATTGCGGGTTCGAATCCCGCTGTTCGTCTCTTGTGGTTCTTGTGTGTTGTGTCGGTAGCGGCCTCTGCGACCAGCTGATCGCTCGTTCAGAGGAGTCCCAGCTAATTGCATGTGATGTAGAAACCTCAAAAATGAGGCGGCCTAGGCCCGAGTTGGACTGCTGCGCCACAGACAACAAATTCGTAGACAGCCGGAACAGCTCAGACGACGGGATCTACAGCCAAGAGTCGGGGGTTTCTTTCTAGGCAGGGGCAACAGGTTTCTGTGTTCTCCCCAGTATCCAGACGAACTCTGGAGCCCACGAAACCTTCTGTCCAAAGGATATCGAGTATATTTTCTCAGGGTAAAGCCGACCACTGACCTCCCTCTAGCACCGAGGTAAAGAATACGATGACATACAGTTCCAAACCCCCATCCCACCACACCTCCCATTTGTCTTCATGGCGCGTTCCTCAATTTAAGGGCAAGGACAAATTCAGCTTTGTATAATTTCAGCTCATTTTAAAACGAATATTGAAGAAACAGGATAGGAAGGAGTGGACTGCATTAACAATTTTTAAGATGCGGTCGAAAAAATAGTTTGTGAATAAGGCAATAGATTTGCACGTTCAGTGTTAAAGAAAGGAAATTCTGTCATATTTCCAGGAGATACCCTAGTCACAATGCTATAATTCTTTCACAATAACAATAGAAGAAACTCAGCGTTTGATGGGGCAGGTAGCGATAAAATGTGGGTCGACAGAAGACAAATTTGACTGTTTCACAAAAGCGGTTCACATGATATGCGTGCTGTGTACAGGAAGTACGGTTACGATCCTCGTAGTACACCATAAAATAGAAATTCGTAATGTACAGGAAAGTGAGGTACAAGGGACTGCCACTTATTTCTTCCGAATATCTTAATAATCCAAGTCAGAACTAAAAGAAATATCGGTACATAATTGATAAATTTGATCCGTTACAGGTGCTAGTTACAACATGTGGACATTCATTCTTCTGAAACTAATATTTTCAAGAAACGTGGCAAGGATGCTGTCACATGCAGAGGGTAATATGGAACATAAAAGTATTTAGATATTAAGGGAGTTCACAATTGTTTACATTGTCATTGTTTAAACATTTGTACTTCGTAATTAAATGGCAAAAGTATATGGTTTAGTCAGGTAGCTTAACACCATGTGTGTTATGGATTAACAAATAGTATTTCACTTTACCATAAAAACAGACAGACTTGTTGCCTCATAAAGCAGCATAACTCAAATAGGTACAAAAACATGGCAGTACCGTAGTGACATCGATGTAAAATTTCGGGACAGTCCACCGCTCTATGCCAGCCCATTTCAACATGCCCGTCTCCTCTATCCGAACAACATATGTAAATTTGCAGACAAATTTCAGAGTGCTTAGGATTCACTGATAAGCTGGAAAGGGACATGCACGTGAGGACAATACTGAAGCTGATGTCACAGGAACTGCTTATACGGATACGGTAATGCCATATCTCAGGCGGTTAAACGCCGCCTTCTCACAGCTGAGCCTTGGGTTCATTCACGGACGACTTCATGTTGCGTTTCGTGGTGGATAAAATGGCAGTGCAACAGACTGTTCTCGTGTTCCTTCGGTTTTCCTCTGCTAATCATCACGCAGACACCGCTCCACACTCATCTATCACCGTCCCCCTGAGGTGTGCAATAGTGCCGACAAGGCACTACAATGTCATATCCTGTCTTAAGCTGGGGGACTCTCCCCTCAGCCGGCATTTGGTTACGGAGCAACACCACCAGCTTCTTTTTTAAGACTACATCGATGGGGATAGGATTAAACTTGTCCAGAATAGAGTTCAGTTGCGGAATTTTGTGGAAACAGTCATGGAATTCTGAATTCATATAAGAGGAACACTTTTTTAACATTAAAATTGATATACAAATCCCTGAAAAATAATGATAATAAATATAATATTAATAATAATAATAATAACGCTTGTTGTTTGTTAATTTATCATTAATTTCAAACTAAATGAAACATGAATTCATAAACTCCACTTTGAAAACAGAAAGGTCCATTATTCACGGACCCTTATAGTGGATGAAGCAAAATTTAACCCAACCACTCATCATTAGTAATACCTAACAGACGTTTGGAGTACTACTGTTAGCGGTCTCTAGCATCAACAGAAACAAAAATACCGCAATAAACGATTACGTTGTTGACCTGTGTCAGCTCCCTGTAGATTAGCAACACCCATATATATCATATTGAACACTGAATAGCGTTTACACTCGTATAAAATGTTTTGTTACACGGATCTGACGCATTTAAATATCGCTTTCGTATCACGGGGAGCCGGGATAGCTGCGTTGGTACGGTGACGAGACTGAGCACTGGAGGACTGAGAAATCGGAGATAGATTTCCGGTCGCAGCTATATTAAAATGCAAGCTATTGGGCAATAATATTAGGTCACGTTTCTCAGAGTATAGTGCAATGCACACGATTCGGAATATCAGGAAGACACTGCTGCTTCCGTCTTCGTGTATAAATGGTACACGTGTGCCAAATTACAAGGCGTCACATCCCAGAAGAAAGTAACTTTCGTAGTCGCTAACGTCAGAGTCCCGAACCTCGCTCATATTCCTGACGATACGAAAGCCTTGTCTCCATACTACAGGCAAGGTAAGTACCAAATGGCAGGTGAGACCGTACAGCCACTTCATCTAACAATTACAGCCGAAGTGACGTGGAAGCTCTTTTGAACTACATATCTTAGGCTATCTGACAAAGATTAAAAAACCCTGCATTTTGTAACAATTGAGATTTTCGCGATGTAAACAAGATTACGATGTTCTGGGATGTGACACCGTGTGGTCTGGCAGATGAATACCAAAGACACCTTCTACCTTGATGGAGGCACCAGGTTTCTTCGAAATGTTGGTACCCAACTATAAAAAACACGGCCTCGCATAAGACCGTTACCCTGACTACTTCGGTTCCGTTCCGTCTGTACAAACAGGCAACAGACTCTTGGCCTACAGCCTGCAGTAATACATCTTTATGAATTATTCAAAGACGACACAAAGAAAATAGTGGAAAACTGCGCACAAATTTTCTAAAAGTGATTTTTTTACTCTGCATAGACGATTGACTTCTACGAGAATTTAAGCAGATGCAACTCTGCTGTTTCAAAATTAATCACAGTGAACAGTCAAACGTCCCTCTTTCTTGTATTTCGTTACATATTCGCGTAATTTACTAGTTTCAAATAAAATTTCTATGCTTTAGTAAGATCTATACATTGAGTACAAACTTTTCGCGGGCAAATTTTGTAATAAATCAATTACATTCAAATTGTCCTACGCAAACAGCAGGGCAACTGGCAAACTATAGTGACTAGGCCACAGGCTGGAAGGCTGAAGAATTTTTGTTCGATTCCATGGCAGAAAGAAGTTTTTCTCTTCTCCAAAACGCCCAGACCGGCTGTGAGGGCCACACAGCCTCCTAGTCAAAAACTACCTGGGACACTGTCCCCAGGGGTAAGCGGCTGCGACGTGAAGCTGGCCACTAATATCCACCTAGTTCCAAGGTTGAGAATGCGTGGAACTATAGGCACATCGTCGCTACCCCATGGCATGAGCAGGGTCTATCCATTGTACCTACAGCAGGGGTTGTACATACACCGACAGGAACAAAACACAAATTCACCATAAAACTTTAACAATACGTTTCCTAACACAACAGTTAAACTATTTCAGGAATTTATTTATGAAACTTGGGGACAAATGTCCCTCGTCGATAAACTTTCACTTTATAAAAAAGACGATCCAGGGTTCGAATCCCGGCAGGGATAGGATATTTTTGTCTTCTCCAAAATGTCCAGACCGGCTCTGAGGCTCACCCACCTTCCTATTCAGTGAGTGCATGAGTTCATTCCCGGGTGTAAAGCGGCCGGGGCGTGAGGTTGACCACTCACCTCCATCTAGCGCCAACGTAATGAACGAGTAAAGCTATACCTCTAATATCCTGTAAGCTTTCATGGCGTGGACAGGAACAACTTTACTCTTTTTTTCAGTGGCTCGACAGCCCCTTGGGGGCCTAGGCCGCCTCATTTTTCGAGGCTTCACGATCACACTTGAGACACACCACGCTCGGTAGGACTCCTCTGGACGAGGGACCAGCTCGTCGCAGAGACCTCTACCTGACAACACACAACACGTACAACAGACAGACATCCATGTCACCGGCGGGATTCGAACCCACAATCCCAGTAAGCGAGCGGCCGCAGACCCACGCCTTAGACCGCGCAGCCACTGGGATCGGCCTTTACATTTCTTACTTTGTAAAAAAGCACGAAGGGTGATCTTAAACTAGACACGAACCATGACAGATTTCAGTCTCATTAGCCCATCTTCAACTCAGAATCACTGCTGTATAAAATAATTTCCGGTAGCATTCTCTAATTATCGCTATGATTAGTACGTCTCTACCAAGATGCATTTTTTTCGTGTGTTGAGAAACGGAAATTGTCAAACAAAAGAACGCGATACCGCGCAATCGCTTTGTTCTGTTCACTAGCCAGGGAATTCTGTACTGTCGCAGTCTAGTGTAGACAACCACTGGCTCAATAATAAAATGTGTACGTCTTTTGGCTTGAACCAACGCGTTCGTCGCCAAGTACCGAGTACCAAGTACGAAAATCGTCGGGTTAGTTGCGCTCGGATGGTTGCCATATACTTCCATGATACAAGACCTTACTTGAGAAGTTAAAAGTTGCTAGACAGACAATTTCCCATCGTTTATGGCACAAAAGTGTTCATTACTGTCTTCCCAAGAGCCAGTTAATGGACCCTGTCCTCAGCCAGATACAACCACTCTACAGTCTCTCACATTTTGTCTCTACGGTCCACTTTGCTATTATTTTCCCACCCACGTCTAATAATATTTAGTACATAACACAAATTATAAATCTCATAATTACGTAACTTCCTTTATTCTGCTTTTCACTTTCTCTCTCTTACTTCTAAATATTTTTCCTTCGCAGTTCAATCAAGCTGACAGACGGGGGTTTACACTCTTCAAAGACTAAGATTAAACTGTGTTGCTTTCACAGATTTAGAGCGTACCGCACAGTAAGCACACTCCATCTCTGTTACGAAACCCAATCAGTTAATGCTGTATAATGAAATGATCGTCGTTGCTTATGAGCATAGGCGTAACTTGGAGGGTGCAGAAGGGGGCAAATGCCCCCCCCCCCCCCCCAACATTTTTGTACCTAAGAATGTTCTTTTTTGGCTACTGAGTTGAAGAGGAGCAAATAAAAAATAGAAATTTTTCTAAACGATTACTTGGGTGGTGTACAGACAGAAAAAATGAAAAACCTGCGTTTTACGGGAAGCAGAATAGAGGCATCTGACTCACCCGTTTACAAAGGAAGGGAGGCACAGTAAATTATTTGTGCTCTTTGCCTAAGGTCACTTCATTTTAAGGACTGGTTCAAAAGAATCTTCCCCAGTTTGTAACTTGAGTCCTTCGTAATTTAAAGTTCCTAATACCCATGGTCGAGTGTACCCACCCCCCCCCCCCCCCCAACAATGTTACTAGCCAAGTAACGCCTGTGCTTATGAGAACAATACAAAACACGTAAATGCACTTCGTGTGTAGGCCACAGAAACTGTACATACTTCAATCTCCAAATATCTTATGGCAGTGAATATAAAGAGACTAAACCGCACAGCGACAAGCCTTCCCCAAATTTAATCTTATAATCTGCTCTTAATCTCTCCTCAGTATGATTCTGATCTGTCACACTCGTTCCTACTACTTGAATATTCGTCACTTACTAGCCACCTTTGCAATTAAGGATTTCTCTTTCCTTCTACTAACGACACCTGCGCATACATTTCATTTACTCTATTACTAGGTCTTGCTCCGCTGTAGGAATAAAGCGAAATGATGGACCAACTAAGCCAGCAACCAACCAACCAACCAAGTAACTCTATGGATCAGAGTCCTTGTTTAGAAGCTCATAGGTGCTCAGAGAGCCAAAAAATGTTCACGCATTTAATGGAACTCGACGCTTCATTGCCGTATTCACAAATGTCTGCCGGTCATCTCTATTCTCAGGCAGATTAATCCTGTCCATGACCTCCAATTTTATTTATTTAACATCAATACTGTACTTCCATCTATACCTAGGTCCTTTAAGTGGCCTCATTGCTTCACGTTTTCCCAACAAAACTCTGTGTGCATTTATCTTCCCCCTCGTGCACGCCACCTACCCCGCCCGTTTCATAAACCTTGACTTGACAACCCTAATAATATTGGGTGACGGTACATACCATCAAAATCTTACGAAGTTTTCCCAGCCTGCTGTTACTTCCTCTCTCCTAGGTCCATATCCTCCCTACCACCCCATTCTTGAGCGCACTCAGCTTATGGATAACACAACAGGGGATTTAAAATTTCTCATTCGTTGTTTTTTCAAGGGCTGACTCTGGTGGGACAGCAACTGACAAAACTACATTAATTACAGGTGACAGATTGATGTATGCCGCTGTAAGGGATCTGAGCACACTTTGCATCGCATAGACAGGACGATGTGCTGTGCGCTCTGGCCAAGGTATCATATTCCTGGAAATTATTTACACGCGCTGATCGATAGCTTTAATTAATAAATAATATTCACACATTCAGGAAGATGGATACAGCCATGCGCCATTATGGCCACGTTCGACGTCCTCTTGAATGCCCTAATGTTTAAGGTTGTAATAATGCCCTCACAACTGTCGCGGCCCTCAGCATGTTAACGCCCTTCTGTATAAAAGAGATACAACGTAAAGTTAAATTGGTCGGTGTGCTTAATTAAGCCTCACACCGTGAATACGTATGAGAAGTAGAGGTATGGCTCCACGCACTGTTAACCTCAGTACTACGAAGGGCGTGACCAACTTTAAGGATCCGAAGCCTCATGCTCGAGGAAGGAGGCCCCAGGGCCCTCTGGAAAGAAGGCTGGGTGGACGACAGATCTGGTGTCGACACAATGAGGTAAAGAGAAATGTGTACCGCAATGGGGAATCGAACGCCGGGCGTAAGGCATGTAGTCGTCACTACACAGTTACCACAAAAAAATAAAAAGAATGAAAATGTATCCCCGTGCCTAAGCACTGCATCATTAAAAGTGAGAATAGGGGTTAAACCCGGCATTATATATAATATATATATATATATATATATATATATATATATATACTGAGGCATGTGGGAGTGTTCGGATTCACGCTCCGGCCGTTTCGCAACCGAAGAAACAATCGAAGTTAACAATTTGGTGGAGGCTTCGCCAGATTCAGAGTCGGCTGGTGCGCAGTGGCAATGCCCCTAATGGACACTGATTACCAGCCCAAAGCCGTCACTCTCTTCGTTTAGTTATCCTGGCAACTTCGTATTTTCTCGTCTACTCCAAAATTAGATTCCGTTCGCCGGTTGTTGCACAAATTTTCCTCTCAGTAAGGACAAACATTCAGTCTTCTTGACACATCTCACTGAGCCTGATCAAAGACAAGGGATTCCAATTCCAGCGACCCAGCATGCCTGAAGAATTGCTGTGGTGAAAATAACTCTCCAAAACAGAACCTGAAACTCTCCCAAATTTGCGTAAACACAAGGAAACAAAAAAAAACTATTTTGAAGGCTGAATAACTGTATTAAGTTTCAAATAATAGAAGTTACGGTAAAAAATTACTTTGTAACTCAACCAATACATGGACTGCAACAGTAAGAGACCTACTTGCAAGAATTTAGAAATTAGCGTGCAAAGTAACCAGAGACACGTAAGTTAAAGCAACCCCACAGCCTCGCAAAATTATTCGGGTGTATGAATTGTTCCAAAATGTAGTAACGCAGCATAACAAGCTTCATGAAATGTACTTTTCGCCACAAATGGTTAAGATGATAAAATCAAGAATGAAAAGATGGCGGATCGTGTAGCACACACGTGAGAGAAAGAAAATTCAGAAGACCTGAGAGAAAGAGGACACTTGAAACATCTCGAGGCAGATGGGAGAATATTAAAATGGATACAGAAATAATGTTTAATATTCGATCATATCCAGGATACAACAAGGCTACAGTAGTTTCATATTCACAAAACAATCAATTATCCTCGCACTGGCTTCTGAGGCAGGGCACAAACGCAAAGTGAACAAGACAGGTAATGTACATATAAACGTAACATTGAGGCGCGTTCGCGTAACCCATGTTGCCGTGGAAAAGCAATAAGTATTACATGTTCTGAGTGTGTATGTAAACTTACTTATCCATCACGCAAGGCGCATGCGCCGTATTATATTGTCAATTGTGGCCTGTCTGGCTCTACCATATTTTTTCACTTTATCCCACAAACGGCACAATTTTCGGAAAAAAAAGTTACTGGATATAAAATATGTTTTGATTTTCTCTACAACTTTTGTCTGTAACATTTCTCTTTCTAAGAAGAATTTAGCGAGATATTATCATAAAGGTACTTAGGTTTTCATGTAAAATACCCCTTATACCTGTCAGATTTTAATGAAAGTTGGACCTTTTCGACAGGTTTTCGAAAAATACTCAAATACCAAGTTTCATGACAATTCGTCTAGTGGCAGCCGAGGTGTTCCAAGCGGACAGACACACACACACAGAGAGACAGACGGACGGACAGACAAACATGACATGACAAAGCTAACAGTCGCTTTTCGCAATTTTGCGAAGGCGCCTAAAATCTGGCAAAACAATAGGGCGACCAAAGTAGTGGAATCTGTGACAAGTGAAAGGTTTTGAACAGTGCCGCGACAGAGGACCAGCCAACAAGAGAATTGCTACAAAAGTCAATTTGTAATTGTCTGTTTCGAGAGCTACAAGCCTCTATGTTTTATATTACATTGTCTTTCTAAAATCGTTACCTTTGACATTCCAAACACAATACGCAACACTGAACTGTAAAACGTCAGAAAAATGAACACTCAAAGCGTGACTAAAAGACAAGTACGGGAAGCAAGAAAAAGAAATAAATAAATAATGAATGAATAAATGAATGAATGAAATGAAATGAAACAAGGACGGAAGCAACTAAAGAAAGATAAAACATACGTTCTATATTCACAATCAGTGAACTGTCAGCCGAACACAACTTATATGTAAAAAGAGCTGTGGTTTAAATGTAAGTTGTGCTCGACTGACAATTTATCGGTTTATTACAACAACACAGCGCGGTGAATAATATAAAGATACTTCATGATCAGTTTCTTGCAATTCTGCGTTTGGGGACATACACGGCTTTAGTACGCATGCAGCTATTTCAGGCACAAATCTGCTGTTACAAAGCTAACTGAAGTGTAGGCAAACAACAGAGACGCAAGTCGCTTTATAAGTAAAAAAAAATACTCACCATATCCGAAGGAAATAAGGCGAAATTAAAAGTCGTAGCTTAAAATGTAGTGTGCACTCTAAAGTTACGAAGCATGTATTTTCTATGATGACCTGGCTGTGAGAAAGCTGGCAGAACCTCATGGAAAGTGTTACATTTTATTCCTTTTCAATAAGAACTAAATCCGCATGAAAACTCTAGGCGCAGACCCATAAAACGCCAAATTTAATCGAGATTCAAAACGATTCGGGAGGACGGAAATTTTATCTTCCCATCGTGCTTCACTTTACAACGCTTCAACGGAAAAGTAAAATTGGTGGCAGCCGATCCCAGTGGCCGTGCTTTCTAAGGCGTAGGTTTGCAGCCGCTCGATTGCTGGGACCGCGAGTTTGAATCCCGCTGACGGCATGAATGTTCGTCTCTTGTATTTGTTTTGTGTTTTGTAGGTAGCGGCCTCTGCGACGAGCTGATCACTCCTCCAGAGGAGCCCTACAGCGTATGTGTGTCTAATTGTGTGTGATCTAGAAACCTCAAAATTGAGGCGGCCTAGGCCCGAGTTAAGCTGTTGCGTCACAGAAAAAAAATTAGTGACGGCACATGTTTAATGAAACGAAGACTATGTACAACAATTACTTTCATTTTACGGCAGGTTTAATTAATGACGCGCACAACGTACTATAACGGCGTACCCACGAAGTACTGGGCACACAGAGACAGCGAGTAGCTTGTTCTACGGCAACCGTTACGACCTATTTCTGAAAATAAAGGTAAAGGTAAAGTTTCACCCTAGAACAGACCATGAAGGCCCAAACAGGGAGTAGAGGTATAGCTCTACTCTTTCTTTAACCTCGGCGCTAGATGGGGGGTGGGTGGTCAGCGCCACGCCCCGGCCGCTTCACCCCCGGGAATGTCCCGGTACCCATTGTATTTCTGAAAATAGCCGGGTAAAATCCTGGGTTATAGGAAAACCGATGTACCTTTGATGACTGTCATTCACTTGTGCTGTGATTAGCATTCGACACAAACACAGGTTCAGTCTAAACACAACTCTTACTTTATTCAAATTGTTAAGCTACATGTTTCGATCCTGTACACGAATCATCAGGAGGCTGCGTATAAAAACAATAAAATAAGAGATGTGTTTAGATTGAACCGGCATAGCGTAGTCGGTACAGCGACTCGCTACGGGCTGAACGGTCCGGGGATTGAATCCCGGTGTGGGCGCGATTTTCCGCACTCGTCCAGACCGGCCCTGGGGCCTACCCAGCCTCCTATACAAAGGGGAACCGGGTCTCTTTCCCGGGGGTAAAGCGGCCGGGGCGTGGAGTTGACCACCCACCCTCATCTAGTGCCAGGATTAAAGAAAGAGTAGAGCTATACTCTACTCCCCCTCTGCACCTTCATGGCCTGTTCTAAGGAGAACTTTACCTTTACTTTTTCCTGTGTTTGTACTGAATAAAACCGGTGCAAGATCATCAAATGTTTATACAGGCGAATACTAGCGCACTGCAACCGATCACGCACCTCCTTCCAAGTCCTTACCCAACCACCATGCATGATCTTTCACCAATCTCTTTCGACGATGGGTACTGGTAAAATTGACCCCACAGTATGACCTTTGTAATAACACATTTCATTTGAAGAATTTCGTTCTTTAGGAAGGCACTGCTGAAATGTCACGAATAGCTGAAATTATTAAGACATTTCAGTAGCAATCTCCAACGTGTTATTTTGTATATGAAGGATGTGTGTTACACAGAAATGTGAATCACTGCAATTAAGAACAGGCATAAAAGACAGCAGCAATAAACGCCTGTAATATGTTACCAGTGCCTCAGCAGGCATTGCAGTATCAATATTTGCCGAAATAAATTGCATAGCGCGCAAATTTAGGGTAACCGTGACTTTTGAAGTGTCACTCTAGGCAGAAAAGTATAACAGGAGACCTATAGTATAGCTGTTTGTGGAAACCGCAGCTATAAATTGGTATTGTCACATTTTCTCCCTCCATTTTCAACGGATATTCCCCTACTTCCTTTGATTACCTTCGGTTACACGTCAGCGTACCTCCAGAATCCGGTTCTTACACGCAGGTGGCACAGTGGAACATAAACACGGCTTTATACAAGACGCCAGGGTTGTCCAAGCATAACGACCATCTAAATGTACAATTGACATCCTGCCTAAGTGATGTCGCAGAGGTGAATGGGACATTGTAGTAAAGCTCCGAGTTTATAAATGTTTGTATTAGATTTAATGTACTGGCCGAATTAGAAGCAAGCCAGCCCCGCAACTGATAACAGTAAAACAAAATAACCACTTACGTTAGATAGTCCTAAAAACAAGATTTACAAGAGAAAAATGTAGGCTATAATCACAACGACAAACTACGCACATCAGTGGTGTTTAATACGCTGTGGGCCATTGCAGCAATAAAAATTGACTTCACACACTTCTCGAATAAAAATTTACTTTCATGCTAACAACCACAGATAACATAAATGATAAAGATAATGAGTGACCCCACATAAAGCTCCACATCACGAGATTTTACTGCTTCATGCCTTGCTATTTCATTGCCAAGTTAAACAACATTGCATGCATTGAGCCCAAGGAGAGTTTGTCAAAGATGTTAGCCTGAAGGTGGTACATTAATGGAGAAACTTCTAGCGAGATTATAGAGCGAGAAAGACTGTTCACGAAATATATTGCTGTAGATGACAGTAATATCCATAATTTCAATTCAATATAGGCCTAATATTGTAGCTCTACATTTTGTACCGTTTATATCTTTATTCTTTCTTTCAGGCTACATTTTATTACACAGTGAATATAAAAAACTGAAAGACAAAAGAAATGAAAAAAAAATCCCTGTCCTTACTACGAAGCGATAAACTCGGTCGCAAGCTTATACCCAGACACTATACTAAATGGGTTATCCAGAAGCAGCTGCGGCTCTAGGTGAAAAACCACGTCAGAGGTGTATACAGAGTATGGAGGTTAAGCTAAACGCTTTATGTGCCTCAGTCGTAGGTGGATGTGTGTGGGCAGCTTCACATTCCGGCTGTTTTTCTCCAGAGAATCAACTTACCCATCGCTCCAGAACCGGTCTGGACGGTTTGGCGAACAGAACAATCTCTGACTGACTGACAAATCTCAGTTCGTCTGATCATTCCGTTTTATGAGCCTCGGGAGATACTTACACCGCCCATGGTCCTCTAAATGCTTCGGTCTGTAGGCCTACTGTGAGATTAGCCTAACTGTGTACATACGCACAGTCCAACTTCGTTATTACGAACACGAATACAATAAACTCACGGGTAGTGAGCAAACAGTATCTCTTAACTTTACGTACACATATCGTACACACAAATATTTCACGCAAATAAGGAACACGCTTCATGAACATGCCGAGCAAACTTCGTCGGGTCCGAGTTGCCTCATCCACAGCGGTCAGCCCGTGTGGCTCGACATTCCTTGATTGCCTCATCCGATCGGCTGACTTTCCTGGCTTTGCAAGAACAATCTCCCGCGCGAGGAGGCTTATGGCGCAACGTTATTGAACAAAGATCGCTTCGTCTGAACCAGAATTCCCACGCGGAGGTTTGCCTGTCCTCTCCTCCTCCCGTCACACATGGCCGACAATTTTATATCCAGCCGATAGTTTTGAACAGACGTGGAACGCGGGGAAAGGACATTGGCGCCCACTTAATGGATGCCAGCCCGTGGTTTAACCTGTCCCTACATTAATTCTTCCTGAAACTTGTGAGCTTACAATCTGGTGAGAGATTTTGTCAAGAATATCTGTCTACATTTTGCCCTTCAACTAGCAACATTTCCGTAAATATAAAAGTGTTGGTGAAAAAGAAACTTAGATTATTTCACTGTTATAACCTCGTGAAACAAATGTTGAAATGTGCAAAAAATGTAATGCATTATCATCTACAGTACCAAATTTATGGGAAAGCAAAGAAGGGATTTTATCTCCAGTAAAAAACCATCTCACTACGAGCAAGAAAGTAGGGAATGTGATTATATAAAATTGTGTTTCGACAAATGTACACTCTTTATTATCTGTTATTTAATACAGTTTATATTAAAAATAGCCCAACATGTTTCGAACCGTGTCACAGTTCATCCACAGGGACTCAATTATTTATTACACCAGCTATCTACGTGGTACTCGTTAAAATATGTAAGTTGGGTATATAAAATGCCATTAACTGTGTTGAGTTTTGGACACTGTATCTGCTGCTTCATGCTCGCCATTTGTTTGTTGTCGGAACACGATTTTATATAATCAAGAAGATGTACGGTACAAATAACACGAAGTTAGGGAATGTGACTTGAGCGATGACCATCGAGCACTGCTGGAACGGCGTCAGGTGCAGAGGAATGCTGGTTTCCCCATCAACGGCATCCAACGGGCAGAAAACATCGAAAACAATTAGGGCACAAGAACTGCACAAGTAACAATGGAGGACTTGATCGTTTTACAAATCGGCATAGCACTGCCCGATGCAGTGTTTAAATTCAAAGGTGAAAAATGTGTTAGCTGAAAGACCAAAGTATCGTTTAACGGTTCCAGCATGTGTGAACGTGACTGGAACTGACCAAAAAAAGGGGGAGGGGGGTTGTTACTGGAAAATTGTATAACCCACGTCGCTTCAAAAACGTACAGACGCTCCCCACTGAATATTAAACTAATAACAAGGCATGGATGACTTCCAATATTTGTCAACAATACGGAAGTGTAACAAGTAGTTAAAAAGAACAAGGCAGGCAATGTAGGTATAAACGAACACTTAGGCGACTTCGCGCAACCATTGTTGCCGTGGAAAAACAGTAAGTATTACATATTCTGAATGTGTGTAGTCACCTTAGAGATCCAGCATACATAACGCATGCGCTGTATTATATTGTCGTCTGTGGCCTGTCATGTTCTATAACATACTTCCACATTATCTCATAAATGGCACGATTTTCGGGAAAAAAAAGTTTTTGAACATAAAATGTGTGTTTTGATTTTCTCTACATCTTTTGTCCGAAACATTTCTCAGTATAAGTACTTCCATAAATACATACTTCACAACCTAGAATACAGCAGGTATAAGCTAAAAGTGTCGATGGTTTGACACTTTCAAACACAATACACATCTTAAGAAATACAAACTTGATCTCCGCTAATAAAATTACACCGAAAAGTGTTTCACTGATTAGTATCTTGCCTTGTATTTGCGAAGTACCAGAGTTGAATCTCGATAAGCAGACCAGCTATCCTACCCGAGAATATTCGTCCTTTTTACCCAGCAAGACCTTGCTGCTGCTGGAACAGTAGATGAAAATATACCACAATCGTAAATTTCACTATACTTTATGATCATTCCTGGTTATTCTACCATACAAAAGTATATAACCTACGGCACTGCTTCACATATTTTGCTCACGGCACAGTATTCCTTATCGCGTCCTGACACAACGTTTAATTTGGCAACACTACGCGAGAATGGAGAATCGCGCATGCGAGATCCGAAGGATGATTATATTGCAAAAACTGTACTTGATCCATGCCACGTATGTGTATGTGAAATTTATTTTCAACAAAATTATTTACACATTTTCTTTTATCTACAATAATACAACATCCAAAATTTCGCGGCACACCTAGGGGAAATCGCGTCTTACCCTTTGAGAACCACTAACCTAAAGAGTTGACAAGGTGCTGCTGAATGGTACAAGAACAAATCAACCGCACATAAACTTTCATAAATCTTCACTGACTGATGATATTATGTGATTCGTTCGAAGAAATCTGACGACGACCGTCTCCGTTCAAGATACAGATTTTCAATAATACACAAAGGGAAGGCCTCTAACGACAAAATCATTCAAAATATATCTGACAAACTGACAGGGCAATGAAATAACAAACATGTACAAGTGTAATTTTTACATCAGTGTTAACTCAGTTCAAGTGAATACAGAGCTATAGGGTACCGACTTTCAGCTTTGAAACCTGATGTGTATCAGTTACAACAACCATGCAGGATTACTGTTTCATGCTGGATCAAGAATTTTATTCTTTATTTAAAACACAGTCAAGAGAACGAAACCTGTTTGCTACTAAAAGGAACAAAGAATAATACCACAAGTCTTATTCGAACTGGTTTGTTAGAAAAAAAAACCCTTTGACGTCATGATTTTCCTTCGGAACTTGACCTATCCTGTTGCGCGTGACTTAAAACAGCACTCATTCTGTTGGTACGACCTCAGCTCGCAGCCTCCAGCTTGAGTCAGGACATAACCTGTAAGGACTAAACGTAACGATAACATGCACACTCTTTGTACGAGACAAACCTAAGTTATCAGCAGAAAACACAAATACTATAAAGAATAATGCGGATGCATTTGAACAATGAAGCAATGAAACTTTTACAGAAATAATGTAGATAAAAGGTACAGCCTGTGACACGACACAGGAGCCTCGCGGAGGTAGAGCTCCACTCATTCTTAACCACGACATTACACGGAAGTGTGTGGTAAGCACAAGGCTTCCGTTGCCATAACCCTCTGAAAAAGACGACAGCGCCAATTCGATAAAAGCTAGACGGAACCAGAAGCCGGCTTGGACGTGATGGACAAGAGAAAAAATCCTAATTTGCGGGGAAGCGAACTCATGTCGCCAAGTTCGCAGCCATTCATTTTATGCCTGAACAGAAGGGTAATACTGAAAGGTAAATGGAGACGTTGTCCCTGTGCCACAATACTACACCATGAAATCGCCGTGAAAAGGAGTGTAGAAGTGAGCTTCATGCTTTGTGTAATACGAGTAATACAACGTAAGAAGGTAGGGAGAAATCGTGACCTGTTTAAATAACCATGTCGGAATATTCGCCTGGAAGAAAACCACGGAAATCTTAAGCATGGCGAGATGACCGGGCTGGATTTCAAACAGGTGTCTTCCACATTTGTATACACCGGTGTGACACATCACTACTATACACATGTAATTGGACGGCTTTATTTCCATTTAAGGCATCTGTCCGGCGCAGTCGCAAGTTGTCACATCACAGTCCGTATCATGTTAAAAACAGAACAAGAAGAGGCCTTAACACTTTTTTCCCAGCATTTCATAATATATCTTAGACTGAGTAACTGTGAAGAAGGCTTCACTCAAAAGTCCATACCTATTTGTCATTTTCTCACCTTCCGATACGTAACATTACCTCGCGGCGTGATGAAGGCACGTTGCACAAATATGCTGCCATCACTCTTAATCTTAATCCAGAGACGTATAATGGTGACAGTTCCCTACATCAGAATGTTCCATATCCTTACCTGAAACAAAGAAGAGAAACAACGTACAGAATTACATACATGCACTGTGACTTTTGTCAGTAAACTCCAAGTGAAGAAAAATACTCAACGGTACACAGCATCCCACTAATCTTTTCCCCGAGCGTAGGGAAACACGAGCGCGCATAGGTACGTTAAAACGAGTCTCCCGAGAGAGTGCTATCATCCTGTAGGAGCTGGAACGTGAGGCAGTATCCCCAAATCAAGTGTTGTGTCCGATAGAGTGCATGTCGTCAGCGTGTGTGAGAAATGATTTCTGTTGAACAGTGTTCACCGGCAGTACTTCTGTAAACTATATGTCACGGGAAAAAAGCCATTGAAATTTTTGTTAAAAAACCCCGTCGTCAACAGTGTCACGTAAAAGCAATAAACAGAAGAGCGGAAGATGTCGGAATTGCACGTTCAGTGCTAGAGAAAAATAATAAGAAACCCTGTGTTTTTCTTGGATGATTCAGGGTTTACATTTTAAGTAACTTAAACAGCAAAAATAGCTGTTACGAAAATGCCCAAGCAGTTAGTGAATTTTTCTTTACATAACCTTACAGTGCATTGAGGGCGCACCAAGTCAAAGGGACAGTTTTTTTTTTTTCCGAAGAATAAAGTTCCGTTCATTACGTTAAAGTAATCACGACACCATCATTCGGTGACTTAACTGAAGAAGAGTAAATGTAAGGCGATCTACTTTAATTTGAAGACTGTAAGGGTCATTTCGTAAAAGAACGCTTCAAGACAAAAGTGCCGTCGAGTGTCCAGAAATATTTTCCGCAGGTACGAGGCCTGCTTATAAGCTGGCGGTCGGTACTTCGAGACAATTTTATGAAATAACTGCAGGGGGGGGGGGGGTTGTAACGTCCCGGCGGATGCGGAGGTCATATGAGAGAAAGCTCCCACGACAGCAGAGCTGAGGGAAATGGATTTTTGAGGAGGCGGGGGGTTGCTTTGTATATAGCTTAACTGAATAATTATAAGAAATGCAAAATAACGAACACTTACAATGAATATCACTAGATATAACTAACATGCGCACTAATAAATACACAGAGAGCCTCATACAAACAATACAAGAGACCGTTATGAACAACAGAGATAAGGGCGAAAAATACCCAATGTAACGAAGATATCGTAAAACTTAGTAAAACAGCCATTCAGCATAATTATATTGCACATAACAAGATACACTGCATCCAAACGTTAAGTGTCTAGACTAGACGAGAAGACAACCTCAACAACAGCAATCACACAAAGGTTATAGTCGACTTTGACCTGCAGGAAGAAACTGAACTACGTTGCAAAACACCAGCTCATGTCCCACATTACACTACACATTCTGTCACGCATAACAAGGCAAATATGCATGCATTGATTATCTATATCACATATGTATATTTGTTACGTAGAAATACACGTCTCTGGCTTTAACAATTATATAAGAATGTTTAAATATACGGCCTTTACATAATTTTAATGTCTGCATTTTAGTTTTAAATTTTATTTTTAAATCAACTGGTTTCATGATCGTTACCAATCTTTCATACAGCGATATATGATCCCTGATGATGACGGCTAGCCGAAACATGTAGGATGTCTGACTTGGAATGCATCTTACTTCTGTTCTTGTGGTGTATTTTGTTGGTATTTATCGTGCAGCAAATATGTTCAAATAAAAATTGCTACAGTTGTTCCCACTGAAATTGTGTTTATGTATATCTGTGTGTGGAGATTGGCCTATTGGTATTTTACATAAACAGGTAAAGGTAAAGACGTGGCCTCTCAAATGCCTGCCAAACTGTAAAAATAAACTTCTTTTTATGCATGAAATTTAAATTGTAAATTGATTCAATGTCGATAACAAATGTGTAAAACTTTGTTTCACTCTGAGGGAAGTACGTGATTGGGAAGAACGTGCTGAGAAGATGTAACAGCAGGCTGAAGAAAAACACAAAATGAGAAGCTTCGTATTTTGTGCTCTGCCTAAAATCGTTATGATGATTAAATCAGCGACAACTAAATTGCGAGGCAGTCGCATGTATGAGCAAAATGAGAAGATTTTGTTCGGAAAATCTGCGACATAAATCTCGGAGAAATAGGTAAACTGCACCACGATGTTTTCGTAAAGCATCTAACTAAACACAACAATAGTGTCTTCTAAATGTCATCATCAAATTTCGTTAAAAACACCCAAATGTTCCATAGTGTGTACCTTTTACAATAATAACTGTTATTGTGTGATGCGTGATCAGTCATGGAAAAAACATGGGTAGGACGCCAACTTTTCGAACAAAGCTGCTGCCATCCCCGTCAGTCTACATGGCTACACGGCGTCACATCGATATGCAAAAATTATCACATCCATCGCCGCCAGAAACTCAAGTCGCGTATTCTCTACATACCAAACCTCAAAAGCAAAGGTAAAGCAATCCCATTACAGGCCTGCACAGGCCCTGAGGGTTCCAGGAGTTTGAGGCTCCCAGAATTTCTAGACAATCGGCAAATGAAGGTGGTAAGGCTGTCACTCCTATGCAACGGCCGCCTTTACCCCCCAGGAAATAGCCCTGGTACTCATTTCTGTTAAGAGGCTGAGTCGACCCCAGGGCCATAGTGCGGCCGGAAGAATTATGTCAATGATAAATTCCAATGACACCATCGGGAATCGAACCCGCGACCTACCGGCTTGTAGCGCAGTCCCTCAACCAACTGTGTCACTGCGTGTAAACCTAAAAAACAAACGGCTGAAAAATCTGAAGACATTTCGTAACTTAAATTTTATAGCACGAGCCCTTCTTCCTACACGAATCACGTCAACATGTACGCGTACCTCATTTTTAAGACAGCTTCTTTTCCATTCTTCTTGCCCCTTGTGGGCTCTATATGGAAGTAACATTTTTTCGTTCTAAAAAGACACATTACGAAGCTATTTATGTCGGCGCTACAGATGGCTTACCTGCGGGGCGGCGAGAGTCAGAATCTCCTTACACAATAAACAGTATTTATAGAACCACTATTGTTGACAAGCAAGGAACCCTCACTTGAGCACTGCATGCAAACCTATTTTGGTGGCTCTTCCCACTAGATGGTAATTGTTCTTCAAAAGACCTTCAATTTTCTTAGAACCACGAAAAGGAAATGCCAGTTCATGTGTAAAAGAAATGTCAACGCGAAGAGCAACTTCCTTTGACACAGTCTCGGACTGAATGAAGTTCGATTCTACGTGACGGTGTACATATTTGTTCCCCTTGCTTTCATAGCCACAGCCGTTCACCACTGTACCACGCCTGTCTTTAGCAACATCGCATCCTTTCACTGGTGTTGAAAAGGCTAATGCATTTCACGTTTAGATTGTACTAATACAAAGGTACCTCACCGGGTCATACGATTCAACATGCACTGAAGCTGCTAAGTCGAAATGAGACAAAACTGTATTCTGAACGTACTATCATACAATACTCATGGCGTCACTGACGAGGCTGTTCTTGCTTCTCAACTGCTCCTTTAGGTAAGCTTTTATTCCAGAATAGTACCTTGAAATACGCCATAATCATCTCCCTCCCCTGCCTTCCCAATTCAACGCATATAAACAGTCTCCTACTTCTAAATATTATACACATTTTGCAACTGAAACATGTTCAATAAACACCTCGCAGATACGAGTAATCGCTCAAGAATTACTCAGACATCGTAACTTACAGCCCGTATCACAAATATTCATTCGCTGTTATCACTACTACCGAATATCACGGTGAAGATAAGTACAAACTCTCTGCAGGATACTGCAACAAACATCATGTGACACTGCATTTCCCGCGCGTCTCTAAAGCGAATGTGCCAGTGGAGCTTTTCACGTTTCCACACAACACTTTGTAACGTCAGTATATATTGGTAAGATTAGTGCGGTGACTTGTCTACAGCCGATCCCAGTGGCCGCGCTGTCTAAGGCGTGGGCCTGCGGCCGCTCGCATTCTGGGATTAGGGGCTCGAATCCCGCCAGGGGCATGGATATCTGTCTCTTGTAAGACTTGTGTGTTATCAGGTAGAGGTCTCTGCGACGGGCCGATCCCTCGTCCAGAGGAGTCCTACCGAGTGTGTGTGTGTGTGTTCTCGAGCGTGATCAGATGCAACAATAACCCTCTACACCTACAGTGAGTAGGTAGAATATGTCAGACTAAGAAAGAGAGAAAGAAAAGGCTTGTCTATATTAATTACGCAGTGATTAAACAAATGGTAATGATGAATTAAGGCCGATCCCAGTGGCCGTGCGGTCTAAGGCGTCGGTCTGCGGCCGCTCGCTTACTGGGATCGTGGGTTCGAATCCCACCGGGGGCATGGATGTCTGTGTTGTGTTATACGGTAGTATGGAACATAAGTGACATGAAGGACGAAAGGATTTAATACAGTACAAAAACGGATCAAAGGAAAAACCCCGGACAGACAAAAAAAAAATCCCACCGGGGGCATGGATGTTTGTGTTGTATTTGTTGTAAGGACGGTAATATGGACAGTAAAGTGACATGAAGGACGAAAGGATTAAACAGTACAAAAGTGGATCAAAGGGGAAAAAGCCCGGACAGGCAAAAAAAAAAAAAAATCCACCGGGGGCATGGATGTCTGTCTCTTGTGAGTGTTGTGTGTTGTCAGGTAGAGGTCTCTGCGACGAGCTGGTCCCTCGTCCAGAGGAGTCCTACCGAGTGTGGTGTGCCTCAAATGTGTGTGACCATGAAACCTCGACGAAACGAGGAGGCCCAGGCCCATATAAGGCTGTCGAGCCATACAAAAAAAATTATGAATTAATATATAATATACACAGAGGGAGAGAGAGAGAGAACAGGCACGAATTATAGAACTTATATTCAAAGACCATTTTCATGACTTACGATACAAAAAAAACTTCAATATAGATGAGGTTACGGAACTCTTTAAACTTATTCCCAAGGCTGGTCTCGTGGGTACATGGAAAAGCTATATATAAATACAAACGCGAAAAATGTCGCAATAAACGAGCAATATATAAATTACTATAACACGCCTTGTGAATTAGCACTGAGCAACTCTTAACCAAACACAGGATATCCAGCAATACGCCCAGCGACTGGTGTACGTTCCGCAAGTTTTAACACTACAATATATAATTTCATTACCATACTTATTTCACGATGCCTATGGAGTCGACGTAAACGTATTCCGAGCACTTTGCACTGAAACAGTTGCCTCCTATTGGACACCTAAAGCGCGGTACACGCGATGTTTCAGCCTCTAAGCAAAACAAGAGACAGCGATCAGTCATCAACGAACCGCAAGCATAGTGATACGGTTTCTTCTACTGCCGTTAGGGCAGCAATTTCGGGTTAGTTGTCTAACGTGACTTTCAGACATTTCTTACAGCCGTGGCTCAATGTGAACTACGCTTTTAACTTGTCACACTCGATGCCTTGTCCGCGGTTCTACGCATTCCACAGACGTCAAGAAGGAAGCGCAGCATCAGTCATTGTCTAGGGTTCGGCCGCAAGCAAAGTAATTGGGTGATAAAGCATGGAGAAGGAAGCCTTTCAATGAAATTGGCTAAAGCAGCAGTGGAAACCCGCTAGTGCCGACTCAGATTTCAGCTGGCACTACTCAATGTTTTGTCTATACCAAACTTTTAAACGGCGATGTTCATCTAAATCAGTACTTCCCAAACTTTTTCGGTCCACCGCCCCCTTGGTTCCATACACAGACCCACAGCGCCCCCTTACCTTTTTTAAAAAACATAAATTTTCTTTTGTTTCCACTTTTATTTTATATTTAAAAAATCGATTAAATAAAATTATAAGAGTTAAACTTAATGTTTTATGTGTTAATTAATAATTTAGAATTTATTATATTTTTTATGATTAACAATAATTCATCTAGCAATAGTTTATTCAAAAAATAATATGAATGTAATATGAATAAGATTTATAAATTAATATACTAAGAAATTTAGTTAATTTTGTGCCCACTACAGAGATCAATCTCCCAATGTTGTTAAGGAAACAAGTGCTGTTTATTGCGAGAAAAACAAACTGCATTTAAGACGTGGGCTCAGAAATAACAAAGACGTGTCATTTATATCATTCTTATAACAATCACACGCCAGACACGAATTCAAAAACTGTAGAGAAATGTGCGAATAAAAAATTCGTACATAATTTTCAAGTGCAAACATCTTGGTTGAGATAATTTGGAAAATGTACGCGGAATTAAATGAGTTGTAGTTTCAAGTGAAATGATTGAGAAAAGTAAGTACTTTCTGAATGGCGAGATTTGGTGTCAGCGATGATTGACCCACGGATTTTAGAATTACGTAAATATTTACTAACGCTTTGAGAAATACATGTAAAATGAAAAATGACAAAATCATTACAGACGATGGGACAGGAGTGATGTGCAAGGAAACAACTGTGGCCTGTTTAATGACACGGTCCTAGCCGTCATCAGCGGAAAAGCAGGAGATCAATAAAAAGCACCAGCCAATGAATACACATTAGCCTACCATCAAGGCACCCGATTGACGTATTTGTGTGAGAACTTGGTACAGAACAAAAAACATCTTTCTTTAAAATACGTATATTTATGAGGAATTTGCAGAGAGTTACGGTACTATCGAGCATTCAGCTACAACATCAAGTTTAGCGTTCCTCATCCAATTTTCAGCAATTCAGATTACTCTCCATCATACAAACCTAACGGAACAAGAAGTAAACTTTCTTTCTGAGTTAAAAAGGAAGCGTGGAAGCCTCCAGGGAACAATTTTTCATGGCCGCCAATGTATGGAAGATGAATGTGTTCCAAAGCGTTGCGTACGTTGAGCTTTCCTTAATTTGAAGTAACAACCACATTCACATTTTACACTGACTTACAACAATACTTCATGAAACTCTGAAATATAACAATTAATATAAATCGTAATACCACATGTTTTAACAAAAGTGTTCCTATTTCTTATACAAGATATTAGATATACTTGTAGTTCCTTAAAACTCTGACGATGGTGTCTTGTATTCCGAATTGCTCTCTTTTGAACTTCATCCATGTTTCTGTTTCATATGTTTCTGAAGACGGCTCTGCTTCTGTCGTCAGGTGTGGGAAATGAATCTCACTGGTACACTCTTAGAACGAGCTATTCTCTGTCACTAAGTCCATAATAGGCAAAGTCCATAGTGTTTCGGTATACACAAAGATTTCCGATCAGAACTCAACGCTAATTTTCCTACTACATAAATGTCTAGTTCTACGTGTTCATTAATATTACTACTGTTGTGATGTACTTTGTGGAGAACGTATTACGTAGGTACAAATGTTGTATGCGTTATATTTATCGGATGTAACTTCAAAGTTTCGTAGCGTCTCTGTTATGTAAATAAGTCAGAAGCAATATGCCCTGTACAATATGTTGGTAACATTACTATCCATCTGCATACCAAGCTGCACATATCTGGTTCATGCAGCACGTACGAAGTAGAAGGAAGACACATAGGTATAAAGTTTTGAAATAAAATGTGAAGGAATAAGACCACTTGGGAGACCTATGCCTAGTTGAAAATACTGCATTAAACTTAATCTTAGAGACTTAAGTTGTGGCGGCTTGGACTGGACGCAACTGGCGCCGAAGCAACCTCAACGTAAATGCATTGCATCGCGGAAAGATTCCTTGAAACCAGTCGATAATGGGCTGACAGGGAGTTAGTTTGTATAAGAGAGGAGAGGTTCACCTGGGGGATAAAGGTAAACAGCGCAGAAAACTCCGCCGGCAACTCTGGTGAAGATTAAGACAAATCTAAGGCTAGAGCTGCAACTCTTCATGCGCATCACAAAACAAGTGTCTTGGTGAGTCAATCTCGACAAACGAAAGTCAGTGGACAGTGCAAAAACGTGTCTGTATGATCTTCGAAACTACTCGCTGGCATCCGATTAAATTTTGTATTATGGAGCGCAGAGTTTAACAATAAACATTATAAACTTCCTGGGAGGAACTTAATTACTTATGGTACAACAAATTATTACGTGACATAAAATATGCGTATCAATAATTTCTATTTGAAATGTATTTCCACACGCTGAACGTTTGACGAAATAAAAGAAAAAATGTCTATGTAGTGTAATCAGCTTTGCAAAAACAGATTTGCACCCACAGTCGATAAAGGTGAGAGAGGTGTGACAAATAACGTATTCCGAAATACGTGCCAGGCTATATGCTACCGGCGTCCACTACCTGACAACTGGAGGGCCATGAAGTGAAGTGAAATCTGATGTCATAAAACGTTATTGATGTTGCGCGAACTTATAAAATACAAACACTGTCCCTCTCTAGCCATGTGTACATTATGTAACAGGTCCAGTGACAGCTTATCATAAACATGGCACTGAATGTACGGATTCTGCAACACCGCGCTATTGCTTCGTTACCTGAATGTCCACTGACTGGCTTGTCAAAACAACGTTACTTCATGGAAACAGTTCTGTTTCATTCAGCGTCCGATGTAACAATGTTTTCCACATACGAACTGATACGACTCGAATGCTTTCGTTCAAAAGTCAGCAGTACTGAACGTGTTTAGTTTCCTCTTCCTCTCCGAAAATTCCACAGATTTCCGCTATTCAAGGTCATTATCTGAGGCAGGCACTACACATTTCTGCTCCCCATGCCACTCACAAACCCCGGCAAGCAGGTAAACCGAAGACCTGAAAACCTCAACCAGGTGATTCACAAGTTTAGGCTGTGATCCACAAACTAAGGCACAACAAAAATCCAAGTTATGTACAACGTTCCCCGAAACGATTTAAACTGCTCTGTGGGCACAAAGATGACACGGCGGTCTTCTGAGCTATGACACCGTGCAGTCTGGTAGGTGGTTACCAACGTATCGCTTTAGGGCAGTAGTGAAAGCAGAGGCAGTGTATTTGTATGAACGTTTGTCACAACGACGTCACAACGCAGAAAGCCACAATCTTTACTTTGTCCCAACAGTAAGGTTTATCAATCAGAACATTAACAGTTGCAGCCGAGCACAACTACTTTCTTCATTAACATAGCACATGTTTCGGCTAAATACTACGTACAAGTCAACCTCATCTTCATCATCAGGCTTCTTTATCCACATTGACACACAACGGGGGGAATAATATAAATATAAGTTTTATCATTTTTTAATAAGCGGTATCACAACCGAGAAGACCACAAACTTTATTTTATGCTAGTTAAAATAATTACCGTTTTCTTAATGCATGATGTTACAACCAAAACCACCACAACATGTATTATTTACTTACCTATTTATTTTATGCCAACCACAAGTGGTATACCTATCACTGTCCTCATACCGAAGCTGCCTCTCAAGTGGTTAGCACGCCTGTATGGTATGCGGGATTTTCCGGAATCAAATATCGGCCCGGAATCGGAAAACTTCATAATTTTTTCGTAATTTTCCGCAGCCTCGAAACACATTCCGGAACAGCACATCGAATTAAGCCATGGCCGCAACCTTTGACATTTTTCCAATTCACTATTCACTATTTATCCTTATCTTTCGAGTTTATGTAATGTAAGCCACTGACAGACTTGCTTAATGAACCGTAAGTTAATGAATGCCGATCCCAGTGGCCGTGCGGTCTAAGGCGTGGGTCTGCGGCCGTTCGCCTACTAGGATTGTGGGTTCGAATCCCTCCGGAGGCATGGATGTCTGTCTCTTGTGAGTGTTGTGTGTTGTCAGGTAGAGGTCTCTGCGACGAGCTGGTCCCTCGTCCAGGAGTCCTACCGAGTGTGGTGTGTCTAAAGAGTGTGATTGTGAAGCCTCGAAAAATGAGGCGGCCTAGGCCCCCAAGGGGCTGTCGAGCCATTGGGAGAGGAAAAAAAAGTTAATGAATAAAGGAATTTGAAAAAACACATTCTGTGAGATTAAGGCCACATGGCCTGTTACGGTTTTGTGCCATCTCTTTCAATTTTACTCCTCTAGTTGCCTAGGCCTGAGACTACTGAGGTATGGAGTGAGCGTGATGCAACAGATAATTCTAACGGACTTGATACAGCCATGGTCTGCCTGCTATTACTGCGTGTACATAGAGGGGTTGAGGAAGTCCTCGGAAACAGCGGGCACAGCAAGCGGCCGAACAAAGACTTGTACCGGGACTGTCCTAGTACCAAGCAGGCATGCCAACAGTTCAAACGCGACATTCAGTAGCTGCCTTGAGCTTCACAAGTAGCTTAATACACATAAATGCGCGTGAATTTTTAGACTATGTCGTAGACGTGTATAAAAAACTTGTTCGATGTAGTTGTTACTGCGTTTAGTTTGGAACGTAGACCTAAACGAAGCAATACATAGAAATATATTCGTACAAAAATTTATGTAAGGAACAAACAAATGGAACACAAGAATAAAACAAATAATCAGAACGAGATTAGAGGAAAAGAGACAAGTGAGAGAAATGAAATAAAAGGGGAAAATAAAGAGCGAAATATCGAAAGAAATAAACAAATAATAATCCATACATAGAAAAGGATAAAGCTTCCTATTAGTGTATGTCGACGTGTATGTTAGCATAGTGGGAGCAATTACGAATATTACTAAAATTATATGAATAAACGGCATAGGACTGTATGATTGAATAATCAGCTTTGCAGTTAGTTGCATTATCTTAGTTAACAAGCAGATAACAAAATGTGTACACTTGGCATTAAAGTACATTACAAACTATTTTTATTGCGCTTAGGTATTGACTAATTTTATATTACAACCAAAAGTTACACTCAAACAAAAATTGTTGTTTGAATGGGTTTTATTCACAAACATTTCTAAAAATTCAAATGGGTGTACAATATTGATAGACAAATCGGCAAAGTTTTTCTGTTCGGTTCACGCCGAAAGTTTCTCATACACAAAAACTGTCATTCTGTAAAAACGACGTTTTAACCCTTTAGAAACTGATTTCCATCTAATTAACTAAGTAATTAATTACTTACTTGTATTATATACAAAAATGCAGTTCCTACTTCAGAGAACCACCCTGTGCCCATATGAAAACCAATCAGGTAAGTCTATTTAAAAAAATACTCATTTTTTTTATTATGAGAACCATACGAAACTTAAGAGCACGCTTTCTAGCATGTGGTGCGCACACAGGCTTTTAAACGGTTAAACAAACTGCAACTACCCTCGTCGTTACTGAGGCACATGAAAGACTTCGGGTTCAAAGAGACCTCTGATCTCTGCCTTATAAGTTAGACCTAATGAGTGGTCAACTCGACATACGATCCGCTGTTGCCGCCTGGGGAAACATTCGTGGTTAAAGGCAAAGCCACGTCATCCAAGACATTACGAGCCTGCGGTCTCGTAATGTCTTGGATCTGTCTGTGAGCAGCAATGATCAATATCATTCCTAACGTTCCAGTGCTTTACGAAACGTTTGTGGGAAGGTTGTCTCATCATTTTGTTCAAAGATAAACTTGTCCCTGCGCTCATGCAAGCATCATGCCATGATGACATACTGGAGGACGAAACACACAGGTCCAAGCACTTTGACTTCGATACGAGATGGAGGTGAATGGTCAAATTCATTGCCTGGCCGTTTTGACTCCCATGGAAGGAATCTCGGTACCCACTGAATAGGGTGGTGAGTGGGGGCTTGAAATGGTATGGGTGGTGTGGAGAAAAATTTGTAGCCCCGCAGGGAATTGAACCCCGGTCGCTCAGCCTGTAGCTTTATCACTGCACTTACTCTGTAAGAGGAGTATACTACGTGTGTATGTGTGTATATATAATTAACCGTAGTAATAGCAATGGAAGAGAGGGTTACTCTATACCCAGCTTTAAATTTTAAAATCATATCATGCAGATTTTGAACAAAACATCCACTACATAGGACTATCTACTGTCATCCATACAACCTCTAAACAGGCTTTGGTATTACGTCTCATTTGCAACTAACATTCAAATTCTTCATAATTGTACCACATAAAATTCTAAGTAAAAATCCGGATCCGGAATATTATACGAAGGAAGTAAAACGACTTAAGGTAAAGGTGAGGAAAGTTTACAATAAGCGAAAATTTGGTGGGCATTACCAAGCAGAGCTGAAACGTTTATCCAAAGAGTTACTGATAGCAAAAAAGAAGGCTCAGGAGACATTCTTAAGTTCGGTCTTACAAAACGAAGGTAAATGCTGGGCAGAGTTTTATAAGTATGTTAAAAGACGTAAAGGTAATAGAGAAAATATTCCTGCGATCAAGGGCATTAATGGAAATATCATCACCGAACCAATAGAAAAGGCCAACTCCCTAAACTCTTATTATGCGTCTGTATTCAGTTGCGAACGAAACACCCCGCAAATCCAATCGACAGATTCAGGAAAACCGTTCACCATTAGTATCAACATTTTAAGGAAACGACTATCAGCAATCGGGAGAAATAAATCCGTCGGACCAGATGGCATTCCTGGGGAAATTTTAAAGTTAGGTGGGGAAGCCATGATTCCATACCTCGCGAGATTACTAGATATAACGATGAACAACAATTCTATCCCAGGGGACTGGAAAAAAGCTATAGTGGTTCCTATTTATAAAGGGGGAGATCGATCGGTAGTGGGAAACTATAGACCGGTCAGTTTAACCTCAGTAGTTTGCAAACAAATGGAGCACGTTATAGCAGGGTATCTAAGGCAAGTCTGGGAAATGAGTGAGTGGTTATATGAGGGTCAGCATGGATTTAGACCAGGGTACTCATGCGAAAGCCAAGTAGTCACAGTTTGTCAAGATATTGCTGATTCATTGGACGAGGGAGTCAGGACTGACGCGATTATAATAGATTTTTCAAAGGCTTTTGATTTAGTCCCACATGATAGGCTGCTTTCAAAAATTGCGGAAACCGGTGTGGACTTGAGGGTAGTGGTGTGGATAAAGGAATTTCTGTTAGGACGTTCGCAAAGAGTTAGAGTAGACGGACAACTATCTGATGAAGTCAGAGTAACGTCGGGAGTGCCGCAAGGGAGCGTATTAGGTCCGTTGCTCTTCCTCGCTTATGTTAATGATATTTGGAGAAACATTGAGTCAAATATACGGCTTTTCGCTGATGATTGTATAATATACAGGAGAATAATCGATAGTAATGACATTGAAAATTTGCAGACAGACTTAAATAGATTAGGGGAATGGGCGGTTGAAAATGAAATGAGGATAAATCCAGGTAAGAGTAAAGCAGTAAGCTTCAATAGAGCTAGGGTGAAAGGTAAACTGAGGTATTGTATTGGGGATCAACTAATTCCAGAGGCAAATAGCTTTAAGTATTTAGGAATAATTATACGCAGCGACCTAAGCTGGGCAGATCATGTAAATTATACACTAAGAAAATCATGGAAGGCTCTTCATTTCGTAATGCGTATACTCAAAAGGGCAAATAATAATACGAAAAGTTTAGCTTATACGGCACTTGTGAGACCGATACTTGAGTATGGAGCGGTGTGTTGGGACCCATACAGAGAAGGTCAGGTAAGCGCTTTGAATCGCGTGCAAAAGAGAGCGGCAAAATTTGCAAATAATACAAATGAATCGGGTTGGGAAACATTGACACAGCGTAGAGCGATAGCCCGAATATGCGCCCTTTTCAAAGCATACACCGGGGGACGGGCTTGGAAAACAATAGGGGATAGACTGCTAAAACCATGCTACCTGGGTAGGGACGATCATAGTCGGAAAATTAGAATTAGGAAACAAAGAACAGATGTAGGTAAATATTCCTTTGTAAATAGGACCATAAAAAGCTGGAACCAATTACCTCCAAGCGTACTAGCGACTTTCCCCTGTAAATTAAGCTCTTTTAAAAAAAGGGTCAAGAACGTCATTACAAGCTAAGGACTTTTAAGTGGAGATTAAATAAAAATAAGGGATGTGAAGTGAAGGGGTGTGAAGTGATGTGAAGTGAAGTGCTCTGGTTTCGAATTGAAGTGAAGTGAATTAAGTTCTTGGGGGATATAATTAGCATGTACTTTGGTCTGACTTTATACTGAGGATATTCTAACGCACTGAAATTAATTAATGTGTGGGTGTTTTTTGTATTGTGCTTGTTTAAAAAAAATTTTTTTTTTTTTATTCTGTGTATGGGTGTTTTTGTAAGGTGTGGATGCTTTTGTAAGGTGTGGATGATTTGTAAGTTGTGGATGTTTTTGTAATGTGTGTACGGTGTTCTAATATGTGTACTTGTATTTACTGTATGTATTTTGTTTACTGTATGTATTTTGTTTTGTATGTGTAAGGGTGGTTTAGTAAGGTGCGTACGGTTTTCTAATATGTGTATTTGTATTTACTGTATGTATTTTGTTTTGTATGTGTATGGGTGTTTTTGTAAGGTATGGATGTATTTGTAAGGTGTGGATGTTTTTGTAAGGTGTGGATGCTTTTGTAAGGAGTGGATGCTTTTGTAAGGTGCAGATGTTTTTGTAATGTGTGTACGGTGTTCTAATGTGTGTACTTGTATTTACTGTATGTATTTAATTTTGTATGTGTATGGGTGTTTTTGTAAGGTGTGTACGGTGTTCTAATATGAGTACTTGTATTTACTGTATGTATTTTGTTTTGTATGTGCATGGGTGTTTTTGTAAGGTGTGAACGGGGTTTTTCTAATATGTGTACTTGTATTTACCGTATGTATTTTGTTTTGTATGTGTATGGGTGTTTTTGTAAGGTGTGGATGTATTTGTAAGGTATGGATGTTTTTGTAAGGTGTGGATGCTTTTGTAAGGAGTGGATGCTTTTGCAAGGTGTGGATGTTTTTATAATGTGTGTACGGTGTTATAATGTGTGTACTTGTATTTACTGTATGTATTTTGTTTTGTAATTGTGTATAGTTTGTTTTGTATTGTTAATTTTATGTATATTTATATGTCCATTTGTATTGTGTGTACTAGTGTAAGGACTACTGCCACCGGGTGAAAACCCAATTGCAGTAAATAATAATAATAATAATAATAATAATAATTTAGCATACGCTGTTGTGGCCACAAAGCACTTAACCCGCCATGGCCGCAATGAGTGAGACACGGTACATTGTTCTTCAAGCAGTTGTTGTGCTTCTGAAGCAATGTGTTTGTTTGCGCGGTGAAATATTTCCGTTTTTATGTCTCCTTTTGCTCCTTTGTTGTCTAATAATTTGTTCATAAGGGTCCGTATTTGTATTGGTTGTTGTGATAATATTTTTTGTTTCTAAATCCTGTTCTGTATTCGTTACTGAAAATATATCGACTTCCCCTGGCCAACAAATAAACACATGCTCTCCCAAGACTTGAGGGGTCCAAAAATTTTCCAAAAATCTAGGAGCCACTTCAAAATTATATGCGCCAGAAAGGTGACACGAAACAAGTTCCCTACTGGGGACTCAGAAATACTGTATTAGGCGCAACCGTAAAACATTGAGTCGCCATGGCGACCTGGAGCCCGGGATTGGTACGTCCCTGGTCTTAAGGCATACGATACCGCGTATTTATCTGTAATTTATTATGTGGCCTTGTCAGTAACTCAGGCCACATGGCGTCAAGTGACTTGATAGCGAATTGGAAATGATGCTAATGGACGATTACGGTGCTATTTCGGGAACTGCCTGGAAGGATTGGGGAAAATACATAAACCGTGGCCAGATGAGTCAGTGTCCCTGCCAAGATTCAAACCTGGCACATCCCGACTACAAGTCAGAAGCCGACTTGGTCGGTGACATCGTGTAGGTTGGGTGATATGTATCAAATTTCGGAACAACCTGCTTTCAGGGTAGAGAAGTCTAGATGATTTTCAACGCTTTATTTATCAATGATACTTTAGTGAGTGAAATCAAGGACTGAGTGTTATACGTGAGTGAGTAATGGAAACTGAGAATGTGCTGACAGCAAGGAATCTGATAATGAAGATGGTAGCAGAGATGGTGACAGTGCGTCTGAAGACGAGGACGTGACGTTGTCACAGCGTTGCTGATTAAGATTACTGTCTTCCGGGATATCACGCCGTGTCGAGT
Source organism: Reticulitermes speratus (assembly GCA_021186555.1). NCBI lineage: Eukaryota > Metazoa > Arthropoda > Insecta > Blattodea > Rhinotermitidae > Reticulitermes > Reticulitermes speratus. The sequence goes on from JAJKFL010000330.1 coordinate 16,260,996, forward strand.
GGTAATTTGTTGCAGACATTTCGGCGGAGCTTCTCGCCTCTATCTTCAGAGTCTAAGCCATCCACGGAAGTTTCAGATTTTCAGGGCTATTGTTGATTGTTTGATTGTCTTTTGGGTTCCCACGCAATGTGGCAAATTTGTTCCGATGTTTCGAATGAACGTATGTGTCCATCTTCAGGGTGACCGAATCTGTCCGTTTTTAGTAACGCACTCCCATAGGCTCAATACTAGCCCCAGGTTTCTCCCCTCCCTGAATTCTGATTGGCCAGACTTCCTCCAAATTTCCATATAACCGACAAATTCATTTCTTCCCAACCATTTCAGCACCCACCTGAATTAGATTCGGTAACCCAGAAGACGGAGACAGTACGTTCCTCCGAAACGTCGGAACACACACCTACCATACGGCGTAGAAACCCAAAAGAAGACCATCAAATAGTCCACGAACATTTGTACCTTTTAATAACTCTTACATTACCAGGCGATCAGCCCTGAATATTGCGAAAGAATGTAAAGGGGAAGGAAATTAAGGGACTTAACTGCTGGTAAGTTTGGTTTGTAAAATATTGTATACTCTAGATATATGATGTCATGAAGCATCAGAATGAAGAAGAAAGCAGTGTGACAAAACATGTCAAAAACTCGTGAAACTAAATACATGGCCTATGTGGGAACTATTACACAGATTTGATTTCAGGCTTCCGCCGCGATGTTGATGAAATCTGCGGTCTTCTGGGGTATTACGCGGCGTCGTGTGGTAATTGTTTACCGATGTATCTGACTCTTGACCCGTGAAGATGGGACCGATACGTTTTCCCGAAACGTCGGTAAACAATTACCACACGATGTCGCGTAATACCCCAGAAGATCCTAGATTTTATTACACAGATGACGTCGCATGGCTGTTTTGAAATATATGGTTAAAGGCTGCAAGAAGAACTGTCGACTATAAACGGGATCTGATTCCGAAAACTTTAAAAATAACTACATTCGACGACGGAACCATAAATGAATGATGCAAGGCAAAATTTGAACTGTGGTCTTTTGCGTTATTGCGCGTATATTTCGATACATGGGTACCGAAAGCTCGAAGAAACATACTGCTTCCATCTTTTTTTTTTACACTGCAGATGCATTTTCCTCCGAAACGCTGGCGCACACCTAGCACCAATACACGAAGTCAAAACCAAGAAGATCGCAATAAAAATTTTAACTGTCGTAAAAATCTCAATCTTCAAACCTGTACAATACATTTATATAAACTCGTAAAATGTTTATCTAAATAAATTAGGCTTTGCCAAGAAGCTTTCGCGTTGGTATGTACAGGGCTGTTGCTGAAAAATTTGTCTGTGTTCTCGTGGAAATTTTCCTTCATGATCTTCAGCGCGGAATACTCATACGTATAGGCACCGATTCAAAAACTAAACAGGACTATATATCTTTGGCAAGGCACATTCCAGGAACAATCAAGAAAATACTCAGCCAACAAGTGCTCCTACTCTTCTAAAACACGTGGTTCATCCATTGAACCTTCTGAACGCAAGGTAACAATCGACTTAGATTGATTTAGCAGAAATGTTTTAAAAACAACTACAGACTCAGTCAAGTTTTCATACGTCTAGCAAACAGGAAGCACATTCCTCAGTAATTGGTACAAGTTACAGGTAAACACTTGCAGTCCAGCAAATTTGCATTCACTGATTCGCATTCTGAAAATCTCTCTTGACGACAGCCTCTTACAGTCCTCGTGGAAAACCAAGGAAATCCCTCCTAATGCTGTCAATTCAGCATTTTGTAATATTAATAACGACATTTGTATGTCATATAGTATATATAACAACTTCAGCAGTGCGACTAACTACACATTATTTAATAAGATTCAATGAACTGCTTGTTTAAAAGGTTTGTCGTTTTTCAATGCCGGTGGCAAATCTCTTTTTGTGTGTTCCCACGTCAGTAGGTGTGCTACGTTGCCGAAGTTTCGGACAAACACAAGCCTTCCACCTTCAGGGTAGGAAAATAGTAACTAAGTCGAGGGGTTATACAAGCAGACGGTCCCTCAGACCCATGGTAGTGAGACAGATGAGGTTCCATTCCTGACCAATTGCAGAATTATTCTCAAGGTGAAACTCTCCAGCTTGCTGTCACTTTGGCCCCAAACAGAATTATTCATCTTAGTTACAGGCCTGAAAGGGTTGATCAGTCTAGATGACGGAACAGGCTGCTAGGAAGACAGTGAAGTCTTCGTTCTATTCACCTACCTGAATTCTTTCCAGTAAGTTACTAAAAGGAAACAACAATAAAAAGTTTTTGAAAGCGAGAGAAACAGTCTGCGCAACACGAATCATATCCTGAACTGATTTTTCGTGTAAATAATAAACGACATATAAAAAATGAGATGACAAAATCGAATTAAAGTTTTTAAATATGCTCCAAAATAGCTCAAATCTATCGCGATAAACAGTTATTTATTTGTTAGAGGGGCAACAAATTATACAGAGCGGACCAGAAGCTAGTGAACCAACAACGTTCTTTTGCATTGACGGGATCCTTCAGGTTTAAGACCGTTAATACTGGTAAGAGTATGAGACAGCAGCGTACGTTGTTTCTAACTGAACATGGAGAATCTCATTCGCAAAAGTTTTTGTAAATTCAGTAGGTAACAAAGAAATTTGCAACGTATTGCAGTGTACATTTTAGTAACCGGTTGACTGACTTAGGCCATACTGCTTAACTGAGCACACTGGGACTGCGTCCAAGAATAATTCACTTTTCTTACAATGCAAATGCCACCCACGTACCGAAATCCCTTCGCTTAAATTAATCCGTAAAGACTACCTTGGAATGTGTGACCAGATATAAACACGTATACAATCCCGCATGATTGCACAAAGTCTTTCACGTCACCGTAGACCGACCTCTAATAATTTTTTTTTCTATGGCTCGACAGCCCTATATGGGCCTGGGCCTCCTCGTTGCGTCGAGGTTTCATGGTCACACACATTTGAGACACACCACAGTCGGTAGGACTCCTCTGGACGAGGGACCAGCTCGTCGCAGAGACCTCTACCTGACAACACACAACACTCACAAGAGACAGACATCTATGCCCCGGTGGGATTCGAACCCACGATCCTAGTAAGCGAGAGGCCGAAGACCGGCCACTGGGATCGGCCCCTCTAATAAATTACTGCTCTTAAATAAATGAAAAGTTCGTACTGTGAACGGACTTGTACAGAGTACGAAAAACTTGCATATGCTTGAATCTAAAATAAATACTCGTATATAAATATAGGATTTAAAGCCCTATCAGTAACTACGTGTAACATTAGCATAACACCATTTTGGAGCGCAAAGTCTTGAGGCATCACAAACCGCTAAGAAACCAGCGATGTTACAGCATTAACACTGTTTTCCTGCTACCTTGCAACCAAAAACTGTACTTACACGTTAAGTGTACCCTACATAAGACATAACCACTGAAATGTACTACACAAGTAGACTACAACTAGGCAAGAAACCAAAATGTTTAGATTATACAAGTCATTAAGAAGTTCCTCGTATGTGCATAGATGAAGATCATTAGCAGACTGACAGCTTGAATGTTTGCAGCAGCTTAAATAGAAATTCGCACCGACGTCATCATTATCATTATCATAATCATCACCAACATCATAATGAGCCATCTAAGCTCAGCAGAATGTCAAGAATTCTGGCGCAATGCTGAGAGTGTAGAGAGGGACTGTTGTAGCAGTCTACAGCGAGAGAGACAGAGAGAGCTATCACTGACTGTATGAAACTAGAGCAACCTACATGACTTGGCTCTCTTGTTCCTGTATAAATGAAAGGAAAAGTAGCCTGCTCTAGATTTTTGCAATTTAACTTACTGAAAACCTTTCTGACAGATAAAAGGTATACAACTCGGTTCTGATGTATTTAAATGTGAAACAATTCTTCGAAATCAAAGCCAGAAATTATAGTAATGATATGCTCGACCATTGAAAGGTCAAACATAGAAAAGCACGTGAAATGTTGAATCTCTCCCTCCCCTTCCAAAATCTAGCTATTGGACCACACCTGACACTGCTACATCCACATTAACATTCTCTGCCAGTCTACGACCAGGCCTCCTAAGTGGTCCCTTCCATTCTGATTCTCAGACTAAAATTTTGCACGCGTTTATCTGTCTCCCGTGAATACTACATATCCTACCCATCTCCCCTCCTTGATTTAATCGCCCTAAACATATTTGGTAAAACGCACAAATTACACGTCTCTTTATTACGTAATTTTCTTCGTTATCCTGTAACGTCTCCCTCTTAGGTACAAATATTTGCCTCTCAAACACCCTCAGACTACCATATGCCCTCTCTCGCTGATTTTTCGCCAGCGCGCCCAGGCCGGCTCTGCGAATCACCTAGTCTGCTACTGCATGTGGGGCTCTTCCG